>OZ038314.1:21734352-21849019 GCA_964035775.1 Osedax frankpressi | reverse complement strand
GTACTTTTAATAATGTACTTTTAATAACGTACTTTTAATAACGTACTTTTAATAATGTACTTTTAATAACGTACTTTTAATAACGTACTTTTAATAACGTACTTTTAATAACGTACTTTTAATAACGTACTTTTAATAATGTACTTTTAATAACGTACTTTTAATAACGTACTTTTAATAACGTACTTTTAATAACGTACTTTTAATAACGTACTTTTAATAACGTACTTTTAATAACGTACTTTTAATAACGTACTTTTAATAACGTACTTTTAATAACGTACTTTTAATAACGTACTTTTAATAACGTACTTTTAATAACGTACTTTTAATAACGTACTTTTAATAATGTACTTTTAATAACGTACTTTTAATAACGTACTTTTAATAACGTACTTTTAATAACGTACTTTTAATAACGTACTTTTAATAACGTACTTTTAATAACGTACTTTTAATAACGTACTTTTAATAACGTACTTTTAATAACGTACTTTTAATAACGTACTTTTAATAACGTACTTTTAATAACGTACTTTTAATAACGTACTTTTAATAACGTACTTTTAATAACGTACTTTTAATAACGTACTTTTAATAACGTACTTTTAATAACGTACTTTTAATAACGTACTTTTAATAACGTACTTTTAATAGCGTACTTTTAATAACGTACTTTTAATAACGTACTTTTAATAACGTACTTTTAATAACGTACTTTTAATAACGTACTTTTAATAACGTACTTTTAATAACGTACTTTTAATAACGTACTTTTAATAACGTACTTTTAATAACGTACTTTTAATAACGTACTTTTAATAACGTACTTTTAATAACGTACTTTTAATAACGTACTTTTAATAACGTACTTTTAATAACGTACTTTTAATAACGTACTTTTAATAACGTACTTTTAATAACGTACTTTTAATAACGTACTTTTAATAACGTACTTTTAATAACGTACTTTTAATAACGTACTTTTAATAACGTACTTTTAATAACGTACTTTTAATAACGTACTTTTAATAACGTACTTTTAATAACGTACTTTTAATAACGTACTTTTAATAACGTACTTTTAATAACGTACTTTTAATAACGTACTTTTAATAACGTACTTTTAATAACGTACTTTTAATAACGTACTTTTAATAACGTACTTTTAATAACGTACTTTTAATAACGTACTTTTAATAACGTACTTTTAATAACGTACTTTTAATAACGTACTTTTAATAACGTACTTTTAATAACGTACTTTTAATAACGTACTTTTAATAACGTACTTTTAATAACGTACTTTTAATAACGTACTTTTAATAACGTACTTTTAATAACGTACTTTTAATAACGTACTTTTAATAACGTACTTTTAATAACGTACTTTTAATAACGTACTTTTAATAACGTACTTTTAATAACGTACTTTTAATAACGTACTTTTAATAACGTACTTTTAATAACGTACTTTTAATAACGTACTTTTAATAACGTACTTTTAATAACGTACTTTTAATAACGTACTTTTAATAACGTACTTTTAATAACGTACTTTTAATAACGTACTTTTAATAACGTACTTTTAATAACGTACTTTTAATAACGTACTTTTAATAACGTACTTTTAATAACGTACTTTTAATAACGTACTTTTAATAACGTACTTTTAATAACGTACTTTTAATAACGTACTTTTAATAACGTACTTTTAATAACGTACTTTTAATAACGTACTTTTAATAACGTACTTTTAATAACGTACTTTTAATAACGTACTTTTAATAACGTACTTTTAATAACGTACTTTTAATAACGTACTTTTAATAACGTACTTTTAATAACGTACTTTTAATAACGTACTTTTAATAACGTACTTTTAATAACGTACTTTTAATAACGTACTTTTAATAACGTACTTTTAATAACGTACTTTTAATAACGTACTTTTAATAACGTACTTTTAATAACGTACTTTTAATAACGTACTTTTAATAACGTACTTTTAATAACGTACTTTTAATAACGTACTTTTAATAACGTACTTTTAATAACGTACTTTTAATAACGTACTTTTAATAACGTACTTTTAATAACGTACTTTTAATAACGTACTTTTAATAACGTACTTTTAATAACGTACTTTTAATAACGTACTTTTAATAACGTACTTTTAATAACGTACTTTTAATAACGTACTTTTAATAACGTACTTTTAATAACGTACTTTTAATAACGTACTTTTAATAACGTACTTTTAATAACGTACTTTTAATAACGTACTTTTAATAACGTACTTTTAATAACGTACTTTTAATAACGTACTTTTAATAACGTACTTTTAATAACGTACTTTTAATAACGTACTTTTAATAACGTACTTTTAATAACGTACTTTTAATAACGTACTTTTAATAACGTACTTTTAATAACGTACTTTTAATAACGTACTTTTAATAACGTACTTTTAATAACGTACTTTTAATAACGTACTTTTAATAACGTACTTTTAATAACGTACTTTTAATAACGTACTTTTAATAACGTACTTTTAATAACGTACTTTTAATAACGTACTTTTAATAACGTACTTTTAATAACGTACTTTTAATAACGTACTTTTAATAACGTACTTTTAATAACGTACTTTTAATAACGTACTTTTAATAACGTACTTTTAATAACGTACTTTTAATAACGTACTTTTAATAACGTACTTTTAATAACGTACTTTTAATAACGTACTTTTAATAACGTACTTTTAATAACGTACTTTTAATAACGTACTTTTAATAACGTACTTTTAATAACGTACTTTTAATAACGTACTTTTAATAACGTACTTTTAATAACGTACTTTTAATAACGTACTTTTAATAACGTACTTTTAATAACGTACTTTTAATAACGTACTTTTAATAACGTACTTTTAATAACGTACTTTTAATAACGTACTTTTAATAACGTACTTTTAATAACGTACTTTTAATAACGTACTTTTAATAACGTACTTTTAATAACGTACTTTTAATAACGTACTTTTAATAACGTACTTTTAATAACGTACTTTTAATAACGTACTTTTAATAACGTACTTTTAATAACGTACTTTTAATAACGTACTTTTAATAACGTACTTTTAATAACGTACTTTTAATAACGTACTTTTAATAACGTACTTTTAATAACGTACTTTTAATAACGTACTTTTAATAACGTACTTTTAATAACGTACTTTTAATAACGTACTTTTAATAACGTACTTTTAATAACGTACTTTTAATAACGTACTTTTAATAACGTACTTTTAATAACGTACTTTTAATAACGTACTTTTAATAACGTACTTTTAATAACGTACTTTTAATAACGTACTTTTAATAACGTACTTTTAATAACGTACTTTTAATAACGTACTTTTAATAACGTACTTTTAATAACGTACTTTTAATAACGTACTTTTAATAACGTACTTTTAATAACGTACTTTTAATAACGTACTTTTAATAACGTACTTTTAATAACGTACTTTTAATAACGTACTTTTAATAACGTACTTTTAATAACGTACTTTTAATAACGTACTTTTAATAACGTACTTTTAATAACGTACTTTTAATAACGTACTTTTAATAACGTACTTTTAATAACGTACTTTTAATAACGTACTTTTAATAACGTACTTTTAATAACGTACTTTTAATAACGTACTTTTAATAACGTACTTTTAATAACGTACTTTTAATAACGTACTTTTAATAACGTACTTTTAATAACGTACTTTTAATAACGTACTTTTAATAACGTACTTTTAATAACGTACTTTTAATAACGTACTTTTAATAACGTACTTTTAATAACGTACTTTTAATAACGTACTTTTAATAACGTACTTTTAATAACGTACTTTTAATAACGTACTTTTAATAACGTACTTTTAATAACGTACTTTTAATAACGTACTTTTAATAACGTACTTTTAATAACGTACTTTTAATAACGTACTTTTAATAACGTACTTTTAATAACGTACTTTTAATAACGTACTTTTAATAACGTACTTTTAATAACGTACTTTTAATAACGTACTTTTAATAACGTACTTTTAATAACGTACTTTTAATAACGTACTTTTAATAACGTACTTTTAATAACGTACTTTTAATAACGTACTTTTAATAACGTACTTTTAATAACGTACTTTTAATAACGTACTTTTAATAACGTACTTTTAATAACGTACTTTTAATAACGTACTTTTAATAACGTACTTTTAATAACGTACTTTTAATAACGTACTTTTAATAACGTACTTTTAATAACGTACTTTTAATAACGTACTTTTAATAACGTACTTTTAATAACGTACTTTTAATAACGTACTTTTAATAACGTACTTTTAATAACGTACTTTTAATAACGTACTTTTAATAACGTACTTTTAATAACGTACTTTTAATAACGTACTTTTAATAACGTACTTTTAATAACGTACTTTTAATAACGTACTTTTAATAACGTACTTTTAATAACGTACTTTTAATAACGTACTTTTAATAACGTACTTTTAATAACGTACTTTTAATAACGTACTTTTAATAACGTACTTTTAATAACGTACTTTTAATAACGTACTTTTAATAACGTACTTTTAATAACGTACTTTTAATAACGTACTTTTAATAACGTACTTTTAATAACGTACTTTTAATAACGTACTTTTAATAACGTACTTTTAATAACGTACTTTTAATAACGTACTTTTAATAACGTACTTTTAATAACGTACTTTTAATAACGTACTTTTAATAACGTACTTTTAATAACGTACTTTTAATAACGTACTTTTAATAACGTACTTTTAATAACGTATTTTTAACAACGTATTTTTAACAACGTACTTTTAACAACGTACTTTTAACAACGTACTTTTAATAACGTACTTTTAATAACGTACTTTTAATAACGTACTTTTAATAACGTACTTTTAATAACGTACTTTTAATAACGTACTTTTAATAACGTACTTTTAATAACGTACTTTTAATAACGTACTTTTAATAACGTACTTTTAATAACGTACTTTTAATAACGTACTTTTAATAACGTACTTTTAATAACGTACTTTTAATAACGTACTTTTAATAACGTACTTTTAATAACGTACTTTTAATAACGTACTTTTAATAACGTACTTTTAATAACGTACTTTTAATAACGTACTTTTAATAACGTACTTTTAATAACGTACTTTTAATAACGTACTTTTAATAACGTACTTTTAATAACGTACTTTTAATAACGTACTTTTAATAACGTACTTTTAATAACGTACTTTTAATAACGTACTTTTAATAACGTACTTTTAATAACGTACTTTTAATAACGTACTTTTAATAACGTACTTTTAATAACGTACTTTTAATAACGTACTTTTAATAACGTACTTTTAATAACGTACTTTTAATAACGTACTTTTAATAACGTACTTTTAATAACGTACTTTTAATAACGTACTTTTAATAACGTACTTTTAATAACGTACTTTTAATAACGTACTTTTAATAACGTACTTTTAATAATGTACTTTTAATAATGTACTTTTAATAATGTACTTTTAATAATGTACTTTTAATAATGTACTTTTAATAATGTACTTTTAATAATGTACTTTTAATAATGTACTTTTAATAATGTACTTTTAATAATGTACTTTTAATAATGTACTTTTAATAATGTACTTTTAATAATGTACTTTTAATAATGTACTTTTAATAATGTACTTTTAATAATGTACTTTTAATAATGTACTTTTAATAATGTACTTTTAATAATGTACTTTTAATAATGTACTTTTAATAATGTACTTTTAATAATGTACTTTTAATAATGTACTTTTAATAATGTACTTTTAATAATGTACTTTTAATAATGTACTTTTAATAATGTACGTTTAATAATGTACTTTTAATAATGTACTTTTAATAATGTACTTTTAATAATGTACTTTTAATAATGTACTTTTAATAATGTACTTTTAATAATGTACTTTTAATAATGTACTTTTAATAATGTACTTTTAATAATGTACTTTTAATAATGTACTTTTAATAATGTACTTTTAATAATGTACTTTTAATAATGTACTTTTAATAATGTACTTTTAATAATGTACTTTTAATAATGTACTTTTAATAATGTACTTTTAATAATGTACTTTTAATAATGTACTTTTAATAATGTACTTTTAATAATGTACTTTTAATAATGTACTTTTAATAATGTACTTTTAATAATGTACTTTTAATAATGTACTTTTAATAATGTACTTTTAATAATGTACTTTTAATAATGTACTTTTAATAATGTACTTTTAATAATGTACTTTTAATAATGTACTTTTAATAATGTACTTTTAATAATGTACTTTTAATAATGTACTTTTAATAATGTACTTTTAATAATGTACTTTTAATAATGTACTTTTAATAATGTACTTTTAATAATGTACTTTTAATAATGTACTTTTAATAATGTACTTTTAATAATGTACTTTTAATAATGTACTTTTAATAATGTACTTTTAATAATGTACTTTTAATAGTGTACTTTTAATAATGTACTTTTAATAATATACTTTTAATAATGTACTTTTAATAATGTACTTTTAATAATGTACTTTTAATAATGTACTTTTAATAATGTACTTTTAATAATGTACTTTTAATAATGTACTTTTAATAATGTACTTTTAATAATGTACTTTTAATAATGTACTTTTAATAATGTACTTTTAATAATGTACTTTTAATAATGTACTTTTAATAATGTACTTTTAATAATGTACTTTTAATAATGTACTTTTAATAATGTACTTTTAATAATGTACTTTTAATAATGTACTTTTAATAATGTACTTTTAATAATGTACTTTTAATAATGTACTTTTAATAATGTACTTTTAATAATGTACTTTTAATAATGTACTTTTAATAATGTACTTTTAATAATGTACTTTTAATAATGTACTTTTAATAATGTACTTTTAATAATGTACTTTTAATAATGTACTTTTAATAATGTACTTTTAATAATGTACTTTTAATAATGTACTTTTAATAATGTACTTTTAATACTGTACTTTTAATAATGTACTTTTAATAATGTACTTTTAATAATGTACTTTTAATAATATACTTTTAATAATGTACTTTTAATAATGTACTTTTAATAATATACTTTTAATAATGTACCTTCAATAATGTACTTTCAATAATGTACTTTTAATATTATAGCTTTAATAATGTACATTTAATATTATAGCTTTAATAATGTACATTTAATAATAAACAAGTACATAAAAAGGCCTATAATAATGTATATTTAATAATATACAAGTACATAAAAAGGCCTTTAATAATGTACTTTTAGTTGTATAATTTTAATAATGTATATTTAATAATATACCTTTAATAATATACCTTTAATAATATACCTTTAATAATATACCTTTAATAATATACCTTTAATAATATACCTTCAATAATATACCTTTAATAATATACCTTTAATAATATACCTTTAATAATATACCTTTAATAATATACCTTTAATAATATACCTTTAATAATATACCTTTAATAATATACCTTTAATAATATACCTTTAATAATATACCTTTAATAATATAACTTTAATAATATACCTTTAATAATATACCTTTAATAATATACCTTTAATAATATACCTTTAATAATATACCTTTAATAATATACCTTTAATAATATACCTTTAATAATATACCTTTAATACTATACCTTTAATAATATACCTTTAATAATATACCTTTAATAATATACCTTTAATAATATACCTTTAATAATATACCTTTAATAATATACCTTTAATAATATGCCTTTAATAATATACCTTTAATAATATAACTTTAATAATATACATTTAAAAATATACCTTTATATTTATATAATATATATACTTTAATAATATATTTTTGATAATTTATTTTTAATAATGTATTTTTAATAATATATTTATAACTAATTATATAATATATTAATTAATATAGATATCCATTAGTATTAGTTTTGTTTCTTAGATTATCATATTACGAATTCAATATGTCATTAATTTAGTATATTTCGAGTAACTAAATACAAATACTAGTTTTTTTAACATTAAAATTAAGATGTTGTTTAAAAAATATTTTTATTTTTATTACTTTAATTACAACTATACTTATACATTATATAATATAAATGCATCAAGTAAAATTAAAAAACTTAATTAAATTATAATTTATATAATAGTATAACATACTGATATACAAAGAATAACAATTACAATTACGCAGTTGACAATTAAAACTAATCATAATCAGTCAGTTTAAATAATAATTATTTAATATCATAATTTTCTGGTATATAACTAATAAAAGGCTTGTAGTTTCGCTGAATACAATTAATACAGATATAGTCAATTATAAATAAGATTATTTTCATTAGAATTAATTTCTTATAGTTAATTAAGAAATATATCAAAAGTCCACTAATGATATTATTATAAAGTCAATATCGTTTAGGTAATGCGGCTTTTGTTAGTATCGTGAACATATTTGAGTAGTATATATACTATGTATATTTACGAAGAGGCTATATATCCTCTTCGTATAGATACATTAAATATCGATATCGATAGACACGCCCACACTCGGCGATTCCTATACACGGCGTTCCTGCACTCGGATAGCCTCGTTGCTTGGGCAGTTCTCACCACGACACCCCCACGTTTAAATAAACGATCTCATATGTTACAGAATGTGGTTAGCGGCCCTTCCGCCATAGGATTGTCTCGCGAGAGCTTGTAGCGGGTAACCATAATATGTTGTTAATCCTTGCCCGTACGGGAATACCGGTGAAACCGCAAGGGTTTGATTATACAAGCCGTGTACTCGAGTGTGTGTTACATCTCATATATTGTATAATGATATATTATAAGATTAAGGTTGTTCAAGAATTGGATTAGATTATGTAAAACATAACAATATACTTATATATATATATATATATATATATATATATATATATATATATATATATATGTGTGTATGTGTGTATACGTATGTTGATCAGTTAATGTTCTAATATATTACATAACTTTATTTGCTGGAGAGTATTCGGTATGTATATTAGTTATATTAATATAATATTACATTTATGACATACACTAATCAGACATTTAGCCATATTGGTGTTTTATTCCTTATTACTATACGAAAAATTAATTTATTTTATGAGCGTTATGAAATATATACAGAATACAATTATATTACAAAAATTCAAACATATTGATATTTAATAAACATAATCATTAATTTATATATATATATATATATATATCGATTTTCATATAATACATATTTATACCTAAAATTTAAACATATTGCATAATATATAAATATATATATATAATGATTACTCCATCTCCAAAGTTAATGTAATTACGACATCATATTACGACATTAATAGGTACAAAAAACCTGTAAGTTGCTATGTGTGCCATAAGAAAACAGCATTTCCAACGGGAGGGGGCGTGTCCAATTTGCCTGACAGCTTAACAATAATCAATCTTGCGGGTTTGTCACGTCGTTAATGCCGAGAAGTCGAAGCTATTAGTGTTTACATCCGAGAATATTCGAATATACGATTTCATAATAATTATATAATATGAATATGTAGTATATTGGTTAATTCACAGATTTATTTTTTTTAACGAATTTGTTATTTTATACTAATTTGGGAACAATATTCTATGATCGTAAAATATACATTTTTATATATATAACATTTCATATAGCTGCGATTGGAAAAGGGAGAGTGAAACAATTTAACTCGAATCTTAGATGTGAAATATGTACGCAATGTAGGTATGCTGATAGCAGATGTGTCGAATGCAGGTTGTTGATTCATTATATACGATGCATTCGTCATTATCTTAAAACTAGATGATGTAATATTATATAATTTTAAATAAATAATAAATATAATAATTTTTAATGCAAATTAAATATATTTTCAAAAAATGTTATATATCAAAAAATGGATGGTTTTCTAGTTAAACAGCAGGCAGTTTGATTACTATAGTTAAGCAGCATCCAGGTCATTTTAGTTTTTTTGTTATATAATAATATTGAAAATATATTTTATTTTCGTATTCATATATTATGTTTTATATTTATTTTAATTAAGCATATTATATTTTATTATAGTTACATCATATATTTTCTTGGGCTGTGATGACCATTATTAAATTATAATTACTCAATACACAATCGCGGTAATTTAATTTTCTGCATTGCATAATTTCTCCTATTTTTTAAATGTTGATTAGCACATAACATTAATTATAAAACTCATGCACTACCGATTATGGTCTTTGTCTTAATGTGTGATCTTGTATTTTCTGGGAGGTAAACTGAGTGATATAACAAATAAAAAATATAATTAATAAAATAAATGATTATAATAAATACATGGTTATAATAATGTTATGTTATTATAATTTTGATTTGTAGGCAAATGTGTATGTAACTACAATTATACTATAATAAGATTATATATTTAGATATGCTACATTAAGAATTATTTTATTATAATTATTACAGTAAGGTATTGTGTAAATCTTGTGTCTCAGATCACCGGAAATGCAGAGTTACGTCATCACATTGCATTTTCGACTTGAAAATAAGTACGTATAAATAAAATATTTCTTGGAAAAATCCGCTTTTTATAATATATTAAAAAATCATTGATTTATAATAACATAACAAATTAATTATATAACAAAGATTTTTGAACAATTAATTGTACTAATATCCTATAATTCAGATTATGTAATTATTTAAATTCCCATATACTTATTTAAGATCAACTACAGTTTATAAACTGGTAATTATATATTTACATTATTAAATAATACAAACATCTTAATAACCCGGAGAGTTACCAAGTAAGAAACTATCCAGATCATTTTAGTTTTGTATTGTCTAATAATAGTGAACCCTGCAAACATTTACCATACCATATTGTATCCAATAAAAATCCAGTTAATTGAATTTTGCATTTCATAAAATGTGTTAACTAATTTTTTAATTTGTAGAAACATTTAAGATTTCACAAATTATTTAGGCCAATACTGTATTTTCTGGCAAACCTAATATACATATATTTACTAAATTACTATAATAGCATTAGTTAATATTAATGCAGTAATAGAATTAGTATTACTCTTATATTAATACATTTTACTGAAATAGTTTACTGAAACTTACGTTAATCCTAATAATACAACGAAATATGCAATAAGACACTGGTATATAATAAAATGAAAACTCGCAAATTAACCGAGTAAATGATATATTTTAAAGTGAATATTACTATTACGATATAATTCTGATTTCTCAATTTCTACAGAAAACTCGGTAGTCAGATTGAATTGCACTTGGCACGAACACGAGACTGTGAAATACTTTTGCGAGAACTGTTCTATTTGTATTTGTGTCGTTTGCACTTTCGACAAACACAAGGTTCATCGTAACTTTCTGTTATTTTTATTTTATAGAACTAGTATTCCATAAGTAGCTATAAATATAATTTTAATGCAATTAATAACGGTACTTATAATCATACAGTTATAATTAATAAAGAGTATTACGTTTACTCTCAAATTGACACTGGTATAATAGTAATCGTATTTCGTTGCCATCTAGATAATAACAGGTACAACTATATATATATTCCCATCCTAATAATATTATAATACACATTTTATTCCAAATTTGTATATCTATTATAAACTTAATATCTTATTATAATTAAGATATATAAATAAATAATAATTTATATTTATCATATTGAAATTAAAATAATAACTATAATAAGTACGTAAATATATCTAGGACTTTGATCTACTATGAAAATATATATTGTGAACATATTATTAGTTATATCAATTGGCAGTAAAACAAAATACAGTTGAAAACTTATATGGTAAACTTTATTCACTTATTGAAATGTTAATTGATTTACTTTTCTCAGGAACATAGCGTCATAGATTTCCGGGAAGCTTTGAAGGGTAAAAACGAAGAATTAAATAAACTATCGCAGATGTGCAAAGAAAAACTAATGAGGTTACCATCGGTAGAAGTGTTCACGTGTTCAGTATAATAATGTGTGTGTGTGTGTGTGTGTGTGCGTGCGTGTGTGTGTGTGTATGTGTGTGCGCGCGCGTGTGTATGTGTGTGTGTGCGCGCGCGCGTTTGTGTGCATGTGTGTGTGCGTGTGTGTGTGTGTGTGTATGCGTGTGTGTGTATGCGGTGTGTATGTCTGGTGGTCTGGAATATCATCTACTGCTAAAATATTAATATAATATTGTATATTATAATTTCAAATATATATTTTCTATTATTAGTTATACCGTGTTTTTTATCGATTTTTAAATCAAATTTATTTAGAGGTGGTTTTATTGTTTTCATTTCAAGATGTTAATTCTACAAAGCTTTTAATATTCTATAAATGAAACACTTTATAACTAAAATTGGCAGAACCAAGGGTCAGCTAGATGCTATGAAACAATGTGAACTTCAGATCAAAGAAGCCGAAAGCTGTATTCGCTATATGGCTATTGAATCGATAGCTGAGATCAGAAAAAACGAACGGGCGCTGATAAGGGTTAGGTTGCGTTTTGGAGAGATTTTGTGAACTTTGAAGTAGTTATGCTATTGATAGTTACTAATACATGTTCATAGTACCTGCTCTAGGAGTTCAACGCGATATGTATATATTATCAGTTTGTTATTGAATGTTAATATTCAATTCTTATGGGGGTTGTTATAGGATTCAGTGCAGATTAAATATTTATTGTCTATATCTTATTGTTTGTTAATATTACATTATTCCCGGGTATATGCTGAATCCTGTACACTATATACACTATATATAGTATATAGAGCAAATTTATAATGTTTTCATTAATAAAAGCCCATGGGCTTTCTAGCTACTGAAGTCAACACGGTAATATATTAGTTTTGTAAAATTCTTTAATTTGTCTAAAAATATCAAAAATAATATAAAGAAATTTTGTAATGTAAAAAACGAAATTCCATGGATGCTTTGGTGGGTGATTAATGGATTTAACTATTTAATTTATCATTCAAAATAATATGTCAATAGATAATGTTATTTAATAATTAAATATGAGGACATAGTAATGCTCATTACAAAATTGACAAACACTTTTGTCAATTTTGTAATGTTCATATATATAATAAATTAATATAATACATTATATATAAAATGATTATTATATATATTAAAAATGCTTACAATAAATAAGTTAATTTCCGACTGTTTTACCTTGGAAGGATCTTCATGATCTCTACGGGGAGGAAACCGTTGAAATCCTCAAGAAATCCGACCAATTAAACCAACACTTTAAGAAAATGCAAAGCCATTCTAAACTAAATGAATTGTACCTAGGCACAGACGAATTGCTAATTGTTCAGAGTTTGTATCAATATATTATATTGTGTAATTATACATTATGCCAATAATTTACATATGCAAATAACTTGAGTAGTAATTAAATAGGCTTTTATTATAATAATATGCGGATTTAATTTCAGTAATTCGATGTTATGAAAGTACTGGCAAGTTATATATTTGTTCTCATAGATAATATCTTAAATAATTTTCTATTGGACATTTTATTTATAATATCTTTACGATATTATTAATTATATATGTCGGGTAAACTATTTGTAAAAACATAACCAGGTAATTACAGAAGTGGATTTCATTTTAGTATGAACCACGTTATCGGTAAACCAAATAAAATATTAATATATTAATTAAACGAATCTATAGATAAAAGTAAATTGTTTATATGCATCAAAAGATATCAAAAGACAAATACTTTATAATTTCATCGGAAATAAAATAAATATTAACAGATGACGTGAAAATGAAAATGAATGATGTAATCAGCGGTTTAGACGTCAACATTCCAAATACGGTGACGCGTAAAGTTAAAGTGCTTCCAGTTATTGTAAAACCTGGTCAAATTGAGGAGGATATGGGCGATATAGATGTCAGTATGTAATCGATTCGTTTAATAGTAAATTACAATTATAATATAATTTACAATAAATTGCAAATTATCGAAATGGATAGATAGAGAATTCAAATTATTAATTTTAATATTCTAACTATTCTATCAGAATAACACACACATAATACTATTCATATATTTCTCTATGTAAGATGCTACTGGAAAAATCTTTTATTGATGCAAACGATAACAATATTAACCTGGACATATGTTATTCAAAATCGTCCCAGACCAATGATGTCATCATAGTTACCGAGGTTTATATTTCGTTATAATTTAGCACTAGTTGCTAAATTGAAGATGGGATGAGGCCTCTAGATTTTATTTGTGGTTTAAATTCAAAGACTTTTTTGATTCAAATTTGAGTAGCAACAAAAAACTAATTTTCATTTTACAATTAATATATGAAGATATTCAGCCTGACTTCTGAAATAATACACATACATAAATATATAAATCTATATATAGTTTTAACTATAAATATACATATATATATATATGTATGTTTAGTTAACTCATGCATCATATTGGTTTAGATGTATAATAACTAACTCATTCCATTAACTCTAACATAGCCGTTAGACACGCCCAAAGCTAATACTAACCGCGTTACATCTCGGATAAACCCCCGAGATACCAAGGCTTCCTCCGTTAAATCTACGCAAACACAAACGCGACCTACAGTTTCAGTCTGCAGCCAACACACAGCCATAGGTTAACAGTGATAGACGTGTTACGGTCTACCTATGGTGTAGCTTTATGTACAGTATCTTGCGAATAGTAAATAAAAACCTACTTACGATATAATAATGTGTTTTTACTAAACTGTAATTTTGTTTAAATAATTCTATTGAATATTAATCGATTCAATGCAATGATGTATGCTAAACAACAAGACTGCTACCTACGTATTACATTATACGGTGTATTAACGATATACTATATAGTATATAGTGTAATATATAATATAGTTATATCATCAGATAACGGTAAGATAGGGAATGATAGGGAGTATATGAGTTAATGTTAGCGATATGATGTATGGCATTTACCATACAATTCGTATATGTATACGATATGAATGTCATCAACGCATTCATCAGATGGTGTTATCGAAATTAAAAGTTATTAATATCACCTTGCATATATAGATAGATAACATTTGTAGTCTACTCAAGTACTTTCGAAGTTTAAATAAATAAGTATATAAGAGATAACTATCGATAACGACATGAATTCCATTGCAATACTTATCATTAAATCTACTCTAGCGTTACACTAAAACTCCTCAGGTACTATCTCTTCCGGCTGCAACACTGTTAGAAAGATGCGCTTGGATAAAGCTAGCGGTACATCTCGTATCCGTCACCAAGACAACAAAGCAACGCTCACCGAAGGACTAATCACGAGCGATGCATGCACCTCCACCGAAACAATAGACATTGCACACGCCTATATCAAAGCTTTAAATGGTTTACAGCCTTTCCATTCTGGTCGCAAAAATAGAGTTTACCTTATTAATATATTATATATAATACTCTTTATGATAGGACATGATTATATTATTAGTGTCCATTTTTAATTATAAATTAAACATGGTACATTTTGTAAAATGAAATGGAACCATATTTTTAACGAACGTATATAAACACCAAGTTCAGTTAACATATTTGAAACTCATTGGGTTACCGCCATCCCTCCAACTACTAACTTACTTTATAAATAGCCAATATTAACTAATTCTTTAATATCACTTATATATAACTTACTCTACCCTAGATGTGTGCATATCTAGTACATATTCACTCGTCACTTCATAAACATATATCGTACGTTCTTCCTTCAAATATATTTTTATATACAATTAGTAATACAATACATTCTCTATCACTTCATAGATCACAATACTCCCTAGGAGTTCATTCATATATGACTGATAGAATTAGAGAATATAATTATATAACATACTATGAATAATACCTATATATAACACATAGCACAAAGAAAATCCAACCCAAAATAAATCATACAACATGATTATTCATACCACACGATGAATCATACAATATTTTTATTTATACCACACGATGAATCATACAATACTATTATTCATACCAAACTCAGAACCATATAATACGATTATTCATATCAAACGTAGAACCATACAATACGATGATTCATACATCACGATCATTCACACCTACTACGATGAATACAATACGATATGTATATTTCTTACACAGGTGGTCACGAATCTATTTCTAACATTCATCGGAATTCATTAACGACAACTTCGCCCTTGCCCAGGGTAAGTATTTCGAATACGAATACTTGACATTATTAAGCAAGATTATCTATATTAACATTTATACATGTATCATATACTATATATATTAGTTAACTGATTAAATATACTATAATGTTAGTTATTTTCTAAACATGAGTATTCGGTAATATCAAATATATTAATAGTATACTATAATATGTATTTAATATATGCACTGGTTATAAATAGAGTGATTACATATCAGTGTAATTTTAGAGATATTCTATATCGATATCATATCAAAACCATTACTAACTGACCCGCCATACCTCGAAGCCGCTAGCTCCGCCCAGAAAGCATCGTATCGACATCAACGCCGTTTTGAAACTGAAAAGCTCGAAAACTAAAAGCACGCCCGCAACAGCGCACCCTAGTCCCACTACTTTAGGTGACAAACCCATCATCCGTCTAGGTAAGGCAGCTGATTGAGAGTGATGGATGTCGATGAGGTGGTTTCAGGACTTTACTTGTGGTGTTGGCAACTAAGGTTTGCTTTGGCTAGAGAATTTGCAGTGGCGCGGAGTGACGACTTACGCTAATAACGAACCGGCTTATATTCGACTAACGAAGGTGTTTATACCAATACGATATACAGAAATGTGTACTCGACCGACCAACGAATCCAGTTAAGGATGAATAAGCTTCCTAGGGATGATACCATAGAATCAGAGAGCACCGATATTAATCATTATTCTCATTAACCCCGATATGTTTTCATTTGGCTTGCTTGCATAACCACCCAAGCGCATTAATCGGATCTCGGATGAACAGAAGTCGTGTTCATGTCTGCTTTTTCTATATTTTTTTGTTTTACAAACCCACGAATCTATAAAACATTATTAAATATATATAGTTTAAAGATTCAATTACTAATACAATAAAATTATAGTAAAATTTGATACTATTATGTAATATGATACTGACACATGTGTATCGGTCCCGTATTAATAATATATAATATAGAGTATAAATACACAGAGTATTTACTATATAAATATATAATCAGAACTATAATAGAATTTCTTTCAATATATTGATGAAAATTGCATATCATTAAGATATGTCATATAATGAATACAATTTAGTAAGATAATAATTAAAACATTGTGATGATTTTAGTTTACACATATTAACAACAATCACATTAAATTATATTAAATCTTATATCTGCGTATTAAGATTTACATAATATTATACCAAATAATATATGATATCGTATCGTATGATTAGAATATACAAATGGATTTTATGAGACAGCTAATATAAATTACAATCTTCATCGCATATTTATAAATACATATGACATCTAAATTAATAGTCATATGAAATGCGTTAATTTAATAGTTTTCATGAACATTCATGAAATACATAATTTTAAATATATGTCGATTTAAATCAAATGGATAGAATAAGTAGTGGTACCGTTATCAGGGTTATGTGAATACTACATTATGTATACATCGTCAAACAGTTCAAAGAAAAACATGCAAGTTGCTCAGTTCTTTTGATCTGATGAAAAATAACATGTGATATCATCTAATAAATTAATAAAATACAAATCCTTAAACTCTTATTTATTGATTGTTTAATTCATATTATATTAATATGTATATAATTTTTTAGAATAATGTTATTTTACTAGCAAGTTAAAAGATGCACTTCGATATATTTTTGATTACAATCAATCAAAAATAAAAGGTCACAATTATTAAAATAAAACAGAATTTGAAAATATTAAAAACTCTTGGAGTAAAAGATTAAGGGGGGGTCAGTATTCTAAATATTTCAATTATATGAGATTTCAAATATATTAATTTACTATAATTAACCAAACACTTAAATATAAAACAATTGTTAAAGCTACAATAACCATATAACTTTAAGTAATTGATATAGCTAGCAAATATAATTTTCTAATACTATTTGTTCGTACGAACCCTTTATATTAACAAATTCAAGTATATAATAATACACCGCTGGTGCATACACCTACAATATAATGCCTACGTGTTTCGTATCAACTTTGAAGAGTTATTACTTCTCAACATTCAATCTATCTCATAATTATATTTCAAAACCGCTGGAATTCATAATGAGGTCTAATTATAATGAATATAATTGAATATAATTATATGAATATAATTATATGAATATAATTATATGAATATAATTATATGAATATATATAATTATATGAATATAATTATAATAATGAGGTCTCTTCATAATGAATTCATAATAACCTGTACACTTCACTTTTTAATGAATTAATTTAAACTATCTTCTGACTGAAACTTACCAATAATAGCAAAATGTATTTATACTTAACGGAAAATATGGTCAAATTGTGTTATATTATTACATAATTTTATTTTCAATTCTGTTTAATTATTATTATTAATAAATAATTAGTTAAAATATCGAACAATATTTCTGGATATAAAATGTGAACGTATTTTCCATATAATTTGATATAATGTTGAATATTATCTTTTGAAATGTTGGTATGAATTGTTACATATAGTATTCATTTAAAAAAAATACTTAATATATTACTTGAATATTAATAAATTATACTTAATAATAATACTCATAAGTGTATATTCATAGAAATGGTACAAAATGTGTCCCTTTTTATTACTTAAATTTAGTAACTATGTCTATATTGATAAAAGAAGATTATGAATAACTTATAAGCATGCAATATATATCTAAATAGTTGTTGTCACCGTTCCGTGTCTTTTATTGGTACAGTTCTGGAACGTAATATAACATTTATGATTATTATTCCGCTATAGAAATATTTTAATAATTATTAAAAATATATAAATAAATGCAAACAAATGTATTGATATATAAATAAAATCAGTTTTTCAATTAAGAATCATCTTCTATTGATATTTCTGCGAAGAATAAAACAAACAAAAATTAAAATCATTAAAATAGTTACTATAAATATATTAAAAGTATCAATAATAGTATAGAGATTACAATCAAATTACGTATCATATAATTATAAATACTACTTATCAATATTCTATTTGCATCTAAATAGGTAGATGGTATTAATAGAATATAAATAATTGTTGTTACAATTCATCTATCAATAGTATTATATAATATTAAATATAATATTACTTAACTATATGTATAAACATATACATATATGTGTATTTATAATTATATACGTATATTATATAAGTATTCATAAGTATATCTATAATTTAATTTTAATATTCCCTATATTCATTTTTATAATAAAGTGAATGATTATGTTTACTAAATGTTTGAAATACAATTATGGTATACATATACAGATATTTATCAGTATATTAGGTTTAATTAAAATATTAAATTTAGTTTAAAACTATAGTTTATATTTCAGAAGAATTATGAAGCTATTAATGCAAATCCTAAATAGAAGTGTGTAATACATACATACATAATGTGTAAGACGTACGTCGTATGTAAGCATACGTATCATTACATAAAGTACTTTATGTAATAAATATTTGTTATATTTATATGTTGATTTATATTATATTTGATAATTTAAATAGATAACATATGACAGCTAATGATTTAAATATTTATACGAATAATGTATTAGGCTAAAAATAATTATCATGGCAAGACAATTTTATCTTCTTATGATAATATTTAATTATTAATTATAAGATAGAAAAGCCAAAACATTATACAAAGGGTAGGAATAGGATATTATTATTATTATATTAAGCAAAAATTACATTAACAGAATTGGCGGCAATTCTAGAGAGTAGGGGTTGTATATATCTCTTTAGGTCTTCTTTATTGTTCTTCCAAACATTCTTCAAATGACTCTCGATTTCAGTAGTACTCAGTATCTATAACAGAAGGAATTGAATTCTTCATACAACTTATATATATATAAGTTAAGAAATATACATTTAAAAAATTAAACACAAGTGACAGTGTGTAACATTATGTATACACTATACATAAAGATAAATACTGGTACATATAATTCTAGTTAATGAAAGTTAACTTTGTATTAATATTTATATTACATTTTTATAAATATTATGTAAACAAACAAAACGCCACCTATAAACATGACATCATAAATTCTTATATTGTTTTAAAATATTAGTAAATTTCTAATAATTCAGAAACTAATTCAATATTACCTATTGTTGAATTAGCAGTTGAATATATTTATGATCCATTATTAAATAATGGTAATAATTGATTAGTACATCGATTGGTCAATTAATTCCTATTTAAGTCAAAATGAAAATGACAATAATAATACTTTTGGATCACAATATTAATATTAGCTCAGTAGAAACTGATTGATTTATATAATGATTATATCCAAGATTAATCTTGGTAATCTTGGATTATATAATTAATATTAATACTAGTTTTAGTTTTTGTATATATATATATATATATATATATATATATATATATATATATATATATTAGGTGTATATGGAAAATGTGAAATAATACCATCAATAAAATAAAATGTATATAAAATACATATGTTGCAAAGGTATATAAAATTGTTTATATTAAATTATAGATGAATATTGTTGTATATGCGAGTAAGAACGCATACAAATAAGTAAATATCTTAATTTATACATTCAAGATTATGGAAGATTACCAACAAATTATGAATACTTTATAGGCATATAATTTATAAAATTACTTTGATAACATTAACAAAATATAAACATAACATTTAGTTTATTGTCTTTAGGACTAAATATCCTAATACATATAGCATATATAAATGATTTGAATATTGTGATGGTATATTATTAAAAAATATATTTATAATCATATTATTTTATTTATTATTTAACCCAATTTTAAAATCTTAATTAAAAATAATTTATCAAATATCTCGTATTACGATACAAGTTTATCAGGTATATCTTAACTATATATATTAAGTGCTGATTCTTTATAGGTTAGGAACTTTTTTTTCAACCAAAAACTTCTGTAATGCATTCTTTGATATAATATAAAAATAATAATATGCGATTATGTAAAGTGAATATTATTTCTTAGAGTAAGTAAATGATATATACATATACTATAGCATTAATATATGTATATTATATATAGTACTTTGTATTTATTAATATATTTATAACACACAACTCTACTAATATATTATGTAACATATCACAGTCATAGTAATATTTATATATGAGGCATATATAATCTAGCTTATAAACTATAATAAAATATTATATATAAATATGATTATTATATAATAGTTCAAAATAAATGGTACTATAATATATTATATTACATAATATATAGAATGTGCATTACACATATTTAAATTTATTAATTATAGCATACTCTATAATAATGTATCAATTGAAATTTACGATATTAAATATTAATATGCTAAAAGTATATATTCATAATAAATATTATTTTATATATTATTGTAATTTTATATAATAAATAAGATATATTATTTAATAAACAGCTAGACAAACAACATATTAATCATGCTCAAAATGCTTTTAACCTGATCTGGAATTCATTTTTTAAATTTCTTTTAGTTATATATTTATTATTTTTAATTACCTATTACTATCTTATTGATTTAGTTAAATTAAAATATTTTTTACCTGAACACCCAGATTTTTCTCATTTAATTTTTTATTACAAATTTTAAATAAATAATGAAGTATACTATATTTGGACATAAAATTAAATATTAAAATCAGTATTAAAATATATCATTGGTGGATTGGTACTAAGACGTCACTTACCGCGAAAAATTAAAAAAGAATTTTTTTTAAATGCCTGTAGTTTACCTATATCTGAATAACTATATGTTTTTAATAAAGATTATTAAAATCATTCTTTTTTATTAATTTTGTTAAAACCATTCTTATTTATTAACATATGTAATTATCGAAATTGTGTCAATTGTGCTTTCAGTATAGGGTAAATAGGATAGAAACAGGATGTTATTATCCTATTCACAGGATAAGAATAGGATGTTATTATCATATGCATAGGATATGAATATAATGTTATTAATCACAAGCTATGAATATCCAAGTTTATCCAGGATATCTACGGTAATTTTGGGGAATAAGATGTTATTATTTAATTAATAGGATTAACGGGGTAGGAATATGTTATTACTTAAATTTAGTATTAAGTAAGAGTATAACTAAATGATTAAATGATTAAATGATTAAAATAATATATATGAATTGATCTTTTTTAAAGTATTATTGTATCGATAATTTTCAATACATTTATATGTTACATTTATGTTAGAAATATATAATTTACATTAATTTATATAACTTACTATTTAATGGACACACATTATTATTAAATATATACATCTCATGTAGTTTCTCCTATGGGTAATTTATGATTACTTCCATCAGCGCCCTAAACAGTGGTGCATAATTTAAATTCGGTTTTCCATTATATAGAATATATTCACATTGAGTATAATTATTTGTGAATTGTGCGACAAGACGTATTATTTACGTCGTATGTCGTTGGATATACACTATATCATATTCTTAAGAATAAGTATCATATAAAACTCGGATTACATACTTCTACTTAGTTCAGACATAACATTATATATACTTATATGAGTGATATACTATTATCTAATAAAAACTAAGAAACTTCGTAGAAACGACGTGCACAATTAATTTGCATTTTGCTATATAGATTTATTATTGTTCTTGATGGCGAATGTAAATAAAAATATGCGGGCTCAATTTGTCGTAACGGCGGCAGCCGCCATCTTGGGTTTCTTTAAATTTAAATTGAAACTTTATAATAATTCCATCAATTTTAAATATTATAAGGCCAACATTTAACCCTACTTTTAGTAAACAAAATCAGTATAAATATCAGGAATGATTATAATTATACAAGTAAGTAAATATAACTTGAAAACTATATTATAATCCATATTATATCAAATAAAATAAATTAAATTTTCTGCAGTTATTGATATACATCAAAACTGATATAACACCCGTTGTCATGAGCAAAATGGGTTGCTGAGCAAAGTGGGTTATAGCATTGAAAATAAGGTATTTTATATTATCGTATACTGTTAAATAAATTAAAAATAATCATATAAATAAAATATATTGCTTTATATATGTATCATAAGGTTATATAAAAATGCATACATTTGTGGATGCTTAATCTTACTTTAAAAAAAATACATCATTATGTATATTATCCATTACTCCGAATAAAATAAATTCATTTATCAGATGTTCTAGATGTCAATCAGATAAATATCAACATGTCAATCATAATAGATAAACATTATAATTTAAAAATTATAATAATTAATAATTGTTTAAATAGTATATCTGATCAATAATATCAGATTATCCGTTTCATTATACAAATAACCTTATGATTACATAGGATGTTTTCATAATATAAAATACGTTATTTGGAATACACATCTGTAATTTACTATTATAATATTTCATCGAAATATACATGATTGCGTGAAATTGCGTGCATTATGTTCATTCTTAGCAGTATATGCTGCGATTTACTCAGTAAACTCGTAATCAATACTCGGATATATCACGCTTCATTGCTTTGGTCTTATTCATGTTCATGTATTTTACAAACATGATTTATTTTGTAAAATAATAAATTTTGATAATTTTTTATGTACTTATAATAACTTTTATTTAATCTTTAATATCTTTATATAAATACGTAATGTATACGTAAGATACGTAAATATTAAATTCACTTGGAAATATAATATATTCATAAATACTACCAATAGAATATGTTTTATATAAAACAGACAGACCGAATTTTATATTGTCAATTTATTAAATATATTAATTCTCATTGAGTTAATATTAATCTTTTCTTCGATATTTAATATTTCTGTTGCCGCCTGTACATGTAATATATTAATATTAGTACTTTTTATACATTATGATTATTAATATAGTATGAATTAAAATCTAAATATTTAAGTCATATCATTAACCATGCAAGCATAAGCACCACAATTGTAGCTATCTTGTTGAAAATAAAAATTTTCATAAAATATATAAAATTTCTTTGAAAATAAAGTTTGTAAATAGAGCCTAGAAATTATGAATTAGAATTATGAGAACTTTATTAATATAACATTGTATGTTATTACGTATGTATTCACACATATAATATAAAGTATATTGCTAATAATAAATAAATTACTGCATATGTTTAATATCATTAGGTATTATATTAAATACTCGAAATATAATATCATAATCGATGCATAGGTCAATGACCATTATATAAAACAATAGTATGCTTCATTTTGAAATATATTAATTCATCAACTAACTGGAATTGTATTGCTTTTTCAATACATGCTTCTTTAAAAGCTAAACTGTCAATAATATAAATTTGACTTTTATCCACATTAGAATACATAAATACCCAATGATTGTCATTAATTAAAATGGGTATAAGCAATATTTTAAAATCAAGCAAATTAATCTGAAATTATATTATGTATCGGTAAAAGAGAGTCATTATTATTTAGTAAAATTTCATTATTTTGATGCCTATATTAATTATTTTTTTAAATACATACTTTGCTGAAAGTAAATATATTTGTATCGAAATTAATGCCAAATTGTGAATCAAATATAAAAATATCATTTAATTTTCTTTCTTGAATAATTGTTTTTAAATAAAATCTAATTACCTATAAATCAAACATATATATAAATATCATTAATGTTGTTATGTATAAATATAAATTAAAAATTTTAATCAAATAAAATATAAATATTAATTTTAAAATTAATAAAATATTAACATTATCATCTATCCATGCTTTTCCAACTAATGAGTACAAAGATTGCTTATGTAAGCCAATAATAGGAATACATTGGTCAACCATAATCTGAATATAATATCATGTGAAATATATATTATGATATTTGTACATTATTTAATAAGAATAATGATATAAACTAATTAACCTTGGTAACTTTATTTTGTTCAGCAGATATAGCAACAGGTTCTAAGTCGGGTGTATAATTCTATAGAAAATGTAATTCATAATTAATACTGTATATTTTGTAGAATTTGTACTATTTGTATAATAATATTATGTAATATATAGATTATAACTTATTATCTAACATTATTCTTCGTTGACATGTATTTTATTTTAGTGTAAAAAGGCGATTTGGTAAATATTACAGAATCGGCTTCTTTATAATTAATTCTATGAATTTTCATATAAATTAAACATAGTAACTCTGATCTCAAAACGTATATTCTGTAATTTAAGTCAACTGCAGATTTCTGTGATAAAATATTTAGTTATATATAAATAAAATCAATAATATCTTAATATAGATCTTAATATTGTAATATATTTATATATTTATAATAACCGTATGATGATTAGTTAAGTAATTATATTTGGAAGGAAAAATATCAGAAATACATTGCATAATTATGTTGTCTTGATCCTCGGTGATAGAACCATTAAGATGATTATTTATCATCATTTCTTCTTCATAGATATATATGTATTTATAAATATATACAAATTAATTTAATAATTGTAAATTATTAACAAACATTTAACATTTAAAATAAATATAGATATTAAATAATGTATTAAATTATCACAAAGCAGTGCTTTATTAGTCAGGGAATTGAATATAGTGAATTAAATTAATGAGGACATTGACTTACTCTGTAATTCAGTACCTCCATTATACATTAAATGTCTAATACTCTGAATCTGTATATAATTTAATTATTATTTTAATCAATATATTAATAAATGTAATTATTCAAAAATAGATACTAAAACTAGTTATAATATTTAATGTTCTCATTAATAAACCTTTCCACAAATGATATTCTTCAAATTTGATGTAAATAAGTTAGTGATATATTCAAAACGATTATTAGAAATATTGAAAATATCCTTATTGTCTACTTTTCATGCAAATAATAGTTATTAGATATTAGCAGCGAAGAAATATTATAAAATACAAATGTAGTTAATGAATAATATTATATATTACTGTATATAACATAATAGTAAATTATATTAAAAAATAAACTACATAAAACATTTAAGTGGCTTATATAATTCTTTGATAATGTTGACTGATTCATTCACTTCTATTTCATTTTGAATATTCAAATTATCTATTTCAACTATTTTAAATTATAAATATATATATATAATATAATGCGTATAACAATTATGTATTTAAATATTATAGTTGAGATTAATTTATATATAAATTTATTATATAATAACTTGTATTAGAGAATTGTATTTTTGAATAATTATGATCTTGATTAATAATATGTAGCGTAACTTGAACTATAAAAAATATTTATAACATATATATAACATTATATGTACAATTATAACAATATAACAAACAGTAAATGTACTAACTTTGTTTCTGGGTATCATTTTTAAGATAGCAATGATCCTTAATTATATTAACTTTAGTTACATCTGTTAATTATAATAATATTATATTATTATCTTTATTAAAATATAATTTATCTATGAAAAAAATAAACCTGTATAATTATTTGTAATATCTTTAGCTTCGTTATATGGTTTTATATGTAAGTATGAGAATTTTCTTTTTAAAATTTTATCAGTTTTTATATCTCTTAAAATTATTCTATTTCTCTGATCAACGTCGTACACTTGATATAAACCAATCCATAGTGGTTCAGTTTTTTTACCATATTTAGAAATATTCTTTAGATTTCTTCTTAGCACTTTATCTCCTTTTTTAATTACATAAGATTTATTATTTTTTCGTTTTAACATTTCATATCTTTTTTTTTGTTTTGATTGAACTATTGATATATTAAATAATACTTGTTTTTTAATTTTAGCGCGTAAATTTAAATCAGTACTGATATTATTATTTATAACAGTATCAGATATATTGTAATTGTCATTATTCAAATTATTATTTTCATCGCCTATTTTATTTATTTCTTGAGGGACTTTTGGATGTCGACCAAATAATAGATAATACGGAGAATATTTCGTTGTGCTTTGCTTCTCAATATTGATAGAAAATGATATGTCAACTAAAATATCACTCCAACATTTTCCTTCATAATTATATTTGGATATTCTTGTCTATATTAAAATATATTTCAATTAATTAATATAAATAAGATATATTAATTAACATATATTTTATTTAAATTATTAAATAAAAAAAAAACAGAAAATTAAAAATCTCAAACCTCCAATATGCGCTCCAAATAATATCTAAAGCAATTATTATGTAAATGAAAATAACAAACAAAAAAATAAATAATAGTTGAATGTATAAAATATGTGTTTGTAACTAAAAATGAAATTATTTTAATGTGTTTAATTTCAAATAAGTGAAATTATCAGAAAAGAAAATTAAAAATGTATTGAAACTTGGTCAATTTGAGAATAAATCCATTATCAGAAGTTATTTAATATTATTATATATTTAGTAAGCATAATTACATGCAAATATCAAAATAATATATCACCTTGACGGTTGCATTTACCCTTTCACACAACCCGTTAGTTTGAGGGTGATATGCAGAAGTTATTAATTTTGTTACCCCAAATTTCTCCAAAAATTCTTTGTTTAGCTTTGATATTAATACAACCAATGTTAACATTAATAACATTGTTCATAATTAGTATTTGTATACATTTATATTTTATATATAAGTTTAATTTGTGATATAACCTTATTAACAAACTCGGATCCTTGATCTGATAGTAATTTGTGTGGAGCACCATATAGACAAAAGAAAGAATTCAAACACCTTTAATATTGAATAAAAAATATAATGAGAATATTCTTAATGCATATAAAAAAGTAGCATATTATAACATATTTGATATGTTATTTTTATATATAATATTATGTATAACTTATGTTATTAAAATATTGAATTATATCATAAATATATCAAAAATAATAATTAAGTTGCCGATATATATTATTAATAGAAGAAACATTAATAACCTCACAATACCTACGGCACATTTATTCCTTAATGGGAACAAAGTAACAAACTTTGTATAATAATCTATGATAGTTAGAATATACACATGTTCATTTCTGTGTGGTGAATAATTAACAGCAAATTAAATAAATTATTAAATTATTAAATTAATAATTATTTATTATAACAAAAGTTATATCAATTTATAAAATTATATTAATATATATAAACTTCGAAGGTAGTGGTCCAATTAAATCAATTCCAACCATGTCCCATGGTCCCGTAACTTTAATGGGATGCAATGCAGGAGCAATTGTCTGTATCTTCTCAAACCTCTGACAGGTATCACAACATTTTATCTAATATTTGTGATGGTTTTATTAGTATATTTTTATTATTACTAATACATTTATTTTCTATAAAATCAATTATTTAATTTTTGTTTTTTCAAATAAATAATTTTCAGGTTTTCTATTAATTATTGGTTTAAAATCTTAGTTTATAAATATTTATACTTCACATTTGGAAATATATACACAAAATATTTAAATATAACATAATCTTCGATATCTTTCCTCATTCTTTTCCAAAAATATCTTTCAGTAATTTTTCCTAAAGTCTTTTTTCTATTTAAAATTTTTAATGAGGAATCAAATTTAAAATAAAATCAAAATAATTAGGAACTCTCAATCTATAGATTTATTATTATTAATATAATTATTTAATATATAATTAATATCATTAGTATATCATCAATCAGTATAGTATTGTTATTATAGATTATCAAATTGATATATTTTAAACATACATTCCTGAATGTCCTGATTTGGAATGAAAACTTTTTAATATTTCATCTTTCTGAGCTTTATTCCTTACTACAATTTTCTCTTCCCCATTCTGTCTCTTCATCAATACTAGTATAATTATTTGAGATTAAATTATTAATTGAAAAAAATTATATGAATTATAACTATTATATGTATTGAATGGATAATGATACTAATGAAAACATATAAATGACTGACAATTTACTAAACATATTGCCGAAATAAGTTTTACATAATGATTATGAAGACGTATCAGATAGTTCAAACTAAATGCAGATGTTCTAAACAACTTAAAATTATACTTAGCTAGTTTTTTTAAATTGAATAAAATATAAATATCGATATTTTTAAGATATCATTAATGAATTAGTAGTTAAATATTTAATAAATTAACTATACTTATTATATAATCATAGTTATTCTTATAAATCAATCATTATATAATATATTCTCAAAGTAACCATCATTTTTAATAAAATACATTTCATTTTCCGATCTCTGTAAAATTCTTCTAATGTTGAATTTGACTCGATACGGAGTATTTTCAGAGAATGAACTATTTTTTAAAAAATAGTAAATCTCATTTAATATATTATAATTATTCATTTTTAATATTTAAAGTTGAAATATATTACTATAAATATTTGAATTTCGAGCTAGATACGCCTATAACTCGTATTGGCACGCCCTCATTTTATTTATATAACATCAGATTTATTAAATATTACAAAAAAAATAAATTATAGAATATCTTATTTATCAGTATTATTACTAGTTGTTTAATTGTAGTTTTGCATTTTAAAATAATTTATTTATAAATGTATACAATGAAATCAGATTATGTCACGTGAAACGATCCACTTTGCTCAGCAACCCATTTTGCTCATGACACCGTATATACAACTTATATATCATGTTATATACGATAATACTTTAATAAATCATAAAATTTAATTAAATATAAAAAATATAATATATTATAAAAATAATATTGTATAATAATATTATTTCGAATTAAAGTGTTATTTTGTATAATTATTATCCTAAAATTATCTCTATTACAAAGAAATATAATTATCACGTGAATTTATTAAATGTTGTATGTGAAAATGTGGGTGAAAATGTATTGCTGTGCAAAGTGGATCGTTTCACGTGATAGAATCTGTTTTACACATTTATAAATAAATTATTTTAAAATGCCAAATTACCAATATATAACTAGTAAAAAAACTGTGAACTATTATATGGTACGATATATATTTTTTAGCAATATTCAATACATATGATAATATACAAATTAAAAATGAGCAGGTCAATAGACGTTATGGGCGTATATAACTTAAAATTAAAATATTTAGATTATAATATTAAAACTTCACCATGAAGAATTATAATACGTTAAATGAGATTTAGTATTTTCTTAAATAATTCATTCTCTACAAATACACCATATCAGTTCTCCAGTAAATGATTATAAATTATAATGTGTAAAAAGTAACAATATATTACATTTAAAATCGGTTAAAATCGGTATCGCCGAGAATAACACAAACGCACGCAATTTATTTCATTTATATTTCGATTAAACATTAAAATTAAATTGCAGATTTATTTAAATAGTATTAAAGTATTTTATATTGTGTATTATCAAAACACCCAATATACTGGTTACTTTAATATTATAGATCATATACGATAACGAATCAGATATTGATCGGATAAGCTATTTTTATAGAATAAGTTTTTAAATTTTAATGTTTATCTATATGATTGGCATGTTGAACATCAGATAATTGAATATTATTATATTCGGAGTAATGGATATTATTCATAATGATATATATATATTTTTAAGTAAGATTAAGATTCTACAAATTTATAAATATTTTATATACCCTTATAATACATATATAAAGCAATATATTTTATTTATATGATTATTTTAAATTGATTTAACAGTATACTATAATATAAAATACCCTATTTTCAATGCTGTAACTCACTTTCCACATCAACCCATTTTGCACATGACACCCTTCTTTATGATTCATATTCATTCAATTTTCCCATGTCAATACTAAATATATAAAAGTATATTGAATAACATTTGTTGGTAGATAATATATACATTACCCACTGACTAATATTAGGATTGCATGAATTATGAACTTTTAGTTAGGATTTATTAATATCAAGTTAGTTAGGAAAATTAAAAATATCAAATATTATCTTTGATAATACATATAATATATATATATATATATATTTATATCTATAATTATATGTATATATATTGATTTATAAATTATATTATGTCAATATATAATTATTTATCTATAATTGTAATTTTATTTATCAATGAAATGATATATTATTCATAAATAATATTTTTTACAGATTATACATCTCAAATAGTAAATAACTTTTGTTTTATTGGATCAGAAAACTATTAACTATAGTTATATAATACATATACACACACACACATATATATATATATATATATATATATATATATATATTATTAAACAATGATATAATAATATAGCATATGTATGAAATTGTAATTTATATTATTGCAATGTTTGTTATATATAATTTGTTTATTATTATTTTAAATATTTTATTGTTTATATAAATTAGCTTTAATTGTATAATTAGTAAAATTATTAAAATTTGATAAATATAATTATATTCTTTGTATTTTTACAGTACATATTTTAATAAAATTTTTTAATATTTTAATCTATTCTATATTATAATAATAATAATTATTATTATTGTAATATAGTTAGACATTTAATTGATGTACTGCTTGTATTTAATATAGTATTGTATGCAGAATATATTATTATAGGTAGGATAATTATATTATAATTTTAATAAAAAAGAAGCTCCTTAATAAATTTTAATGTGTATTTTATTTAATGATATAATTTATAATTTATAATTAGTGTTTATCAGCTTTATATTAATTAAATAAAACTGATAATTCAGATATATCCTCTACAAGCTTATTGTTTATAACCATAAATTGCATTAGGCTCTTTGCATAAATCTTCGAAATATTTCATATTTTGATTTCCTGGTTTTTATTTTATTTTAATGTTTTGTTTTAAATTAATATGTGTTCATTTTTATATTGTCCTCATTAGGATTATTTGGTTATAATCTTTTTATCTAATATAATATATGTATAATTATTTATATTGATCAGAATGATTCTAATTTTAAATTTATTAATAACTTTTATTTCGGTATTTCTAATTTGAAGTTAATTTACATTAAGATATCATTTACTATCTATTGCTATTTGTTTATATCAATCTATATTGTATTCAAATTATAACAACATTTGCAAATTTGTTCTTACAATGTGAAACTTTTAGTGTAGATTTTAGTGTAGTTATATATGTTGTAAATAATCTTTACACCCAAGTATTTGCAATTTTGAGTATTTATTAGTAAATCGTTTATATTATGACGATTGTATTGGTATTCTATCTGTCATAAATTTATCATTCTTGTGTTATCAGTAGTTCGTTAATGTTCATCCACTCATTTATTTCGGTAAAGCAGTGCTTGAGTTTTTAAGAATATATATAGTAAGTGGTGTTAAATATAAACGGGGCCTAGGGCTGATAATTTTGTAATACCTTATCATACAAATCATACAAATTAAATTACAATCATACACATCATACATCTTTTCATTACTATATTCTTATTACCATCTCATCTCATTACACATATCAAATAAAAGACAATATATTCCATGTTTTATTGAATCATGTAATAATATAAGTTTAATAATACAAAATAATAATACATAATATACAACCAATAATATAATACGAATCACCTATCAGATTAATTTAATGTTTATTTATAGTGTAGTACTATAATTCATTGTTTCTGGCATATACAAGTAAATATTGATATAGTAATAAAAAGAGTTACTATATAAATACAAATAAAATAAAATAGATATATGCTAGTTATAAAGTAATTATAGAATCTGTAGTTATAATCTCTTTTCTAACTAAATTTATTATATATAAACTTCTTAAGTCATCTCAACTAAATTTATTATCTTCATTTAGATATGTTGGTGTTTAGGCTAGACTTGGCACCATGGTCCTCCTGGCACCGTATCAACAATCCTGATGAGGTGGATGTCGGATGTTTACGAAAAAGTTTGGACCCCTGGTGGTAGAAGAATATACTTGTCGATATCAAGTTGTAGCGGCATGCGAAGCTGACTACATTACTGTGTTGTTCAGGTGTGTAGTCTTCGTTCTCGTTCCATAGGACACTATCCGCTCATTGTTTCACTGATTCAACTCCGTATACCCCTTACTATACTCCGCGTTCTCTACTACACTACATTCACTCCTCCCCCGCTATCCCTCTCACTCTCCCCTCACTCCATCACAATATTCTCACAAACTCAATCTACTAATTCGTCATTTCATTCTCCACTTCACTTTCCTCACTGAACTTTAATATCCATATATTCTTCTTCTCAGTCTCCTTCATAAACTTTCTCTAACTCGCCTTCCCTGCCCACATTCCATGTTATTCTCTTTCTCACTCTTCACTTAAATATACTCCTTTCATTTCACGCTCACACTCTTTTCTCCAACTTTCATTTCTCTCAACTTCCATCTCATTCTTTACTCCAACCTTCAGTATTTTATCCAACTTCTAATTTACACTTTACTATCATTTCACTATTGTATCTTACTAAAGAAATATTCAAATCACAACATTTGAACAGTAGGTAAACATCTGAAACTAGTTATAACTATATTAATATATAGACAGAAATATTATATATGGTATACTTACATATATATTAATATTTTTTATATTCTCAATCAATAATAAATAATAGAATGATTAATAATGTTGACTGCATCAATGATAATGTAATTACGTCTCACACATCTGTATTTTTCTATGAAAGTTCCCATCAAATACATTGTTTCTTAGTTGTGATCACTTTCAATTCCTATTACTCACATATTATGTAACTATAGTGTATTTGTATTTATTTGAAATTAATATATTTATAGCAATTTATTTAGATATACTATATCTATTTTTATAATAATTATTGCCACAACTTGCTTACATATAAGAATTACTAATGATTACTGTATTGATTACTGTTAGACAGCACTCTGTGATTTGTTATCTGGTAGTATGTTTAGTGATTTTTGTTGCAGTATTTTGTAGTTATTAATCGTTAATAGGTTATTAATCTTCACCAAGATCTTATTCAATCTTGAAATTGAAATTAAAATCTTGAAACTTACTATGATCATATCACCAATTAGGTTTGGCGTTTGTCAATTAGGTGTTCTAGAACTTTGCTTATTTCTGATTTCGGTCATTTAACAACGCCAAATTCTGGAAACTTCAAACTAAAAAGATTGTTCATAATGTCCTTATGAATTACTAAAAAAGTTAGATCACTACAACAATATATAATAATAATATGTTATAAATACAAAATAAATAAAAGCTCTCACTTGGGTGGTTAATAGAATAATCAAATTATAGCTAAACATTTAGAATTCTGTTTTACTTGAATAAAGAAAATAATATTAACCCTTTACCTGCGGATTTTTCAAAAGTATTCTCTATTTTCCTCCATGATTTTTGTATTTATTTTAAATCTATACTATCTACATTATCAAATAATAATAATCGATAATTATAAGTTATCATATTTTTAGAAAGAATTTAATTATCTTTTTAATGAAATTCATATTAATGATGCAAGTTAATTAGTAATTAAATATTATTGATTAAATAAAAAATAATATATATATTTTATACTGAATAATATAACTATAATATAATATAACTAATATATAAATAATATAATGTAATGTAATGTAATGTATTGTATTTGAAAATAATTGTTATTAAAAAAGTTAAAATAATTTATATTTTGGAAATTATCATTATTTTTTTTAATTATTAAAATAATTTATACTATTAAAATAACTATTTACCAATATAAATATGCTTTTATTAATATTACAACTTGGGTTACATTTGAATAATATGTATTAATTAATCAATTATATTTTATAAAATATTTTTTAAAAATGTTATTATAAAAAATTTACAATAATAATTTGTTGATTTGTTAAATATTTTATGCTATTATAATATTTAAACTTATGTTATACATGAATAATATATATTAATGAATATTATAATAATTAGTTTAATTAATCAAATATATTTTATAGAATATTTTAAAAAAATTTATAAAATTTAATAATAATCTATTTATTAGTTATATATTTTATTATGATTTAATATATAGATCGTAATTCATATTGAATATTTTATATTGATATTGAATATTTATATTTAATTGATATCTTGGTTAGTTTCTGTGAGCCATGTTTCTGTAATTGTAAGTAAGTCAATATCATGTTCAATAATATATTGCGTAATGTAATCCATCCATTGAATTGAATAGCTAAGTTTATTTATACACAAAATAACAAATAGATATATTCTCATTTGTGTTTTAAAGAGAGTAAAAATAATATCTTAAGTGAATTAAATGATAATATCAAATCAGTTAGAGGACTCTGACATTTGGGCAGATACATATGTGATCGGAGTAGTTACAGGAGAATCCGCGCAGATGCAGAGCACAAGATCAATCCAAGAGCTCATGTTGAGCATAGTAGATTTGTTCACGGCCTTCTTAATGTTCTTAATGTTTTTATGAAATTACATTGAATTTGCATTGATTTTATATCATTTATCAATATTCGATATGTTCTATTTGTAATATGATATTTTCTCTAATCTATCTAAAAAATTACTATGAGAGCTAGTATCAAATGCTGCTGACATATCTAGTAACACAAGTTGATCCTTATTTCCCTTATCTATTTATCAATATATCATTAAATATAGATACTATTGCAGTTTCTGTACTATGATTTTTGCAATATTCGATAGTGACATAATGTCAAATAACACATTAATATAGTGACATATAGTGTCAAATGAAACATTAATATAGTGACATATAGTGTCAAATGACACATTAATATAGTGACATATAGTGTCAAATGAAACATTAATATAGTGGCATATAGTGTCAAATGACAAAGAGAAATTGATGCAGGCGATGTTTACTTAATTTTTGATGTTCATAGTTTAATATTTAGAATTACTTTACTAAGATGACATATCTCTCATCACGCGTCGATAGTGATTTGCTTATAGATGACACTCCTAAACTATCACGACATGTCATGAGGTCTGTTTAAGAGGACCAGTCGATGTTTTAATTTATAGTTTAAGAAAACATCCTCCTCGAATAAACAATGTAAGCAGTAGTCCAGCACTGAATTAAATAGAATAGGATTAGATTACTGTTGATTTAATTTAACTTGTGTTATATTATTATTATAGGCTATTATTATATATAAGTGTTAACTCGACATGATAAGGTTCTTATTACGTTATGTTATACGGACACAAAGTCCTTAGACACGTCGAGAAAACAGAGTTTTAGGGATTTGCATTCTCGATTAGGTTTTTTATTTATTGAATTTAATAATACAGATTTTCACATATGCCCTCACATTTTGCGAATACTTTCTGTCTTGGACCACATTTTATAACCAGTGATATTCTAATGTCCAAAAGTCTTTGAAATAGCATAGAGAACATAAATGTTAGAGTTACAGGTCCATATTGATTAGGATATTTCATAAACTTACATTTTGTATTAGAGTAGTAGTTCCATTTCTAAAATCGGACTAGCATATACAGGTTAATAAATAGAGATTGTACCTCATCGCTAAAGAATGAACCCGATTGAGACGAGGTCAAACTTCCAATTTTTATCAGGACCAAACCTCAATCATTGTTGATCTTTAGAGAAAATCCTCTTCTGCAACCATTATTTATTTACATGAATATTTGTGAAATTATAACTTAAAGACTGCAAAATCAGCACAACAAGATTTACAATAATTTCTGCGAATATAATTACAAATATCAATAGACAGAGAGACAGTATAATTTTCTAATTGTTGTTAAATAGACAATACATCTTATACCAGAAGCAACTAATTCTGATAGTGTTTGAACAGCCAAGTTGACTTTCATTTAGAAAATGTATTCGATTCAATATGGTTTTTAGTTAGGTTTCCTGATATTTCAATATTATCTTATTTCTTGATATAATATAATTATTCTATATAATTTAAATTCACTTCATTATTTTTATAAAGCATACTATTGTTGTATAGGGTATTTCTAATGCCTTTATAAGCTTTACAGCCAGGATTACTAAATCCCTGATCCCATATTACAACTTTTGTTATCAAACTACAGTCCTTCATAAGTCTTATGCACTCTTTTAGCTTTTTTACTATAACATCTGATTTCATAGGACTAGATGTCAAGAAAATCTGACCAATTGCGTCCATATCCCAATGAAACTTTATGAATACTGTCGCGGTTTTGGCAATACTGTTTAAATACATTATTACCTGAATAATTATCACAGTTAATAACTGAACATTTTGTTCCCTTTTTAATTGTCTTATTAATTTATAATAGGTTTTATATATTTAAAACAACTATAAAAAGATCTGCTCTAATGGCCGCTGGAGTAATTTTTTTTACATTTGTCAATCAAACTCAAATTCGTGTGATTGATTTGAACTTGGGTTTAAAGTAATAACATTTTTTTTTCAAGATTGGCACATTTTATAATTCTAGAATTCATAGATATAGATAGTATATCTCTTTTTATTCCTCAATTTTAATCTTGATAGTAGACAATCAATTTATCCTTCACTTCGTATGATCTACATATCAAAATATTCTCATTTTGATAACACCATCGTAAAAATATTACTATTTCATATATGCTACCTCAACTATAAAAGTTAGGAATGAAACTAAATAATTTTGATAACAACGTTATAATAGGATCTGAGTAAGTAAAAGAATTAAATTCAGGGAGAGAATATGAGTTTGTAGTATTTAATTATCTGACGATGATCTGAGTTTAATATTAAATATTTCAGTTATATATAATATTTTATGGATGATACAAGTATTCTATAGGCAGAATGATTAAGGAAAGTGAGGATTTTAGTGATAATGTATTCATATAAATATTGGAATGATCCATAAAACTTGTTGACATAAAATTGTTCTTATACTTGACTTAAGACTTGCAATGAAGGTAAAATAAAGAGTAGAGAACTGCAATAATCTATTTGTGAAAAAGATAACGAATTTAGGAATTGTGTACAGAGTTTAATAGTAATTAATTTTCTAATTTAACGTATCTTCATTAATTGATAATTTCATTTTTTATTAAATGGAATATTAATAACTCTTCCTAGATATTTTAGTTGATCAATGAGTTTAATTATTTGATTGTCTATTTGAACTATTTGGAAGAAATAAATGGGTGTATGATTGTGTATATTGAGTAGCTTAGATTAGTTCTTATTGAGATAAAGTTTATACACAATTAACCAGCGATTTATTTCATTTGCGCATGTGAATATGACTTCTATACGCTGAGGAAGTAGTGGAGGGACTTCATCATAAAATATAATGTCATCAGCATATATGTGAACAATTGTTAGATATTTATTTATGATATATATTATAAAAAGTAAGGGGCCTAATACTGAACATTGGGGAACTCCAGAAGTCAACCGAGATGTATATTTTATAAAATTACCATTTTTAATACAAAAAGTTATATTCATATAGTATTTTAACCATTGAAGAGCTATTTTACATATACCAATATCAGTTAGACATTGTATAAGCGTATCATGATCAATATTATTAAAAGCAGCAGATAAATCTAGAAAGAGAAATTGATGCAGGCGATGTTTACTTAATCTTTGATATTCATTATCTTAAACATTTAGAATTACTGTTTCTATATATTATTAAAAGCAGCAGATAAATCTAGAAGGAGAAATTGATGCAGGCAATATTTACTTGATTTTTGATGTTCATGGTTTAACATTTAGAATTTCTTTACTATGATGACATATCTCTCATCATGATAGATGTGTCGATAGTGATTTGCTTATAGATGACACTCCTATTTTAAGATTAGTGTTAGTGTTTGAATTGAATTTTGTAGATTTTAAATTCAGGTCTTCACGATAGTTATTAATTTTATCGTTACCAAACACTATCATAGAATTATTTTTGCCATCGGATGAACAATGATTTTATGGATGATGTCGGTATTGAATTAGTGATATTAAAATTGATGTTTCTATTGTTTGTATTATCCTATTGTAATATAATTATTAATAAATTATTTTAGTTGAAATAAATTAGTATGTGATATTTACATATCTAATGTGGATATATATTCTATATTTCTTATTTTGTTATTTTCATCATAGTTAATTATATCTTCTTTCAGTAGCTTGTATTGGTATCAAATTTTTTCTATTATCAATATCATTGTTGAAGAAGATTATTTTATAAAATGTTCATTATTTTTTCTATTCACAACTCGAAAAAGTTTAAAAAGTTTAGCAAATCTATAATTAATTATGATGGAAGTATCAAAATAAGAAATATAGAATATATATCCACATTAGATATGTTGATATCACTTAATAATTTATTTCAACTAAAATAATGCATTAATAATTATATTACAATAGGGTAATACAAACAATAGAAACATAAATTTTAATATCACTAATTCAATACCAATATATCATAGAGACTTTTAACTTCGAGAAACTGCCTGTTCACATTGATATTAGGAAGAATGAAACAGGCAGAAACAAGAGGAGAGATAAATAGAGAAATAAAAGTGCCATGATATATGTTTTGCATTTTATAATGGAGGATTTTAACATAAGATAAGAGTGTAGGAAGTGAGTAAGGATATAAAGGTGATAACATATATTTCAATTAACAATCTTTAACTTTGTCCTTTGTATTAGAGGAGTGTAAAATATTGCATTTTGAAATAATCTTTAAATTTTTTGCAAATCATTTTCTCTGACATTCTTTAATATACAACATTTTACAATTTATCAGATCAAATTACTCATTTGTTTAAGTTTACGAAATCAAATTCTTTAAATTACATATTAGTAGCAATATTGAGATACAATTTACCAAATTAGTAAAAGGTTAAAGAAATCATATTTTCAATAACGGTATGTAATTCTTTATAAAGAATAAGTTTTATTTATAATGCTCGATAATGTTATTGATATTATTTTCCATTGTTTGGAATCTAAATCAATGTCGGAATCTACATATACTCCAAGAATCTTAATTGATCTCGTTGCTTATTTAACTATACTTATTATTTATGTTTATTAATTTAGATATTTATTAGTTTAACTATATACCTTATTTTGGGTTAACATATGTATACCTTATTAGGAGAAAAGTTAATTTAAAATGTATATCTTCATAATAAATGTGTTAGTTTATGGATATTAATTTATTTTGTATTTCACTAAGTAAATATATGTATAAATTAAGTAGTAAACACCCACAATAATTAAGGAATACATTTGATATCTGCCTAGAATTTGAAATTGAATTATTTATTTTTATTTGTAAATATATATCATTTTTAATTAAGATTTTAAATGATACATAGAAGTGCATCTAACTCAGAACCCACTCTGTCTATAAGAACTAGATATACTCTAATATAAGATATGTGATCTATTAATTCTTGGTAATGCAGTTACAGTATTATATTTTGATCCATGAGATTTGGAAAATGTCAAATATTTTTTTCTTGGTTGAGGTCCAGAGAAATTAATTATAATTTGATTTAATATTTTTCAGTTTGGATTTTTTACATAGAGGTTCAATAACTTAACTTTACTTTACTAGGAATAATGCATTCCGATACGGATACCTTAATTATAACTAGGATTATTAATATAATTTTAATACGCTGTAGTTTAATTATTGTATTGAAAACTGAATATAATAAATGTATATCTAGGGTTTAAAGCCAATTGCTGTCATGATAAAATAAATATACATTTTATGAATTATAAATGTTTTACTTGATTTTCGAATATCATCAGTCGATTTCTAATCCATATTGTTTAGATTTTCTTTACATAAAAGAGTTAATAACCGATATTTAAAAAATAACTTATAGCTTTATCACTAATTAAACATGAATTATAATAACTAAAACAAATATTATTAGCTAAACATATATGGTAATAGAAAAATATTATTTTTATAAATAATCTCACTTATAGAGGTTGAATAGTACATATAACTTATCTATATAAGCAATACATAATGGCTGCAAGTTATATACAATTATTGCTGTTATATACTGCTGTTGAATACAATTAATGTCAATGTTTTTTAATTTATCAATCGAGTGTAATACATGAATATTTGTGAAATTATAACTTAAAACACAAGATCAACACAAGATTTACAATAATTTCTGCGAATATAATTACAAATATCAATAGACAGAGAGATAGTATAATTTTCTAGTATTATTTTCTACTCTATTGTAGTTAAATAGACAATACATCTTATACCAGAAGCAACTAATTCTGATAGTGTTTGAACATCCAAGTTGACTTTCATTTAGAAAATGTATTCGATTCAATATGGTTTTTAGTTAGGTTTCCTGATATTTCAATATTATCTTATTTCTTGATATAATATAATTATTCTATATAATTTAAATACGCTTCATTATTTTTATAAAGCATACCATTGTTGTATAGGGTATTTCTAATGCCTTTATAAGCTTTACAGCCAGGATTACTAAATCCCTGATCCCATATTACAACTTTTGTTATCAAACTACAGTCCTTCATAAGTCTTATGCATTCTTTTAGCTTTTTTACTATAACATCTGATTTCATAGGACTAGATGTCAAGAAATATCTGACCAATTGCGTCCATATCCCAATGAAACTTTATGAATACTGTCGCGGTTTTGGCAATACTGTTTAAATACATTATTACCTGAATAATTATCACAGTTAATAACTGAACATTTTGTTCCCTTTTTAATTGTCTTAGATATTATTAATTTATAATAGGTTTTATATATTTAAAACAACTATAAAAAGATCTGCTCTAATGGCCGCCGGAGTAATTTTTTTTACATTTGTCAATCAAACTCAAATTCTCAAATTCGTGTGATTGATTTGAACTTGGGTTTAAAGTAATAACATTTTTTTTTCAAGATTGGCACATTTTATAATTCTAGAATTCATAGATATAGATAGTATATCTCTTTTTATTCCTCAATTTTAATCTTGATAGTAGACAATCAATTTATCCTTCACTTCGTATGATCTACATATCAAAATATTCTCATTTTGATAACACCATCGTAAAAATATTACTATTTCATATATGCTACCTCAACTATAAAAGTTAGGAATGAAACTAAATAATTTTGATAACAACGTTATAATAGGATCTGAGTAAGTAAAAGAATTTAATTCAGGGAAAGAATATGAGTTTGTAGTATTTAATTATCTGACTATGATCTGAGTTTAATATTAAATATTTCAGTTATATATAATATTTTATGGATAATACAAGTATTCTATAGGCAGAATGATTAAGGAAAGTGAGGATTTTAGTGATAATGTATTCATATAAATATTGGAATGATCCATAAAACTTGTTAACATAAAATTGTTCTTATACTTGACTTAAGACTTGCAATGAAGGTAAAATAAAGAGTAGAGAACTGCAATAATCTATTTGTGAAAAAGTTAACGAATTTAGGAATTGTGTACAGAGTTTAATAGTAATTAATTTTCTAATTTAACGTATCTTCGAAATTGATAATTTCATTTTTTATTAAATGAAATATTAATAACTCTTCCTAGATATTTTAGTTGATCAATGAGTTTAATTATTTGATTGTCTATTTGAACTATTGGGAAGAAATAAATTGGTGTATGATTGTGTATATTGAGTAGCTTAGATTAGTTCTTATTGAGATAAAGTTTATACACAATTAACCAGCGATTTTTTTCATTTGCGCATGTGAATATAACTTCTATATGCTGAGGAAGTAGTGGATGGACTTCATGATAAAATATAATGTCATCAGCATATAAGTGAACAATTGTTAGATATTTATTTATGATATGTATTATAAAAAGTAATGGGCCTAATACTGAATATTGGGGAACTCCAGAAGTCAACCGAGATGTATATTATATAAAATTACCATTTTTAATACAAAAAGTTATATTCCTATAGTATTTTAACCATTGAAGAGCTATTTTACATATACCAATATCAGTTAGACATTGTATAAGCATGTCATGATCAATATTATTAAAAGCGGCAGGTAATTCTAGAAAGAGAAATTGATGCAGGCGATGTTTACTTAATCTTTGATGTTCATTATCTTAAACATTTAGAATTACTGTTTCTATATATTATTAAAAGCAGCAGATAAATCTAGAAGGAGAAATTGATGCAGGCGATATTTACTTGATTTTTGATGTTCATAGTTTAACATTTAGAATTACTGTTTCTTTACTATGATGACATATCTCTCATTACGCGTCGATAGTGATTTGCTTATAGATGACACTCCTAAGCTATCACGACACGTCATGAGGTCTGTTTAAGAGGACCAGTCGATGTTCTAATTTATAGTTTGGGAAAACATCCTCCTCGAATAAACAATGTAAGCAGTAGTCCAGCACTGAATTAAATAGAATAGGATTAGATTACTGTTGATTTAATTTAACTTGTGTTATATTATTATTATAGGCTATTATTATATATAAGTGTTAACTCGACATGATAAGGTTCTTATTACGTTATGTTATACGGACACAAAGTCCTTAGACACGTCGAGAAAACAGAGTTTTAGGGATTTGCATTCTCGATTAGGTTTTTTATTTATTGAATTTAATAATACAGATTTTCACATATGCCCTCACATTTTGCGAATACTTTCTGCCTTGGACCACATTTTATAACCCGTGATATTCTAATGTCCAAAAGTCTTTGAAATAGCATAGAGAACATAAATGTTAGAGTTACAGGTCCATATTGATTAGGATATTTCATAAACTTACATTTTGTATTAGAGTAGTAGTTCCATTTCTAAAATCGGACTAGCATATACAGGTTAATAAATAGAGATTGTACCTCATCGCTAAAGAATGAACCCGATTGAGACGAGGTCAAACTTCCAATTTTTATCAGGACCAAACCTCAATCGTTGATGATCTTTAGAGAAAATCCTCTTCTGCAACCATTATTTATATACATGAATATTTGTGAAATTATAACTTAAAGACTGCAAAATCAGCACAATAATTTCTGCGAATATAATTACAAATATCAATAGACAGAGAGACAGTATAATTTTCTAATTGTTGTTAAATAGACAATACATCTTATACCAGAAGCAACTAATTCTGATAGTGTTTGAACATCCAAGTTGACTTTCATTTAGAAAATGTATTCGATTCAATATGGTTTTTAGTTAGGTTTCCTGATATTTCAATATTATCTTATTTCTTGATATAATATAATTATTCTATATAATTTAAATACGCTTCATTATTTTTATAAAGCATACCATTGTTGTATAGGGTATTTCTAATGCCTTTATAAGCTTTACAGCCAGGATTACTAAATCCCTGATCCCATATTACAACTTTTGTTATCAAACTACAGTCCTTCATAAGTCTTATGCATTCTTTTAGCTTTTTTACTATAACATCTGATTTCATAGGACTAGATGTCAAGAAATATCTGACCAATTGCGTCCATATCCCAATGAAACTTTATGAATACTGTCGCGGTTTTGGCAATACTGTTTAAATACATTATTACCTGAATAATTATCACAGTTAATAACTGAACATTTTGTTCCCTTTTTAATTGTCTTAGATATTATTAATTTATAATAGGTTTTATATATTTAAAACAACTATAAAAAGATCTGCTCTAATGGCCGCCGGAGTAATTTTTTTTACATTTGTCAATCAAACTCAAATTCTCAAATTCGTGTGATTGATTTGAACTTGGGTTTAAAGTAATAACATTTTTTTTTCAAGATTGGCACATTTTATAATTCTAGAATTCATAGATATAGATAGTATATCTCTTTTTATTCCTCAATTTTAATCTTGATAGTAGACAATCAATTTATCCTTCACTTCGTATGATCTACATATCAAAATATTCTCATTTTGATAACACCATCGTAAAAATATTACTATTTCATATATGCTACCTCAACTATAAAAGTTAGGAATGAAACTAAATAATTTTGATAACAACGTTATAATAGGATCTGAGTAAGTAAAAGAATTTAATTCAGGGAAAGAATATGAGTTTGTAGTATTTAATTATCTGACTATGATCTGAGTTTAATATTAAATATTTCAGTTATATATAATATTTTATGGATGATACAAGTATTCTATAGGCAGAATGATTAAGGAAAGTGAGGATTTTAGTGATAATGTATTCATATAAATATTGGAATGATCCATAAAACTTGTTAACATAAAATTGTTCTTATACTTGACTTAAGACTTGCAATGAAGGTAAAATAAAGAGTAGAGAACTGCAATAATCTATTTGTGAAAAAGTTAACGAATTTAGGAATTGTGTACAGAGTTTAATAGTAATTAATTTTCTAATTTAACGTATCTTCGAAATTGATAATTTCATTTTTTATTAAATGAAATATTAATAACTCTTCCTAGATATTTTAGTTGATCAATGAGTTTAATTATTTGATTGTCTATTTGAACTATTGGGAAGAAATAAATTGGTGTATGATTGTGTATATTGAGTAGCTTAGATTAGTTCTTATTGAGATAAAGTTTATACACAATTAACCAGCGATTTTTTTCATTTGCGCATGTGAATATAACTTCTATATGCTGAGGAAGTAGTGGATGGACTTCATGATAAAATATAATGTCATCAGCATATAAGTGAACAATTGTTAGATATTTATTTATGATATGTATTATAAAAAGTAATGGGCCTAATACTGAATATTGGGGAACTCCAGAAGTCAACCGAAGATGTATATTATATAAAATTACCATTTTTAATACAAAAAGTTATATTCATATAGTATTTTAACCATTGAAGAGCTATTTTACATATACCAATATCAGTTAGACATTGTATAAGCATGTCATGATCAATATTATTAAAAGCGGCAGGTAATTCTAGAAAGAGAAATTGATGCAGGCGATGTTTACTTAATCTTTGATGTTCATTATCTTAAACATTTAGAATTACTGTTTCTATATATTATTAAAAGCAGCAGATAAATCTAGAAGGAGAAATTGATGCAGGCGATATTTACTTGATTTTTGATGTTCATAGTTTAACATTTAGAATTACTGTTTCTTTACTATGATGACATATCTCTCATTACGCGTCGATAGTGATTTGCTTATAGATGACACTCCTAAGCTATCACGACACGTCATGAGGTCTGTTTAAGAGGACCAGTCGATGTTCTAATTTATAGTTTGGGAAAACATCCTCCTCGAATAAACAATGTAAGCAGTATTCCAGCACTGAATTAAATAGAATAGGATTAGATTACTGTTGATTTAATTTAACTTGTGTTATATTATTATTATAGGCTATTATTATATATAAGTGTTAACTCGACATGATAAGGTTCTTATTACGTTATGTTATACGGACACAAAGTCCTTAGACACGTCGAGAAAACAGAGTTTTAGGGATTTGCATTCTCGATTAGGTTTTTTATTTATTGAATTTAATAATACAGATTTTCACATATGCCCTCACATTTTGCGAATACTTTCTGCCTTGGACCACATTTTATAACCCGTGATATTCTAATGTCCAAAAGTCTTTGAAATAGCATAGAGAACATAAATGTTAGAGTTACAGGTCCATATTGATTAGGATATTTCATAAACTTACATTTTGTATTAGAGTAGTAGTTCCATTTCTAAAATCGGACTAGCATATACAGGTTAATAAATAGAGATTGTACCTCATCGCTAAAGAATGAACCCGATTGAGACGAGGTCAAACTTCCAATTTTTATCAGGACCAAACCTCAATCGTTGATGATCTTTAGAGAAAATCCTCTTCTGCAACCATTATTTATATACATGAATATTTGTGAAATTATAACTTAAAGACTGCAAAATCAGCACAATAATTTCTGCGAATATAATTACAAATATCAATAGACAGAGAGACAGTATAATTTTCTAATTGTTGTTAAATAGACAATACATCTTATACCAGAAGCAACTAATTCTGATAGTGTTTGAACAGCCAAGTTGACTTTCATTTAGAAAATGTATTCGATTCAATATGGTTTTTAGTTAGGTTTCCTGATATTTCAATATTATCTTATTTCTTGATATAATATAATTATTCTATATAATTTAAATTCACTTCATTATTTTTATAAAGCATACCATTGTTGTATAGGGTATTTCTAATGCCTTTATAAGCTTTACAGCCAGGATTACTAAATCCCTGATCCCATATTACAACTTTTGTTATTAAACTACAGTCCTTCATAAGTCTTGTGCATTCTTTTAGCTTTTTTACTATAACATCTGATTTCATAGGACTAGATGTCAAGAAATATCTGACCAATTGCGTCCATATCCCAATGAAACTTTATGAATACTGTCGCGGTTTTGGCAATACTGTTTAAATACATTATTACCTGAATAATTATCACAGTTAATAACTGAACATTTTGTTCCCTTTTTAATTGTCTTAGATATTATTAATTTATAATAGGTTTTATATATTTAAAACAACTATAAAAAGATCTGCTCTAATGGCCGCCGGAGTAATTTTTTTTACATTTGTCAATCAAACTCAAATTCTCAAATTCGTGTGATTGATTTGAACTTGGGTTTAAAGTAATAACATTTTTTTTTCAAGATTGGCACATTTTATAATTCTAGAATTCATAGATATAGATAGTATATCTCTTTTTATTCCTCAATTTTAATCTTGATAGTAGACAATCAATTTATCCTTCACTTCGTATGATCTACATATCAAAATATTCTCATTTTGATAACACCATCGTAAAAATATTACTATTTCATATATGCTACCTCAACTATAAAAGTTAGGAATGAAACTAAATAATTTTGATAACAACGTTATAATAGGATCTGAGTAAGTAAAAGAATTTAATTCAGGGAAAGAATATGAGTTTGTAGTATTTAATTATCTGACTATGATCTGAGTTTAATATTAAATATTTCAGTTATATATAATATTTTATGGATGATACAAGTATTCTATAGGCAGAATGATTAAGGAAAGTGAGGATTTTAGTGATAATGTATTCATATAAATATTGGAATGATCCATAAAACTTGTTAACATAAAATTGTTCTTATACTTGACTTAAGACTTGCAATGAAGGTAAAATAAAGAGTAGAGAACTGCAATAATCTATTTGTGAAAAAGTTAACGAATTTAGGAATTGTGTACAGAGTTTAATAGTAATTAATTTTCTAATTTAACGTATCTTCGAAATTGATAATTTCATTTTTTATTAAATGAAATATTAATAACTCTTCCTAGATATTTTAGTTGATCAATGAGTTTAATTATTTGATTGTCTATTTGAACTATTGGGAAGAAATAAATTGGTGTATGATTGTGTATATTGAGTAGCTTAGATTAGTTCTTATTGAGATAAAGTTTATACACAATTAACCAGCGATTTTTTTCATTTGCGCATGTGAATATAACTTCTATATGCTGAGGAAGTAGTGGATGGACTTCATGATAAAATATAATGTCATCAGCATATAAGTGAACAATTGTTAGATATTTATTTATGATATGTATTATAAAAAGTAATGGGCCTAATACTGAATATTGGGGAACTCCAGAAGTCAACCGAAGATGTATATTATATAAAATTACCATTTTTAATACAAAAAGTTATATTCCTATAGTATTTTAACCATTGAAGAGCTATTTTACATATACCAATATCAGTTAGACATTGTATAAGCATGTCATGATCAATATTATTAAAAGCGGCAGGTAATTCTAGAAAGAGAAATTGATGCAGGCGATGTTTACTTAATCTTTGATGTTCATTATCTTAAACATTTAGAATTACTGTTTCTATATATTATTAAAAGCAGCAGATAAATCTAGAAGGAGAAATTGATGCAGGCGATATTTACTTGATTTTTGATGTTCATAGTTTAACATTTAGAATTACTGTTTCTTTACTATGATGACATATCTCTCATTACGCGTCGATAGTGATTTGCTTATAGATGACACTCCTAAGCTATCACGACACGTCATGAGGTCTGTTTAAGAGGACCAGTCGATGTTCTAATTTATAGTTTGGGAAAACATCCTCCTCGAATAAACAATGTAAGCAGTAGTCCAGCACTGAATTAAATAGAATAGGATTAGATTACTGTTGATTTAATTTAACTTGTGTTATATTATTATTATAGGCTATTATTATATATAAGTGTTAACTCGACATGATAAGGTTCTTATTACGTTATGTTATACGGACACAAAGTCCTTAGACACGTCGAGAAAACAGAGTTTTAGGGATTTGCATTCTCGATTAGGTTTTTTATTTATTGAATTTAATAATACAGATTTTCACATATGCCCTCACATTTTGCGAATACTTTCTGCCTTGGACCACATTTTATAACCCGTGATATTCTAATGTCCAAAAGTCTTTGAAATAGCATAGAGAACATAAATGTTAGAGTTACAGGTCCATATTGATTAGGATATTTCATAAACTTACATTTTGTATTAGAGTAGTAGTTCCATTTCTAAAATCGGACTAGCATATACAGGTTAATAAATAGAGATTGTACCTCATCGCTAAAGAATGAACCCGATTGAGACGAGGTCAAACTTCCAATTTTTATCAGGACCAAACCTCAATCGTTGATGATCTTTAGAGAAAATCCTCTTCTGCAACCATTATTTATATACATGAATATTTGTGAAATTATAACTTAAAGACTGCAAAATCAGCACAATAATTTCTGCGAATATAATTACAAATATCAATAGACAGAGAGACAGTATAATTTTCTAATTGTTGTTAAATAGACAATACATCTTATACCAGAAGCAACTAATTCTGATAGTGTTTGAACAGCCAAGTTGACTTTCATTTAGAAAATGTATTCGATTCAATATGGTTTTTAGTTAGGTTTCCTGATATTTCAATATTATCTTATTTCTTGATATAATATAATTATTCTATATAATTTAAATTCACTTCATTATTTTTATAAAGCATACCATTGTTGTATAGGGTATTTCTAATGCCTTTATAAGCTTTACAGCCAGGATTACTAAATCCCTGATCCCATATTACAACTTTTGTTATTAAACTACAGTCCTTCATAAGTCTTGTGCATTCTTTTAGCTTTTTTACTATAACATCTGATTTCATAGGACTAGATGTCAAGAAATATCTGACCAATTGCGTCCATATCCCAATGAAACTTTATGAATACTGTCGCGGTTTTGGCAATACTGTTTAAATACATTATTACCTGAATAATTATCACAGTTAATAACTGAACATTTTGTTCCCTTTTTAATTGTCTTAGATATTATTAATTTATAATAGGTTTTATATATTTAAAACAACTATAAAAAGATCTGCTCTAATGGCCGCCGGAGTAATTTTTTTTACATTTGTCAATCAAACTCAAATTCTCAAATTCGTGTGATTGATTTGAACTTGGGTTTAAAGTAATAACATTTTTTTTTCAAGATTGGCACATTTTATAATTCTAGAATTCATAGATATAGATAGTATATCTCTTTTTATTCCTCAATTTTAATCTTGATAGTAGACAATCAATTTATCCTTCACTTCGTATGATCTACATATCAAAATATTCTCATTTTGATAACACCATCGTAAAAATATTACTATTTCATATATGCTACCTCAACTATAAAAGTTAGGAATGAAACTAAATAATTTTGATAACAACGTTATAATAGGATCTGAGTAAGTAAAAGAATTTAATTCAGGGAAAGAATATGAGTTTGTAGTATTTAATTATCTGACTATGATCTGAGTTTAATATTAAATATTTCAGTTATATATAATATTTTATGGATGATACAAGTATTCTATAGGCAGAATGATTAAGGAAAGTGAGGATTTTAGTGATAATGTATTCATATAAATATTGGAATGATCCATAAAACTTGTTAACATAAAATTGTTCTTATACTTGACTTAAGACTTGCAATGAAGGTAAAATAAAGAGTAGAGAACTGCAATAATCTATTTGTGAAAAAGTTAACGAATTTAGGAATTGTGTACAGAGTTTAATAGTAATTAATTTTCTAATTTAACGTATCTTCGAAATTGATAATTTCATTTTTTATTAAATGAAATATTAATAACTCTTCCTAGATATTTTAGTTGATCAATGAGTTTAATTATTTGATTGTCTATTTGAACTATTGGGAAGAAATAAATTGGTGTATGATTGTGTATATTGAGTAGCTTAGATTAGTTCTTATTGAGATAAAGTTTATACACAATTAACCAGCGATTTTTTTCATTTGCGCATGTGAATATAACTTCTATATGCTGAGGAAGTAGTGGATGGACTTCATGATAAAATATAATGTCATCAGCATATAAGTGAACAATTGTTAGATATTTATTTATGATATGTATTATAAAAAGTAATGGGCCTAATACTGAATATTGGGGAACTCCAGAAGTCAACCGAGATGTATATTATATAAAATTACCATTTTTAATACAAAAAGTTATATTCCTATAGTATTTTAACCATTGAAGAGCTATTTTACATATACCAATATCAGTTAGACATTGTATAAGCATGTCATGATCAATATTATTAAAAGCGGCAGGTAATTCTAGAAAGAGAAATTGATGCAGGCGATGTTTACTTAATCTTTGATGTTCATTATCTTAAACATTTAGAATTACTGTTTCTATATATTATTAAAAGCAGCAGATAAATCTAGAAGGAGAAATTGATGCAGGCGATATTTACTTGATTTTTGATGTTCATAGTTTAACATTTAGAATTACTGTTTCTTTACTATGATGACATATCTCTCATTACGCGTCGATAGTGATTTGCTTATAGATGACACTCCTAAGCTATCACGACACGTCATGAGGTCTGTTTAAGAGGACCAGTCGATGTTCTAATTTATAGTTTGGGAAAACATCCTCCTCGAATAAACAATGTAAGCAGTAGTCCAGCACTGAATTAAATAGAATAGGATTAGATTACTGTTGATTTAATTTAACTTGTGTTATATTATTATTATAGGCTATTATTATATATAAGTGTTAACTCGACATGATAAGGTTCTTATTACGTTATGTTATACGGACACAAAGTCCTTAGACACGTCGAGAAAACAGAGTTTTAGGGATTTGCATTCTCGATTAGGTTTTTTATTTATTGAATTTAATAATACAGATTTTCACATATGCCCTCACATTTTGCGAATACTTTCTGCCTTGGACCACATTTTATAACCCGTGATATTCTAATGTCCAAAAGTCTTTGAAATAGCATAGAGAACATAAATGTTAGAGTTACAGGTCCATATTGATTAGGATATTTCATAAACTTACATTTTGTATTAGAGTAGTAGTTCCATTTCTAAAATCGGACTAGCATATACAGGTTAATAAATAGAGATTGTACCTCATCGCTAAAGAATGAACCCGATTGAGACGAGGTCAAACTTCCAATTTTTATCAGGACCAAACCTCAATCGTTGATGATCTTTAGAGAAAATCCTCTTCTGCAACCATTATTTATATACATGAATATTTGTGAAATTATAACTTAAAGACTGCAAAATCAGCACAATAATTTCTGCGAATATAATTACAAATATCAATAGACAGAGAGACAGTATAATTTTCTAATTGTTGTTAAATAGACAATACATCTTATACCAGAAGCAACTAATTCTGATAGTGTTTGAACAGCCAAGTTGACTTTCATTTAGAAAATGTATTCGATTCAATATGGTTTTTAGTTAGGTTTCCTGATATTTCAATATTATCTTATTTCTTGATATAATATAATTATTCTATATAATTTAAATTCACTTCATTATTTTTATAAAGCATACCATTGTTGTATAGGGTATTTCTAATGCCTTTATAAGCTTTACAGCCAGGATTACTAAATCCCTGATCCCATATTACAACTTTTGTTATTAAACTACAGTCCTTCATAAGTCTTGTGCATTCTTTTAGCTTTTTTACTATAACATCTGATTTCATAGGACTAGATGTCAAGAAATATCTGATCAATTGCGTCCATATCCCAATGAAACTTCATGAATACTGTCGCGGTTTTGGCAATACTGTTTAAATACATTATTACCTGAATAATTATCACAGTTAATAACTGACCATTTTGTTCCCTTTTTAATTGTCTTAGATATTATTATTTTATAATAGGTTTTATATATTTAAAACAACTATAAAAAGATCTGCTCTAATGGCTGCCGGAGTAATTTTGTTTACATTTGTCAATCAAACTCAAATTCTCAAATTCGTGTGATTGATTTGAACTTGAGTTTAAAGTAATAACATTTTTTTTTCAAGATTGACACATTTTATAATTCTAGAATTCATAGATATAGATAGTATATCTCTTTTTATTCCTCAATTTTAATCTTGGTAATAGACAATCAATTTATCCTTCACTTCGCATGATCTACATGTCTTTTGATAACACCATCCTAAAAATATTACTATTTCATATATTCTACCTTAACTATAAAAGTTAGGAATGAACCTAATTAATTTTGATAACAACGTTATAATAGGATTTTAGTGATAATGCATTCATATAAATATTGGAATGATCCATAAAACTTGTTGACATCAAATTGTTCTCATACTTTACTTAAGACATGCAATGAACATCAAATAAAGAGTAGAGAACTTCAATAATCTATTTGTGAAAAAGTTAACGAATTTAGGAATTGTGTACATAGTTTAATAGTAATTAATTTTCTAATTTAACGTATCTTCATTAATTGATAATTTCATTTTTTATTAAATGAAATATTAATAACTCTTCCTAGATATTTTAGTTGATCAATGAGTTTAATTATTTGATTGTCTATTTGAACTATTGGGAAGAAATAAATGGGTGTATGATTGTGTATATTGAGTAGCTTAGATTAGTTCTTATTGAGATAAAGTTTATACACAATTAACCAGCGATTTATTTCATTTACGCACGTGAATATGACTTCTATACGCTGAGGAAGTAGTGGATGGACTTCATGATAAAATATAATGTCATCAGCATATATGTGAACAATTGTTAGATATTTATTTATGATATATATTATAAAAAGTAAGGGACCTAATACTGAACATTGGGGAACTCCAGAAGTCAACCGAGATGTATATTATATAAAATTACCATTTTAAATACAAAAAGTTATATTCCTATAGTATTTTAACCATTGAAGAGCTATTTTACATATACCAATATCAGTTAGACATTGTATAAGCATGTCATGATCAATATTATTAAAAGCGACAGGTAAATCTAGAAAGAGAAATTGATGCAGGTGATGTTTACTTAATCTTTGATGTTCATTATCTTAAACATTTAGAATTACTGTTTCTATATATTATTAAAAGCAGCAGATAAATCTAGAAGGAGAAATTGATGCAGGCGATATTTACTTGATTTTTGATGTTCATGGTTTAACATTTAGAATTTCTTTACTATGATGACATATCTCTCATCATGATAGATGTGTCGATAGTGATTTGCTTATAGATGACACTCCTAAGCTAATTATAGTGGGATCTAATTATATTTGATGTATTATTTACCAACAAATTTGCTTCCAATCTTGCCTTATCTCCCTGAGACCATCTTCGATTGTTTATGGTTTTATACTTTGCTCTATTTCTAGATATTATAATTGGTGTATTTCTACTGGATAGGCTCGCTGAAATTATATATCAGTTTTTCTTCTTTAATATGTTACATGGCTCTCCAAATATATATTAAATCTTCATTCTTCTTAATTATATATTCGTATAGTATAATTATACTTTTCTTATAATTATACTATATATTTGTTCGTATACTGATAATGTCGAGGTACTTCTTTGAATCCGCCTTGAAACCATCAAAACTTTGTCTTTCTACTTTGTCTTTGTTCAATAGAATTAATATATAATTATATTCTTTAGCTATTAAAATTACCTACTCTTTTTACCATCGCTAAAGATTCATTTTCAATTTGAATATACATTTTTTTTTACGCTACCCGATTCTATTCTTTAATTCCAACTCACTTCAATTCCTGTCTGTAAGGTATTTTTAATTAATATAGTTTCCTTACTGCTATTTTAATGATCTAATAATAAGATTAATGATATAACATGATATTTACTTGTTTAAAGAAATAGTTGGTGATATTACCTGAATATATGCAATAGAGTAGTGTAGTTTGAGGTCTTCTATATGTGCATATAGTAATTATTTATCAATGAGTGTATTAAATAACAATGATCAATTATTGGTTAATATAATTTGCATGCTAGTAAAGATTATGTAGTTACCATTTGATCAAATAAAAGTCATCTTAACGAAAAAATAGTTTTCTATTTGTTTTAGGAAATTGTTTAAAGTTATATATGGTTGTTGAGGTATCTAATGCAAGAGAATATTGATAAATGATTTTTGAATGTGAATGGTATAGACCTGGGATTATTAAAGAGAAATAATCAAGGATTTTCTTGTATTAAATTATACTACCTATGCCAATATATTTATTAACTTATTAACTTTTTACTCAAACTTCTGGAATTTCTATAGTAAATTGTAATGAATTGTGAACTTTAGTGATATTTTTTGTTTAGTAATTTTTATTTATAACTCCAAAAGCTGATTCCATTTAAAAAAGACATGAGTATATTTATCTCCATTATTCCAGTAGATTCTTATCGGATCATTAGTCGGGGTATTGTTATCAGTCAAATGTACGTGTATTAAATATTTATTTTGTATTACGGATATATTTTATTATCGCTTGAAAGAATTTTTCGTTGTTATCGATACTAAAGATTTTTTTGGACATAAGAAGATAGTTTGGTTACTTGGTATATTTATACGAGGATATTAAACTTTAAAATTATAATATCTTATTTGGACTATATTTTTGACGATTGCTATGCACATGATTTGTATTCAATTTCAACAAATTAATTGTGACTTTTTAAGGTTAAGGACTTCAAGCAATTCATCTCTTTCTTCAATTGTATCATATAATTATTGATATCATCAAATATAGCAATAATCTTGTTAATGCCAATTTCTTATATTTCTTTTTTTGTTGCTTTCATCACAATTAATTATATTTCTTATATTTCTTTTTTGTTGCTTTCATCACAATTAATTATATCTTAATTCTTTCTATCTTTCTGATTTCTATTGTTTTTACAGTGATAATAGTAATGTTTTAAGTGGATTATTTATTATCCTATCATTTTTATAATTTTCATTCTCAGAAGGATATTTTTTCAACTTGGAAAATGTTAAAAAATATAGTAAAAAGATATAATTAATTATAAACTACTTTGAGCCGTCTTTCCTGTACCATTCCAGTTTTTTCTTACAGTTGGTCGCAGCTCTTTTAAACTTGCTCTGCTCCGGACTAGCTAAAAAGCCGATTATCCTGATCCTGTACGAGCAGAGCTTGCAACCCAAGTCGGAAGCCCGAGTTTGCAAATGGGGTGTGGACCTATTGTCCTTCAGTTCCAGAATTTCTTTGCAACTAAGGGTCTGCATTTTTCGCAATTGACGGAACTCCTTCCGGGCATTAAGGGTCGCCCCAGTACTTCGCCTTTCTTCTGGGTCTCGAGGGGCGGGCACTCTTAGCCTACCGGTGGCTAATCAGTGGCTGCAGTTTCTCTCTTCTCATTAGTGGGTGATAACCGTGGGTTCGAGACATCACTGTCCTCGTATTAGGAACCCATTTCTTCGCATAAGAAAACTTCTCGTTCATTCTCCTTCATACAATTCATCCAGTCTTAGAAGTGGAAATGAAAGCAATAAAATAAGAAATATAAAAATTGGCATTAGATATGTTAATATAATTTCATAACTTATTCCAACTAAGATAATGCATTAATAATTATATTTACAGTAAATTAATACAAAAAATAGTAACACAAATTTCAATATCACTAATTCAACACCAATATATCAAATTAAACTATCTTCATGAATAATAATAATTTATAATTTCTACATCAATCTCTATAGATATATGTATTTCCCACCGCCCTCCCTCAACCTACATTTATAATCTCCTCACAATTCCTCGCACACTGACATGTAATATCAAATACTTTATTAATACAATGACATGTAGTGTCAAATACTTTATTAATACAATAACATGTAGTGTCAACTATTTTATCAATACAATAACATGTAGTGTCAAATACTTTATTAATACAATGACATGTAGTGTCAAATACTTCATTAATACAATGACATGTAATATCAAATGCTTCATTAATACAATGGCATAAGATACCCAGGTGTATACACTTACTTCTCTGTAGTCAAGGCTCCTATTTATTACATGTCATTATTAGAGTTTTGATTCCTAGAAGTTGGCTCTCTTATCTTACAACTGACTGATAATTTATCAGCTTTAAGTTGTGGTCTTCTTTTGTTTTTATACGTAGTAATTAAGTTTGGAGGTGTTAATATGTATAGTTAATACATTAATTTGATATCTAGTAGGCATTTACTCTTGCTTACAAATATTTTAGATGAGTCATCTGATTTTTCATAAAAGATTTCTTGTGCATATGATACAAGTAAAGTTATTGGGATTAAAGTGAATTCGAGTACAGAAATAAAGAGATTTTCAGAAACTAGAATTGAAGTAATTAACAAGTGTCAAATAACATATTAATATAGTGACATATAATGTCAAATGACACATTAATATAGTGACATATAATGTCAAATAACATATTAATATAGTGACATATAGTGTCAAATGACACATTAATATAGTGACATATAGTGTCAAATGACACATTAATATAGTGACATATAGTATTAAATAACATATTAATATAGTGACATATAATGTCAAATGACACATTAATATAAATAGTGTAAAATACAATATCAATACATATTTAATTTCATAAAATATCGAAGTAAGTTTTATGTTTTTCTCTTTATTATAATATATACATGTTAACTATTTTAGTACGAATTACTTTATTTAGCCCTGTGAGAAATGCATTCAGTTAATGTTCTCCAAATAGTTTCTGGTGCTATTTTTTGATATTTTTATATGCTTCAAATTTTCAAATTGCTATTTAATTGATTGAACAAATTTGATTATTGTCATCTTGATAAATTTATTATTATGTAACTTTTGTTACATCAGTGGAATTATGAAATAATATAATGTCGGAAACTGTATAGTTTCGATAAATAAGAAAGCAATAGAAATACGTCCATTATTTATAATAATTCTTTCTTGAATTTTTATGATTTTCAATTGATCTTAGATTTCTTGATAAAGAGTTCCATACAGTCGATGTAACAAAGGAAAATGCCCTGCTTCTTGTACTTCTGAATCTAGTACTACTAGTAAGAACATTACAATTCTTGTTATTTCTTCGATATCAATTTCTTGAAAATGATGGTAATATTTGTTGTTAATTATCTACGGATCTTCCTAATTCCGTAATGTGACGAGTTAGTTTCTCTGTATACAGAAGTTATTTGCGCATTCATGTTCAATTCATGAGCAATAATAATTCTCAGCTATTTTACACCATTACTAGGGTTAACAAGTGTCTAGCAATAATTATCGGACCGAAATTTCTAAAATTACTTTGTATATAAAGCACAGTTTTAGACTTTTTAAGTAATAACATATTGGTCGATGATTAATTGCATTAGCACATGGTGATAATTCATTAAGTATATTAGTACTATTGTTTGAGAGAGCTGTATAAATTATGATATCATCATGGTATGTTATTATTCTAGAAAATTATAATGAATTCTGAATTAGATTGATCATGTTTGATTAATTATTTTGATTTTTACCATCGAATAACTGTTACAATTTAGAAAAGTTATTATCGGTATTTATATATTTAATACTCCAGTTAATGGTTCTAGGATCATTAGTCATTGTAATAGTTAGAGGTCTTTGTTTTAAATGTACATTATGTAGGTATTTTTATTATATTTTTCTAAGAGAAAGAATTTTTCGTTTTTATCAACACTCAAGATTGATTTGGTATTAAAAGTGTTTATAATTTTAATTTTTTAGAGTTACATTTTAAGATTAGTGTTTAAATTGAATTTTGTAGATTTTAAATTCAGGTCTTCACGATAGTTATTAATTTTATCGTTACCAAACACTATCATAGAATTATTTTTGCCATCGGAGAACAATGGTTTTGTTAAAAGATATGCGCTGAATTAGTGATGTCGTTATTGAATTAGTGATATTAAAATTGGTGTTTCTATTGTTTATATTATCCTATTGTAATATAATTATTAATACATTATTTTAGTTGAAATAAATTAGTATGTGATATTTACATATCTAATGTGGATATATATTCTATATTTCTTATTTTGTTATTTTCATCATAGTTAATTATATCTTCTATCAGTAGCTTGTATTGGTATCAAATTTTTTCTATTATCAATATCATTGTTGAAGAAGATTATTTTATAAAATGTTCATTATTTTTTCTATTCACAACTCGAAAAAGTTTTAAAAGTTTAGGAAATCTATAATTAATTATGATGGAAGTATCAAAATAAGAAATATAGAATATATATCCACATTAGATATGTTGATATCACATACTAATTTATTTCAATTAAAATAATGCATTAATAATTATATTACAATAGGGTAATACAAACAATAGAAACATAAATTTTAATATCACTAATTCAATACCAATATATCATAGAGACTTTTAACTTCGAGAAACTGCCTGTTCACATTGATATTAGGAAGAATGAAACAGGCAGAAGCAAGAGGAGAGATAAATAGAGAAATAAAAGTGCCATGATATATGTTTTGCATTTTATAATGGAGGATGTTAACATAAGATAAGAGTGTAGGAAGTGAGTAAGGGAATAAAGGTGATAACATATATTTCAATCAACAATCTTTAACTTTGTCCTTTGTATTAGAGGAGTGTAAAATATTGCATTTTGAAATAATCTTTAAATTTTTTGCAAATCATTTTCTCTGACATTCTTTAATATACAACATTTTACAATTTATCAGATCAAATTACTCATTTGTTTAAGTTTACGAATTCAAATTCTTTAAATTTCATATCAGTAGCAATATTGAGATACAATTAACCATAATTGTCGTCTGTATTTAAAGGGGTAATAGTAAAAGGTTAAAGAAATCGTATTTTCAATAACGGTATGTAATTCTTTATAAAGAATAAGTTTTATTTATAATGCTCGATAATGTTATTGATATTATTTTCCATTGTTTGGAATCTAAATCAATGGCGGAATCTACATATACTCCAAGAATCTTAATTGATCTCGTTGCTTATTTAACTATACTTATTATTTATGTTTATTAATTTAGATATTTATTAGTTTAACTATATACCTTATTTTAGGTTAACATATTTAATTTTCAAATTTAACGTATCGTAATTAATTTTCTAATTTCATTTTTTATTAAATGAAATATTAATAACAAATTCCTAGATATTTTAATTGATCACTGGGTTTAATTATTTGATTGTCTATTTGAACTATTTGGAAGAAATAAATGGGTGTATGATTGTGTATATTGAGTAGCTCAGATTTGTTGTTATTGAGGTAAAGTTTATACACAATTAACCAGCGATTTTTTTCATTTGCACATGTGAATATGACTTCTATATGCTGAGGAAGTAGTGGAGGGACTTCATGATAAAATATAATGTCATCAGCATATAGGTGAACAATTGTTAGATATTTATTTATGATATGTATTATAAAAAGTAAGAGCCCTAATACTGAACATTGGGGAACTCCAGAAGTCAACCGAGATGTATATTATATAAAATTACCATTTTTAATACAAAAAGTTATATTCATATAGTATTTTAACCATTGAAGAGCTATTTTACATATACCAATATCAGTTAGACATTGTATAAGCATGTCATGATCAATATTATTAAAAGCGGCAGGTAAATCTAGAAGGAGAAATTGATGCAGGCGATGCTTACTTAATCTTTGATGTTCATTATCTTAAATATTTAGAATTACTGTTTCTATATATTATTAAAAGCAGCAGATAAATCTAGATAGAGAAATTGATGCAGGCGATGTTTACTTGATTTTTGATGTTCATAGTTTAACATTTAGAATTACTTTACTATGATGACATATCTCTCATCATGTTAGATGTGTCGATAGTGATTTGCTTATAGATGACACTTCTAAGCTAATTATAGTGGGATCTAATTATATTTGATGTATTATTTGCCAACAAATTTGCTTCCAATCTTGCCATATCTCCCTGAGACCATCTTCGATTGTTTATGGTTTTATACCTTGCTCTATTTCTAGATATTATCATTTGTGTATTTCTACTGGATAGGCTCGCTGAAATTATATATCAGTTTTTCTTCTTTAATATGTTACATGGCTCTCCAAATATATATTAAATCTTCATTCTTCTTAATTATATATTCGTATAGTATAATTATACTTTTCTTATAATTATACTATATATTTGTTCGTATACTGATGTCGAGGTACTTCTTTGAATCCGCCTTGAAACCATCAAAACTTTGTCTTTCTACTTTGTCTTTGTTCAATAGAATTAATATAGAATTATATTTTTTAGCTATTAAAATTATCTACTCTTTTTACCATCGCTAAAGATTCATTTTCAATTTGAATATACATTTTACATATACCAATATCAGTTAGACATTGTATAAGCATATCATGATCAATATTATTAAAAGCAGCAGATAAATCTAGAAGGAGAAATTGATGCAGGCGATGCTTACTTAATCTTTGATGTTCATTATCTTAAACATTTAGAATTACTGTTTCTTTACTATGATGACATATCTCTCATCACGCGTCAATAGTGATTTGCTTATAGATGACACTCCTAAGCTATCACGACATGTCATGAGGTCTGTTTAAGAGGACCAGTCGATGTTCTAATTTATAGTTTGAGAAAACATCCTCCTCGAATAAACAATGTAAGCAGTAGTCCAGCACTGAATTAAATAGAATAGGATTGGATTATTGTTGATCTAATTTAACTTGTGTTATATTATTATTATAGGCTATTATTATATATAAGTGTTAACTCGACATGCTAAGGTTCTTATTGCATTATGTTATACGGACACAAAGTCCTTATACACGTCGAGAAAACAGAGTTTTAGGGATTTGCATTCTCGATTAGGTTTTTTATTTATTGAATTTAATAATACAGATTTTCACATATGCCCTCACATTTTGCGAATACTTTCTGCCTTGGACCACATTTTATAACCCGTGATATTCTAATGTCCAAAAGTCTTTGAAATAGCATAGAGAACATAAATGCTAGAGTTACAGGTCGATATTGATTAGGATATTTCATAAACTTACATTTTACTTACACTTTCGTATTAGAGTAGTAGTTCCATTTTAAAAATCGGACTAACATATACAGGTTAATAAATAGAGATTGTCCCTCATCGCTAAAGAATGAACCCGATTGAGACGAGGTCAAACTTCCAATTTTTATAAGGACCAATCCTCAATCGTTGATGATCTTTAGAGAAAATCCTCTTCTGCAACCATTATTTATATACATGAATATTTGTGAAATTATAACTTAAAAACATAAGATCAGCACAATAATTTCTGCGAATATAATTACAAATATCAATAGACAGAGAGACAGTATAATTTTCTAATTGTTGTTAAATAGACAATACATCTTATACCAGAAGCAACTAATTCTGATAGTGTTTGAACAGCCAAGTTGACTTTCATTTAGAAAATGTATTCGATTCAATATGGTTTTTAGTTAGGTTTCCTGATATTTTAATATTATCTTATTTCTTGATATAATATAATTTTTATATATAATTTAAATTCACTTCATTATTTTTATAAAGCATACCATTGTTGTATAGGGTATTTCTAATGCCTTTATAAGCTTTACAGCCAGGATTACTAAATCCCTGATCCCATATTACAACTTTTGTTATCAAACTACAGTCCTTCATAAGTCTTATGCATTCTTTTAGCTTTTTTACTATAACATCTGATTTCATAGGATTAGATGTCAAGAAATATCTGACCAATTGCGTCCATATCCCAATGAAACTTCATGAATGCTGTCGCGGTTTTGGCAATACTGTTTAAATATATTATTACCTGAATAATTATCACAGTTAATAACTGAACATTTTGTTCCCTTTTTAATTGTCTTAGATATTATTAATTTATAATAGGTTTTATATATTTAAAACAACTATAAAAAGATCTGCTTTAATGTCCGCCGGAGTAATTTTGTTTACATTTGTCAATCAAACTCAAATTCGTGTGATTGATTTGAACTTGAGTTTAAAGTAATACATTTTTTTTTTCAAGATTGACACATTTTATAATTCTAGAATTCATAGATATAGATAGTATATCTCTTTTTATTCCTCAATTTTAATCTTGGTAATAGACAATCAATTTATCCTTCACTTAGCATGATCTACATGTCATTTTGATAGCACCATCCTAAAAATATTAATATTTCATATATTCTACCTCAACTATAAAAGTTAGGAATGAACCTAATTAATTTTGATACCAACGTTATAATAGGATTTTAGTGATAATGCATTCATATAAATATTGGAATGATTCATAAAACTTGTTGATATCAAATTGTTCTTATACTTGACTTAAGACTTGCAATGAAGGTAAAATAAAGAGTAGAGAACTGCAATAATCTATTTGTGAAAAAGTTAATGAATTTAGGAATTGTGTACATAGTTTAATAGTAATTAATTTTCTAATTTAACGTATCTTCATTAATTGATAATTTCATTTTTTATTAAATGAAATATTAATAACTATTTTAATTGATCACTAATTATTTGATTGTCTATTTGAACTATTGGGAAGAAATAAATGGGTGTATGATTGTGTATATTGAGTAGCTCAGATTTGTTCTTATTGAGGTAAAGTTTATACACAATTAACCAGCGATTTTTTTCATTTGCGCATGTGAATATGACTTCTATATGCTGAGGAAGTAGTGGAGGGACTTCATGATAAAATATAATGTCATCAGCATATAGGTGAACAATTGTTAGATATTTATTTATGATATGTATTATAAAAAGTAAGAGCCCTAATACTGAACATTGGGGAACTCCAGAAGTCAACCGAGATGTATATCATATAAAATTACAATTTTTAATACAAAAAGTTATATTCCTATATTATTTTAACCATTGAAGAGCTATATTACATATACCAATATCAGTTAGACATTGTATAAGCATGTCATGATCAATATTATTAAAAGCGATAGGTAAATCTAGAAAGAGAAATTGATGCAGGCGATGCTTACTTAATCTTTGATGTTCATTATCTTAAATATTTAGAATTACTTTACTATGATGACATATCTCTCATCATGATAGATGTGTCGATGGTGATTTGATTATAGATGACACTTCTAAGCTAATTATAGTGGGATCTAATTATATTTGATGTATTATTTACCAACAGCTTCCAATCTTGCCATATCTCCCTGAGACCATCTTCGATTGTTTATGGTTTTATACTTTGCTCTATTTCTAGAGATTATTATTAGTGTATTTCTAATGGATAGGCTCGCTGAAATTATATATCAGTTTTTCTTCTTTAATATGTTACATGGCTCTCCAAATATATATTAAATCTTCATTCTTCTTAATTATATATTCGTATAGTATAATTATACTTTACTTATAATTATACTATATAATTGTTCGTATACTGATAATGTCGAGGTACTTCTTTGAATCTGCCTTGAAACCATCAAAACTTTGTCTTTCTACTTTGTCTTTGTTCAATAGAATTAATATAGAATTATATTCTTTAGCTATTAAATTATCTACTCTTTTTACCATCACTAAAGATTCATTTTAAATTTGAATATATATTTTTTCTTACGCTACCCGATTCTATTCTTTAATTCCAACTCACTTCAATTCCTGTCTGTAAGGTATTTAATATAGTTTCCTACTGCTATTTTAATGATCTAATAATAGGATTGATGATAATAACATGATATTTACTTGTTTAAAGAGATAGTTGGTGATATTGCCTGAATATATGCAATAGAGTAGTGTAGTTTGAGGTCTTCTATATGTGCATATAGTAATTATTTATCAATGAGTGTATTAAATAACAATGATCAATTATTGGTTAATATATTTTGCATGCTAGTAAAGATTATGTAGTTACCATTTGATCAAATAAAAGTCATCTTAACGAAAAAAATAGTTTTCTATTTTTAAGAAATTGTTATATATGGTTGTTGATGTATCTAATGCAAGAGAATATTGATAAATGAATTATGAATTTGAATGGTATAGACCTGGGATTATTAAAGAGAAATTATCAAGGATTTTCTTGTATTAAATTATACTACCTATGCCAATATATTTATTAACTTATTAACTTTTTACCCAAACTTCTGGAATTTCTATAGTAAATTGTAATGAATTGTGAACTTTAGTGATATTTTTTGTTTAGTAATTTATATTTATAACTATCCAAAAGATGATTCCGTTTAAAAAAGACACGAATATATTTATCTCCAGTATTCCAGTAGAGACTTGTGGGATCATTATTCGGGGTATTGTTATCAGTCAAATGTACGTGTATTAAATATTTATTTTGTATTACGGATATATTTTATTATCGCTTGAAAGAATTTTTCGTTGTTATCGATACTCAAGAATTTTTTGGACAAGAAGATAGTTTGGTTACTTGGTATATTTATACGAGGATATTAAACTTTAAAATTAATATCTTATTTGGACTATATTTTTGACGATTGCTATGCACATATGATTTGTATTCAATTTCAACAAATTAATTGTGACTTTTTATGGTTAAGGACTTCAAGCAATTCATCTCTTTCTTCAATTGTATCATATAATTATTGATATCATCAAATATAGCAATAATCTTGTTAATGCCAATTTCTTATATTTCTTTTTTTGTTGCTTTCATCACAATTAATTATATCTTAATTCTTTCTATCTTTCTGATTTCTATTGTTTTTACAGTGATAATAGTAATGTTTTAAGTGGATGATTTATTATCATTTTTATCATTTTCAGTCTCAGAAGGATATTTTTTCAACTTGGAAAATGTTAAAAAATATAGTAAAAAGATATAATTAATTATAAACTACTTTGAGCCGTCTTTCCTGTACCATTCCAGTTTTTTCTTACAGTTGGTCGCAACTCTTTTAAACTTGCTCGGCTCCGGACTAGCTAAAAAGCCGATTATCCTGATCCTGTACGAGCAGAGCTTGCAACCCAAGTCGGAAGCCCGAGCTTGCAAACGGGGTGTGGGCATATTGTCCTTCAGTTCCTGAATTTCCTCGCGAATAAGGGTCTGCATTTTTCGCAATTGACGGAACTCCTTCCGGGCATTAAGAGTCGCCCCAGTACTTCGCCTTTCTTCTGGGTCTCGAGGGGCGGGCACTCTTAGCCTACCGGTGGCTAATCAGTGGCTGCAGTTTCTCTCTTCTCATTAGTGGGTGATAACCGTGGGTTCGAGACATCACTGTCCTCGTATTAGGAACCCATTTCTTCGCATAAGAAAACTTCTCATTCATTCTCCCTTGTACTATTCATCCAGTCTGAGAAGTGGAAATGAAAGCAATAAAATAAGAAATATAAAAATTGGCATTAGATATGTTAATATAATTTCATAACTTATTCTAACTAAGATAATTCATTAATAATTATATTTACAGTAAACTAATACAAACAATAGTAACACAAATTTCAATATCACTAATCCAACACCAATACATCAAATTAAACTATATTCATGAATAATAATAATTTATAATTTCTACATATGCAATCTCAATAGATATATGTAGTACCCACTGCCCTCACTCAACCTACATTTATAATCTCCTCACAATTCCTCGCACAATGACATGTAATATCAAATACTTTATTAATACAATGACACGTAGTGTCAAATACTTTATTAATACAATGACATGTAATATCAAATACTTCATTAATACAATGGCATAAGATACCCAGGTGTATACACTTACTTCTCTGTAGTCAAGGCTCCTATTTATTACATGTCATTATTAGAGTTTTGATTCCTAGAAGTTGGCTCTCTTATCTTACAACTGACTGATAATTTATCAGCTTTAAGTTGTGGTCTTCTTTTGTTTTTATACGTAGTAATTAAGTTTGGAGGTGTTAATATGTATAGTTAATACATTAATTTGATATCTAGTAGGCATTTACTCTTGCTTACAAATATTTTAGATGAGTCATCTGATTTTTCATAATAGATTTCCTATGCATATGATACAAGTAAGGTCATTGTGATTAAAGTGAAGTCAGGTATAGAAATAAAGAGATTTTCAGAAACTAGAATTAAGTAATTAGAAAATGTCAAATAACATATTAATATAGTAACATATAATGTCAAATAACACATTAATATAGTGACATATAGTGTCAAATGACACATTAATATAGTGACATATAGTGTCAAATGACACATTAATATAAATAGTGTAAAATACAATATCAATACATATTTAATTTCGTAAAATATTGAAGTGAGTTTTATGTTTTTCTCTTTATTATAATATATACATGTTAACTATTTTAGTACGAATTACTTTATTTAGCCCTGTGAGAAATGCATTCAGTAAATGTTCTCCAAATAGTTTCTGGTGCTATTTTTTGATATTTTTATATGCTTCAAATTTTCAAATTGCGATTTAATTGATTGAACAAATTTGATTATTGTCATCTTGATAAATATGTTATTATGTAACTTTTGTTACATCAGTGGAATTATGAAATAATATAATGTCGGAAACTGTATAGTTTCGATAAATAAGAAAGCAATAGAAATACGTCCATTATTTATAATAATTCTTTCTTGAATTTTTATGATTTTCAATTGATCTTAGATTTCTTGATAAAGAGTTCCATACAGTCGATGTAACAAAGGAAAATGCCCTGCTTCTTGTACTTCTGAATCTAGTACTACTAGTAAGAACATTACAATTCTTGTTATTTCTTCGATATCAATTTCTTGAAAATGATGGTAATATTTGTTGTTAATTATCTACGGATCTTCCTAATTCCGTAATGTGGCGAGTTAGTTTTTCTGTATACAGAAGTTATTTGCGCATTCATGTTCAATTCATGAGCAATAATAACTCTCAGTTATTTTACAACATTACTAGGGTTAACAAGTGTCTAGCAATAATTATCGGACCGAAATTTCTAAAATTACTTTGTATATAAAGCACAGTTTTAGACTCTTTAAGTAATAACTTATTGGTCGATGATTAATTGCATTAGCATATGGTGATAATTCATTAAGTATATTAGTACTATTGATTGAGAGAGCTGTATAAATTATGATATCATCATGGTATGTTATTATTCTAGAAAATTATAATAAATTCTGAATTAGATCGATGTTTGATTCATTATTTTGATTTTTACCATCGAATAACTGTTACAATTTAGAAAATTATTATCGGTATTTATATATTTAATACTCCAGTTAATGGTTCTAGGATCATTAGTCATTGTAATAGTTAGAGGTCTTTGTTTTAAATGTACATTATGTAGGTATTTTTATTATATTTTTCTAAGAGAAAGAATTTTTCGTTTTTATCAACACTCAAGATTGATTTGGTATTAAAAGTTTTTATAATTTTAATTTTTTAGAGTTACATTTTAAGATTAGTGTTAGTGTTTGAATTGAATTTTGTAGATTTTAAATTCAGGTCTTCGCGATAGTTATTAATTTTATCGTTACCAAACACTATCATAGAATTATTTTTGCCATCGGATGAACAATGGTTTTGTTAAAAGATATGTGCTGAATTAGTGATGTCGGTATTGAATTAGTGATATTAAAATTGATGTTTCTATTGTTTGTATTATCCTATTGTAATATAATTATTAATAAATTATTTTAGTTGAAATAAATTAGTATGTGATATTTACATATCTAATGTGGATATATATTCTATATTTCTTATTTTGTTATTTTCATCATAGTTAATTATATCTTCTTTCAGTAGCTTGTATTGGTATCAAATTTTTTCTATTATCAATATCATTGTTGAAGAAGATTATTTTATAAAATGTTCATTATTTTTTCTATTCACAACTCGAAAAAGTTTAAAAGTTTAGCAAATCTATAATTAATTATGATGGAAGTATCAAAATAAGAAATATAGAATATATATCCACATTAGATATGTTGATATCACTTAATAATTTATTTCAACTAAAATAATGCATTAATAATTATATTACAATAGGGTAATACAAACAATAGAAACATAAATTTTAATATCACTAATTCAATACCAATATATCATGGAGACTTTTAACTTCGAGAAACTGCCTGTTCACATTGATATTAGGAAGAATGAAACAGGCAGAAACAAGAGGAGAGATAAATAGAGAAATAAAAGTGCCATGATATATGTTTTGCATTTTATAATGGAGGATTTTAACATAAGATAAGAGTGTAAGAAGTGAGTAAGGATATAAAGGTGATAACATATATTTCAATTAACAATCTTTAACTTTGTCCTTTGTATTAGAGGAGTGTAAAATATTGCATTTTGAAATAATCTTTAAATTTTTTGCAAATCATTTTCTCTGACATTCTTTAATATACACATTTTACAATTTATCAGATCAAATTACTCATTTGTTTAAGTTTACGAAATCAAATTCTTTAAATTACATATCAGTAGCAATATTGAGATACAATTTACCAAATTAGTAAAAGGTTAAAGAAATCATATTTTCAATAACGGTATGTAATTCTTTATAAAGAATAAGTTTTATTTATAATGCTCGATAATGTTATTGATATTATTTTCCATTGTTTGGAATCTAAATCAATGTCGGAATCTACATATACTCCAAGAATCTTAATTGATCTCGTTGCTTATTTAACTATACTTATTATTTATGTTTATTAATTTAGATATTTATTAGTTTAACTATATACCTTATTTTAGGTTAACATATTTAATTTTCAAATTTAAAGTATCGTAATTAATTTTCTAATTTCATTTTTTATTAAATGAAATATTAATAACAAATTCCTAGATATTTTAATTGATCACTGGGTTTAATTATTTGATTGTCTATTTGAACTATTTGGAAGAAATAAATGGGTGTATGATTGTGTATATTGAGTAGCTCAGATTTGTTGTTATTGAGGTAAAGTTTATACACAATTAACCAGCGATTTTTTTCATTTGCACATGTGAATATGACTTCTATATGCTGAGGAAGTAGTGGAGGGACTTCATGATAAAATATAATGTCATCAGCATATAGGTGAACAATTGTTAGATATTTATTTATGATATGTATTATAAAAAGTAAGAGCCCTAATACTGAACATTGGGGAACTCCAGAAGTCAACCGAGATGTATATTATATAAAATTACCATTTTTAATACAAAAAGTTATATTCATATAGTATTTTAACCATTGAAGAGCTATTTTACATATACCAATATCAGTTAGACATTGTATAAGCATGTCATGATCAATATTATTAAAAGCGGCAGGTAAATCTAGAAGGAGAAATTGATGCAGGCGATGCTTACTTAATCTTTGATGTTCATTATCTTAAATATTTAGAATTACTGTTTCTATATATTATTAAAAGCAGCAGATAAATCTAGATAGAGAAATTGATGCAGGCGATGTTTACTTGATTTTTGATGTTCATAGTTTAACATTTAGAATTACTTTACTATGATGACATATCTCTCATCATGTTAGATGTGTCGATAGTGATTTGCTTATAGATGACACTTCTAAGCTAATTATAGTGGGATCTAATTATATTTGATGTATTATTTGCCAACAAATTTGCTTCCAATCTTGCCATATCTCCCTGAGACCATCTTCGATTGTTTATGGTTTTATACCTTGCTCTATTTCTAGATATTATCATTTGTGTATTTCTACTGGATAGGCTCGCTGAAATTATATATCAGTTTTTCTTCTTTAATATGTTACATGGCTCTCCAAATATATATTAAATCTTCATTCTTCTTAATTATATATTCGTATAGTATAATTATACTTTTCTTATAATTATACTATATATTTGTTCGTATACTGATGTCGAGGTACTTCTTTGAATCCGCCTTGAAACCATCAAAACTTTGTCTTTCTACTTTGTCTTTGTTCAATAGAATTAATATAGAATTATATTTTTTAGCTATTAAAATTATCTACTCTTTTTACCATCGCTAAAGATTCATTTTCAATTTGAATATACATTTTACATATACCAATATCAGTTAGACATTGTATAAGCATATCATGATCAATATTATTAAAAGCAGCAGATAAATCTAGAAGGAGAAATTGATGCAGGCGATGCTTACTTAATCTTTGATGTTCATTATCTTAAACATTTAGAATTACTGTTTCTTTACTATGATGACATATCTCTCATCACGCGTCAATAGTGATTTGCTTATAGATGACACTCCTAAGCTATCACGACATGTCATGAGGTCTGTTTAAGAGGACCAGTCGATGTTCTAATTTATAGTTTGAGAAAACATCCTCCTCGAATAAACAATGTAAGCAGTAGTCCAGCACTGAATTAAATAGAATAGGATTGGATTATTGTTGATCTAATTTAACTTGTGTTATATTATTATTATAGGCTATTATTATATATAAGTGTTAACTCGACATGCTAAGGTTCTTATTGCATTATGTTATACGGACACAAAGTCCTTATACACGTCGAGAAAACAGAGTTTTAGGGATTTGCATTCTCGATTAGGTTTTTTATTTATTGAATTTAATAATACAGATTTTCACATATGCCCTCACATTTTGCGAATACTTTCTGCCTTGGACCACATTTTATAACCCGTGATATTCTAATGTCCAAAAGTCTTTGAAATAGCATAGAGAACATAAATGCTAGAGTTACAGGTCGATATTGATTAGGATATTTCATAAACTTACATTTTACTTACACTTTCGTATTAGAGTAGTAGTTCCATTTTAAAAATCGGACTAACATATACAGGTTAATAAATAGAGATTGTCCCTCATCGCTAAAGAATGAACCCGATTGAGACGAGGTCAAACTTCCAATTTTTATAAGGACCAATCCTCAATCGTTGATGATCTTTAGAGAAAATCCTCTTCTGCAACCATTATTTATATACATGAATATTTGTGAAATTATAACTTAAAAACATAAGATCAGCACAATAATTTCTGCGAATATAATTACAAATATCAATAGACAGAGAGACAGTATAATTTTCTAATTGTTGTTAAATAGACAATACATCTTATACCAGAAGCAACTAATTCTGATAGTGTTTGAACAGCCAAGTTGACTTTCATTTAGAAAATGTATTCGATTCAATATGGTTTTTAGTTAGGTTTCCTGATATTTTAATATTATCTTATTTCTTGATATAATATAATTTTTATATATAATTTAAATTCACTTCATTATTTTTATAAAGCATACCATTGTTGTATAGGGTATTTCTAATGCCTTTATAAGCTTTACAGCCAGGATTACTAAATCCCTGATCCCATATTACAACTTTTGTTATCAAACTACAGTCCTTCATAAGTCTTATGCATTCTTTTAGCTTTTTTACTATAACATCTGATTTCATAGGATTAGATGTCAAGAAATATCTGACCAATTGCGTCCATATCCCAATGAAACTTCATGAATGCTGTCGCGGTTTTGGCAATACTGTTTAAATACATTATTACCTGAATAATTATCACAGTTAATAACTGAACATTTTGTTCCCTTTTTAATTGTCTTAGATATTATTAATTTATAATAGGTTTTATATATTTAAAACAACTATAAAAAGATCTGCTTTAATGTCCGCCGGAGTAATTTTGTTTACATTTGTCAATCAAACTCAAATTCGTGTGATTGATTTGAACTTGAGTTTAAAGTAATACATTTTTTTTTTCAAGATTGACACATTTTATAATTCTAGAATTCATAGATATAGATAGTATATCTCTTTTTATTCCTCAATTTTAATCTTGGTAATAGACAATCAATTTATCCTTCACTTAGCATGATCTACATGTCATTTTGATAGCACCATCCTAAAAATATTAATATTTCATATATTCTACCTCAACTATAAAAGTTAGGAATGAACCTAATTAATTTTGATACCAACGTTATAATAGGATTTTAGTGATAATGCATTCATATAAATATTGGAATGATTCATAAAACTTGTTGATATCAAATTGTTCTTATACTTGACTTAAGACTTGCAATGAAGGTAAAATAAAGAGTAGAGAACTGCAATAATCTATTTGTGAAAAAGTTAATGAATTTAGGAATTGTGTACATAGTTTAATAGTAATTAATTTTTTAATTTAACGTATCTTCATTAATTGATAATTTCATTTTTTATTAAATGAAATATAAATAACTATTTTAATTAATCACTAATTATTTGATTGTCTATTTGAACTATTGGGAAGAAATAAATGGGTGTATGATTGTGTATATTGAGTAGCTCAGATTTGTTCTTATTGAGGTAAAGTTTATACACAATTAACCAGCGATTTTTTTCATTTGCGCATGTGAATATGACTTCTATATGCTGAGGAAGTAGTGGAGGGACTTCATGATAAAATATAATGTCATCAGCATATAGGTGAACAATTGTTAGATATTTATTTATGATATGTATTATAAAAAGTAAGAGCCCTAATACTGAACATTGGGGAACTCCAGAAGTCAACCGAGATGTATATCATATAAAATTACAATTTTTAATACAAAAAGTTATATTCCTATATTATTTTAACCATTGAAGAGCTATATTACATATACCAATATCAGTTAGACATTGTATAAGCATGTCATGATCAATATTATTAAAAGCGATAGGTAAATCTAGAAAGAGAAATTGATGCAGGCGATGCTTACTTAATCTTTGATGTTCATTATCTTAAATATTTAGAATTACTGTTTCTATATATTATTAAAAGCAGCAGATAAATCTAGAAAGAGAAATTGATGCAGGCGATGTTTACTTGATTTTTGATGTTCATGGTTTAACATTTAGAATTACTTTACTATGATGACATATCTCTCATCATGATAGATGTGTCGATAGTGATTTGCTTATAGATGACACTCCTAAGCTAATTATAGTGGGATCTAATTATATTTGATGTATTATTTACCAACAAATTTGCTTCCAATCTTGCCTTATCTCCCTGAGACCATCTTCGATTGTTTATGGTTTTATACTTTGCTGTATTTCTAGATATTATCATTTGTGTATTTCTACTGGATAGGCTCGCTGAAATTATATATCAGTTTTTCTTCTTTAATATGTTACATGGCTCTCCAAATATATATTAAATCTTCATTCTTCTTAATTATATATTCGTATAGTATAATTATACTTTTCTTATAATTATACTATATATATGTTCGTATACTGATAATGTCGAGGTACTTCTTTGAATCAGCCTTGAAACCATCAAAAATTTGTCTTTCTACTTTGTCTTTATTCAATAGAATTAATATAAAATTATATTCTTTAGCTATTAAAATTATCTACTCTTTTTACCATCGCTAAAGATTCATTTTCAATTTGAATATACATTTTTTTCTTACGCTACCCGATTCTATTCTTTAATTCCAACTCACTTCATTTCCTGTCTGTAAGGTATTTCTAATTAATATAGTTTCCTTACTGTTATTTTAATGATCTAATAATAAGATTGATGATAATAACATGATATTTACTTGTTTAAAGAGATAGTTAGTGATATTGCCTTTATATATGCAATAGAGTAGTGTAGTTTGAGGTCTTCTATATCTGCATATAGTAATTATTTTATCAATGAGTGTATTAAATAATAAAGATCAATTATTGGTTAATATATTTTGCATGCTAGTAAAGATTATGTAGTTACCATTTGATCAAATAAAAGTCATCTTAACGAAAAAATAGTTTTCTATTTTTAGGAATATGTTTAAAGTTATAGTTATATATATAAAGTTAAAGTTAAAGTTATATATGGTTGTTGAGGTATCTAATGCAAGAGAATATTGATAAATGAATTATGAATGTGAATGGTATAGACCCGGGATTATTAAAGAGAAATTATCAAGGATTTTCTTGTATTAAATTATACTACCTATGCCAATATATTTATTAACTTATTAACTTTTTACTTAAACTTCTGGAATTTCTATAGTAAATTGTAATGAATTGTGAACTTTAGTGATATTTTTTGTTTAGTAATTTTTATTTATAACTATCCAAAAGCTGATTCCATTTAAAAAAGACATGGGTATATTTATCTCCATTATTCCAGTAGATTCTTATCGGATCATTATTCGGGGTATTGTTATCAGTCAAATGTACGTGTATTAAATATTTATTTTGTATTACGGATATATTTTATTATCGCTTGAAAGAATTTTTCGTTGTTATCGATACTCAAGATTTTTTTGTACATAAGAAAATAGTTTGGTTATAGCTTAGTATATTTATACGAGGATATTAAACTTTAAAATTATAATATCTTATTTGGACTATATTTTTGACGATTGCTATGTACATGATTTGTATTCAATTTCAACAAATTAATTGTGACTTTTTAAGGTTAAGGACTTCAAGCAATTCATCTCTTTCTTCAATTGTATCATATAATTATTGATATCATCAAATATAGCAATAATCTTGTTAATGCCAATTTCTTATATTTCTTTTTTTGTTGCTTTCATCACAATTAATTATATCTTAATTCTTTCTATCTTTCTGATTTCTATTGTTTTTACAGTGATAATAGTAATGTTTTAAGTGGATGATTTATTATCATTTTTATCATTTTCAGTCTCAGAAGGATATTTTTTCAACTTGGAAAATGTTAAAAAATATAGTAAAAAGATATAATTAATTATAAACTACTTTGAGCCGTCTTTTCTGTACCATTCCAGTTTTTTCTTACAGTTGGTCGCAACTCTTTTAAACTTGCTCGGCTCCGGACTAGCTAAAAAGCCGATTATCCTGATCCTGTACGAGCAGAGCTTGCAACCCAAGTCGGAAGCCCGAGCTTGCAAACGCGGTGTGGGCATATTGTCCTTCAGTTCCTGAATTTCCTCGCGAATAAGGGTCTGCGTTTTTCGCAATTGACGGAACTCCTTCTGTGCATTAAGGATCGCCCCAGTACTTCGCCTTTCTTCTGGGTCTCAAGGGGCGGGCACTCTTAGCCTACCTGTGGCTAATCAGTGGCTGCAGTTTCTATCTTCTCATTAGTGGGTGACAACCGTGGGTTCGAGACATCACTGTCCTCGTATTAGGAATCCATTTCTTCGCATAAGAAAACTTCTCATTCATTCTCCCTCGTACTATTCATCCAGTCTGAGAAGTGGAAATGAAAGCAATAAAATAAGAAATATAAAAATTGGCATTAGATATGTTAATATAATTTCATAACTTATTCCAACTAAGATAATGCATTAATAATTATATTTACAGTAAACTAATACAAAAAATAGTAACACAAATTTCAATATCACTAATTCAACACCAATATATCAAATTAAACTATCTTCATGAATAATAATAATTTATAATTTCTACATATGCAATCTCAATAGATATATGTAGTACCCACTGCCCTCACTCAACCTACATTTATAATCTCCTTACAATTCCTCGCACAATGACATGTAATATCAAATGCTTCATTAATACAATGACATGTAGTGTCAAATACTTCATTAATACAATGACATGTAATATCAAATGCTTCATTAATACAATGGCATAAGATACCCAGGTGTATACACTTACTTCTCTGTAGTCAAGGCTCCTATTTATTACATGTCATTATTAGAGTTTTGATTCCTAGAAGATGGCTCTCTTATCTTACAACTGACTGATAATTTATCAGCTTTAAGTTGTGGACTTCTTTTGTTTTTATACGTAGTAATTAGGTTCAGAGGTGTTAATATGTATAGTTTATACATTAATTTGATATCTAGTAGGCATTTACTCTTGTTTACAAATATTTTAGATGAGTCATCTGATTTTTCATAAAAGATTTCTTGTGCATATGATACAAGTAAAGTCATTGGGATTAAAGTGAAGTCGAGTATAGAAATAAAGAGATTTTCAGAAACTAGAATTGAAGTAATTAACAAGTGTCAAATAACATATTAATATAGTGACATATAATGTCAAATGACACATAAATATAGTGACATATAATGTCAAATGACACATTAATATAGTGACATATGGTGTCAAATGACACATTGGTATAGTGACATATAGTATCAAATAACACATTAATATAGTGACATATAGTGTCAAATGACACATTAATATAGTGACATATAGTGTCAAATGACATATTGATATAGTGACATATAATGTCAAATGACACATTAATATAGTGACATATAATGTCAAATGACACATAAATATAGTGACATATAATGTCAAATGACACATTAATATAGTGACATATGGTGTCAAATGACACATTGGTATAGTGACATATAGTATCAAATAACACATTAATATAGTGACATATAGTGTCAAATGACACATTAATATAGTGACATATAGTGTCAAATGACATATTGATATAGTGACATATAATGTCAAATGACACATTAATATAAATAGTGTAAAATACAATATCAATACATATTTAATTTCATAAAATATTGAAGTGAGTTTTATGTTTTTCTCTTTATTATAATATATACATGTTAACTATTTTAGTACGAATTACTTTATTTAGCCCTGTGAGAAATGCATTCAGTTAATGTTCTCCAAATAGTTTCTGGTGCTATTTTTTGATATTTTTATATGCTTCAAATTTTCAAATTGCGATTTAATTGATTGAACAAATTTGATTATTGTCATCTTGATAAATTTATTATTATGTAACTTTTGTTACATCAGTGGAATTATGAAATAATATAAAGTCGGAAACTGTATAGTTTCGATAAATAAGAAAGCAATAGAAATACGTCCATTATTTAAAATAATTCTTTCTTGAATTTTTATGATTTTCAATTGATCTTAGATTTCTTGATAAAGAGTTCCATACAGTCGATGTAACAAAGGAAAATGCCCTGATTCTTGTACTTCTGAATCTAGTACTACTAGTTAGAACATTACAATTCTTGTTATTTCTTCGATATCAATTTCTTGAAAATGATGGTAATATTTGTTGTTAATTATCTACGGATCTTCCTAATTCCGTAATGTGGCGAGTTAGTTTTTCTGTATACAGAAGTTATTTGCGCATTCATGTTCAATTCATGAGCAATAATAATTCTCAGTTATTTTACAACATTACTAGGGTTAACAAGTGTCTAGCAATAATTATCGGACCGAAATTTCTAAAATTACTTTGTATATAAAGCACAGTTTTAGACTTTTTAAGTAATAACTTATTGGTCGATGATTAATTGCATTAGCATATGGTGATAATTCATTAAGTATATTAGTACTATTTATTGAGAGAGCTGTATAAATTATGATATCATCATGGTATGTTATTATTCTAGAAAATTATAATAAATTCTGAATTAGATCGATGTTTGATTCATTATTTTGATTTTTACCATCGAATAACTGTTACAATTTAGAAAAGTTATTATCGGTATTTATATATTTAATACTCCAGTTAATGGTTCTAGGATCATTAGTCATTGTAATAGTTAGAGGTCTTTGTTTTAAATGTACATTATGTAGGTATTTTTATTATATTTTTCTAAGAGAAAGAATTTTTCGTTTTTATCAACACTCAAGATTGATTTGGTATTAAAAGTTTTTATAATTTTAATTTTTTAGAGTTACATTTTAAGATTAGTGTTAGTGTTTGAATTGAATTTTGTAGATTTTAAATTCAGGTCTTCACGATAGTTATTAATTTTATCGTTACCAAACACTATCATAGAATTATTTTTGCCATCGGATGAACAATGGTTTTGTTAAAAGATATGTGCTGAATTAGTGATGTCGGTATTGAATTAGTGATATTAAAATTGATGTTTCTATTGTTTGTATTATCCTATTGTAATATAATTATTAATAAATTATTTTAGTTGAAATAAATTAGTATGTGATATTTACATATCTAATGTGGATATATATTCTATATTTCTTATTTTGTTATTTTCATCATAGTTAATTATATCTTCTTTCAGTAGCTTGTATTGGTATCAAATTTTTTCTATTATCAATATCATTGTTGAAGAAGATTATTTTATAAAATGTTCATTATTTTTTCTATTCACAACTCGAAAAAGTTTTAAAAGTTTAGCAAATCTATAATTAATTATGATGGAAGTATCAAAATAAGAAATATAGAATATATATCCACATTAGATATGTTGATATCACTTAATAATTTATTTCAACTAAAATAATGCATTAATAATTATATTACAATAGGGTAATACAAACAATAGAAACATACATTTTAATATCACTAATTCAATGCCAATATATCATAGAGACTTTTAACTTCGAGAAACTGCCTGTTCACATTGATATTAGGAAGAATGAAACAGGCAGAAAAAAGAGGAGAGATAAATAGAGAAATAAAAGTGCCATGATATATGTTTTGCATTTTATAATGGAGGATGTTAACATAAGATAAGAGTGTAGGAAGTGAGTAAGGGTATAAAGGTGATAACATATATTTCAATCAACAATCTTTAACTTTGTCCTTTGTATTAGAGGAGTGTAAAATATTGCATTTTGAAATAATCTTTAAATTTTTTGCAAATCATTTTCTCTAACATTCTTTAATATACAACATTTTACAATTTATCAGATCAAATTACTCATATGTTTAAGTTTACGAAATCAAATTCTTTAAATTACATATCAGTAGCAATATTGAGATACAATTAACCATAATTGCCGTCTGTATTTAAAGGGGTAATAGTAAAAGGTTAAAGAAATCGTATTTTCAATAACGGTATGTAATTCTTTATAAAGAATAAGTTTTATTTATAATGCTCGATAATAATCATATCCCAATGAAACTTCATGAATACTGTCACGTTTTTGGCAATACTGTTTAAATACATTATTACCTGAATAATTATCACAATTAATAACTGAACGTTCCCTTTTTAATTGTCTTATTAATTTATAATATGTTTTATATATTTAAAACAACTATAAAAATATCTGCTCTAATGGCCGCCGGAGTAATTTAGTTTACATTTGTCAATCAAACTCAAATTCTCAAATTCGTGTGATTGATTTGAACTTGAGTTTAAAGTAATAACATTTTTTTTTTCAAGATTGACACATTTTATAATTCTAGAATTCATAGATATAGATAGTATATCTCTTTTTATTCCTCAATTTTAATCTTGGTAATAGACAATCAATTTATCCTTCACTTCGCATAATCTACATGTCATTTTGATAGCACCATCCTAAAAATATTACTATTTCATATATTCTACCTCAACTATAAAAGTTAGGAATGAACCTAATTAATTTTGATAACAACGTTATAATAGGATTTTAGTGATAATGCATTCATATAAATATTGGAATGATCCATAAAACTTGTTGACATCAAATTGTTCTTATACTTGACTTAAGACATGCAATGAAGGTCAAATAAAGAGTAGAGAACTGCAATAATCTATTTGTGAAAAAGTTAACGAATTTAGGAATTGTGTACATAGTTGGTACATAGTTGTGTACATAATTGATAATTTCATTTTTTATTAAATGAAATATTAATAACTATTTTAATTGATCACTAATTATTTGATTGTCTATTTGAACTATTGGGAAGAAATAAATGGGTGTATGATTGTGTATATTGAGTAGCTCAGATTTGTTCTTATTGGGGTAAAGTTTATACACAATTAACCAGCGATTTTTTTCATTTGCGCATGTGAATATGACTTCTATACGCTGAGGAAGTAGTGGATGGACTTCATGATAAAATATAATGTCATCAGCATATAGGTGAACAATTGTTAGATATTTATTTATGATATGTATTATAAAAAGTAAGGGGCCTAATACTGAACATTGGGGAACTCCAGAAGTCAACCGAGATGTATATTATATAAAATTACCATTTTTAATACAAAAAGTTATATTCCTATAGTATTTTAACCATTGAAGAGCTATTTTACATATACCAATATCAGTTATTGTATAAGCATGTCATGATCAATATTATTAAAAGCGGCAGGTAAATCTAGAAAGAGAAATTGATGCAGGCGATGTTTACTTAATCTTTGATGTTCATTATCTTAAACATTTAGAATTACTGTTTCTATATATTATTAAAAGCAGCAGATAAATCTAGAAGGAGAAATTGATGCAGGCGATGTTTACTTGATTTTTGATGTTCATAGTTTAACATTTAGAATTACTTTACTATGATGACATATCTCTCATCATGATAGATGTGTCGATGGTGATTTGCTTATAGATGACACTCCTAAGCTATCACGACGTGTCATGAGGTCTGTTTAAGAGGACCAGTCGATGTTCTAATTTATAGTTTGAGAAAACATCCTCCTCGAATAAACAATGTAAGCAGTAGTCCAGCACTGAATTAAATAGAATAGCATTAGATTACTGTTGATCTAATTTAACTTGTGTTATATTATTATTATAGGCTATTAATATATAGAAGTGTTAACTCGACATGCTAAGGTTCTTATTGCGTTATGTTATACGGACACAAAGTCCTTAGACACGTCGAGAAAACAGAGTTTTAGTGATTATTACTTATTATATAATTATTACTTATTTTTAAAATGTATTCCGTAATATTAATCTCTTCTATATTGCTCAGTAGCATATATGTGGGTACATTAATATTTAGCGGAGTATTCGGTGGGGACTGGCAATATAATGGTGTATTGGATGGAATAGTGGTGGATACTGAATTATCTGGTTTGGAGGCGAGAAAGATCTTTAACTGAATAACAAGATTCTTGTAAACAGACTTTTTCATTATATACATAGATTGGAGGGATCTAATTATATTTGATGTATTATTTACCAACAAATTTGCTTCCAATCTTGCCATTTCTCCCCGAGACCATCTTCGATTGTTTATGGTTTTATACCTTGCTCTATTTCTAGAGATTATCATTGGTGTATTTCTACTGGATAGGCTCGCTGAAATTATATATCAGTTTTTCTTCTTTAATATGTTACATGGCTCTCCAAATATATATTAAATCTTCATTCTTCTTAATTATATATTCGTATAGTACATAATATTCTGTCCATTAATAGAGATTGCATATGTAAAAATTAATAAATTATTCATGAATATAGTTTAATTTGATGTATTGGTATTAAATTAGTGATATTTAAATTTGTGTTATTATTTGTATTAGTTTACTGTAAATTTAATTATTAATACATTAAAATTATAAAATATATAATGCAAATTTCTTATATTTCATAACTTATTCTAACTAAGATAATTCATTAATAATTATATTTACAGTAAACTAATACAAACAATAGTAACACAAATTTCAATATCACTAATTCAATACCAATACATCAAATTAAACTATATTCATGAATAATACTCCCTCAACCTACATTTATAATCTCCCCAAAATCTATAGTTAAGATTAGTGTGTGAATTAAATTACGTAGATTTTAAAGGTCTTCACGAAAGTTATTAATTTTATCGTTATTATCGTTACCAAACACTATCATAGAATTATTTTTGCCATCGGATGAACAATGGTTTTGTTAAAAGATATGTGCTGAATTAGTGATGTCGGTATTGAATTAGTGATATTAAAATTTATGTTACTATTGTTTATATTATCCTATTGTAATATAATTATTAATACATTATTTTAGTTGAAATAAATTAGTATGTGATATTTACATATCTAATGTGGATATATATTCTATATTTCTTATTTTGTTATTTTCATCATAGTTAATTATATCTTCTTTCAGTAGCTTGTATTGGTATCATATTTTTTCTATTATCAATATCATTGTTGAAGAAGATTATTTTATAAAATGTTCATTATTTTTTCTATTCACAACTCGAAAAAGTTAAAAAAAGTTTAGCAAAGCTATAATTAATTATGATGGAAGTATCAAAATAAGAAATATAGAATATATATCCACATTAGATATGTTGATATCACTTAATAATTTATTTCAACTAAAATAATGCATTAATAATTATATTACAATAGGGTAATACAAACAATAGTAACATAAATTTTAATATCACTAATTCAACAATATCATTATTGATTGAAATATGAAAATTACTTTTCATGAACAACTTTTGATTTAAGTGAAACTGCATGTTCATATTGATATAAGCTATTCATATGATTCTTAATAAATAAATATTTCTACATAAACAATCGTAAGCATTGATAATCAGAGATTATAAATAAATATATACCTATATGTAGTTTAACATTACAGTATGTATTCATAAAATATAACAAAAAAGGTTATAAAATGCTCTCTGTTCAAGATTTATTACCCGTTCTCCAGTATACAGTCCTAGTATGTGAAACTTTCACGACATACTTCCTAAACCCATCCCGTCCTACTCCATTTTCTTAACCAAACACTTATAGCCTCTAGTTATACTTCCGATACGTTAACATTGTTGATTGCTCACATTAACTTTATGAGAGTACCGCGATTTTTATGTTAAGTACCGAAATTATGTTATACTGGGTAGACATTAGGCAAGGCTAGTCCGTCAATATTGTGGCTAGTAACATGATGGTTTGAATGAGCAAGTAAAGATACATTGTTAGGGAGGTATGCTTAGAAGCAGTTCGAGTAGTGATGTATAATGTGGAGAGCTGCACCACACCCTAGCACCAATATATCGCTGCTATTACAATGATTACCAAAACTATCAATATCATAAGATTTCTAGTGAAGTGAATAATAGATTTAGTAAGTGTAGGACGAGGATAGCTTGTGGGTAGTTATGTAAGGATATGAGTATAGTATGATTAGGAGGCATTATCTTAGAATGGGTGGTATTAGAGGTGAGTAGAAGAATACAGTTTATATATATCTGTGTGTGAAAATGAAGTTAAATTTAGTTGTCTGTTCTTTTGATAGGTTATGAGAGTTAACCTTATAACCTCTACACAAGAATATGATACAGGTGAATTCATATCCATGTATGACTGTAAGTGCAATTTAATATTTTTAACTCAGAATATGTTCAAGTCATGATACAAATTGTTTTTTTGAAATCATTTTAATTTCTCTAAATTATTTTCTCTACATTTTAAATTACATAGCAATTTGAAATGCATCAGATCAACATACATTTCATGTTAGATTAATTTAACTTCATTTGTGAATATAAATTACTAATTTACTTTGAAATATTCGCAATATACATTATATAATTACCATAATTGATAATTTTCTAAGGAAATATTCGCAATATACTTTAAAAAAATAAACATAATCTAGACATTAAATTTAAATATCCATAATTATATTTAAACTATAAATTTAAACTATACTAATCTCTTATTAGGCACTTCTCTTCATTACATCAGTAATAGATTGTATCTAATCTACTCTTACTCTGATATTAAAATATATTATGATATTAAAAAAATACAACTCAAATATTGTAATTAAACTATGAAAAAAAAATTGATAAACAAGTAATAAATTAGGTAAAATGAAGTATTAGGTAAAATGAAGTAATTAGGTAAAATAGTAATATAACATATAGTTAATGATATGTAAGATATGTATGTTATAATATTAACTTTATAAATATATATATAACTTTTAGATCTACATATTATTGTTGTCAATACAATAAGCTATATTATTCGCGTCAGTATAAAAATAACGATTTGTAAGTACTCTTTTTCTTAAAATATCAATATTTCCACAATAATTGCATCTTATTTAATAAATATGATTACATAATACCTAATAACATTTTTGATTGCACAATCTATAACAATCTGTTACTTATTGATTATATAGTTTGAAATTTAGATTATAAAATTATTGTTTAATATAAGATTGCGGATTAATTTATACATTTCACTTGCTACTACAGAGCGAATGTATCTCCTTGGATTATATTTTAGTACCGACCACTTAATTCATTCTCTCTCTGAATTTTAAAAACAATAATATCCATCATAATCTTTCTAATTTTTGTAGAATTTGTAATTTATTATAATCTCGTTTCAATTTATTAGAATTATAATATAATAATGATAATAAACTTTCAATGTTTATATGTTATCTTAATACATATATTCTATAAATCAATAGTATATGCCCAAATCTATATAAGTCCAAGATCCATCAAAATAGATAATTATGTCATTACTTATATAAGAAATAAATATCTAACAACCCAATAAAAAGAAAAGAGATCTGGATATATTCGCCCTAATCCCTAGGCACTTCCTTCTTTGCCATATTAAATGGTTTCAGTATGTGAAGCTAATTATGTTACTCTACTGTAAAGGTTCGTGATCCTTCCATATATCTCATTCTCCACCTCATTCCGATTCACTCTTCTCGACATTATCATCTTGCCTTTTCCCTTGCCATCACCGCACTCTTCCCTTACTCTCAATTTATTACTCTCGCTCCATACTATCCCTTATAATTCTCACTTATAATATGCTTACATCTTATCTATCTTTTTCATTCTATTCTTCATTCTACTTAATTATTATTTCACGTTTCTTACTTTCCTCTAGACTATAATCATACTCACTTACTTACACTCTATATTAGATACATTTAATATTAGACTTATTCTAGAATGGTTAATGTATAGATGTTAATGTATAGGTTAATGATCATTTCTAGGTTTCTTTTAAAAATTATATTTTCAAAAATATATATAGTATAAAATAATGACTGCATTAATAATTTATATTATGACCTATTAATTATGATATTCCATGCATTACTGTGGATGTGTTAATCATCAAATGACTTCTCATTAATCAACCTTTGATCTTTAATACCATTGAATCTTCTAGATATTCAACAATTTTTGCTTTAAATAATAAATAATATATTAATTTTAATAATATATTTAATATCAATTTTATATGCAGTTCATCTATTTATACTATTATATATACTATTAATTTATCACTACAAATATATTTTCAAATAATTAAATCTGAATACAATTTGAATTAAACAGAACAAATCTTAAATTAGTAATATAATATTTTATTTACTAACTTAATACATTATGGGGTATAAATAAAACTACTAGTTAACTTTATCAATAAACACTCATAGAAATCTCTTTACTCCCAATACTGTTTAATTCGAGATCATACATTAGATCTCCAGTTGATTCATTATTAAACATATATAACATTTAGTTATTTAGAAGTTAAATGGTTTAGAAAATATTATTTATGTATATTGTTCTAAAAAGTAAATATATCTAATACACAATAATTTACATGAAAACTTCAAAACAAATGATGTAAGAATATTAAATAATCAAACTTATTTCAAGGTGGATGCAGTGATGAAGACTTGAGCACCTACAAATCTTCTAAAGAAACTAATCATGCATTCTAAACATGCTAATACAAAGGAGTTATTGTTACAGCTCTTCTATGAGCTAGCTAATATTTAGCTAATAAAAGCAGGCACTCGCTAAATATTTATATGAACCTATCCATTATACTGTGATCTCATACACCTCTATACACATATCTAACAAAATTCAACTTTTAATACAATATATTATATTATTCCATTTCGAAAATCCTAAACTTTACAAATTCTAGACAATGTCCATAAATCTTTATACCATATTCTTAATAAAACTCCAATTCAAGAACATCTCTTTGTGAAAGTAACTTAATATTACATTATTTATCTATGATACAAAATATATTAAAATGTAATATCTAAATTATCTAATACTTGTTAATTGTCTTATTTACAGAATTATCTTAATGAATCCCTTCATGACTTCTTTATTCCTCTAATAATCTGCATAAGCTACATACATATCTTCCTACATTACTATACAAAACCATCTTACTTTGCCCCTCTTTACAGCAACTCATACTAATCGCCATCATTCAATACCTTATGTTCAATAGGTCACAAGAACCAGCCCCAATAGCACATATTGTACAGCTGAACATTCAAAACCTGACTGACAACAGCACAATTAGCCAGAGTCTATACCCAATAAACCAGATGATATAACTATTATAAATTATTAGGTAATTATATTAAAATGAAATTATTTTATTATAAATACAAATAAAATTAATTTTCTCTTTTATTATATAACAAAAAAACTAAAAGCACCTGGATGGTTTCTTGGTTAGTGGATTGTATAATTGTTATAATATCTGGATTCTTGGGTTTATTAATAGTGCCTTATGTATGTATTTGCTATTTTGCTATTATGTATTTTTATATTAATGGTGTATTTGATACTACATATCCTAATATTTGAAACTACATATGATATTTCAAACAACACTATTACTTTTAGGTAGAGCAACAAATGCCACCTACAAAGGACACCATCAGATTTGTCTTCAAAACAAGATGTGTGAACCATGAATATATAATAGTATGGAAAAACATATTAATAATTAGAATAAATTCATCTTCAGTTACAATCATTTTAAAATATTTTTTGAATTTAATTCATTTTATATTAATTATAAAAATATAAAAATATTATATATAGTAATGGATGTAATATTATTAGATGAAATTATATATTCATTAGTAGAGTATTTATTATTCTTAATGCTATGATTTATTATTAATATATTGAATTGATTATTAAAAGTGATACAAATTACCTTTTAATATAAATAATATTTATAAATAAATAATTATATTATATTGTTGTTATAGATATATTTAAATATATATATTTAAACAACGTTTATCAGTTACTAAATGTGATTAAGTTATTCAAGTGAAATCAATTCACATTTTCTTTTAGTTTACAAATATTGTTTTAAATAGTCCTTACATTTATAATGTGTAAAATTCGAGGTAAAGTGTACTGTATAAAATATTAGACACAGCCTCATTTCAGTGGTTATATATATAGGTAATATTTATAATTGTCTTAATGGATCTAGATGTCCGCAGTTCAGATGTATTAGGCAGGTATTATTTTTAAGAAGGTAGCTATTTTCTATGCTGATATATAGATAAGTTTGATATAGAATTATTCTCTAGAGATTGTAAATTCGAATTATTAAATACTAGTTACCAATATATATTAATGATCTATCATGCAAAACACCTGATAGATTCAATCCACTTAAACATGCTTCATGTATATATGTTATATAAATTGGTTTATGAAGTTATTTTGTATATTATATATTAATATACAATAAAAGTAAATTTACTTTTATCATATTTAATTATTATATTCTAAATAAAAGTATATTATATAATTTAATAAACTGCTGTGATAACGTTTCGACTGTGCAAAATGTTTCTTGTTGTATCTACAAAATTTTATTTAAATAAAGATTAAATTTACAATTTTAATAAAACAAAATAATGATTTAGATATTCAATTATGTGATAAATATTATTTTAATAAACTAAATAACATTAACTGATAAACTATTTTATAACATAAATTTTAACTGAAAATTAAAATAATAGTAGCTTAGATTAGATATGTTAACGTAAATTAATAATAGTATTTAATTATAACTATTTATTACACAGAATATCCAAATATAAATATGATTTAAATTAATATATCGTTTCAACTTAAAATTGTTGTATATCAAGACGAATTAATTTTATATTCAATATCAAAGGTGAATTAATGATGTGCTAACTTTTGATATTTAATAATTGATAATTAATACATAGAATTGCATAATTTGTAAATCTTATCTATGATAAATATTAATACCGTTGTATAATAAACATAGCTAAATATTACATAACTAAATTCTAATAACTTAAAACAACATAAATAGTTATGTGGTTGTAGAATATAGTGTCGTATGGGTATGGAATTTGGATTATAACAATGACTGTTATTTTGGATATTTACACTAATACTAATAAATAAATGTACACTAATAAATCAATTTTAAATATTTTTTAAAAATATAGGAAACTATTTAATACACTTTATATATTACACAGAAATTATTTCAAAATTTTTAATTAATTTAGTATATAGATTTTCTCTTATACTAAATAAAATAAATTCAATTTTATGTCAATTTAATTATTCTAAACACGTCAATCATCAATTATATATTTTATAATAATCTAATGTGACATTAAAAATAAATAAAATTATATATCAAACTTTACAATCTTAAATAAATATTACTAATAGTTAATGCAACTTATAATTAGAAATTCGAGTGTAAATTTGAATTTTCCATTAAAACACTCAAGTAAAAAAAATAATTTTATGAATTATAATATTTTATTACAAATTATATAAAAATGTATCAGTACTGATAGTATAGTCTCTGCAAATGTAATTATTATTTTAATAGTCTACAATATATTTTTTAATAATTTTATTAATATTTAGTCAAATATAAAAAATACGAATAATATCCCATGCTTTAATCCATATCGCATACCTACGACATCGCATAACATACGACATCATATTAATGTAAATGTAAATATTTATTCATAATTTTTTGCGACTATCAAGTATTTTGAATTTTAATATCTATAAATTAAAAAATGTCAATAATATGTAATTCTATCTATATTTTATTCAATTCGCAATAGTGAACACTCATTAAGGAATACAAAAACATATATTTAGTTGAAATAACAAATCTAGTAGATATTTAAAATTATAAGGATAAAAGCGTGATTTTGTATATTAAATGTACAATTTTCGAAATTATTTAAATAATTTTTTGTATTTTAGGCGATACATAAATAATTCCTATATTTCATCACCGCGAAATCATTACACCATATTTGATCTTCACACTACTCTAAAATAGACTAATATTTATATCAGTGTTTATGCATGTGATTCTTAATTTATATATATAATATAAATATATATATATATATATTGTATATATATACAATATGTAAATACATATTTAATATATATATATATATATATATATATAAATTAAGAATCACATGCATAAACACTGATATAAATATTAGTCTATTTTAGATTATATTAAATTAGAAATAATTTAATCCCAAAATAAATATTTTAATTTTACATTAATTTAATGTAAACAAATAAATATAAAAAATTGATTTTATAAACAAATAGTACAAATATTAAAAACAATCTCCTGAACACCATTATTTAAAAATAAATTGATATATTTACTATATTTACCTTACCACATACCATAGATAATTCCCGTAATATACACTGTATTTCATCATAAAAATATACAATGTCGAAATTCGTTAGTTATATATTTTAAACTAATGTTAAAATACTATATTAAATATAGTGAAATTATGTTATACAAATAATATATATGTATATATATACATATATATATACATATATATATACATATATATAAATATATATATATACATATATATACGCACACATATACATACACACACACACTCACACACACACACACACACACACACACACACACACACACACACACACACACACACACACACACACACACACACACACACACACACCTACAAACATATATATATATATATATATATATATATATATATATATATATATGTATAAATATAAACTAAAAGAATATTCTTCTATTTAACAGAATAAATCGAGTTGCAAAATGTTTGTATATATATTATATTAAATCTTCTGCTGTAGATATCATAGTAATCGATATAAACTATATAATCAACCTACTCTAACAGGTTGATATCAAAAACTCGCCTGAAAGATGACAACGATACACAAATGGAAGATCAGCCAATAAACATTGATATTCAGCCAATGATCATCGATAAAAGTGTAAGTATTCATAATATATCATTGAATATTCACATTTGTTAGAGTATCATACTAAGTAAACAATATATATATATATATATATATATATATAAGAAACATATGTATTAAGAATTGTTCTACATTTTATTTATTTATCAAAACACCCTACGGACAATTACGTTAACTATTACATATCGACGATATCAATAATAATTAAAAAATAAATATGACATTTATAAACCCAAGGTTGCGCGATATAGGATCTTAGATACAATTGCATACCAGAAAATCATCAATAATTAAAGATAGTTCATAAACTGAATATTTGACATATTTTTATGAATAATAATATATATATATTAACACTTTTAGCGTCAATAACTTTTGAGTTACATGCTGATCAAAATCACTAGATTTTACATGTTTTTCATTTTTTTACTATGGTCAATAAAATAGCTCATAACTCGGAAAATACTAATATAATGAATATAAAAGTAACAAGAATATTAAATAAAACATAAATATACATGACATAGTATATTTTATAATTAAAATCAATACATTTCGAATATATCAAGAGTATGTAAAAAATATTTTTTTTAATTATTTGGTTAAATTTACATAATATTATTTTACTAATATTTATATTTAATTAAAGTATATACATATCTCGTAAAAATAATAGATAATATAATAATCTTTATAATAGATTTTAAATTTAATTAAAATAATTAATATATAAAAAGTTATGTTATATAAACGACAACGTATATTACGTCCGATTTACGATTACATTTTTTAAAATATTCATTTCTAAATTTAATTTAGTATGGATTATTTAATTAATCATAACTCATGAACCATGAACATTTCTTATATAAAACTAAAACTCATATTAAAGATATTTAACTACTACAAACTAATATATTATCTATTTAATGTTAAAATAAAATAATAATTAATTATATTCATGTAAACTATTTAAAAAAAAAATGTAATATAAAATTATAAGAAAGTTGTTTATTGCTATTTTACCAAATTAAATATATAATTTAGGAATATATGTATAAAAAATTAGACCAGAATTCACCCTAAGAATCATCTGATGATAAATCACCTTGATCATTAGAAAAGTATTGAGGTATAGAAAAAGCGGACATATTAAAAAATTAAAAACGTAATGACGCTCTCTTTGTTTGTATCGTCTTTATTAAAATTCAAGCACTATTTTCATATGTATTAATGCATTTTATTCATAACATTTCACTATTTTAATATATTTAATAAGTTTTATAATGATATATGTAATTATTTTTTGTTCAAAATAAATAACTTTGTAGATCACATTTTCCCACCATTTTAAAACAATATTTTCATATTTTTTTGGGGTTTAAATCATCATTTATTAACAATATGTACTATTTTTCTTTAATTTTTATTCCCAACAATAAACTTATGCTAATAAACAAGCATATATCGAAAATTTTAAGTATATATATATGTTATACATTATAAAATATATGTTTTATTAAACCCTAATTGAATACAATTATTAAGCTTAATTTATTATTATTTTTTTTAATATATGGTTAAATATTTAAATAAATTAACATATAAACTGTTTGTTATTTTAATATAATATGATACATTAGATTGTTATCTATAAAATGTATATTTTGGAATTATATTAACCCTTTTAATATAATTTAATAATTTATTTTAAGTAATTAAGTATTTAATTGATTTGCGATCCGTTCCGATTACTTTGCGATAAGACGAAGTAAGACATCGAGGGTAAAAGGGTTCAGCTATGATTAAATATATAATTAAATTCATTAATTAACCAAAATAACATGGACCATATAGCAATAAATAATAATTGTATCACTCATTTTCCTAGAATTGTTCTCTGTTATTTTCCCTCTATTCATCTATAACTTGTACCAATAATATTTAAGTATAAGATTTCGTAGAACACCATTATCAAATATTAAATTTAATGGGGTTTTTGATTTCTACCAAAAAATAGTAACTATTACGAGGTAAAGACTTTTGAAGAATTTATTAGACACTTATATGAGAAAACCAAATATGGAATATGTTTAAGAAAATTCTCTATTTCTTCAATGGGTATTTGAGTAAATATATATTATAGTATGTCATAACATATTAAGAATTATCAATTTGCTTCTAGGTGATAATTTGATGTCCTTATTTTTTTAATATTGTATGTTTGATATAATTCTTCTACATTTATGATTCGAAATTTCTCCCTCTATATAATTTCTCTGTATTCAAAATATCACACTCCAATCATTGAATATGATCCCCGATTTCATACTGATCTCTTGTCAATATTAATTTGTCAAATTTTGATCACATGTCAGTTACCGCAATACGAAATATCTCTGTGGATACTAATATTGTTTTGGATATAGAAATGCTCTTCTTTTAATTCTCCCTCCATTCGAAATTTACTTCATCTTCTGTGAATATATATTTATTGGATGAGCTATTTCTGAAAAATAATTACATACGTTCTGTAAGATTTCTAAATAAGGACTGAGCGTACTTGATTAATAGTATTCTGAATTTACCTTATTAACAGAAATAACCTAACCAATATAGCAATGAATACAAATTAATAAATTAATTAATTAAATATAAAAGAGAATTTTTTAAATATAAAAGAAAAAACGCATATAAAGTATAATAGCAACTATATATATATGTATAGATATACAAATACATAAAGCGTAAATATTAATACCAAATGAAATTAATCAAAATCTATTATAAAACTAATTCCATGTAATTGTATATATATGTGGATTAGTTTTTTTGGTATATTTTGTTTAATGTTACGGGAAATATTATTTATAATACATTTGAAAATATTTTATATTTATGAGATTATTTTAAAATGTATCTAAAGATGTATTTTTCAATATATTTTTCACTTTCATTCTATTTAATATATATAAATAATCTCCTATATATAAAATATTTACAAATGTATTATAAATAATATTTCCCGTGACATTACTATATTCATACTATATTCACATGATTCCGAAATGACTAAGTCACTTTCCACTAGATAACTTTGGACTCAGTTGGAGGTCTCACAGAAAACATAAAGTGCCTCAGAGATATGATTTTTATGCCGATAATGTGCCCAGAAATAATGACGAATTTCAACATGACCCCTCCGAGGGGTGTATTATTTTATGGGCCACCAGGTTAAAATAATAATAATTTTATCGGTAAATATTTGTAATATAAATATATATATAATAAAATATATTATTATTAAATTATAGTATACATTTAGGAATTAAACTATATATTATTATCATTTATAATATATTATCATTAACAATGATCTAATCAAAGGTACTGGTAAAACTATGGTGGCAAAAGCATTGGCTAATGAAGTCAGTAAACTGGATAAGCCAATAAATTTCTACCAAAGGAAAGGCGCTGACTGTCTTTCACTGTGGTTGGGCCAGAGCGAGGCAAATATAAGGGAATTGTTTAAAAAGGTTCTTAATTTATTTTTTTCAATTTTTCCGACATATTTTATTTTAATATTTAATATTTTCAATCTATTTTCTCAAACTTTTATTTTACTCGTAGGCTACAGAAACTCAACCTTCAATAATTTTCTTTGATGAACTTGATGGCTTAGCACCAACCAGAAATGGACGAATGGACCAAACCCACAACTCCATAGTGTCTACACTTCTAACTGCTATGGATGGACTAGAATCTAGAGGGCAGGTTGCAATAATTAAATTAAAAACTTATAAAATATAAATTTTCATTAAATAATCTTAATATCTATCATACTAATATTCTGTTGAATTAAACTAAAAAAAAGTATTTCCTCAATAATATTGATTTATTTAGTCATGACTAATCAATAAATAGCATCTGACTGTTAATTATTATACACAGGTTATCGTTATAGCTACGACGAACAGATTAGAATCCATAGATCCAGCTCTTAGACGTCCGGGTAGATTTGATAGAGAATTATACTTTCCTATGCCAAATACAGAGGTTATAAAAAAGCACATTAACAATGAATGTATTTATATATTTATAACTTTGCATATACGAACAGTAGCATGTGCATTAGTTAGTGAATATGTGTGATTATGTTTGTGTTTATATGTGTGTGTATGTCTATGTGTATGTGTATGTCTATGTGTATGTGTATGTATATCTACGTGTGCACCGCACACTGTACGGTGCACAGGTATGTAATATATATGTGTGTGTATTTGTGTGAGTATTTGTGTGTGTGTATGTATGGGTGAGTGAGTTAGTGAGTGAGTGAGTGAGTGAGTGAGTGAGTGAGTGAGTGAGTGAGTGAGTGAGTGAGTGAGTGAGTGAGTGAGTGAGTGAGTGAGTGAGTGAGTGAGTGAGTGAGTGAGTGAGTGAGTGAGTGAGTGAGTGAGTGAGTGAGTGAGTGAGTGAGTGGGGGAGTGAGTGAGTGGGTGGGTGGGTGGGTGGGTGCGTGGGTGGGAGGGTGGGTGAGTGAGTGAATGAGTGAATGAGTGAGTGAATGAGTGAGTTAGTGAGTGAGTGAGTGAGTTAGTGAGTGAGAGAGTGAGTGGGTGAGTGGGTGGGTGCGTGGGTGGGTGGGTGGGTGAGTGAGTGAGTGAGTGAGTGAGTGAGTGAGTGAGCTAGTGAGTGAGTGAGTGAATGAGTGAACGAATGAGTGAATTCGTGAATTTGTGAATTAATACTTACTATTTGACTTAAGTAGGATATTTACAGAATGACTATGTTATTGAATTACCTATTATGTGTTAAATACATTAGACCTCAAAATGATTAGGTAAGAGAAGACATTCTAAGAAACCTAACATTAAATTGGAATGTATGCAAAAGAATAATTAAAAATATAGCAAAAGAAAGTGTGGGTAAGAAATTAAATTATATCTTTGTAGTTGTCAAAATTATATTTTTCCATGTATGATAAATAATAAAATAAAATGTGTAATACAAATATATTGATACACAACCAAATATTTCACTTTATTGTGTTTAATGTTAACCATATTTCAAATATAATGTGTTGATAATTAAAAAAACGATTCAAATGTAATATTGTCAATATCCATACATATTTTGAATATTAATTAAAATAAATAAAGATAAATGATACTTTAACAATGTTCAATTCTTATTAAATCATTGTAAATTAGGTTATTCCGGTGCTGATCTGAAGGGTGTATGTAGTCATGCATCGATTTTAGCATTTCATCGAAGCAACCCAAACTTATATTCCAGAACAAAAAAGATAAAGTGCAAAGGTGATATAATGGTTTCGGAAGAAGATTTTAAAAAGGTTAGCGTATACTTATATGTATAGAAATAAAACTTATATATATTATATTTTAACTCTATATTATAATTAGTTTAATAATATAAAATACTCAACACACTTATTATATATTATCATAAATTAGTTTAATATTATATAATAAAAGTGAAAATATATTTCAAATGGATTTAAAATATATTATATTTATTTTAATACTAGACTAATTAAATAATCTATTTTCATAGGATATTTATATTTTGATGTATAAATTTACAATAACTATACATACATATATATATATATATATATATATATATATATATATATATATTTAATTTATTTTTAAAATGTATTAATTTTATTTTAAATAAATTATACAATAGTATTATTATATAAAATAATAATATTCATACCCATATATTAATAATTATATATCAAATATTAATTCAAATTATGTTTACAATTATATGTAAATATTATATCATATATATATTATATTGAAATACATATATATAATTTAAATTTATATAAAATATATTTTCATTTATATTATATTATAAATCAAATAAATCCGAATTAGTGTTTTTTGAATATAATTATATATTTTTTTAATTATTATTATATGTTGATTTACTTATTAATTTAAATGACTTAATTTTGTATCTAATCTATTCTGAAATCCTTATATTTATATGAATATAATAAACATATTTATGCATTTATATATTATTTTAAGTAATCATTTGATGTATACATTTCGTTGTTGTATATATATATATATATATATATATATATATATATATATGTGTGTGTGTGTGTGTGTGTGTGTGTGTGTGTGTGTATGTGTGTGTGTGTGTATATATGTATGTGTGTGTATACATTATATAATTTATTTAATATAGTCAACAAATGATATAATGTTTCTATAATAATTTAGAATATACCTAAATGGTGCATATTTTCAATAATAAATACATATTTTATTAACATTCCCTAGAAATCACCAAAGTAATTTTTATTTTTTCTATATATAAAAAAGTAGAAATATATTTTGTTTGCTTGATGGAAATTTTAATTATAAAGAAAAATAATTAAAAAAATACTCTTATTTTATTAATAAATATAAAACTGAATGTTCCTGGCAATTTTGTAACTAGAAAATTAACCAAACACTCTAAATAATTACATATTTTTCATTATAATATTTTCTATATTCAAAACACTATAAACTACTATTTCACATATTTGTTTAGTAGTGTAATACCTAGAACCAGATAATCATCTATTCTATAATTATGATTATATTAATAAAGATAATGCGTTAAATTCATAATTATGATTATATTTATTTTTTTAGATAAATATTATAATTTATTATATATATATTTTAATATAAATTAAACATATGTTCACTTAATTGGATAATGATAAACCAAAATATCTTCATGGATACATATTTTGTAGAATTTATAATTTTAAATAAAATAGAATTATAATATAAATGCAATGCAAATAAAATAAAATTAATTTTCTCTTTTATTATATAAGAAATATAATAACCCAATTTTTGTTGTAGAACAATTACCATTGTATTGTAGTATTTATTTTTATGTAACTGTATTAATAATCTATAATTTATACATTTACTTTAGTTTTAACATAAACATTATTTAGCTTATAATAAACATAATACACTATTCCATAAAATAATATATTTAATCTTGGGTAATAAATTAACTCAGGCAATGCAAAAAATAGTACCTGAAGCTAGGAGGTCAGGGGTGAATAGAGCTCAGCAGTTATCGGCCTCACATTCCGCTTTATTGGGAGTGGCCCGTCAAACCTGTGTTGACTGTGTTTCGGCCAAAGTCAAGAACCAGCGATTACGACTGTTGATTTGTGGTCTTCCAGGTTATAAGAGTAATCTAAGATACTATTATATAAGATATTGTTATATAGGATATTATTATATAAGATATTATATAAGATACTATTTATATTGAATCACCATAGTAAATTATATGGTATTAGCAAAGTAACAATTCAATAGTAAATATATCAAGTAAATAACATATAATCGTTATTAATAGTAGTGTAACGAATTATAAAAATAAATAAAAGTGTTATTACTAATTATCATAAGAAATATTATTTGTTTGTCATCACGTGAGATTATTATTATTAATGTAAGATAAAATATATAATATTTCAAGTAAACCAAATTGATAGTAAGTTTGCTAATGTTAACATTAATGTAGACCAAATATCATAATATGTATAAATGTAACTCAAACTTTATATATATATTTCCTATATTTATATTCTTTATCGTGTATACAATAATGCATTACAAATATTTCAGAAACCGGTCAGAAAGAAGTATCTGAATCTGTATTGCACTTCATGGATGACTGGTCTATTGTTTCCATGGACTTCAAAGCGCTTAATGATGAGGGTAGCATTGGTATGGAAAACGCATGTTCTAGGGTAGTAGCGTTAATTATTTATTTTATGGAAAATAAATGTATATAGAAAATTTAAATTTAATTTAGTTGTATTACAATTTTCAGAAATTCTTACATTTAAATTACTAACATTATTGTTCTCCATGAAATTAGGTTTTCTGTCTATGATTTAATTATTATAAATTTATATATAAACAAATAAATATATTATATTTTAAAATGCAAATATAATATATTTTAAATTTAAGAAATAATTAACTATTAATCATTTTGTATTATTTGTATTGCATATTTCCTTTTATATTATATTATACAATTTATAATAAACTAATTATTAAATTCATAAAATTATTATAATATTGTTTCATACTTTATTTATTTTTAAAAAAAGCATATGCATATTATATATATGTATAATCTATAAGTCATTGCTTACACACACATTGCTTTAAATTGGCAATATTTTGTTTATTTATTCTATATTTACAAGTTAATCTTGACTATAACTAGACATAATTTGTATTCAGTTATTCGACAGTGCTTACCAAAAGCGTCCTTCTATTGTCTACGTCCCGGATATTGATCGTTTGTGGTCCGTAGCCCCTCAATCCTTCTGCGCCACTTTCAAACAACGTGTGCAGTCCACTTGTCTGGCTCCGGACAACGATTCCTCTTTCCAAGTGATGCTAGTGGCCACAAGTTCAACGGCATACGATGAATTAGTTGAAGACGTTAGTCAATAGAAAGTTATAGCTAATAGAATATTTATATCCCCAGCAAACAATCAATTCATTGTATTTATTACACGATATACTTTATTTTATTTTTATTTTGTATACATATATACGTACAGTGTACAATGTACATTGTACATTGATTTGTCGTACATTGTACGTCATACACGCAATATAGCAAGGATTTTACAAATCTATGTTTGCTGGGTACAATACCATTTCATTTAATATCTAGCTTAACTCAATAAAATATTAAAATAATAATTTATTGTACACAATACTATTTTTTATTTATAATACCGAATCATATATGAACTTATAAACAATGTTTAAAAGTAATAGAAATATTAAATACTAAATAGTAATATTATATAATAATATATATATATTCTTTTATATAATTCAATTATTATATCATTATTATGTTTTAATATACCTAATTTAATGTTAAATCGATATAATAATAGCAGTATCTCAATATATTATTTAACTATATATAGTATTTAGTTCAACATAGATTTGTTTTCAATATATTATATAGCATTGACAAACAATGATATTAAATATAATCTGTGTTTTAAATATTTATTTTTATTATGCATTACAAAATTGAATTTATTTATACATATTCTGTATAGAAAATTGATAAAATTGATAAATAATTTAATAAAACTGAATTGTATTTATAATGTATTGAATTATAAAATAGTATTATTAGTATGAAATTGTATTAAAATAGCATAACATTAACTTTTGAATAATGTGAACAAATAGTATTGATATAGTTATTAATATTAGTTGAATCACTCTGTTCTATTAACGTGCGATGCATATATTAATATGCATCGCATGTTTAATTCGATTTAACAAATATAGCTGTCAATATTATGACATGTGATGGCCTTATCAATTACTATTACTTATTTATAATGTCACAATCTACTGGAGACTCTGAACATAGGTAGTCAACGAATATAGACTACTAAATAAAAGATGTATTCAGCGAATAATAAGTTTATTTATATAAAGATTTATATTTTAGATATATATTAATATAACATAATATAATATCCCAGCAACTATCCTTGTAAACCATTGTTTAAAACTTACACAATAAACCACAATACATATTCGTTCAACGTTACAAACTGATAATAAAACTGTATATATTAAACGTCTACACTAACAATTCAATATTATCAGCTGAACACGATGTTTATGATCCAGTACGATGAGGTTATGACCCTAAAGAGACCGGAACGAGTTCAAAAGGCATACTTTTTTCGACGAACGCTTCTTGAGGAGCTGAGTAACCGCAAATGTTAGATAATGTATCCATCATTATGAAATGATTAGAGGAGGGGAGTGGAGGATAGGGGATGTAGATATTATATAGTATTTGATCAAATGAATTTAGGGATAAGTTTTATAATATAATATATATATATATATATGTATATTTATATATATATATAAATATATATATTTATATATATATATATATATATATATATATATATGTATATATATATAAATAAATATATATATATTTATATATATAAATATATATATATATATATATATATATATATTTATTGCTTAATATGTAATACAAAAAGTCGGGGTAATGCCGCGTGATAATGGAGATAGCGTTGATTGTATCGGACAAAGAGAAAATAGAGAAGGTTTGTATTAAAGTATTTATAATGAACATGTATGTTATAATTTTATTTATGAATTGACTCATATATTGGTTTCTTTTTCTTAGCTCTATATATACTTTCACCAATACTTTTTTTGTATGTATAGTATGTTAAAAAAACACCAAAAATAGATGTTAAAATTAGATAGTAATATTGCATTATTCAGCAATTATATTCAATTATATATCAGGTCCTTTACTCAACATTTGTTATTCTTGGTTTAACTATTTGATTATTGTTTATATTTCATAATTGATTTCAAATCATTTTTTATTTGCGTTATCAATTTAATGTTATTTCCGGAACATCGCATGCTCTATCCGACTTAATGCACATAATTTTATTAATTTTCCATTGTATGGTTAACAAATTTGCATCACCATATACAGTCGATAAGTGTGTAGAGCTACTAATGGAAAACAGTAAAGGTTTCAATTACAAAAACCTGATGGTATTACGCAATCGTATTTTACTGAAGGGAGGAGATACAGGCAAATCACTTTACTCGGTATGTATCACTTAATATATACGGTAAATATATATGGTAACTATATACGTTAAATATATACGGTAAATATATACGGTAAATATATACGGTAAATATATACGGTAAATATATACGGTAAATATACACGGTAAATATATACGGTAAATATATACGGTAAATATATACGGTATATATATACGGTAAATATATACGGTAAATATATACGGTAAATATATACGGTAAATATATACGGTAAATATATACGGTAAATATATACGGTAAATATATACGGTAAATATATACGGTAAATATATACGGTAAATATATACGGTAAATATATACGGTAAATGTATACGGTAAATGTATACGGTAAATGTATACGGTAAATGTATACGGTAAATATATACGGTAAATATATACGGTAAATATATACTGTAAATGTATACGGTAAATGTATACAGTAAATGTATACGGTAGGTATACCGTGTGTATAATGTATACCGTATATATGGTTGTATGGAACGCATAATATGCCATAACTGCTGTATGGCTTATTATGTGTTCGCATCTAGATCATTTTAAAATAGTGATTAAGTAAACATTAGTCGATACATTTATATGTAAACGGAAACAAAAGTATTTGTTTATATACACATATTACTCTGTTTGTAGAAATCAAAACTATGGTTTATAATTAAATAGCATAATACAATCTTATAATCTAAATACTGTAACAACTCATTTTGTTTTCTTTCATATATGTGCAATAAATAAATATTGTATAATCATTTAGTTTATAGGTCACGTTATTTTTGATATTAACTTAATATGTACTTTATAGAAAATCGTGCATATATTTAACAATAACGAATAAGAACCAACAATATAAGAATTTTGAAAATCCGAAAATTCATGAACTATAAATTGATATTCATACTATATTAATAAATGATGAATTGGTATATATCGAATTTAACTGTTTGTGATGTAAATATAATCTTAAAATGTTAACATAATATATACATTAGTCAATCATATAAATAACTCTTTCAACTCAGATTATTTTAATTCAGCTTTATAAATAACCACTATAATATTAATTAACCATTAATATTAAAATATTCTGGTATTATGTTAAGTATTCCTTGAAACTATAATAGTGTATTTTAAATATTTATAATTTATATTTATGTATGTTTACTCTGTCGTATGCCTTCTATTTTATTTATAAAACTTATTATTGAAAATATTATAATGTAATATATTTTCTAATCCTCGTAGTGAATAAAATAATATAAATGTACTATTCACCAAACCACCAAACCTCTTCGAAAATAAATATTATATTTAAATAAATTATAAATAGATAATATATCGTATGAAATAATTAACACTCTATAAATATTTATTATTGTAATAGTATTAAATATATATAAGAAAGTCAAAGAAGTGACTAGAATGAGATATAGCCGTATACGGTAAATTTATATATAATTGTTGTTTGATCATACCTTTGACTATATCGAATACAACATGTAACATATGATATTAAAAAGTAATCGATAATGACAAATAATTTCTTGATATCGTCTGTTTAAAATTTTAATTTGATTGATTATGAGGAATACCTGTCAATCATTTCCTTATGAATAATTAATGTGGTAATGTTGCTTATACAATCCATTACGTTTGGTATTCTGTAAATTATATTATATATGGTTTAATATTATATTATATTTATTAAATAAATGTATTATATAAAATTGATAAGTTATAAGTCTATTAAATAATGTTTTCTAATTAAATTAAGATGAATTTATAAATTAATAGACATTTAATCAAACGTATTTAGTCGATGAAGTTATCTTTGACTAGTTTCGAGAAAATATATTCAACTTCTCCCCAGCTCTTGTCGGGCATATGAAAACGTCTGGTCAGAACCGAATCCTCCTGATCCCTGACTGCCTCTAGAGCCGTGCGTAGAGCTTCCATGTACTTCGCTGGCATATTTAATCTCATCCGGAAGTCTTCCATGCTCTCGCTCACTATATTATATATTTGATGATTATTTTGATACAGTATTTTAATGCAATATGATCACGCATGCGATATTCTAATTTAATGATACTATGTTCTAAATACGATATATGATTAATCGATAGTGACGAATGATTTCTTGGTAACGTAATGTAATAAAATATAATTGAATGCAATAAAATGAAATGCCATGGTTATTATATTCGAGACATGTGTAGATTGTAATACTAAAAATACGCAGATGTCAAGAATGATTAATTAATAAATACGCACTATTATTAGGAAAGCTAAGTTATTAGATAGAATCATTATTAAACTCATCATAAGAAGATTATATGAATATATCTATGAATACTTTTATGCAGTTTAAAATCATAATTAAATGTCATTTGAATTATATTGGTTACTGTATAATACAATAAACAATATAATTCAAGTATTATAATAATATTATATAACATTATTTTAATTAAATTATATATATATATATATGTGTGTATGTATTATCCTATGTGAGAGATACTACACATTACCTAACACATCCCTCCTGTATTTCCGTACAAATTCGTAACATACATGCCTGTAAATAAACTTTAAAGAATAGTGACGGTAAAATGTTAATCACGAGAAAGCATGTAGATATCGGCTTGTGAATATTGTGGTGTTCACTTCAGACCATCCTCTACACGTTATGAAAATAAATACAAACTCGTATACCTGTATACAAGATTCATACATAGCGTATGTTTAGAAAGTACTATCGTTACAAAATTACTGAACCGATATGCTATTATAAAGTTATGTAAAGTAATGTAACTAATGAAAAGTAAAGTATTGTATAGATTTGAATGATTAAGTTATGCTATGCAATTAATCGTCGAATAGCTCAACATTTATACAAACATACAAGTATGTTTATTAATAAAATAATGCATTGTAAGGGAAATTCTAGTTTGAAGATTTAGGTTTTATGATTTATCAAATTTAATATCAACAAAGAACAATGTCGCTATGATGTATTGTATGTATTAATATATAGTAGGCCATGACTACTTTATGTATGCTAACTAAATGACTAGAATATTGAGTAGCAACTCTATATAGACAAAGGGAATTCGAAAGATAATTCAGAAATACTGCCCGCGGAGAAATAAAATAAGGGTTAGTCAAGAATGTAATCTAGTTAATAGCAACGTATACGATATATATACAGCAATACATGTACATTGTATACTTTACATTGTATACTTTACATTGTATACTTTACATTGTATACTTTACATTGTATACTTTACATTGTATACTTTACATTGTATACTTTACATTGTATACTTTACATTGTATACTTTACATTGTATACTTTACATTGTATACTTTACATTGTATACTTTACATTGTATACTTTACATTGTATACTTTACACTGTATACTTTACATTGTACATTATATACAAGTATGCATAGCTATATTAATGTCTCGTAATAATTTCTTATAAATATTATGTAATAAAGAAGAGATCTAAGTGGCCAACTGATTATTCAATTAATTCGAATTGCTTTTATGTAAGAAATCCCACAGGATATATTTTTTAAAAACCTTTCTAATTTTGTCACGCGACTAAATTAATATATATATATATATATATATATATATATATATATATATATATATATAATTCATGTCTATAGTCCGATCAATCACTTAACTCTGTGAAGAAAAGGGCGTTCTAGACAAAGTAATTATCGACAACTAAACAGACCGCCACGTACTTCCCCCCGGATTCATGCGGTTAAATTCGAGGCTATGACAGAGGTCCTCATGTTGTAACGGCTTATCATTTTTCATATCGCATTACGTGCGTAACGGTCTCACACTCGGCAGAGGATTACGTATTTAATGTATGCGATGTCTGCGTATTAAAGATTCATAAACTATATTCGGGTCAAACTAAGATTAGGAAGTATACATATTCGAAACAAACAAGTTAATATTATTAATATTTTCGCTATTCTTTCGCTAGTGATTACACATATACGTAAATATTTAGTTATTTATCAAATCATTAATATATAATATATCGACGCATTATACACAAGTTCACATAGTATGGAAGCATGGATGCATGGAGATTATTAACTTGAGATTATAATTATAAATATATTTATATAATTATAAAATCATATGTGCCTATATTTAAGACACATTCTTAATGACTAAATGGCTATGTGTGTATATATGTATGGGCAGGTGTGATTTATATTTTCATTTAAAATGATTTTTAGAATGATGTTATTCTATTATATACTCCTTCTATGACTACAATATGAATTAATTAATGATATATATATATATACATATATATATATATATATATATATATATATATATATATATATATATATATATATATATATATATATGTATATCCACGAGAGTATATTTTTAATTATTACATAGTTGTATTACCTTACACCGGACATTAGTGCCACTAGAATTACAAAGAACATGACTCGTGAACAGCTCCCTGTGTCCGTTATAAGACCTCAGTACAGCACCAGTACTAGTCACGATTAATCAACGTAAGTCATTTTTAGTAGCGATTAAGCGATGTATAATTAACAGCTAATCGGTGTTTAAGTATGAGTTAGGTTAGAAACGGTAAATTACGATTTATGTATACGTCCATGATATACGTAGGAAGTCTTAAAACTTATAACCATTCTATTTAAATTATTTAGCAATAAAATATGATGTTGCATTCGGCTTAATATATATTATTTAAGCTTACATGTTTAAATATACCATCTAATTCAATTACTTGTATAGGAATTTCTTAATTGTGTAAATCAATCCGGCATTAATAACGATAACAATACTAAACGAGTATAATATAAGTCAGCAGAATAGTAAAAAATAATAGTACTAAAAATATAATAGCAATATATATATATATATATATATATATATATAATATTAATAATGAACGAAAGGATTCTTCCAAAGATCGAATAAGAAATATCTTAATATATATATATTCAAAATAAATATGTTCGATAAATTGAGAATATATATAATTGTATATAGTGAATATCATAATAAAGGAAATAGATAGTATTGTTAGTTATGTATATTAATGAATCAAGGAAATCAAAGTGGTTATAGTTAATAGTATTATGAGAAAATATTATAATTTTAAAAACGATTCGATATTTAATAGGGAGCCAGTATAGTCTTAAGTATGGATCGTAAGGTAGCAAGTAAAGTAAGTATTGTGTAATGTGGGCAGTTAGGAAAGGTTTATTGTACGAAGTAAATTGGAAGACTGATGATTTTGGAGAGTTTGGAGTTTTAAAACTAACCAGTTGTAAAATCAGTGCCTTAAGAGTAATTACTGTACTCCAATAAGGTTACATATAAGATGATTCTAGAGGTACGATATAATCAAAAGAAACGAAATTAATGATAAAATGCATACTACTATGCTGATGATATTCAATTATAAGTCAGATATAATCCTGATCAAAATGTTGCTCATATAGTAATCTCTATCTACATTCGATACACAAAGTTTACAATATACACTCCTATGATTATCACATACAAGTAAATGTCAAATGCAATTTACATATATAAGTAGACATTTAATATGATGTCAATTATTACTAGCATATATATATTGAATAATAAAGTTCCTAGAACAGAACACCGGATGTTTTACTGGATCTTATATATAAGATCCTCTATAGATGATAAATGTTTATTATTTAAAAACAGAAGATTTGTCAAATATTTAAAAATGAACTATTTTAATGTATTGTAAGTTATTTTAATATAATTATAATTATGTTATAATTATTCTGTGATTTATCTTATCAAATGAAAGACATATATCTATCATAATTACGATTGTACCATATTTCTTATTAAGTGTATCATGATGTTATAATTACGACATTAGTTATGAATTTTGTGGTGAATTTTAATACCAGGGTATTTTTATAATTAAATAAACTGGAAGTTGCTTTGAAAATAATATTTTAATTATTTTAGAGAATATTGAAAGATTAGATGTTTAACAGTATTTCTTTAATAGTAATATGTCCAGTGGTGGTTTTTAATTACGCGAGTGATGATAACATATGTATTAACTTTTCAACGGGGGCTAATAAATGTAACACTATATTATTGATTTAGGTTGGGGGATGTTTCATTAAATAATTGTATATGGATTGAAGAATGAGGATCCTCGGAATGATAAAGTATACACATTCGTAATGTTATCAATAAAGAAGGTCAAATCTTATCAGATATATTAATATTGTACAATTAGTTTTAAATGGACTATATATTAATATATTTAGATACCGTAATATTTACATATATTAAATATATTGAACACTTTGACATATAACTCAATATATTGTTATAACAATATACCTGTTAAAACCAGCGCACGTGACCCTCGTCAGTAAATGTAGATTTCCGATGTGCAATTTAGTATCAAAGACTATAATATATATAAAAAGAAATATATTTTTAGTTATATCTATCTTATTATTGTGCAGAATATATGATACTTCATAAGATACACGTTCCAGCAAATGGTATCCATTTCAAAAACCCTCACGAAAGACTCGAATATATAATTTCAACTGCAATCATTTATATATAGTATTTACTCGGTATGGTATCATTAACGTATAATGACAATATACAGTGTAATGTTATTTTTGTTTTTAAAAAATATATTAAATAACTACTAGCATACTCTGGTTGCGTTTATATACAATACGACAACTTCAAGGCTAGGGCGGATTTGATAATCGACCGAAAATTGATTTACATCACTGGCGAGTTGTATTATGTCCTCATTCTATCCAAAAGATAAAATAAGCCGATAGTATGTGTATACGTGAAGTCATTAATTAGATTCGTACACGAGTAAGATTTAATGTAAACTGTGTGTAAACCTGCTATATATAGCGGTATAAACACGGCAAACTCCTAGATACAGTGAAAATCGTATAATTGTAGCGGACTGAGAACGTCGGGGATGGTAAGATTCACTAAACAATGACATTTGGCTATACAATGTGATGGTCAGTTTGGCTAAGAATAGAATATGAAGAGATATGCATCGGGAGAACACGAGAGAGAATGAGGAGGAGAAGAGATAGAGAGATGGATAGGGAGAGATTCCTAGATGGATGAAGGGCGATGACATAATGCAATTAGAGATACCGGTGCATTATGTCGTCACATGGGCGTGTCTAGAATTATTTCGGAGACGCCCACTTATTCTACTTCTAAATGATGAACGAGAAAAGGTGGTATGCGTTCTAAAAAGAAAGTGTTTGTCGGGTTGTGTGTGTGCCTGCGTGGTAATACCCGTGTGGTATTATATTGTCTGCGGGTATTTTTGAAAGATAAATATTGGTTTACCTATTACGTAAAAGAATTATTAATAGTTTTTAATAATAATTTAAACTAGAAAGTATAAAACAAACACAATAGTGCTATTATTTCACAATAGTAAATATAATTTAGTTTACAAAGTGCAGTATAATATACGATATAATATACGATATAATATACGATATAATATACGATATAATATACGATATAATATACGATATAATATACGATATAATATACGATATCATATACGATATAATATACGATATCATATACGATATAATATACGATATAATATACGATATAATATACGATATAATATACGATATAATATACGATATAATATACGATATAATATACGATATAATATACGATATAATATACGATATAATATACGATATAATATACGATATAATATACGATATAATATACGATATAATATACGATATAATATACGATATAATATACGATATAATATACGATATAATATACGATATAATATACGATATAATATACGATATAATATACGATATAATATACGATATAATATACGATATAATATACGATATAATATACGATATAATATACGATATAATATACGATATAATATACGATATAATATACGATATAATATACGATATAATATACGATATAATATACGATATAATATACGATATAATATACGATATAATATACGATATAATATACGATATAATATACGATATAATATACGATATAATATACGATATAATATACGATATAATATACGATATAATATACGATATAATATACGATATAATATACGATATAATATACGATATAATATACGATATAATATACGATATAATATACGATATAATATACGATATAATATACGATATAATATAAGATATAATATACGATATAATATACGATATAATATACGATATAATATACGATATAATATACGATATAATATACGATATAATATACGATATAATATACGATATAATATACGATATAATATACGATATAATATACGATATAATATACGATATAATATACGATATAATATACGATATAATATACGATATAATATACGATATAATATACGATATAATATACGATATAATATACGATATAATATACGATATAATATACGATATAATATACGATATAATATACGATATAATATACGATATAATATACGATATAATATACGATATAATATACGATATAATATACGATATAATATACGATATAATATACGATATAATATACGATATAATATACGATATAATATACGATATAATATACGATATAATATACGATATAATATACGATATAATATACGATATAATATACGATATAATATACGATATAATATACGATATAATATACGATATAATATACGATATAATATACGATATAATATACGATATAATATACGATATAATATACGATATAATATACGATATAATATACGATATAATATACGATATAATATACGATATAATATACGATATAATATACGATATAATATACGATATAATATACGATATAATATACGATATAATATACGATATAATATACGATATAATATACGATATAATATACGATATAATATACGATATAATATACGATATAATATACGATATAATATACGATATAATATACGATATAATATACGATATAATATACGATATAATATACGATATAATATACGATATAATATACGATATAATATACGATATAATATACGATATAATATACGATATAATATACGATATAATATACGATATAATATACGATATAATATACGATATAATATACGATATAATATACGATATAATATACGATATAATATACGATATAATATACGATATAATATACGATATAATATACGATATAATATACGATATAATATACGATATAATATACGATATAATATACGATATAATATACGATATAATATACGATATAATATACGATATAATATACGATATAATATACGATATAATATACGATATAATATACGATATAATATACGATATAATATACGATATAATATACGATATAATATACGATATAATATACGATATAATATACGATATAATATACGATATAATATACGATATAATATACGATATAATATACGATATAATATACGATATAATATACGATATAATATACGATATAATATACGATATACTATACGATATAATATACGATATAATATAAGATATAATATATTATAAATCAATCAAATATGATATATAAACGATGTTTTACCATTAATACACTGCTTGGAGTAAACTGACCATTGTCTTAAAAGAAAATTGACAGTTGCTACCATTTGCGAATTTCCATCTTCTCAACCAAATTGAAAACAGTATTACTAGATATCTATTGTATAGCTGCTCTGTGTTCACTAGCATAGCATTGTAGTAGAATAAAGTATCGCTAGTATGTGTCTGTTCAGCATAGTTCAGTATAGTGTTCACTCAAGCGTTACTCACTTATTCATAATTCTCCGTTATCATTAATTTCACAGTATTTGTGGATCCGTTGCTATCCGTGGATCCGGACTAAATGTGGGGTCAAGTTAATGTTAATGAAGGATTGGGGCTGCATTATGTAGGGTAGGTTATTAGGGATATATGTATATATGGAGGTTTGGGGGTCAAACGATACACCGAATCCAGCCCCGTACCTAGAATAGCATACGGTATATCGGTTATACGATGAAAGTTCTAGTGGTACCGCCTCGTATTACCATTAGGAGCTTGGCGGCGGGGCTGGATAGAGCCAATCCATGCAATCCATGACGTCACGTCGCCCGAACTGCGGAATAATAAATAAATAGATAGCGTGTCGTGAATCGATTGTTCATGTATACAAAATGATTCGGGTACGATTTATTATTTTCTAGCGGCGGATAAGAGCTGGGTGCCGTTGTGGGCGGGGCGATTGCGCTGGGTGCCGTTGTGGGCGGGGCGATTGCGCTGGGTGCCGTTGTGGGCGGGGCGATTGCGCTGGGTGCCGTTGTGGGCGGGGCGATTGCGCTGGGCGTAAGGTTAGCGCATCGAAGTGGGGCACGATACGCGCCGTAGAGCCGTCGGCGGGCACCGGATATGGTGCAACGCCGTACGTACGGAGCTTCGAGTGTCGGAGAGGTATGAGCTTTTAATGGAATCGTTATTAATTATGCAACGCCACCGGAACAATGGAACATCGATAAACGTGGCACGACAATAGATATCCGTTTGCCTCGAGTCAATTTCACGTGGGTTATGCAACTTGGGTGTTATGTAATTGCCTGTTATATAACCGTATACTATGTAATCGAGGTGTTATCTGCACGGCGTTATCCAATCTATAAAGTTATTTTTAGCGAATTGTTTAGATGTAAGGAAGTAGAAAATTACTCGAATATAATTATATATCAGGCTAAGTTTATATAATACACAAATATATATATATATATATATATATACATATATATATATATATATATATATATATATATATATATATATATGTATATATATATATATATATATATATATATATATATATATATATATATGTATATATATATATATATATATATATATATATACTGTATGAAACATAACCCAGTAAACAATTCCAGTGATCATTTTGTATTTTGCACAATTTATTTTATATTATTCAATAATATAATGAATATACCTATTTGTATAGGGTATTAGAATAACTGAGTAATATAATATATAATAATAAATATTACTTAATATAATGCTTGGAAAGATTTTATAAAATCATAATTTTAAAAATTCTCTTCATAATTATATTATATAATAATTTTTGTAATATATTAAATCACTCTGTTTTCCATGTATTCTATTGAAATATCTATATTGGTACTCATTAAATATATATATATATATATATATATATATATATATATATATATACATATATATACATATATATATATATATATATATATATATATATATATATGCATTTATATATATATAATTTGTTTTTTAAAAAATGTTTACTTTACAAATATATTTTACATGAGATGTAACGTTTACATTGTAAACTGTCATCGGTCTGGAGTGCACACATTGCATAATATTGCATCATAGTATGGAATATCGTAAAAGGTTGATTAGTGATGAACTTTGAACCATTGTGATGTAACAAGTGGTCGTCGTGACATCCCACTATCCCGTATTGACCTCACACGAACTCTATTCGCTGGAAATGAAATTCCCAAATATCTCTGAATGGAATCCAATTTAAGATCATTTCTAATCATAACTACTATGAATCGCATTATATATAACTGACGTAGTATACTAACACCTTACCCATGACCTCTGATCCCTACACGTACCTGCTAGAGCGTGCGCCACTTTTCCGATGTCTTTATTGCCGAAGAATGCTTTCATTATCCACGATTTCTCTCCTCGAAGGAAACTTTCAATTTGATCGACAGCGGGTCTTCGAGCTACCGGCGTAATGTCGTAATGAAAAGTTATGACGTAATCATCACTAACCGTACCAATATTTTGCAATATGATTTCTACTCGTGCCTAATGAGTACGTGGTTAAATCCGCCTAAAATTTTTCGATTTACTAAATATATTTTGTATATATATTAAGAGCGTATT
>OZ038314.1:21662403-21734152 GCA_964035775.1 Osedax frankpressi | reverse complement strand
GAATTGACTCATATATTGGTTTCTTTTTCTTAGCTCTATATATACTTTCACCGATACTTTTTTTGTATGTATAGTATGTTAAAAAAACACCAAAAATAGATGTTAAAATTAGATAGTAATATTGCATTATTCAGCAATTATATTCAATTATATATCAGGTCCTTTACTCAACATTTGTTATTCTTGGTTTAACTATTTTATTATTGTTTATATTTCATAATTGATTTCAAATCATTTTTTATTTGCGTTATCAATTTAATGTTATTTCCGGAACATCGCATGCTCTATCCGACTTAATGCACATAATTTTATTAATTTTCCATTGTATGGTTAACAAATTTGCATCACCATATACAGTCGATAAGTGTGTAGAGCTACTAATGGAAAACAGTAAAGGTTTCAATTACAAAAACCTGATGGTATTACGCAATCGTATTTTACTGAAGGGAGGAGATACAGGCAAATCACTTTACTCGGTATGTATTCACTTAATATATACGGTAAATATATATGGTAAATATATACGGTAAATATATATGGTAAATATATACGGTAAATATATACGGTAAATATATACGGTAAATATATACGGTAAATATATACGGTAAATATACACGGTAAATATATACGGTAAATATATACGGTAAATATATACGGTAAATTTATACGGTAAATATATACGGTAAATATATACGGTAAATGTATACGGTAAATGTATACGGTAAATGTATACGGTAAATGTATACGGTAAATGTATACGGTAAATGTATACGGTAAATGTATACGGTAAATGTATACGGTAAATGTATACGGTAAATGTATACGGTAAATATATACGGTAAATGTATACAGTAAATGTATACGGTAAATGTATACGGTAGGTATGGTTGTATGGAACACATAATATGCAATAACTGCTGTATGGCTTATTATGTGTTCGCATCTAGATCATTTTAAAATAGTGATTAAGTAAACATTAGTCGATACATTTATATGTAAACGGAAACAAAAGTATTTGTTTATATACACATATTACTCTGTTTGTAGAAATCAAAACTATGGTTTATAATTATAGCATAATACAATCTTATAATCTAAATACTGTAACAACTCATTTTGTTTTCTTTCATATATGTGCAATAAATAAATATTGTATAATCATTTAGTTTATAGGTCACGTTATTTTTGATATTAACTTAATACGTACTTTATAGAAAATCGTGCATATATTTAACAATAACGAATAAGAACCAACAATATAAGAATTTTGAAAATCCGAAAATTCATGAACTATAAATTGATATTCATACTATATTAATAAATGATGAATTGGTATATATCGAATTTAACTGTTTGTGATGTAAATATAATCTTAAAATGTTAACATAATATATACATTAGTCAATCATATAAATAACTCTTTCAACTCAGATTATTTTAATTCAGCTTTATAAATAACCACTATAATATTAATTAACCATTAATATTAAAATATTCTGGTATTATGTTAAGTATTCCCTGAAACTATAATAGTGTATTTTAAATATTTATAATTTATATTTATGTATGTTTACTCTGTCGTATGCCTTCTATTTTATTTATAAAACTTATTATTGAAAATATTATAATGTAATATATTTTCTAATCCTCGTAGTGAATAAAATAATATAAATGTACTATTCACCAAACCACCAAACCTCTTCGAAAATAAATATTATATTTAAATAAATTATAAATAGATAATATATCGTATGAAATAATTAACACTCTATAAATATTTATTATTGTAATAGTATTAAATATATATAAGAAAGTCAAAGAAGTGACTAGAATGAGATATAGCCGTATACGGTAAATTTATATATAATTGTTGTTTGATCATACCTTTGACTATATCGAATACAACATGTAACATATGATATTAAAAAGTAATCGATAATGACAAATAATTTCTTGATATCGTCTGTTTAAAATTTTAATTTGATTGATTATGAGGAATACCTGTCAATCATTTCCTTATGAATAATTAATGTGGTAATGTTGCTTATACAATCCATTACGTTTGGTATTCTGTAAATTATATTATATATGGTTTAATATTATATTATATTTATTAAATAAATGTATTATATAAAATTGATAAGTCTATTAAATTATGTTTTCTAATTAAATTAAGATACATTTATCAATTATTAGACATTTAATCAAACGTATTTAGTCGATGAAGTTATCTTTGACTAGTTTCGAGAAAATATATTCAACTTCTCCCCAGCTCTTGTCGGGCATATGAAAACGTCTGGTCAGAACCGAATCCTCCTGATCCCTGACTGCCTCTAGAGCCGTGCGTAGAGCTTCCATGTACTTCGCTGGCATATTTAATCTCATCCGGAAGTCTTCCATGCTTTCGCTCACTATATTATATATTTGATTATTTTGATACAGTATTTTAATGCAATATGATCACGCATGCGATATTCTAATTTAATGATACGATGTTCTAAATACGATATATGATTAATCGATAGTGACGAATGATTTCTTGGTAACGTAATGTAATAAAATATAATTGAATGCAATAAAATGAAATGCCATGGTTATTATATTCGAGACATGTGTAGATTGTAATACTAATAATACGCAGATGTCAAGACACGCAGATAGAATCATTATTAAACTCATCATAAGAAGATTATATGAATATATCTATGAATACTTTTATGCAGTTTAAAATCATAATTAAATGTCATTTGAATTATATTGGTTACTGTATAATACAATAAACAATATAATTCAAGTATTATAATACTATTATATAACATTATTTTAATTAAATTATATATATATATATGTGTGTGTGTATATATTATCCTATGTGAGAGATACTACACATTACCTAACACATCCCTCCTGTATTTCCGTACACATTCGTAACATACATGCCTGTAAATAAACTTTAAAGAATAGTGACGGTAAAATGTTAATCAAGAGAAAGCATGTAGATATCGGCTTGTGAATATAGCGGAGTGTTCACTTTAGACCATCCTGTACACGTTATGAAAATAAATACAAACTCGTATACCTGTATACAAGATTCATATATATCGTATGTTTAGAAAGTACTATCGTTACAAAATTACTGAACCGATATTCTATTATAAAGTTATGTAAAGTAATGTAACTAATGAAAAGTAAAGTATTGTATATATTTGAATGATTAGGTTATGCTATGCAATTAATCGTCGAATAGCTCAACATTTATACAAACATACAAGTATGTTTATTAACAAAATAATGCATTGTAAGGGAAATTCTAGTTTGAAGATTTAGGTTTTATGATTTATCAAATTTAATATCAACAAAGAACAATGTCGCTATGATGTATTGTATGTATTAATATATAGTAGGCCGTGACTACTTTATGTATGCTAACTAAATGACTAGAATATTGAGTAGCAACTCTATATAGACAAAGGGAATTCGAAAGATAATTCAGAAATACTGCCCGCGGAGAAATAAAATAAGGGTTAGTCAAGAATGTAATCTAGTTAATAACAACGTATACGATATATATACAGCAATACATGTACACTGTATACTTTACATTGTACACTGTACATTGTACAGTATATGCAAGTATGCATAGCTATATTAATTTCTCGTAATAATTTCTTATAAATATTATGTAATAAAGAAGAGATCTAAGTGGCCAACTGATTATTCAATTAATTCGAATTGCTTTTATGTAAGAAATCCCACAGGATATATTTTTTAAAAACCTTTCTAATTTTGTCACGCGACTAAATTAATATATATATATATATATATATATATATATATATATATATATATATATATATATAATTCATGTCTATAGTCCGATCAATCACTTAACTCTGTGAAGAAAAGGGCGTTCTAGACAAAGTAATTATCGACAACTAAACAGACCGCCACGTACTTCCCCCCGGATTCATGCGGTTAAATTCGAGGCTATGACAGAGGTCCTCATGTTGTAACGGCTTATCATTTTTCATATCGCATTACGTGCGTAACGGTCTCACACTCGGCAGAGGATTACGTATTTAATGTATGCGATGTCTGCGTATTAAAGATTCATAAACTATATTCGGGTCAAACTAAGATTAGGAAGTATACATATTCGAAACAAACAAGTTAATATTATTAATATTTTCGCTATTCTTTCGCTAGTGATTACACATATACGTAAATATTTAGTTATTTATCAAATCATTAATATATAATATATCGACGCATTATACACAAGTTCACATAGTATGGAAGCATGGATGCATGGAGATTATTAACTTGAGATTATAATTATAAATATATTTATATAATTATAAAATCATATGTGCCTATATTTAAGACACATTCTTAATGACTAAATGGCTATGTGTGTATATATGTATGGGCAGGTGTGATTTATATTTTCATTTAAAATGATTTTTAGAATGATGTTATTCTATTATATACTCCTTCTATGACTACAATATGAATTAATTAATGATATATATATATACATATATATATATATATATATATATATATATATATATATATATATATATGTATATCCACGAGAGTATATTTTTAATTATTACATAGTTGTATTACCTTACACCGGACATTAGTGCCACTAGAATTACAAAGAACATGACTCGTGAACAGCTCCCTGTGTCCGTTATAAGACCTCAGTTCAGCACCAGTACTAGTCACGATTAATCAACGTAAGTCATTTTTAGTAGCGATTAAGCGATGTATAATTAACAGCTAATCGGTGTTTAAGTATGAGTTAGGTTAGAAACGGTAAATTACGATTTATGTATACGTCCATGATATACGTAGGAAGTCTTAAAACTTATAACCATTCTATTTTAATTATTTAGCAATAAAATATGATGTTGCATTCGGCTTAATATATATTATTTAAGCTTACATGCATAAATATACCATCTAATTCAATTAATTTTATAGGAATTTCTTAATTGTGTAAATCAATCCGGCATTAATAACGATAACAATAGTAAACGAGTATAATATAAGTCAGCAGAATAGTAAAAAATAATAGTACAAAAAAAATAATAGAAATATATATATATATATATATATATATATATATATATAAACTAATTAGGTACATTAAAGTGGTCACATAAAAGTAATTTAAATGAATTTTAAAATATCGTCAATTTTAATAATGAACGAAAGGATTCTTCCAAAGATCGAATAAGAAATATCTTAATATATACATATTCAAAATAAATATGTTCGATAAATTGAGAATATATATAATTGTATATAATGAATATCATAATAACGTAAATAGATAGTATTGTTAGTTATGTATTATTAATGAATCAAGGAAATCAGAGTGGTTATAGTTAATAGTATTATGAGAAAATATTATAATTTTAAAAACGATTCGATATTTAATAGGGAGCCAGTATAGTTTGAAGTATGGATCGTAAGGTAGCAAGTAAAGTAAGTAATGTGTAATGTGGGCAGTCAGGAAAGGTTTATTGTACGAAGTAAATTGGAAGACTGATGAATTTTGGAGAGTTTGGAGTTTTAAAACTAACCAGTTGAAAAATCAGTGCCTTAAGAGTAATTACTGTACTCCAATAAGGTTACATATAAGATGATTCTAGACGTACGATATAATCAAAAGAAACGAAATTAATGATAAAATGCATACTACTATGCTGATGATATTCAATTATATGTCAGATATAATCCTGATCAAAATGTTGCTCATATAGTAATCTCTATCTACATTCGATACACAAAGTTTACAATATACACTCCAATGATTATCACATACAAGTAAATGTCAAATGTAATTTACATATATAAGTAGACATTTAATATGATGTCAATTATTACTAGCATATGTATATTGAATAAGAAAGTTCCTAGAACAGAACAGCGGATGTTTTACTGTTGTTGTTTTATATATAAGATCCTCTATAGATGATAAATGCTTATTATTTAAAAACAGAAGATTTGTCAAATATTTAAAAATTAACTATTTTAATGTATTGTAAGTTATTTTAATATTTAAAAGGCATGTTATAATTATTCTGTGATTTATCTTATCAAATGAAACACATATATCTACCATAATTACGATTGTACCATATTTCTTATTAAGTGTATCATGATGTTATAATTACGACATTAGTTATGAATTTTGTGGTGAATTTTAATACCAGGGTCTATAAAAAATGAGTATGTCATTTATAATTAAATAAACTGGAAGTTGCTTTGAAAATAATATTTTAATTATTTTAGAGAATATTGAAAGATTAGATGTTTAACAGTATTTCTTTAATAATAATGTGTCCAGTGGTGGTTTTTAATTACGCGAGTGATGAGAACATATGTATTAACTTTTCAACGGGGGCTAATAAACGTAACACTATATTATTGATTTTAGGTTGGGGATGTTTCATTAAATAATTGTATATGGATTGAAGAATGAGGAGCCTCGGAATGATTAAGTATACACATTCGTAATGTTATCAATAAAGAAGGTCAAATCTTATCAGATATATTAATATTTTACAATTAGTTTTAAATGGACTATATATTAATATATTTAGATACCGTAATATTTACATATATTAAATATATTGAACACTTTGACATATAACTGTTAAAGCCAGCACACGTTTCCCTCGTCGGTAAATGTAAATTTCCGATGTGCAATTTAGTATCAAAGACTATAATATATATAAAAAGAAATATATCCTTTTTATATATATCTTATTATTGTGCATAATATATGATACTTCATAAGATACACGTTCCAGCAAATGTTATCCATTTCAAAAACCCTCACGAAAGACTCGAATATATAATTTCAACTGCAATCATTTATATATAGTATTTACTCGGTATTGTATCATTAACATATAATGACAATATACAGTGTAATGTTATTTTTGTTTTTAAAAAATATATTAAATAACTACTAGCATATATGCTCTGGTTGCGTTTATATACAATACGACAACTTCAAGGCTAGGGCGGATTTGATAATCGACCGAAAATTGATTTACATCACTGGAGCGTATTATGTCCTCATTCTATCCAAAATATAAAATAAGCCAGTATGTGTATACGTGAAGTCATTAATTAGATTCGTACACGAGCAAGATTTAATGTAAACTGTGTGTAAACCTGCTATATATAGCGGTATAAACACTGCAAACTCCTAGATACAGTGAAAATCGGATAATTGTAGCGGACTGAGAACGTCGGGGATGGTAAGATTCACTAAACAATGAGATTGTGCTATACAATGTGATGGTCAGTTTGGCTAAGAATAGAATATGAAGAGATATGCATCGGGAGAACACGAGAGAGAATGAGGAGGAGAAGAGATAGAGAGATGGATAGGGAGAGATTCCTAGATGGATGAAGGGCGATGACATAATGCAATTAGAGATACCGGTGCATTATGTCGTCACATGGGCGTGTCTAGAATTATTTCGGAGACGCCCACTTATTCTACTTCTAAATGATGAACGAGAAAAGGTGGTATGTGTTCTAAAAAGAAAGTGTTTGTCGGGTTGTGTGTGCCTGCGTGGTAGTACCCGTGTGGTATTATATTGTCTGCGGGTATTTATGAAAGATAAATATTGGTTTACCTATTACGTAAAAGAATTATTAATAGTTTTTAATAATAATTTAAACTAGAAAGTATAAAAAAACACAATATTGCTATTATTTCACAATAGTAAATATAATTTAGTTTACAAAGTGCAGTATAATATACGATATAATATACTATATAATATAGTTTACAAAGTGCAGTATAATATACGATATAATATACTATATAATATACGATATAATATACGATATAATATACGATATAATATACGATATAATATACGATATAATATACGATATAATATACGATATAATATACGATATAATATACGATATAATATACGATATAATATACGATATAATATACGATATAATATACGATATAATATACGATATAATATACGATATAATATACGATATAATATACGATATAATATACGATATAATATACGATATAATATACGATATAATATACGATATAATATACGATATAATATACGATATAATATACGATATAATATACGATATAATATACGATATAATATACGATATAATATACGATATAATATACGATATAATATACGATATAATATACGATATAATATACGATATAATATACGATATAATATACGATATAATATACGATATAATATACGATATAATATACGATATAATATACGATATAATATACGATATAATATACGATATAATATACGATATAATATACGATATAATATACGATATAATATACGATATAATATACGATATAATATACGATATAATATACGATATAATATACGATATAATATACGATATAATATACGATATAATATACGATATAATATACGATATAATATACGATATAATATACGATATAATATACGATATAATATACGATATAATATATGATATAATATACGATATAATATACGATATAATATACGATATAATATACGATATAATATACGATATAATATACGATATAATATACGATATAATATACGATATAATATACGATATAATATACGATATAATATACGATATAATATACGATATAATATACGATATAATATACGATATAATATACGATATAATATACGATATAATATACGATATAATATACGATATAATATACGATATAATATACGATATAATATACGATATAATATACGATATAATATACGATATAATATACGATATAATATACGATATAATATACGATATAATATACGATATAATATACGATATAATATACGATATAATATACGATATAATATACGATATAATATACGATATAATATACGATATAATATACGATATAATATACGATATAATATACGATATAATATACGATATAATATACGATATAATATACGATATACTATACGATATAATATACGATATAATATAAGATATAATATATTATAAATCAATCAAATATGATATATAAACGATGTTTTACCATTAATACACTGCTTGGAGTAAACTGACCATTGTCTTAAAAGAAAATTGACAGTTGCTACCATTTGCGAATTTCCATCTTCTCAACCAAATTGAAAACAGTATTACTAGATATCTATTGTATAGCTGCTCTGTGTTCACTAGCATAGCATTGTAGTAGAATAAAGTATCGCTAGTATGTGTCTGTTCAGCATAGTTCAGTATAGTGTTCACTCAAGCGTTACTCACTTATTCATAATTCTCCGTTATCATTAATTTCACAGTATTTGTGGATCCGTTGCTATCCGTGGATCCGGACTAAATGTGGGGTCAAGTTAATGTTAATGAAGGATTGGGGCTGCATTATGTAGGGTAGGTTATTAGGGATATATGTATATATGGAGGTTTGGGGGTCAAACGATACACCGAATCCAGCCCCGTACCTAGAATAGCATACGGTATATCGGTTATACGATGAAAGTTCTAGTGGTACCGCCTCGTATTACCATTAGGAGCTTGGCGGCGGGGCTGGATAGAGCCAATCCATGACGTCACGTCGCCCGAACTGCGGAATAATAAATAAATAGATAGCGTGTCGTGAATCGATTGTTCATGTATACAAAATGATTCGGGTACGATTTATTATTTTCTAGCGGCGGATAAGAGCTGGGTGCCGTTATGGGCGGGGCGATTGCGCTGGGTGCCGTTGTGGGCGGGGCGATTGCGCTGGGCGTAAGGTTAGCGCATCGAAGTGGGGCACGATACGCGCCGTAGAGCCGTCGGCGGGCACCGGATATGGTGCAACGCGGTACGTATGGAGCTCTGAGTGTCGGAGAGGTATGAGCTTTTAATGGAATCGTTATTAATTATGCAACGCCACCGGAACAATGGAACATCGATAAACGTGGCACGACAATAGATATCCGTTTGCCTCGAGTCAATTTCACGTGGGTTATGCAACTTGGGTGTTATGTAATTGCCTGTTATATAACCGTATACTATGTAATCGAGGTGTTATCTGCACGGCGTTATCCAATCTATAAAGTTATTTTTAGCGAATTGTTTAGATGTAAGGAAGTAGAAAATTACTCGAATATAATTATAGCTCAGGCTAAGTTTATATAATACACAAATATATATATATATATATATATATGTATATATATGTATATATATATATATATATATATATATGTATGTATATATATATATATATATATATATATATATAAATATATATATATTGTATGAAACATAACCCAGCAAACAATTCCAGTGATCATTTTGTATTTTGCACAATTTATTTTATATTATTCAATAATATAATGAATATACCTATTTGTATATAGGATATTAGAATAACTGAGTAATATAATATATAATAATAAATATTGCTTAATATATTGTTTGAAAAGATTTTTTAAAATCATAATTTTAAAAATTCTCTTCATAATTATATTATATAATAATTTTTGTAATATATTAAATCACTCTGTTTTCTATGTATTCTATTGGAATATCTATATTGGTACTTATTAAATATATATATATATATATATATATATATATATATATATATGTATTTATATATATAGTTTGTTTTTTAAATAATGTTTATTTTACAAATATATTTTACATGAGATGTAACGTTTACATTGTAAACTGTCATCGGTCTGGAGTGCACACATTGCATAATATTGCATCATAGTATGGAATATCGTAAAAGGTTGATTAGTGATGAACTTTGAACCATTGTGATGTAACAAGTGGTCGTCGTGACATCCCACTATCCCGTATTGACCTCACACGAACTCTATTCGCTGGAAATGAAATTCCCAAATATCTCTGAATGGAATCCAATTTAAGATCATTTCTAATCATAACTACTATGAATCGCATTATATATAACTGACGTAGTATACTAACACCTTACCCATGACCTCTGATCCCTACACGTACCTGCTAGAGCGTGCGCCACTTTTCCGATGTCTTTATTGCCGAAGAATGCTTTCATTATCCACGATTTCTCTCCTCGAAGGAAACTTTCAATTTGATCGACAGCGGGTCTTCGAGCTACCGGCGTAATGTCGTAATGAAAAGTTATGACGTAATCATCACTAACCGTACCAATATTTTGCAATATGATTTCTACTCGTGCCTAATGAGTACGTGGTTAAATCCGCCTAAAATTTTTCGATTTACTAAATATATTTTGTATATATATTAAGAGCGTATTCAATACTTACATAGTAATCAATACTCCTATCCAATATTTATATACCAATGTGTATCCAATAATTATATAGAAAAGCCTAGCCAACGCTTATATACCAATACTTACACACCAAAGTGTATCTAATACATCATGTGTCGATATTTCCGCTAGTTGCCTACGAGTCCCTCGGAGAGGTACTCGGAGAGGTACTCGGAGAGGTACTCGGAGAGGTACTCGGAGAGGTACTCGGAGAGGTACTCGGAGAGGTACTCGGAGAGGTACTCGGAGAGCTACTCAGAGAGGTACTCGGAGAGGTACTCGGAGAGGTACTCGGAGAGCTACTCGGAGAGGTACTCGGAGAGGTACTCGGAGAGGTACTCGGAGAGCTACTCGGAGCCGGTACTCGGAGAGCTACTCGGAGAGCTACTCGGAGAGCTACTCGGAGAGCTACTCGGAGCCGGTACTCGGAGAGCTACTCGGAGAGGTACTCGGAGAGGTACCCGGAGAGCTACTCGGAGAGCTACTCGGAGAGCTACTCGGAGAGCTACTCGGAGCCGGTACTCGGAGAGGTACTCGGAGAGGTACTCGGAGAGCTACTCGGAGAGCTACTCGGAGCCGGTACTCGGAGAGGTACTCGGAGAGGTACTCGGAGAGGTACTCGGAGAGCTACTCGGAGAGGTACTCGGAGCCGGTACTCGGAGAGCTACTCGGAGAGCTACTCGGAGCCGGTACTCGGAGAGCTACTCGGAGAGCTACTCGGAGAGCTACTCGGAGAGGTACTCGGAGAGGTACTCGGAGAGGTACTCGGAGAGCTACTCGGAGAGCTACTCGGAGCCGGTACTCGGAGAGGTACTCGGAGAGGTACTCGGAGAGGTACTCGGAGAGGTACTCGGAGAGCTACTCGGAGAGGTACTCGGAGCCGGTACTCGGAGCCGGTACTCGGAGAGGTACTCGGAGAGCTACTCGGAGCCGGTACTCGGAGAGCTACTCGGAGAGCTACTCGGAGAGCTACTCGGAGAGCTACTCGGAGCCGCTACTCGGAGCCGGTACTCGGAGAGCTACTCGGAGCCGGTACTCGGAGAGCTACTCGGAGCCGGTACTCGGAGTCGGTACTCGGAGAGGTACTCGGAGCCGGTACTCGGAGAGCTACTCGGAGAGCTACTCGGAGATCTACTCGGAGCCGGTACTCGGAGCCGGTACTCGGAGAGCTACTCGGAGAGCTACTCGGAGAGCTACTCGGAGAGGTACTCGGAGCCGGTACTCGGAGAGGTACTCGGAGCCGGTACTCGGAGCCGGTACTCGTAGAGCTACTCGGAGAGGTACTCGGAGCCGGTACTCGGAGAGCTACTCGGAGCCGGTCAAGTACCCGTCAATTACACTAACCGGCCGTGCACACGTCCCTGTTCTCATCGTACCCGTCTTCGCAGTCGATATTGTCGTCGCAGAGATATCTCATCGGGATACAGTGACCGGTAGTCTTGCACGGGAATGGCATGTCGGTAGGGCAGTTATTACCTTAACAGCGATAAATTGTGTTAAGTGTGTTAATTGTTTATTGAAAATTATGTTACGTTTTACCGTAAATATAAATTAGAAATATTGTCTTTTAAAAAAGTATATAAAATTATCCTATATTATTATAAATAGATACAGCATCTACTTTCTATTGTATATATGTACATATATATATATATATATATATATATATATATTCTAACACCCCTCTACAAAATGCGTGATAGCATGAAAGACCGTTTACTTGAATTTGCCTGAACATCTATTATATAACAATGGAGCTACGCATGAATCTGTATTGGCTTCGTTATTACTACAATATTTATATATCGATATAAATAGATATACATAGAGATAAATAGATATAAATAGATATAAATAGATATAAATAGATATAAATAGATATAAATAGATATAAATAGATATAAATAGATATAAATAGATATAAATAGATATAAATAGATATAAATAGATATAAATAGATATACATAGATATAAATAGAGATACATAGATATAAATAGATATAAATAGATATAAATAGATATAAATAGATATAAATAGTTATAAATAGAGATACATAGAGATACATAGATATAAATAGATATAAATAGATATAAATAGATATAAATTGATATAAATAGATATAAATAGATATAAATAGATATAAATCGATATAAATAGATATAAATAGATATAAATAGATATAAATAGATATAAATAGATATAAATAGATATAAATAGATATAAATAGAGATACATAGATATAAATAGATATAAATAGATATAAATAGATATAAATAGATATAAATAGTTATAAATAGAGATACATAGAGATACATAGATATAAATAGATATAAATAGATATAAATAGATATAAATTGATATAAATACATATAAATAAATATAAATAGATATAAATCGATATAAATAGATATAAATAGATATAAATAGATATAAATAGATATAAATAGATATAAATAGATATAAATAGATATAAATAGATATAAATAGAGATACATAGATATAAATAGATATAAATAGATATAAATAGATATAAATAGATATAAATAGTTATAAATAGAGATACATAGAGATACATAGATATAAATAGATATAAATAGATATAAATAGATATAAATTGATATAAATATATATAAATAAATATAAATAGATATAAATAGATATAAATAGATATAAATAGATATAAATAGATATAAATAGATATAAATAGATATAAATAGATATAAATAGATATAAATAGATATAAATAGAGATACATAGATATAAATAGATATAAATAGATATAAATAGATATAAATAGATATAAATAGTTATAAATAGAGATACATAGAGATACATAGATATAAATAGATATAAATAGATATAAATAGATATAAATTGATATAAATATATATAAATAAATATAAATAGATATAAATAGATATAAATAGATATAAATAGATATAAATAGAGATACATAGAGATAAGTAGAGATATTTCGAATGGCTGAAACTACTCGGCAAACAATCTAAGTAATTTCATTTTTTGAATTGCATAATTATTTTTACATTAAATAATCAATAATTTGTATAACACACGAAATGATTTTATAAAACTATTAAATAACTCTGTTTACATGTTACTAGATATAAACAAAACCGCTGAAATATGCCTGTAGCAATACGGATGTGTCCTGCTAGTATAAATTAAATAAAATGATGTACAAAGTAACATGAAGATGGACCTTAAAAGTATACAATATATGACAACATCCAATTGTGTATCTCTAATATATATATATATATATATATATATATATATATATATATATATATATATATATACCAGACAATCTGACTGATAATAAATATGTGCATATGTATCAATGAATTATAAACATATAAATATTAATGTTTAAACTATTTTATTTGTTGTTAAAAATATCTATATTTAATTATTATTTTAAATATTTTATACAATTAGTATATCACTTTGTTTTTTTATGATTACTAATCATATTTATAATATATTGTATTTATTTTGTAGTTATAGTATTATATACAATCCTGAATACTTTCTACATACATGTAATTATATATAATGTGACTAATATAGATTATTAATTATTAACATTAATAAAAATAATATATTTAACCTTTCATAATATACTTTAAATGCAAATCAAATATATTTAATATCTAATATCAAATATATAAAATAAAATTTGTTATAATTAAAATCTTGGATGTATCTAAGAACTAGGAGAATTTTCCATAGCTAAAAAATCGAGGTCATTTTAATATTTATATTTGATAAATTTATATTATTTTATATTTTTGAAACAATTATTTTTGCTGGGTTCTCAGAAAAAATATTAAATTAATTTATCTAAAATCTGCTCATGTATTAAAAAAATTATTAAATAAGAAAAAAATAAATATGCATTTTAAAAATTAAAATCATCTGGGTTATTTGTTGGACTATATTGGAAGATTCGTTAACAATATGCTATATAATATTGCCTATATATAAAATATTAATTAATACTAATTATGTACTGGTTATACTCTATATGTAACGTAACATATTAAATATATATATAATAGGTATGTACGAGTAATATAATTAATGTAATACGATTTATGAATAATAAAGATATATGCCATAGTTTAATATGATGATATGCTATATACATTTATCCTATCTAATTTATTACTCGGTAATTATCTATAATCTAGTGCGTTTATTATACGAAAACCCATTTAAGGATTATTTTTAGATGAAGTCATGAAAACAAGGACGTTGTGATATCTAAAGAAGACCCTAATATTACTACATTATTATTGCATTTCCGGATAATTAAGAAGCTCTATACACGCGTGGTTATCATCAAGCAATGTAGATGTCGTAGCCTTGAGTAAATATGACCTCTTAATTACCTAAGTAATTATCTAAGTAATACAAGCTTGGGTAATTTAATAGTCGTCGAATTTATTCTATTCAAATTATGTTTTGATTATTATGTAATTAGTTATAATTCGCAAAAGCGACACCTGTATAAACGGTACTATTGCAAGAAAATAATATCACAATATTCGTGATCCAGGCCATAAGCAATCTATTTTAGCATTATTCTACATTATTAATAGGTTTTATAGAGATATTTAGAAATTCACATTTCTAAAATGATAATCAATTCGTAAAAAAATCCATCAATCATGGATAAAATTGCAAGATGAAAAAATAGTGGCCACAATTTGCCTTATTCTTAATGTAAATAACTAATATGAATTATTTATATGATATTTATTTTAAAATATTCCTTTATAGGTTACCGTACTATTATATGTATTACATTACATTTGTACTTGAGTATTTTATAAATTATTATTCTTATATGAATATAGAGATGCATCTTTGGTACACTCATGGGTGGATAGTATGTGATACTTTACTCTGATCTAATTCAAAATGTAATGTATAGAACTTGTATACAGACTATTTAATATTACAACGTCTCTTACATGGTATGTTTCTTAATATTTATCAGAATACTTTGAAAAAACCCTTGATATCAATTGTGAACCAAATTGCTAGTATTCTAATAATCGTGAACTACTTAACAATCGTACTTTATAAAATATTATACTAATATATAATTATTAGTAATTCACGAGTTAATTATTTGTTATCGATAATATAAATACTTATCTTAATCTTTTTTTTAGATTGTTTTGTTTATTCTCAATTCGTAAAAATTAGAAAATTAGAAAATTCTATATTTTTTGTAAATAAATAAAGAATTTCGATAATTTGCAAAACAATAAAAGGTTGGATTCCTTCGATATCGAATATGTTTTAAAAATAAATTATTCCCTAGTTAGCGAATCCCACTACCTTACTACTCTTATGTGTCTACTTCTACAAGAATGAAATTTAATATTATATATAACCACGTTGCATTGTCGGTGTGTATTTGTTTTAAATGCCAATTCGTAAATCGCTTTGACGTGTGACACACACATCGTGTGTGAGCGTACTGGAAGTAATGCATGGCGCGTGTCGTTAAGTCGGACAAAGTGCGTCGCAGCGGATAATCGGTGGTCAATTGACCTCAAAGCACTTCTTGCGTAATAGCTCTTATCCAATATGTACTACGACGGTTTCGCCCGCCCGTTTCCCGAATAGTGGCTAACGCTTAGTTATTACAATAAAAACTTATGAATATTATAAAATCCTCAGCATATGAAAACAGTTTAATATCCACATTTAAGACATATTTAAAACATATTTTGATAAAGAGATATCTCTTCAAAGCACCATAGCTGTCAACACAGTGGAAAAATTTCATTTATCCAATCGGAATCAGTTAAAAATCAAAACCAATTTACTTAGAGCCCAATGAACATTTATAAATATTCTTGTATACTAAAAGCCACTTTATCGTGGGGTTATACCCCTGAATACTACTTTAATACATTAGGCTAACAGCAATTAGGTTACTACTTAAAAATCCTTCTATACATTGGGCATTGATATTACCAGCAATCAAAATATATTAATTTGATATTGTTAATGCTATTGATTTTTCATTATCATTAATAATATGAATGGTATCATAATAATATTTAATATTAGAAACTATTATTATGATACCATTCAGAGTATTATGATAATAGGAACTCAATAGCATTTTTTATAATATTAAATATTAAACAAAAAAATAAATAATAATATACTTAAATAATAATTATGCATATAGTTCATAAGTATCTCACTTGGTAAAATCTAAGTTCATACACTAGTGATATATCCATAAATAAATAGATTTATATTGTATTACACATATGTCACCATGTACAAACAGCAACGTTATTGTATTTATTAAATCTGATTCCGAAAGGTTGAAAGATGCGGCTGTTAAATTCGTGCAAATCTGAAATAGGTGAGCTTAGAAGCGGTTAGAGATCAATCATTAAGAGAATGTATCATAAACTCACTTATATTCATAGGGTTCATATGGTTGTCATTTTTAAATGTCTAAGCATGTATAGTGAGTAATTACTCGCGGGTATAGGTGAATTATCATAGGTAAATGTAAATATCACAGAGATAAATAACAAAATCTATTCTTTTAAAAGCTATAGTTAGTAGATAACTATTTTTAGCTTTATTAATTCAATGTATTATATCACTGCTGTAAAATTATCGTGTCCTACGTTTTAAAAATCGACGTATGACCTGTTGGATTATTGCTTACTTAATTTCAATTACAAATGTAACTCAATTTAATCTCGATATTATATAACGTTTTAGAACTATATTTAGCATTTTCCCAATATATAACCTTTTTTTAATTATTACGTCATCGGAGAATATGCACCGATTAGCGGCGCATCTCCGAAAACTACTCAAAATGCAGGTGTTGCGTAATAATCGCAGGCAACTTCCGCTTCCTACATTATTAATTGCGGCAACCCGTCGCGTTATCCGTTATGGCCGTTATGTAAACATTACATAATTCCTAGTTACCGTTGTCACGTCGATAACGACTTTGTCGTCATGATTCATTAATAAGCCTCTCCCACTAGCAAACGGAATGTTAATATAAACGTGTACAATGTACATTGTACATGTAAATATGAAAATATGTTCACGTAAAAGTATTATCTTAAAACAAAAATGATAAAAAGAAATTTAATAATATGATATATTATAAATGATGTAAATCATATTTTATAAAAAAAATACAAGGCTATTTTAGGTATTATTTAGTAGTTTAAAAGTAACAAATATGTACTATTTAAAGGATATATTATTTTATTTTGTAATAACGATTTTCAATTTATAAACTTACTCATCTGATTTTTTGGATAATAGTAAAATATATGCACCTTAAAGGTCTACTTAGCAATCATGGTCCTAATGATGCAACCAAAGTAATGGTTCGACCAATGGTCATTACGTCATAACGTATAATCACCGGGCAGTAAGCCAAACTATACAATTTGATGGCGATTGGTTTCCTTAATAGCAAAATGTTGCTATTTCACTAAATTCTGATTATTTTAGCTATTCATACAATATATATTTGCTTATGAATAAATAACCATATGAGGTCAACGGAAGTAACTACAATACAATAGCAATGCAAACAATCAAATGACCTTACCTGATGGAATTTATAATAATCATATTAAAATATATAAGTCATTTAAAGTGAATTTATATGAGTTCCTTTTTGGTGTTTCCAAGAAAATTGTATATGTTGTATTGCTTTGCTTTCTTGTAGATTGTTATGATTATTTTCAAGATTATGAAAATAAATATACACATACTCGCGCACACATATTTATATATATAAATATATATATATATATATATATATATATATATATATGTGTGTATATATATATATGTATATATATATATATATATAAATATATATATATATATATATATATATATATATATATATGTGTATATATATATATATATATATGTATATATATATATATATATATATATATATATATAAAGTACCGACCTTTAGAGCCTCTCTTTGTCTCCTGGTCGAATGGCAAAACTCGGTGTTGGTTCATGAAATCTGAGAAGTCGAGTTTCATTGGTGCTACAAAACAGGCCATAGTGCAGATCACTAGCAATCCTAGACCGGAACGAGCGCTTCCCATTGTAATTTTCATTGTACTGTTGTTAAGTTAATTTATTGAATTTATAAATAATGCGATATAAATATATACACACACATGTATATATATATATATATATATATATATATATATATATATGTGTGTATATATATACATATATGTGTATATATATATTAAGGAGGGTTAGGCACAGGGAGGAGATCTATGAACTGAGAGAGATAGAATCATATAGAAAGAGCTAATAAGTATTTCCCGTATCAAATATCGAATAATTGTATGAACTTCGATATTACTTATCGCATCTATTGCCCACGAATTTAGTATTATCGTTCAGTTTGACATTAATAATAATATATTGAGGTACGTGAATGCAATGCGTATGACATACATATACTACATATTACTTAACATTTGTATATATATATATATATATATATATATATATATATATATACATATATACATATATATATATATATATATATATATATATATATATATACATATATACATATATATATATATAGTTTCTAATTCATTATTAGTAATCGGTGATAGAAAATCGTTCATTAATTGTTTCAATAATGTTGTAAATAATTGTAGAGAATTACAAATATTAAATAATATCTAGGCACAATTTCTCATCATTATTGATTGTATTTCGTCATTACAGGAGTTATATCATCTCTTAAATTAAAACCTACGCCCAAAAAGTATATTATATAAATAATGTGTATTATATAATGTAGTTCGAAATCAATATAACACGCAATCGCGTGTATTATTACTCCTTGTCTTATTACCTTTAATAATTACATTACTTCCCTAAACATATCATTGTCATAACAAATACATATTTATTAAATATGTCATTGTTAGAAAATAAGGCTAATTTAATATGTATCTAGTGTATGACATTGATTTAGTTATTGTAAGTTATTATCTGTAACAGACTGAAGTGTTTCTTCTTTTCTAAATTGTTGGTTCGGAATATTAAAAAGCATACACAAAAGCAAATCTTATTATACATAAATACGAATGCACTCTATATTTAATGCATTCGGCTGTCAATCAACAAGACGAAAGAGAACCGTATTGCTATCACTCCACGCCGTACTACCAGATTATAGGTCGTAGCCTAAATGATTAAATTACCCGGGATTCAGACGCGTTCGCAATTGTACAATGGATATTCTAAAACAATCAACTATATTATATATTATGTGAATATCCGAACCTGTAGAAACCATGCAGGAAATACGAGATTTACTCGTATATGAGAAACGTATTGCGCGGAGTAACTAATTTAATAACTAAATAAATGATGGTTTCCTTTTACGATCCACAAATCAATTTCCGGTAACAAGTTATTATTCGTATCTAATTTGAAACCAATATTATTGTATGTAATATTACAGCTAACCAACGGTTGCCATGACGTGTCATTAACAATTAATAACCACGCGTTACCGGCGCTAACAATCATCATTTCTATTATGCATCAGTTCTATTTAGAAACGTGTAACCAATTTGACCAATTTGTTCATCTGTATAGGCAGGTGGCTATTATACGTTATGGTTATCTGTGTGTGCCCACGTGATATGTCTTTATTCGGGTGGCATCAATTTGGCGAAGTGGTTTTATTTCGCCAGGTACCTTTTGTGTAGTCAGGTGACACCCGTTTAGACAGTAATTCTATATTTCTCCAGGTAACCTTTATGTAATCAACTGACCTCTTTAATTATTGTCATTTGATCTCTATTCACGCGGGTGACCTATATAAACAGACAGCTGATTTCACTTTCATCAGGTGACTTGTACATATGCAGCTGACTTTAACTTAGTACTTTTGTTTATATCTTGTAGCGCGAATTCAATTTATTCAGGTGATATCCCCGTGTAGTCTATGTTTAGACAATGATATCTATCGTAACCTCAATTATGTAACCTCAATCTATTCCTGCGATCTCGATTTTGTCAAGTGATCTCTATTCAATTACATGAACTCAATTTATTATTGTAATCTATATGTAGTATTATCTAATATATATTATCGATGTGACCTGAATTTAGACATATATCGCATATCTGGCAACCTAATTTACAAAATATTTATATTAATTATTTAAGTTAACAAGCTGTAAAATTAGTATAGTAATATAAATGAATAATTTGTATTCGTAATTCCTTATATTATATTTTTTGAAAATATAAATATGGATTCACCACTACAAGATCTTCAATGAAAACTATTAATAATAGTATACATAATAATAATAATATTATTAATAATAATAATAATAATAATAATAATAATAATATGACTTTAATACGTTTAATAATAATATTAATAATATTTATAATAATAATAATAATAATAATAATAATAATAATAATAATAATAATAATATGACTTTAATACGTTTAATAATAATATTAATAATATTTATAATAATAATAATAATAATAATAATAATAATAATAATAATAATAATAATAATAATAATAATAATAATAATAATAATAATAATAATAATAATAATAATAATAATAATAATAATAATAATAATAATAATAATAATAATAATAATAATAATAATAATAATAATAATAATAATAATAATAATAATAATAATAATAATAAAAATAATAATAATAATAATAATAATAATAATAATAATAATAATAATAACAATAATAATAATAATAATAATAAAAATAATAATAATAATAATAATAATAATAATAATAATAATAAAAATAATAATAATAATAATAATAATAATAATAATAATAATAATAATAATAATAATAATAACAATAATAATAATAATAATATGACTGTAATACGTTTATAGTTATCCAACCCATCTAAACAAAGTGTGTTTTATAGTTTATAGTTCATTGTTTATAATATAGTAGCAACATCAATATTATTATATAAAGATAATCTCAATTATCTCTAGATATTTATACAAAATATTAATATATATAATATGCTCGCAAATATTTTAAATATAATTTTAGTATATAAATAGTAGAACATTCTATCTAAACTCATGTATAATTAGATATTTTCGTCTATACCTATAGGTCTCATTATATATATCCCATTATAGTGACTTATTGCCTAATCAATCTTTATAAAATAGTATTTATTAAATATATCAATATTACTAAACTTAAGTTATGTATACATTCCATCCAATGTTTATCTAGAATAACTTACTGTAGATACCTATAAAGCAGTCTATGAAACTGATTATGGAACTGCCTATAAAGAGAAGCCTATATAAATACATAATATAGATGTACATAGATGTTGTGTGTATATTCTGACAAGGCGTGTTTAGGGATATCGAGAAGAAAATCGTATTGAGAATACCCTATATATACTAAATGGTACATACGCTATGTAGACAGGCAATGGGCTATGTTCACTAACCCCATTGTATTCGTATTGTATTATATAAAGCATTTTCTATATAGAGTACAATATATACTATACTCGAACTTGAACGCTATGCGGTGTACACTATGCAGTGAACAGAGTATAGTGTCCAATGTATAGTGTCCAGTGTTCAGTGTACACTGTCCAGCGTCCAATGCACACTATGCATTGCACAGCGTCCAGTGTACAATAGTATGCATACTGTACACCGTACACTGTACGCTATTCGTTAACAGGTCAGTTGTAACCTCAGTTAACCTATAAGGTACCTCGAGATTACATTATCACACATTACCACACATTTACTCACTACCTGGTGTTACAAGCAAATTATGTATTATCTCTGATGCCGAGTATATGCTATTAAACGTGCGTTGTATATTAGTGTAGCCAATATATAGTCCACTAAAGTCTATAGAGTATCTTGTAAAAATCGAATACTATTTAACATTTTTTCATTAACGGTATACTATGTTAAAAAAATATATTGTATCTACAATGTAGACTATATGTATAATATTTTACACATATAATTTAATATACTATACTTTGTACATCATAAAGTAAATACTATACACGATATACATTGTACAGTATACACAGCATGATTTATGATATCTATCAAAATTAAATATTAACTTAGAAATAGAACTGAAAAATACTATTCTTAAAAGACTATTCGGAAAATGATTTAGAATAAATATTAAGAAATATATTTTAAATAGAAAAAGGTGGATATAATTCAAATTCTATATTATAACGATAACGTTAGTCTGATATACAGTATTGCATACACATCGGTAAGAATATCATCAATAATATCATTAATAATATCGTTAATAATATCATTAATAATATCGTTAATAATATCGTTAATAATATCGTTAATAATATCGTTAATAATATCGTTAATAATATCGTTAATAATATCGTTAATAATATCGTTAATAATATCGTTAATAATATCGTTAATAATATCGTTAATAATATCGTTAATAATATCGTTAATAATATCGTTAATAATATCGTTAATAATATCGTTAATAATATCGTTAATAATATCGTTAATAATATCGTTAATAATATCGTTAATAATATCGTTAATAATATCGTTAATAATATCGTTAATAATATCGTTAATAATATCGTTAATAATATCGTTAATAATATCGTTAATAATATCGTTAATAATATCGTTAATGATATCGTTAATGATATCGTTAATGATATCGTTAATGATATCGTTAATGATATCGTTAATAATATCGTTAATGATATCGTTAATGATATCGTTAATGATATCGTTAATGATATCGTTAATGATATCGTTAATGATATCGTTAACGATATCGTTAACGATATCGTTAATGATATCGTTAATGATATCGTTAATGATATCGTTAATGATATCGTTAATGATATCGTTAATGATATCGTTAATGATATCGTTAATGATATCGTTAATGATATCGTTAATGATATCGTTAATGATATCGTTAATGATATCGTTAATGATATCGTTAATGATATCGTTAATGATATCGTTAATGATATCGTTAATGATATCGTTAATGATATCGTTAATGATATCGTTAATGATATCGTTAATGATATCGTTAACGATATCGTTAACGATATCGTTAACGATATCGTTAACGATATCGTTAATGATATCGTTAATGATATCGTTAATGATATCGTTAATGATATCGTTAATGATATCGTTAATGATATCGTTAATGATATCGTTAATGATATCGTTAATGATATCGTTAATGATATCGTTAATGATATCGTTAATGATATCGTTAATGATATCGTTAATGATATCGTTAATGATATCGTTAATGATATCGTTAATGATATCGTTAATGATATCGTTAAGAATATAGTTAAGAATATCTTTAAGAATATCGTTAAGAATATCGTTAAGAATATAGTTAAGAATATCTTTAAGAATATAGTTAAGAATATCGTTAAGAATATCGTTAAGAATATCGTTAAGAATATCGTTAAGAATATCGTTAAGAATATCGTTAAGAATATCGTTAAGAATATCGTTAAGAATATCGTTAAGAATATCGTTAAGAATATCGTTAAGAATATCGTTAAGAATATCGTTAAGAATATCGTTAAGAATATCGTTAAGAATATCGTTAAGAATATCGTTAAGAATATCGTTAAGAATATCGTTAAGAATATCGTTAAGAATATCGTTAAGAATATCGTTAAGAATATCGTTAAGAATATCGTTAAGAATATCGTTAAGAATATCGTTAAGAATATCGTTAAGAATATCGTTAAGAATATCGTTAAGAATATCGTTAAGAATATCGTTAAGAATATCGTTAAGAATATCGTTAAGAATATCGTTAAGAATATCGTTAAGAATATCGTTAAGAATATCGTTAAGAATATCGTTAAGAATATCGTTAAGAATATCGTTAAGAATATCGTTAAGAATATCGTTAAGAATATCGTTAAGAATATCGTTAAGAATATCGTTAAGAATATCGTTAAGAATATCGTTAAGAATATCGTTAAGAATATCGTTAAGAATATCGTTAAGAATATCGTTAAGAATATCGTTAAGAATATCGTTAAGAATATCGTTAAGAATATCGTTAAGAATATCGTTAAGAATATCGTTAAGAATATCGTTAAGAATATCGTTAAGAATATCGTTAAGAATATCGTTAAGAATATCGTTAAGAATATCGTTAAGAATATCGTTAAGAATATCGTTAAGAATATCGTTAAGAATATCGTTAAGAATATCGTTAAGAATATCGTTAAGAATATCGTTAAGAATATCGTTAAGAATATCGTTAAGAATATCGTTAAGAATATCGTTAAGAATATCGTTAAGAATATCGTTAAGAATATCGTTAAGAATATCGTTAAGAATATCGTTAAGAATATCGTTAAGAATATCGTTAAGAATATCGTTAAGAATATCGTTAAGAATATCGTTAAGAATATCGTTAAGAATATCGTTAAGAATATCGTTAAGAATATCGTTAAGAATATCGTTAAGAATATCGTTAAGAATATCGTTAAGAATATCGTTAAGAATATCGTTAAGAATATCGTTAAGAATATCGTTAAGAATATCGTTAAGAATATCGTTAAGAATATCGTTAAGAATATCGTTAAGAATATCGTTAAGAATATCGTTAAGAATATCGTTAAGAATATCGTTAAGAATATCGTTAAGAATATCGTTAAGAATATCGTTAAGAATATCGTTAAGAATATCGTTAAGAATATCGTTAAGAATATCGTTAAGAATATCGTTAAGAATATCGTTAAGAATATCGTTAAGAATATCGTTAAGAATATCGTTAAGAATATCGTTAAGAATATCATTAAGAATATAGTTAAATAAATTAAGGATATCATTAAGGATATCGTTAAGGATATCGTTAAGGATATCGTTAAGGATATCGTTAAGGATATCGTTAAGGATATCGTTAAGGATATCGTTAAGGATATCGTTAAGGATATCGTTAAGGATATCGTTAAGGATATCGTTAAGGATATCGTTAAGGATATCGTTAAGGATATCGTTAAGGATATCGTTAAGGATATCGTTAAGGATATCGTTAAGGATATCGTTAAGGATATCGTTAAGGATATCGTTAATAATATCGTTAATAATATCGTTAAGAATATCGTTAATAATATCGTTAATAATATCGTTAATAATATCGTTAATAATATCGTTAATAATATCGTTAATAATATCGTTAATAATATCGTTAATAATATCGTTAATAATATCGTTAATAATATCGTTAATAATATCGTTAATAATATCGTTAATAATATCGTTAATAATATCGTTAATAATATCGTTAATAATATCGTTAATAATATCGTTAATAATATCGTTAATAATATCGTTAATAATATCGTTAATAATATCGTTAATAATATCGTTAATAATATCGTTAATAATATCGTTAATAATATCGTTAATAATATCGTTAATAATATCGTTAATAATATCGTTAATAATATCGTTAATAATATCGTTAATAATATCGTTAATAATATCGTTAATAATATCGTTAATAATATCGTTAATAATATCATTAATAATATCGTTAATAATATCGTTAATAATATCGTTAATAATATCGTTAATAATATCGTTAATAATATCGTTAATAATATCGTTAATAATATCGTTAATAATATCGTTAATAATATCGTTAATAATATCGTTAATAATATCGTTAATAATATCGTTAATAATATCGTTAATAATATCGTTAATAATATCGTTAATAATATCGTTAATAATATCGTTAATAATATCGTTAATAATATCGTTAATAATATCGTTAATAATATCGTTAATAATATCGTTAAGAATATCGTAAAAATATCGTTAAGAATATCTTTAAGAATATCTTTAAGAATATCGTTAAGGATATAGTTAAGAATATCATTAATGTCATCATACATTTATCTAGAAATAATCAAATGCAAATAACATATGCGTTTGTTATTTTACGTAATAAATACCTAAATAATTACCATGATTAATCGATATGCAGTTCTTAATTATGAAATAATATATTCTAATTGATATAAATAATATGGTATCCTACAAATTAGACATTCATCTTAAAATGGCATACTTGATGAGACATACATTTAATCATTTGTAGCAATGATAAAATCATTAATTTGGAATGAGTATAATATATATATATATTTATATATTAAATATTGATATGATGTTTCTTATATTATGCATATTGTTATATAAAAATACAATTAACATTAATATTTATATAATAATTTTTAATTTTCCTTAATTATGAATTAAATATACCTACATTTAAATACTTTAAATAATATAATGTTATATAATATAATTTATATATATATATATTATTATAAATACTTTATTTGAAAATATTCTCTTTTAATTCACATTATATCATGACATATAATATAAAGTTAATAATTTGAATACGTTATTAAACTGAATATATTTCATACGAACATGTTCGTCTTGCAATGGATGGAATTGAAATGATTTCATCCTAGAATTGCAATATATTTGGTGTGGCGTGCGTCAGTCTAATATGGTGACTGAATCCACCACGTGATCTTGACTAAATAATATTTCGCACTTATTATAGAAATGCAGCAGAATGACATGTTGCGTGGGCATAACGTAGAGCATATGGTTTATTTATGTGCCATGTAATCGAAGCTGCATTGCAAGAAGAAGAAGTTATATGACTTCGCACAACAAAAAAAAACAAAATGTTGTGAAAGAGAGTACGCAGAAATGTATGTAAGTCAGTGATTTTAAAGAAGTTATAAAGCGGGATAGGGAATATATGGATATAGGGATATGGAGAGGTAGATATAAGAGATGGGGAAAGGGAGATGGAGAGGGAGAACGAGAGTGAGAGGGAGATGGAGAGGTAGATATAAGAGATGGGGAAAGGGAGATGGAGAGGGAGAACAAGAGCGAGAGGGAGATGGAGAGGGAGAGTGAGAGTGAGAGTGAGAGGGATAGGGAGATGGAGATGGAGAGGGAGAGTGATAGGGAGATGGAGAGGGAGAGGGAGAGGGAGAGGGAGATGGAGAGGGAGAGGGAGAGGGAGAGGGAGAGGGAGAGGGAGAGGGAGAGGGAGAGGGAGAGGGAGAGGGAGAGGGAGAGGGAGAGGGAGAGGGAGAGGGAGAGGGAGAGGGAGAGGGAGAGGGAGAGGGAGAGGGAGAGGGAGAGGGAGAGGGAGAGGGAGAGGGAGAGGGAGAGGGAGAGGGAGAGGGAGAGGGAGAGGGAGAGGGAGAGGGAGAGGGAGAGGGAGAGGGAGAGGGAGAGGGAGAGGGAGAGGGAGAGGGAGAGGGAGAGGGAGAGGGAGAGGGAGAGGGAGAGGGAGAGGGAGAGGGAGAGGGAGAGGGAGAGGGAGAGGGAGAGGGAGAGGGAGAGGGAGAGGGAGAGGGAGAGGGAGAGGGAGAGGGAGAGGGAGAGGGAGAGGGAGAGGGAGAGGGAGAGGGAGAGGGAGAGGGAGAGGGAGAGGGAGAGGGAGAGGGAGAGGGAGAGGGAGAGGGAGAGGGAGAGGGAGATATTTCAATCGCTTAGATAGTAGTTTAGAGTATATGATGTTTGAGAAAGAAGATGTGCCTGTTATATTATGAATGAAATTTCTCTATTCTTTAATTATCAGATCCTGTCAATCATTTTCTACACTCTAATATTTATAAAGTAACCCAATAATTTCAATATAGGCTGTTAATAAAAAAGTTGACTTGACATGTAGCATGCTATTCTATAAAGCGAAATCTAGAGTCATACCGGGGAAAGAGATATCGCATTGATTTTATTATTTTTTATTCAGTATTATATGTTCCATGTTTTATTTAACCATTATAATCTATATACTGTAGTCAGTTTATATATGTCTCAGGTCACCACACCGCCAAAATACATTGGAAGATCATTTATATAAAAGTAACCAATTCAAATAATTGATACAATAAATACGTGAAATTGCATCTTTGACGAAAACAAAGCTTTACAAATATATAAATGAAAATATATATTTAATAAGAATATATTAATTATATATATTTATCTGAAAAGTGAGTAAACTTAATATAATATTGACAATATTAAATGTAGTTATTATATCATCCGTTATTTTGAAATCTCATATTTCTTACGATTTACTCATTAATTAATTAACTTACATTTAACTACACAATCTACATTTATTCAAACTCTATAATTATTTACACAATGTATACAAAATATAATGAAATGTTATCTTGTTTTCTGATTTAATACAATATTCTTTACTAATTATTATAGAATCTATTAATATTTAATATTTAATGTACAAAATTTTATAAATGTTTATGTTTTTTGAACTTGTAATGTAAATTATAATATTTTATTTAATAGTATGTAGATTGCATAAGTATATTGTGAACTGTATATAGTTGTATTTTATATTGTATATTATATTGTATACTGTATATAGTAAAATGTGCAGGGAAAAGTGTAACTATACACTAATATCTCACTCTACATTATCTGATCAGGTTATTATATAATATTATATATATTATATAATATAACATTATATAATATGAAATTATTTATAAAAGAGATTTTTGAATATATAGATGAAATATTTCCCATTTATAAAAGTAGTGATACGCATTTGGAGCATATAAATTATAAAAATGGATAGAATTAAATACTAAAAATGCTAAAAAATTGTGTAATGTTTTAGAGATAAATAACATTTTTAATGTATGAATTATGTAATGAAGTTGTGAATGTCTTAAATGAAAAGATATTAGAGTTGATAGAGCCCATTCAATATTAAATAAATACGATCCTTCTTGGGTTGTGTTCCTATAGTAAATGTATAGAAGGTTAACCAAAATAACGAGTCTATTAATTATATTGTTAAAACATATAAAGGTGAAAAAAGCAAAAGTAAATTTGTAAAGCTTGAATGGAATGATACATGAGAGAATGCGATAAGTCATATAAAAATATGTTCCATGAATCAATCAGTATATGGCATAACAAATATGGAGAATTCATTTTACGATAAAAAAGACGCATTAAACAAGGTACTATAGTTATTAGTATTGTTGATTTGGAACAATATTAAGATATGATATAGACTGATATAGTAATTAATTATTCCTGCAGCTCAGTAAGAAGTGGACAGAATAACAAAATAAGTATACTGGAAAAGAGCTGGAGTTGTTAGAGTTAATATTAGTAGAAACGATTTAAACATTCTTTGATCGAATCTAAAAGTGTAGTATTAAATATAGACAATAAAGAACATGGATATTAAAAATAAAATGCAATTCTATCGGCGTAAAATTGTCTAATTTCTATCGTTGTTAAAATTAGCTCCATTTATTTAATAGTAAAATAGCTAACATGAAATAAACCTATAGTACAGATACAGAATTCAGTAAGACAGAATATAAAGAAAAAACTAGAAATATTTCAGAAATGTTTGAATATTACTAGATAAACAATATTTTAGATTTTATTCAGTAATTATAGATTTGTCATAGCAGTACCATGATAAACTATATGTTCAATCTTATATCGAAAACACGATAAAATAATCACCATGGAATATAAATAACATTAAGGAAAATTAACCTAAATTATGCATGGATTTATAAATATTACGGAATATATAGAACATATAGAGTATGCGATATATACAAATAAATCAAGGACACTAGTTTAATTGTCCTTGACTTTGTAAATCTTGAAATACCATCGGAATTTAGAGATAATGTGCATATGATATCTAATCATTTCATGAAATATATCAAATTAGCATCTATGGGAGACCATTGTATAGTAAATGCATCTAATATTATAATGGATAATAAGTGTATAATAAATTGCGGTACAACTAGAAGAATACTCACTGGTCTTGTAGTAAGTAGTTAATTAATCTTCGTAGGATATTGGAAATAGAGAAGAGTAGACCTTACCAATGCCACGCACAGGGAATTGGTCAATGTGATCTCCCTTAAATAATTAATATAAAATGGTGAATAATAAATTGTAGTTGAATTTATTAATAGTATTTTGCGAGAACGATATAAACAAATAACCAATATATTTATGGCAAGTCATAGACGCATATAATAGCACTCTACTTATAATAATAGTACCCTCGTCCTGTTATGCTATTGTTTGAGTGAATATCGATAATTAATAAGTGAGTACGAGTTATGGGAGATAACAAGTGAGATACGAAGTCAGGCGTCAGGGAAATATGTACGATATGGCTTTGAGTGAAAATACAGACTATAGTATGTGGAATAATTAAATCAGTGAATAGAATATATTATATTAGGGACTGTAATGTAAGACAAAAGTTAAGAAAATAGGTAATAGTATTAAAAATAGTATTAAAATAAAAAGGTATATATATATATATAAATATATATATATATATATACTAGATGCTATATACCCGGCTATGCCCATATTTTCTGCAATATGTTATGCAATTTTAGTATATATCTTAAGGTTCGTATTTTGTTTTTTATATTCATGATCTTGCTCTCTTGAACCCGGCGATGCACATTAGTCGATGTTATCTTAGAGTTACTTTTAATATAATTCTCTATAGTATATTAAATACAATCCAGAAACAAAAACAAACCCCAAAACCATATATATATTTTTTTAATTTATATTAAATATTTGTGTAGGGATTAGTATCACAGTTACAAATTTTAATAGTAAGATAAGTATACTAATTTATAAAGATACAACTTATTTGCTGCGAGAGATAATTTCTATTATTCCATACATGATATTACAATATATTTTTTCTTTACTTATAAGAAATCTTATAAGATATTATAAATTTGTCATTTATATTTGGGTTTGTATTATAATTTAAATATATTATTATTATGATCGATTATTTATAAAAAATCATAGATATGGTAAATGCGGATAGTAGACATTTCCAAATAATATAAGTGAGGATAATTCGTGATATTTTAAAAATCGAATTTAAATAATCCTTGTAAAAATAAATATTTTAAATCAATTAATTTGTATATAATTAAAATAAATTAATTTATCACAATATATATAACTATATTTCAATTATAAATCACTAAATAGTATATTTATATTATAATGTGGTCTTATTGAAGTTTAAAACCATATGAGCAAATTATGTGTTGATATATCATAAAATTCAAAAAAATATATTAAATCTTTTTGTATATTTCCTCAAATAATTATTTAAATTTATGAATTCTAGTCATTGATTTTCAAAGAATTATTTTCAATTACATATTTCGAAATAACAAATAATCTGCAAACAATCTGATTATTTCGACTCATTATTTTTGCTTCAATATTATTTTGATTGATGTTCACTGTACATTGTACATGATTTTAGTAAAAATTCTTCAGTGAATTTTAGATAATAAAACTTGGTCCGAGATATATTTTACATATTATTATCAAGTAATCGTATTTAAATTTATTTCTTAATAAACTAACAGAAATAAATATTAATTGTTATCGACAATGAAAATTATTAAATAATAAGTGAGCTAATAATTCGAATAACATAATATGGGCTTCAATAATAAATCAGGTACAATTTACCAAAGAATATATAGAACAAAGATCACTAATCGTGGAGTTCTAAAATTATGGCAAATAAAACAAGTTATGTTAAATAAAATATAAATTATTATGAATTTCAAATAAATATGAATTTCAAAACTATTTAAAATTCGATGATGTGCATAATTCAATATATATTAAATATTGAGTATTAAAATGAATATATCTTATATTTTGTGTGAGGATCTCACAAACTCATTTCCTAAATTAATAAGCTATCCTTAAACAGCTTGAAATATTCAACGAATTATACCCATTAGTTTATTGTATAAAAGTATAGTTTAGGTACCATTTTAAAAAAAGACATTCTTCAATAAATGACCTACAAATTATAAATCCTTACAAATTATATATGAAATTGACTACATTCAATAGGCGAGAGTTCTTTGAAAGAAAACATTCCTAATCAATTGCATAGTCAATCTATATAAATGTTGGCATATAGTCATTGGATGGTAAGTATTATTAAGCAACAAGTCACACAATATCATTATTATTCAGTTGTTGCATTTGTTTTCATAATCGACTCCCATTAATCAATTCCCAGTCAGCTCTCTTCCGATACACAAATCTCACACACTAGAGTTACTGCATAAGACAATCAGAAATGTCCGACTAGATCCATCCTTAGCTAAACGGGCTAGATGGATGGACTAAGAGGTCGCGTCCAGGGTAGATAAGCCACGCCTCTACTGCTCAACAAGGTCGGCGGGTGCCCACAGCTTCACGGTGCCGTCGTCGCTGGCAGAGGCCAAGAGGTCAGGGTAAGCGGGGTTCCAGTGCACGCAGTTCACGTTGCTCTGGTGACCGCTCAGCATAGCGATGGGGTGTTCCGACCTACTCTGCCAGATGTAAATGTTGTTGTCTGCGGGGTCGAAGGTCGTAGTTACGGGTCTCATCATGAGATCGGCCGGTATCGATAGGATGGGCATTGGATGATTATTTTGCAGCAAATAATTAATTGATATAGTCTGAGTAGTTATCGAGTATATAAATAACAATGACATATAGTGAGAGTAGTGTGAACAGTGTAGAAAGATGGACCAATTGTAACGGCAGTTTAATATAAGTACAATAGAATTGGCAAACCTTCGCTTCCGCTAGCTACATAACATTGATTTGTACCACCAAAACACGAATGGTTCGTGAAGTAGCCTTGTGTAAGGCCTTGAAACTTCTGTAGAATCACTTTGTCCTTAATGTCCCATAGGTGAATACCCTGCAAGATTGCAAGTCAAGGGTGAGCAAATTTACATAGGTAAAAATATTCTTTAGACAATATATGACTCCTAATTACTTTAATAAAACTGATATAAGATATATCACATATCTTCTAAGCAGTATAATTATTAATATCCATATGGTCCCGATGGAAGTCGATGAAATTAATTATAAAATCTGAATAAATATATAATTAGTCATAAATATGATATAATAAATGTATCTATCTAATATAATATATCTAAAAGCTAATACACGATTTTGAATATTGGAAAATTGTTAAAAAAATTAACAAAATATTAAACAATTTAAAGTATATAATTAATAAGACATTAATTAACAATAATAAATACATACGGAAATATCTGAATTCAACAGAAATAATAGAGTTACTTATTAAATTTATAAATAAATTACTTATATATAACTTACTTAAATGATCTATAATTATTGTATTCAAAATAATTATTAAATTAATAATTATTAGATATAAAAATATCAGTCAATATCAATATCATAAGAAATATAAGATTTTCACACTTTTACATCTTACAATAACTAATCACCTTTGTTGCAACATTTAAAAGAGCTCGAGTCGCATCTTTATTGAGGGTGAATGACATTATCGGGTGGTCTTCCTGGATACTGTAAGATTGCGAAAGAAAAATTAACTATATAATCTATTATGATTGAATTTAATATTTATTAATACAAAGATAGAATACTTATTTTGTTTATAATTTATAAATAATTTATAAGTGACCACTAAAAAAACATTTTCTCTGGAATGATATGAATATGTTCTAAAAATAACAATTGAGTAAGAGCTAGGTATACCACTTAGTATATTTACTCTATGGGCAATGTTGATTAAGTAAATAGAATACTTTTACTTTGTATAATATCGTGTTATTTAACATTCAAATTATAATTGATGAAGATAATTTGGAATATTAAATTAATCTTTTCCAATATTATATTTATGAAAACTATAGAAGTAGCAATAGACAAAAGAAATATTAGAATAAAATTTCAAATAATAAAACAACTTCTTGAACACCACTAGATCCACGTGCGTAAGTACTTGTTCATTTGTACTAACATGATCTTGGGATCGTCTCTGGATTCGAAGTTATAACAGCGAATACGGTAGTGAGTATCGGCGGCGAGTACATTTGCATTGTCGGGTAGGCATGCTACACTTTGTATTCGTACTCCTTCCCAGGAGTCGATGAACCGGCCTTCGATATCCTGTGAGGTCGCAGTAGTAGCAGATGAAAGGTCACAAGTGGCTTTTAGTTTAAACCACACGTGTCACTAGACCCATACACCGAATCTCGGACAGACTCATAATTAAATTGATTCCCCCACCCACGGATGAATAAAAGTTGAATGCGAGGGTCCCCAACTTCCCCTACATTAAGACATCCGTGGTTCGGCGCTCCGGTATCCACTAGGCCCCAGGCACTAACGCACAGGTAGAACTGGCCCCGGGTGCTCCCCACCACGAAGTGTCGACTGTCCATGTGCCAACAAGCAGAGGTCAAACTGTCGTCTGGAGATTGGTTGATCTTCATTTTCAAATCACCGCTCTGTAGGCGGTTCGTAAGGTTAAATGGGTTAGGTGGGGTTTAGACGGGGGATAGTGTGGTTTAGAGGAGGAATAGCGTGGGTTAAAGAATACGAATATTGGGTTAAACGAGTACGTGGGAAATTTATATTGGATGTAAATAGCTGTGCCTAAAATAGACGATTGTAAATTTAATTGGTGTGAATGTTACGAACTTGGGGTGAATATTAATTTAGTTTTGGATAATTTGTATGAGTATTACTTGTACGTGTAAATAAAACTTGGTACAGGACTTTGATACAATATTTTATAATATAATTATTTTTCAAGTTTTAATATAATATAATACCATTGTGTTTTATAAAGCATTTTAAAATAGATATATTAAAATTTCATATTTGAGAATTTATTCAAAATAGTTGTATAGAATTAGTAATTTAGTTAAATAATTTAAATAATGTTTATATACATTAAATGTATGATTACTATTTAATTTTAAATATTATATTCATTTTATTCCATTAGATGTATACGAATGCATTCTCTATATAATAATTATATATATCATTCACCTGTCAATTTAAAGTGTATTATTTACAAAGAATGCCCCGAGCAAAGAATTTTGAATAGGTTATTATAAGGTTATATAATGCACTACATGTATTACATCATAATGTATTATAAATAGAATATATATTTTTAAATTAATTTTAGAAATTTGAAAACAAAATTTACTTTTAATCATTTGGTTTTGTACACTTAATACATTAATATTTATTTAATATTTTAATTCACATTTAATTTATAAATTAAATATACGTTTTATATGAATTATAAAGTATTATTATAAGGTTATTATTAATATGACAATTTATATTTGATGATAATGCATCCAATGTTAGTTTAATAATTGATAATTTAGCCTGAGAGGTGAAAGGTAATCTAGATAGTCTTGAGGTTTAATAATAGTTTATGAAAACTCAATAATAAAAGTCTCCACTCAACACTAATACATATAATGCGCATAACTTTATTAACCCAGTACTCATTTGACCTTATCTAACCTACCCAACTAACCTCACATTATCATTCCAATATATTCCTTAACTAATGCTATCCATCACTAAGCCTTAACTAGACCTTAACTTTAACTTACGAATTACAATATAACTAAGACTAACATAACCCTAACCATACCAAACTATACCTTAGAAAGCAAAACACACTACACCTAACCTAACCCTAATATATTAATCCTCCCCGTATCTGCTAACTATCTCTAAATTTACTTTACCCATAACCACATAACACTATCTAAACCTAACACTACCCGTTACCACACCGCGACCTTAACCTCACCTAGATATTAATGAGATAACTACACCCTCGTTACACCCAAGCCTGACCTCCGCATTCCAGATCCAAACATCGGAGCTTTCGTCTGGTCCCAGAGCTAGTATGTGAAGGGCATCAGGACTCCACGCGATGAAGGACACTCCGAGTGTATGTCCTTCACACGTGTGTATTAATTCAACCATTCTACTTTCCTGGATGTTGGGTAGATATCGGGTATAGAGATTTATATTTAGATTCCCTACAAGGACAAAAGATACATTTTGTTTAATAGGATTGTTTTAATAACAAATACTCTATGAAAATTAAATAAGAATTTTATATCAATTTTAATATCTAATAATAATTTCAATAACATTTTAAACGTTATATTCATAAATAATTGAATCTTATGCAGAACAATCGTATGCATATAATACAATAAATGTAAAAGTATTCACATAACACATTTATAGGTAAATTGTTAGTAGATTTAATAATATTAACAATGGGATTAGAAATTATATATAGAATATGTAAATATTTATAATTACACAAAAAACCCAAAATTCAATAATATTACTCTAGTTTTCATCCATAGAATATAAAAAAGTGTTAAATAAATAGAGTTAGTGAGAATAAATAGGTGTTAAGTAATAGTTTAGGGGCTTTAAAAACAATTAACCTCATTGACACTCCAAAGTAGCATATTTCCATCTTTACTTCCCGTAGCAAGATATTTACCATTTGGTGAGAATCTGCAGAACCAAACCTCGTCAGTATGTTCAGTTAATGTTTGTAGACGTTCGCAGGGGAAATCTTCCCTAACAGGGGTTAATAGTAGTCCTCGTTGGTTTAACAAACTCAAAGAAAATAATACAAAATACTATAATATAGGGCCTATATAATGTAGAGTATAAAGTATATAAAGTATATAAAGTATATCAATTATATCAATTATATCAATTATATAAAGTATATAAAGTATATAAAGTATATAAAGTATATAAAGTATATAAAGTATATAAAGTATATAAAGTATATAAAGTACATAAAGTACATAAAGTATATAAAGTATATAAAGTATATAAAGTATATAAAGTATATAAATTATATAAAGTATATAAAGTATATAAAGTATATAAAGTATATAAAGTATATAAAGTACATAAAGTACATAAAGTATATAAAGTATATAAAGTATATAAAGTATATAAAGTATATAAAGTATATAAAGTATATAAAGTATATAAAGTATATAAAGTATATAAAGTATATAAAGTACATAAAGTACATAAAGTACATAAAGTATATAAAGTATATAAAGTATATAAAGTATATAAAGTATATAAAGTATATAAAGTATATAAAGTATATAAAGTATATAAAGTATATAAAGTATATAAAGTATATAAAGTACATAAAGTACAGTGTGAAGTCGGATTACAGTTTACACAAACTTTGAACAAATGTGATCGGTCAGCAGTGAAATGTCATCAATTTCATCAACTTGCGAGGAGGTAGCTGCAGGGGCTGAGACATCGGATCCAGGGAGCCCCCCGTTAGATAACCGATTACATTTAATAATTGCGGCTACAGAGGCGGAAGTGGAGTCGGATTTAGGCCGAGCATTGTGGTACGGACAGCGGTCCTTTTGCAGAGTGACCGCCTGTCGTAGAAGAGTGACCAGACGGCCCGGGGCCAGCATTACACTGGCTGGGAAGAACTCTGGGGTGGTGTGGGTATAGTGAGGTTGGAGTCATTTAAATACTCCTTTCAATTTACTTTAAATATAATTCTCATAAATTAAAATTAATTAATAAAATTGATAATCACTCAAAATATGAAATTAGTTCATTTGTCATTTGTTTTTTAATAATAAAAGTTTAAAAATATATTAATATATTATATCTTTTTTGTTTAAAATAATTATAATAATTATATCACCTAGTTTCATAGATATATACCTAATAATTTGGAATACTATAAGAATGATTATACAAACCAGTTGAACAATAGAAAAGATCAATACAATTTATAATCAACTGAATTTCTAATTATATAAATAAATGATATAATTAATGTAACAAATAGTAAAATAAATTAAATAATTTTGTTTAAAATTCTACCTTGAAGTCTTGTCATAAGCTCTTTTCGTGAGTCCACTTTACCTGACCATTCCGATGAAGACAATAGGTCATTAGTACCAGTACACATAACGTAACTGCCGAGAAGTAGTAAGGTATAATATTAAATCATTCAAAATATTTAAGCATAATAATATATGTATAAAATTAATATTAATATCAATTCGTATAACCATTACTTAAGTATAATACTATTACTTCCCAGTAACTTATTACGTTAATTAAATTTTCTGTATTACATAATCAGTTTTATGTAATTTTATATTTTTAACACATCAAATTACTTTACAAAATATTACTATGTTAACAGGAATGATTCTGTTAGCTAGGATATATCCATATTATTAATTATAAGAATATCATATTTAGATAAAATTACATAAAACCAAGCATAATATTTAATATACCAGGTATTCTAATTTTTGCATTACATAATTTGTTTTATATTTTTTTTTTAGGATTTTACAAACTATTACATCATTATTTGCTGATAACATTACAATTAATTTAAATTTTGCATTTCATAATTCTGCATATCTTTAAATTAAACTATTTTAATAAGAGTATAACAAACATAATATATATTTAAATATTTTATCTAAAAAGTAATCAAGATCATTTTAATATTTATAATAAATTTTCATTATATTTAAAAATATAGCAAAATTCATATAACACACTGGAATAAAAGAATTACATTATTCCAGGTCATTTTATTTTTTGTATATATTATATATAGTAATGGTGAAAATATAATGTATTTGCATTAAAAATGTATTATGTTTATTTTTGTATTAATAATTATTGTATAATAGTTACATAATTTGGTTTCTCAAGTTATAAAGAAAAAATAATATAATAGAAATAATACAATACCTGTATAGATTTCAAGAAACCCAGCAAACTGAGATGTAACCAAGAAACCAGATAATGCAATAATTATAAATTAAAAAAATTACTAAATAATTATTTTAAATAAACAATATATTTTTAATGTAAATAAAATAAATGTTCACTTTTATTATATAACAAAAAACTAAAATCACCTGCATGGTTTATTTGGTAATAATTATATAAAATGTTTATTATTAAATTATATATTACATAAGAAATACAATTTAATTTGTTATTTATATAATTGATTTTACTTTTTTCAATATATAACAGGTTTTACTATAATGTATATCCAGTAGACAGGGAAACTTAAAAGTGTTATAAAATCTTTTTATGTATCCATAAAAATTAAAAATAAAAGAAATTATGCAATGCAAAATATTAAATTACCTTAAATGTTTACTGCCCATTTTTTTACACATCAAAAGATTAGACAAAACTATTAGTGGATATTCCCAAGTCCCAAGAAGCCATAAAGTAACTATTATAAAATATAATATTTATTATATGACTAAAAAACTAAAATGATTAAAATTGCTGGTTTCCTGGATAATTACATTAAATTTACAATTATCTATAAGAAATCAGATGAGGTAACGATTTATGTAATTATTATTTCTAATTATGTAATTATTTTAAATAATATTTTTTTAGTTTTTAGAATGGCAATTTTATAAAATATTAAAACTATATTTATATAAATCTAATATAAAATAAATATATAGCAACCAGAAAAACATGAATGTATATATTTTATGAGATTAAAAGAAATAAAAAATAATAGAAAATAAAAAATGTGATGCATAAAATATATAAATATGTTACCTGAATTGTTTGCAGGTCCTAATAATTTAATAATTCTAATTATAAATCTAATAAAAAATTATTTATTATAATAGTCTTAATTATATTATATATACCAAGTTATACAAGAAACAAGCTAGATAATTACATTTTTAATATTATGTAATATATATCTATATAATTTGTTTGCAGAATTATTTTATTCAAAAAATTATATATAATTATAATTTCGCACGATTACGGGTACAGATAATATAACTATTATACATTTATATATAGTTTTTAAAAAATAAAATAAAATTATAAAATATATTAAATACTAATCAAATATATTTTATATTTTATTATATAACAAATAACTAAAATAGCTAATATATTTACTTGGCTATGTTTACAGTTTTGTACTATATATTAAAAGTGGAAATATATTTTATTTGCATTAATAATATATTAAATGTATCTTTATCTTCTATCTTCAAGTAATTATATAAAATTGTATAATAATTACATCATCTGTTTTCTGGGGGTTTACAAAAATAAAAATAATAAAAAAGAAATTATAAAATGCAAAAAATAACCTGGATGGTTTGCCGAAAACTCCTCGCAAATATCGAGGTCATTTTAGTTTTATAATAACTCATTATGGTTTATTATTAAATAATAAAATACAATTTATTTGAATTTAAAATAACTATATAGATAAATGATAAATGGTAAATTATAATGTTCTTATATATCCTATGATAATGTGTAATATTAATTACTACATGGTAATACAACTTATAATAGATAAATTATTATAAATTGTATTACCATGAAGTAATTATAAAAATATGTTATCAAATATAAACATTATAAATATAAATATCATATCATGAAGTCAATGTTTTATGGACAACTTGTAATATTTCAATTTATTTTGATTATTTTAAATAAGAATAGGAAAGTAAATGTATAAAAATAATTTTTACACTTTTAAAGTTATAAAAGATACCATCATAATTTATATATTTGATAATATATGTAATAATTAATTATAAATTTTATTTAGTTTAATTATATATAAATGTATATCTTAACATACATTCCAAATATATTTTAATTAATATTGAATAAAATATAATTAAAACTTTTCAAGCCAGATACAAACTCAAAATGGGTTGAAATTGCTCAGGAATGAAACAACCATTTATTCAGTATATATATCAGTATTGTTGAAAATATCTTTTATAACAGTCATAACATTTCCTTTTTCAGGTCAAAATTAAACATTTGGGATTTCAATGAATTTAGCAACAAATAAAGACTATTAATAACTGTATCCTAATATATTTGATATCCAATTTATCAATTACAATATTTAAATTATATTCTAAGTTATATCAAGACAAGAATATTTATTAAATTATAATATCAAAATTATATAAAATTTTATAATTATTGAGTTAAATAAATATAATTTTATATGTAAATTATGTGCTACACAAATTATTGGAACCTGGATAATACAGTGATGTAATAGTTTATACTTATTTAATGTGTTTACAAAAACGAAAATATTATAATACATTATGCAATGCTAACATATTTAATTACCTGGAGAGTATCCTAGCAAACATATTGATGTAATAGTTTTATGTAATACTTTCACATGTAATATAAATTATAGATAATGTAAAAAAAATTATGCAATGCAATGTTGGTGTTGTATATTAAATGTGTATATTGAAATGGTTATTTGACCTTATGCATTGAAAGGGTGCATTGACCTTATGCATTGACCTTAATGAGTCTCATAACTATCAAAATATATATAACACGTTACATACACAATAAAACAATAAACAACTTTGAGAACTTATCTATTATGTGCTCATTTGAATTTCATATAAATATCTAAACTTGAACAAATGTAATATTGTTGAATTACAAAAATTAAAATAATATGATTTGTATACATTTTTACATTCCATAACATAATTAAATGCCCTATATTTTACTATATATTGTAATAATAGAAACAAAATATAATTTTTAAATATAAAATTGCTATGTTAGTTCAATTCGTTGTAATATAAGTAATGGTTTTATTTTAAAAAGGCACCATTTCTAAAATTTTTCCTTATTCTCTATATTATAATGCCAAACTACGAATTAATTGATTACTATTTCAATATAATAATGATTTGTATTATTAATATGAATAATTAATTAAATACCATAAATATAATATCATTAAAACCTGTTATGTTGGAGACATTTTAGATAATTCTTACAAATGGTATACGACTATACATATGTATCTATTTTCATTTATATGTGTTAATGAGAGTCATTATATCAATAAGAAGATAATGAGGTCATTGATCTGGGTAATAATAACCTGCTGAGTTGATGTACCCTCTTTGTCTTGTATTCCAGGGGTGTGAGTTGATGGCGGAGACACTCCAGGGCGTGAAACACATCACCTTGTTCTAGACACTCCAAATACTTCTGTTCCAGCATCAGGAAAAGCATTTCCTGGTAATCGTGGATAAGGGCATTATGTGGGGCATTAGGTAAACGTGGTATTAATCATATATGTGTTCAGTTCATGGTGGGGTTATTAATATTTGCTGACATTAATGAAGATTTCGATGACAATTATTAAAAAATGTATTTTAAACTGTTATGCAATAACCTTAAAATCAATTTCATTTCCAAGATGAAGAGATAGACTCTTTAAAGACACTTCTGCCTGTTCAAATCATTGGACATTTTAATTGGAATTTCAAAGCTTTAAATAATTACTTATATATTTAACATATTTAAATAGAATGGTTTTAAAATGGTTAATTAAAGTCTTATAAAGTAAACTTATTGGCTTATAAATTATTGCGAATCAATTTATTTTCATACTATTTAATATGATTTTTTATTTGTATTTAATAAATCAGTACAATTGCCTATAAAAATGTGCAAGGTTGACTATTACATATACTATAAAAGATATATTATTGATTAAAGTAATGTGGAAAATAGAGATAACTCTAGCAAACAATTGCAAACAATTAATGTCATTATTAAAATACATGAGAATGATAATATTAACATCATTTTATCATTATGTTCTAACTGAAAATTGTTGTAAATAATTAAAGTTTGGTTTTACAACATCAACAAATTTAGTTACGAATCGCTTGAATGCTTGATTTTCTAGAATTATTCCAAATTCATGTTTATCTCAAAATAATTTTAAGACAAAGTACATTTATAAAGTAATTTATTTGAATAATAATATATTATAATAGTAATGTATTGGATTAAAGTTAAATTAAATTAAATAAATCATGTTATATATTACGTTGGCTTATATATTTATAATAGTTGATATATATAATAAACAAATAAAGTAAACTTATAATAATTGTGTAGATTATAATAATTATAAATTATTTATAAAATAATAAATAATATTCATATAATATAATAAATATTCTATTTATAGCATCACTATATAACTTTGTGACTTGTCATATTTCTAAAAAATAATATCTGACCTTTTATGCATTCAAATTAAATCAAGGATATGAATAGAATTATAATACAAATGATATAAAATCATTGATATATCTGTCATTTTGATATCAAATAATCTGTACTATCGTTTCCTCAGTTATATGTGAATAAACATATTAATTCCTATAGAAATTATATTATGGTATAAGAAATCACCATAAGAGAGTATCACTTATCTTTATAGCTATTTGCTATATATATATATATATATATATATATATATATATATGGGCTGTGTTTGTTTTAGTGATACATCAAAATATTTGAGTGCATTTCAATATCATAATTAAAGTGGTATAATAATCAACATTAATATATGTAATAAATAATGTTGGATCACATAAAATATATAAAATAATATATTAGAGTAAATGTAATAAAATATGACGCTATACAAAACTCCTCGATACACATTCTAAAACTGGTTTACTATCTTCTATTGTCCGCATTTTATTGTCTGTTGTTTTCAATATGTGATGTTTTCGAAAAGCGAAGGGTTCATAGGGTGGATTAGCGGTTCATGAGGTGCTTTCAACTGGACCTTACAACTTCAGTTCAATTCGCCATTGTTCAGCCAATAATAGGGTATGCCTTTGTCTCCTAGCAAATATCAACAATACTCGACAGCAATATGTATAGATATATGAATGCACATTTCTATTACATATATACATTAATATATCTATACTATAATATAATATACATATATTAAAAATATGTCTTTAAAATGATATACTCTGCTGATATAAATATATTTTGTATTTCTTCCATATTGGAAAAATGAAATTCAGAATTTAATAATTATATTTATATATTTGTCAATTTTTATATTAAATATACTATCTATTGGTTTATAATTATCTCTCAATAAAGCTTTAGTAGATTAACAGCGTTCTTTATAAATATATGTTTCGTGCATACCCATAAGCATTTATTACAAATTTGAAAAGGCTTAAATTAAAATTGATAAACTAGAAAATGTTGTTATGGAAATAACCAGTAGGATATTGAGATCTAATACTATGAAAAGATAATGCAAACACTATCTATATATTCTGTTAAATCCATTCATTATTTATACAAATAAGATATACTATTTGTGAAGTCTATATATATCATCATTAACAAGCAGAGTGGCAAATATCTGTATATATATATATATATATATATATATATATATATATATATATATATATATACATATATATATATATATATATACATATATATAAGGACTTTCAGTTGTATAGATATATATCAACAATGTTGTTGTGTAATAGAATAAAACTTATGTAGTGTATTCTTGGTAATATTAACCACATGTGTTATTAATACACTTTAATGTAAATATAAACACTGATCAGTAGATTATACATACAAGTAATATTGCTAATAAGCATATTTATTATATAAGTACAACTATTAAAAATCTATACTATAGTAAATGTAAGAAATCTTTACTGATAAATGCAACAATATCTCTAAATAATATATTTTTGTTAATAAATATTGTGTGTACATATTTCTCTTTTAAACGTCGAGGTAAATTCTAAATACAATGAAAGTTGTCACATATTCTAAAGCAAATAACAATGTAATATCACATATTTACGCAAATTTATATAATATTAAATTTAACATTTTCAAATTTTACATTATAAGGTTTGTTAAAATAAAATTATATGTATATGACAATAGATACAATCTAATAAAAATCAGAAAGAGCAGTAGTGCATACAGTACATATTTCTATAGAATATAAAGTCCACAATATGGTATATCTCATACGGGTTTCGATATACTAAAATCAATACGATTCATGGTAGGTTATATACTTAATCTGGTGCATTTAAATTATAATAATAGTTTATAGGGAATAGATCGCTGATAAATATTCTTAATTTTTTGCATGTAGGATTCCACACTTTTAAAATAAATATTCTAAACCAATATTTTATGAATTGAATAAATCGGGAAACTTTGATCCTATCATCAATTATATAACCTTATCCCAGCGCCCGTTCAATATGTGTTGCCTAAACACGTTAGCTAATGGCTGCTCCATTTCACAGCCTGATTCGATGATTAGCTGTTCAGCGGACTCCCTGTTGTAAGAAATGACATTATACGCTGTAGAGGTGAAAAGTATAACAGGTTGTATAACAGAAATAGTAGATATCGTATTATAAGGTAGGAATATTGGAGGTAACGTAGGTTATTAATTTTTTTAATTTTCTATAGCACATTTAGCAAAAAAAAATTAAACTAAAGACAAACTAATTATTAACTTTACATAAAGTATAAACTGATAGAATACGGAGCTGTATTACACTATAAAATATACAAAGCATTAAGTAATAGTTACTCTGGAATATATTATATGTAATATAATGATTATAATCTATATAATATTATACGAATTATAGTTTATATAACTTATAGTTATGCATTATTGTATTATATTATTTCTAACTTTAGTCCCAGATCGATTAAATGCTGTCCTATAATCCTAATTATGTCTTTATCTGTTTGTTTTAGCTTCTTGAGAGGAGACATTCCATTCGAGGTGCCATTTCCATTGCTAGTTATTACCAGGGCATCGCCGTTCGTTTCTTCTGTTGGTAGCATAGCGTCGCAGCTATCCGAGCTGCGCTTGCAGCGTCTTTTTGCTAAAGGCGACTGCACTTTAACGTTTAATAGGCAATTGCCCTTTTCAATAATAGCTAATTAACTACTAGATCGAGTCTAGTAAAATAATTTGTTACAATAAGTGCTAGCACTGAGGCTATAACACAAATTAAAATAAAAAATAGTTAAAATATGAAATCTGCGTATTGTAAACAAAATCTATTTATATCATGACGTAAGAGTTAAGAGGTCAGAGGTAAAAGATTAAAAATATTGAATTGGAGATTATATTATAGTAAATGAATATAAATTAAAAATGTATTAATTAAATCAATTTCATGGTAAAATTCAAATAAAAAAACATAATATCAAATAATTATATAAATAATCTTTTTATTATTTTTTATAAATTCATGCAATAATCTTATATTTCAAAACAAATATATTTTATAATGTCATCTCTATCAAAAGTTGCTAGATTTGCAAACCTAGCTACAATTAGAAACAAAATTTTATCACCATCAAGATCATCTTATTCTAATTTAACTAGAATAAATGCTATTCTAAGAATTAAACATAATAACTTTGTATCGCAAAATACAAGGTAAAATAAATAATCACGTTTTATAAATATTAATTTTTAAATTAATTATATTTTAAAATAAATACATTTACTTATTCCAATGGATATATAAAGAACTATAGTAATTTATCAACTTATTTTAATAACATATATTAGTTATATTTTATTTAATAATAACATTTAATATTATATTATCATTGATTCACTAATTGATCACTAAAGTTTAGTTTATTAAAATTAAAGTAATGCTAAAATAAAATTCCACCATGAAACATATATATATATTAATAATAATTATAATTTTATTATATTAGATTTTTATCTGCTGTTGCTTCAACAAAAATTCTAGAAGATACGAACTTAAATAATTCACTAAAGTTTGAGAGAAAATCAACATCTCCTTCAGTTGATCGAAGTCTGCATTTATTAGATAGTCAGGTATCTATTCATTAACAATTGCGTAACTATATAGATGCAATTACTTTAAGATTGAGAATTAAATCAAACCTAAATTTGGATCTAACCTTTATCAACAATTTCTAAATATGGTATTCATTTTATAATTCCACCAACATTACGAAGTTTGTGGTTTGAAGTATTACTATAAAAATGTATTGACTTTGATAACAAATTTTCGAAAAATCATATAGTTATTTTATAACTTACTTATCATTATCTTTGCGGAGATATAATAGCGAGTCTATTTTACAATAATAAATAACGTATATAGCATTTAATTTGCTTCTATTTGTATTTATTTGTTTTTTTTTTGCTACTAACTATTAACTGAGTTCATTTAAATGCCTGGATGAAATTTAACCTAATCATATAAGCAAGTACGCATAGAAATATGACCCGCATATACACGAATGAAATATAATCATAAATCGATTTATTTGAAAACCTCTCAACATTATCAAATATAAATCGTTTATTTCGCATCCTCTCGTTTTGCCAATTACCACTCGTATATTATAAACGCCGATTCGGCTTTTCCACCGTCCAGGTGCAGAAATGGAACCGCGTGGATTCGGACGAGGTGTACGCCGTATTCCGTCTGATAGACGACGCCGGTTCGCTGTCCGCCCAACAGGCCGTAATGGTGTTGCGGTGCCTCGGCGCGCTCATGGTCAAGGAGACTGTGGCCCGGCGCCACGCCACCTTCCTGGAGTGCTGGACCAAATTCGAACAATACGGTTTCGCATTTTCTAGGCTTTTCGTTCGGTTCTAAGTGTATTCATATACGTATTATATATTTAATAATACAATAAGTATAATTTAATTATTATATAATATTTAATTTTATAGTATTAATTATTAAAAACATATAAATTAATGCAAAATGGTTTTAAACCAACATTAAAAATGACCCCATTATAATAACTTATTCCATATTGTTCCCCTGATTATATATATTTACATTATATGATGTAATATATATATATTCATAATTTTCCAGAAATATAGATCAATTTCCTATTTTTAACTTGTTAACTTAATTGAATCTTCTACTAGCGTTATGTCCTATTTATCTTTTTATCATTCATAACCATGATATTAGTTTCCTAATTCATTAAGGGAAAATTGTACTCATTTTGGAATTATCTCAGCATTATATTTCAGCTATAATATAAATAAACAATGAAACCCAATCAAATATAAAACCTTATCCCTTGCTCTTTCTTAACTATAATCTTACATTGTCATATAATTAATGTCGATAATATAAAATAACTAATATAAGATGTTATTTTTGGATTGATATAATAAACTTGTTATTAAATCAAGCATTACTATTAAAAATAAGCTTTTTAAAGATTGATATTTAATAGTAAACTAAATGAAATGCATTATATATTTTTTAATAATTTTATTATAACTTATAATTATAATAATTTAATGAATATATATTAAATTTAAAAAATTTAAATATATTAAAATAAAGCTTGTTTATTTATTTATAATCATTGTATTTAATAGGGTAACGGGGCATTATTGTATTTAAATAGGGTAATAGTCAAAAGCATGCTTTATAAATATATATTATATAATTATATTTTAAAAATTACTATATAATTTTCTATATTTTTATATATGTATATATATATGTTATATATATTATATATGTATATGTGTATATATGTTAATATTATTTTATTAGTATAATAAATATTAATTATGTTATAAATATATATATATATATATTTATATATATGAATATAATTTTTTAATTGTATATTTAATAAATAATGTAATACACTGTTATACAATTCATTATGTAATAATTACTTAATTTTCTTGATCTTTATCACTAGAATTCAATATCTCATGTATTAATAAATCGTTATGCCACCTCAAAACAATAAACCTAACTGCGCTAAGATTCAAAATACTTTATGATTTAGAATCGTATAATATTTCTATTACAAAATAATTATTACTATGTGAATTTACTTATAAAATTCTATTTAATATTTTATTTTTATAATTATTTTTCAAAATCATTTTTAATAATAATAAAATTTTAAAAAAACTTAATATTAAAAAATCAGTGAATGTATTTTGAAATTGGGTAGAATTATTTAATGAAATAGAATTCATTATTTTTGTGTAGTAATTTTTGATCATATGTTAAGATACATATTTTTTATAAACAATGTATAAATTGAATCACATAATAATAAATATTTGTAAATTTATTATACTTTTACAATGAAGTATATTTCACCTTTATTGACCACAACTGACCGCACCACAGGTGTAAAATACAACGTCTCCCACTTTAACGCTGCGCTGAGGGTTCAACTGGAAAATAATGCATCTTTCGACAGCACTGCATTTCTAAACGAAATGGAGTCTGCCGGTGTTGTACCTAATAGGGTTAGTGGAGCTTTGAGGTTAGTGGAGCTTTGAGGTTAGTGGAGCTTTGAGGTTAGTGGAGCTTTGAGGTCGAGGTTATCTAGTGCGGAATTTATAGTTCATTATTATCGATGTAAAATAAAATATGCATTCGTTTAACAATCAAGTTATAGAACATTCATTACACTAAAGCCTATTGTCTTTTAGTATTGTTCTTAACGTGCCTCGCTCACCCCCACCTCTCCTTATTCTCATCCTACAGTCACACTTCCCTCTCACTTCCGCCCTCTCCTCCCTCTTGTCCTCCTGTGACCTTATCTTCACTTCTCTAACACTGACCCCCTATCCCCGTCACCCAGATCACCTACCAGTTGCTTATTGCGCGGTACTGTTCCAGCGGTGATTTGACCTCTGCGAAGAACGTTCTGGAGCACATGAATGTCTCCTCTATCCCAATCAATGCCGGGGTATTCAACTCGTTGATCTCTGGCCATATGCGCAATGCTGACCCCCAAGCTGCTCTTCAAGTCATCGAGAACATGAGGTTTAGGGTCAAGGTCGTTGGAGAGTTACTAAATTATTGCAGAAATATTTCTAAAATATTTCTATATTTTAATGTAGCAACATGAATTACAACATGAATTACAATTATCTATATTTATTAAATATCTAATTATCTTGTCATTGTAAATCATTGTAAAATAAACATACTAAATGACCGGCGTTCTTCGCTGAATAAAATAAAATTAATTACGCTTCTTGTACAATATTACACAAGCTAACTACTATTGAATTTAGATCTTACAAAATTAATTTTATATTTTATCCACTTACATCATCTTGCTCATACCTGCAACTTTAAATATCTATCTTAACCCTTGCTTCCACTGGTTCACATCTATCTTAACCCTTGCTTCCCTGAGATTCACATATACCTTAACCCTTGCTTCCCTGAGGTTCATATATATCTTAACCCTTGCTTCCCTGAGGTTCACATCTATCTTAACCCTTGCTTCCCTGAGGTTCACATATATCTTAACCCTTGCTTCCCTGAGCTTCACATCTATCTTAACCCTTGCTTCCCTGAGCTTCATATATATCTTAACCCTTACTTCCCTGAGGTTCACATCTATCTTAACCCTTGCTTCACTGAGCTTCATATATATCTTAACCCTTGCTTCCCTGAGGTTTATACCTTAATTCTGACACTTACATTCCCTTACCCTCCTCTCATAGAAAAGCTAGTTTTAACCCTAATTCTGACACTTACATTCCCTTACCCTCCTTTCATAGAAAAGCTGTTTTTAACTCTAATTCTGACACTTACATTCCCTTACCCTCCTTTCATAGAAAAGCTGGTTTTAACCCTAATTCTGACACTTACACTCTCTTACCCTCCCCCTCATAGAAAAGCTGGTTTGAACACTAATTCTGTCACTTACACTCCCTTACCCACCTTTCATAGAAAAGCTGGTGTTAACCCTAATTCTGACACTTACACTCCCTTACCCTCCCCCTCATAGAAAATCTGGTTTTAACCCTAATTCTGACACATACATTCCCTTACCCTCCCCCTCATAGAAAAGCTGGTTTAGACCCTAATTCTGACACATACACTCCCTTACCCCCTTAATAGAAAAGCTGGTTTAGACCCTAATTCTGACACATACACTCCCTTACCCCCTTAATAGAAAAGCTGGTTTAGACCCTAATTCTGACACATACACCGCTCTGATGTCTGGTTATGCTCGTGTTGGTGACTTAGCTTCAATTCGTGCGCAAATTGGAGTCGCAGAAGCTGATGGAGTGTTCGTTGATGCACGACGTCTTTTTGCCGTCCTCATCGATTATGTAATTGTAGGAAATGCGACCTCAAGTGATATTGGCGAGGTTATCTTTCGTACTCTAACCTTTCACCTTCTAATACTCTCTTTATTCGTTTATCCATTTCTCACTCTCCCTCTTTCACTATTTCTTCCTTTCTCCTCATCTCCCTCTTTTTCTTCATTTCTCCAGATATTTCTCTTTATGTTTCCCATAATTATAGATTTCACTTATGTAAATTAATTATTTAGCTATTAATTATACATATTAAGATTTAAATAAATTTACATAGTAAAATAATATGTATCTATAATATAAAATATATATAAAATCAAATAGTTTACATTTCTCTATAATTTAATTAAATAACACATTTAAGCATTTTAATTTAGTTGTAGTATCAAGTTATGTGGATTATAATTCAATGAGTGCATTAATATTTATATGTATTAAATAATAATATCTATTAAATAGAGTCAATAGGTTTAGATAATAATTCTATGTAATAGGTATAGTATAAGTCTAGATAATAAGTTAAGATAATAAGTATAGTATAAATCTAGATAATAAGTTAAGATAATACGTATAATATAAATCTAGATAATAAGTTAAGATAATAAGTATAGTATAAATCTAGATAATAAGTTAAGATAATACGTATAATATAAATCTAGATAATAAGTTAAGATAATAAGTATAGTATAAATCTAGATAATAAGTTAAGATAATAAGTATAGTATAAATCTAGATAATAAGTTAAGATAACAAGTATAGTATAAATCTAGATAATAAGTTAAGATAATAAGTATAATATAAATCTAGATAATAAGTGAAGATAATAAGTATAATATAAATCTAGATAATGAGTTAAGATAATAAGTATAGTATAAATCTAGATAATAAGTTAAGATAATAAGTATAATATAAATCTAGATAATAAGTTAAGATAATAAGTTAAGAGAATAAGTATAATATAAATCTAGATAATAAGTTAAGATAATAAGTATAGTATAAATCTAGATAATAAGTTAAGATAATAAGTATAGTATAAATCTAGATAATAAGTTAAGATAATAAGTATAGTATAAATCTAGATAATAAGTTAAGATAATAAGTATAGTATAAATCTAGATAATAAGTTAAGATAATAAGTATAATATAAATCTAGATAATAAGTTAAGATAATAAGTATAATATAAATCTAGATAATAAGTTAAGATAATAAGTATAGTATAAATCTAGATAATAAGTTAAGATAATAAGTATAATATAAATCTAGATAATAAGTTAAGATAATAAGTATAATATAAATCTAGATAATAAGTTAAGATAATAAGTATAATATAAATCTAGATAATAAGTTAAGATAATAAGTATAGTATAAATCTAGATAATAAGTTAAGATAATAAGTATAATATAAATCTAGATAATAAGTTAAGATAATAAGTATAATATAAATCTAGATAATAAGTGAAGATAATAAGTATAATATAAATCTAGATAATAAGTTAAGATAATAAGTATAATATAAATCTAGATAATAAGTGAAGATAATAAGTATTTATATATTATAAGGTAATAAGTTAAGATAATAAGTATAATATATATTATAAGGTAATTTCATATTGATTAAAGTGTATTTACGTTTTATTCAGTTCCTTACATTATTGAACTCATCGCATTCCTACAACCAAGAAGCTGCCAACTGTATGTTTGCACTCGTGGCAGCGGGCAAAGATGACGCAGCTCTTCAGGTTAGACGCCCCCTATCCGGGTACGTCGATGTAGGGGAGATGGGGTTTATATTATGTGAATTACACAGGGTGTATAGATATCATCAAATGGGAGGTCAACTAACTCCCGTACCTAAGATAAGATAGTGTACGAAACAAGGATAACTATTACAAGTAGTATCGATGTCAGTCTAGTGATATGGTTGTATCTTTGCAGTGGCTCTAACGTGTTAACGTCCGCTAGGTGTATGAGATCATGTCTAGACCCAACACCGATACTGAAAGCAATCTCGGGCGTATCCTATTACGTCACATGGTTGTCATGCAGAGGGTTTGTATTGAATTTGTTTAGATTTAGTTTACTAGTTATATTTATAATTTCTAAGTTAATCAACATTGTTATATAAATGATTATTTTCTTATTTTATTGGATATCATACTTAGCTAACTAGAAGAACAATAGATATTGTTTATCTTATAAACAATATATGTCATTAGTTAGTGTTTATATTATTTCTTATTGTTAGCATTTCTTCTTAACATTTCATCTTATTTGTGATAACTTTGATAGTTTATATTGGTTTTATTCGCTCGCTATGGAACCACGATGTACGGGTATTGTTCTAGTTGCCATGTGAACCTAATCGCGAGTTTGTTTCAGCCGTACGATAAGGTAAAGGACATTCTGAAGGGCCTGCGGGCTAAAGGTCTGTCCAAGGACGAAGAGACAATGTTGGCATTATGGTCGTTGCGTGCGAAACATGTCGATTACACCCTTCGCATTTTCGATGACATGCGTGCATCTGTTAGTCAAACTTAGAGTTTAATTACTTTAGAAATCATATTTAGGTAAATATACAACTTAATAACACATCAGATGTATCTATACAACTTAATAACACATCAGATGTATCTATACAACTTAATAACACATCAGATGTATCTATACAACTTAATAACACATCAGATGTATCTATACAACTTAATAACACATCAGATGTATCTATACAACTTAATAACACATCAGATGTATCTATGCAACTTAATAACACATCAGATGTATCTATACAAATTATTAAACCCACCAGATGTGTATATACCAGTTTTTAAGCCCACAAATTATAAATACCACACATATAGATACCACTAATTAGCCCCACACATGTATAGATACCACTTAATAAGACCATCAATGTATAGTTACCATTTATAAAGTACTTCCATTTATAAGTACAATTTATAAATCCCAACATGTATATTTACTGCAGATAAAGATCCATTATGTGTATAATTACTTATAAAGACTAGAATATGTATTAAAGTACATATTAAATCCATACCAAATATGTATCTTTTCTAACTCTTCACATATCTCCATAAGATACTAACAGAATCTTCTCCTCTTTTAAAATTCTAATAACCCTCACTCCCTCAATATACCCATGCCACTACATTATAAGTTACCCATTAATACCTTCCTCAGAACACGCCCCTTAAACCCCACTACTATTGGCCATTGTTTCGGGCATGCAAATCATCCGACGTTCTCGCTGCTACCTTGAAAAGCTTTGACCCGTTGACCGGTGATCCCTCGCTGACCGACAATGAACTCTACGCAACGATGCAACAATACATCCGACCTGCTTTGACCTCTTGCTCGCTCACCTCCGACTTCCTTCAGGTTCAAATAAATACATTGATTATCGTTTGAGTAATCAATTGCTAAAATATTTGTTATATTTTTGTAATTTCATCAGATCTTCGTCTGATCGATATCTTCACAGATATAGATTATTTAAATTATATTAATATATGTTATATAAAAATAGATAATCAACAAATATACTTCATGTCACATTAATAAAATAATTAATATAATTATATTAATAATATAGTTCTTTGAATTTTATTTATTTTGTATTATATTTTATTGGTATTCAAAATGTAATAAATAAATAAAAGTTATTAATAATAATAGTAGTAAATAATATAATATTCATGATCTTGCTAATTTTATTTATAATTCATAATAAGCTTAAAACATTTATTTATATTTTATTATTAAATTTTTTAAGAACCTCTAAAATTCAAATTTGTCCATTTACTGAAAGCTAAATATTTAACTCTCACACAATTTGCTATAAATTGAATTCTATTCGTAATTCAAATGTTTTTGTTAACAGGAGAATGGCTTTAACCTGCGTCTGACAAACTCTCTAAGATTAGGGGACCATCTTGTGGCCCAAGATATGAAGTCTGCTTTACAAACTGGTCAGTAATATTTGTACTTCATTTTAATTCTAATAAATGTCTGAATCCATTCGACGCCATTGAAGAAATAAGTAAATACTTATGTTTTATTCTATTTTATGTAGAATATTATCCACTAATTAATCACACCAGCATCGTCTGATTGTTTCATTCCTCCTTCTTTGCTCAAATCTACTTTGGTAAGCGTTTTTAAAATCGGCGGACAGCACGATGATATAGCCAAGGTTTTTATTACTCAAGTCTACATAATAAGACTAATATAGTATTTCGTTTAAATAATCACGTTAATATTTTATATACCCCTTAACTCTGCTAATGATTACATTCCCTTAATTCTGAATCAATAGTCTTTTAACCTCTCCTCGTATCCAGCTTATAGCTTACAGTCAAACCTCAAATCAAATGCCAGACGTGAATTCAAATATTTTAGAGAATTGTTCAAATATTAAAAACTTGAATATTGCTGAATTTACTTCTCTGGTGAAATCCTTCAAAGAAAAGGTAAATAATATTTATTAAATATACTGATAAGAATTATATGATTTCTATTATGTTTTATCAATCATAATCAATATTATGTTAATTTTTATAAGCCAATAAATAAATGAATTTTTATTAATATTTAAAATTTGATTTATTAAATTTAGAATTTGTGTGTTTATAAAGATGTCAAAGAAGGATTAAAAGAAAAATTCTCTACCAATGCTGAGCTTGTTGATGTTTGTATCTTGATAATTAATACAATTGTAATAATAATAGTTATGGCAACATTAATAAATAATAAGTATAATTTAATAATTAACATTCTATATGCGTAATTACATAACATACAATATATAAATTTAAAATTTTTTTTTATAAATTTCAATTATTAATTTCACCTTGCAAACAAAACACTAATATTATTTATATGAAAATATTCATTATCTAAATTAAAGTAGCTACTATTAAAGCTACTATTACTATAAAGCTACTATTACTATAAAGCTACTATTACTATAAAGCTACTATTACTATAAAGCTACTATTACTATAAAGCTACTATTACTATAAAGCTATTATTCTACTGTTTATCTAAAATATTGACTATACAATTTAATTAATTTAAATTTAAAATATGTAACCTTCTCTTTTTCATCCTCTTAACTTCTATATTTAATGAATCTGGCATATAATAAGTCTTCATATTCTATATCCTATTTATATTACGTTGAAATTACAGTTAATCGGAGGATTGTCATCTCAAGTCAGTCAAAATCAATCAAATAGAATGCCGATGTTGACCACTAAGGTAGTATCACTATGCCAAATGGCTATCTCATTGTTATCACTGTATCTTGTCATTATTAATTGCACTTTCTATCGCTAGGATCTAATGAAGTCTACGATTAGCCAACTTGAGGAAATGCTGCAAGAAGCAAAAGAAAAAAAATCGCCGTTTTCCAAATCCATTGAAAAGTGGTTGCTATCGAAATACTGTTCAAAAGGAGTAAGTTGATTATGTAACTATATTCCTAGAGATGAAATGTGATTGTATGTAATAATTGTATTCAATGAAACTTCTATATTCCATTTGGAGACCACATTTTGAATTTTTCAATAATTTTGTTAGAAAATATTTTGACAGGTAAATAATATATATTAAAAAAACCTAATTATGTTTTATACTATAAGTATTGAATACATCATAACATATATACCTATAAATTAGGCTAAGATATATTTAGTATCTCTTCTTCAATAATAGCATATTAAATAGAAATGTGTTTGAATATTTCTAAATAAATGATTTAATATTGATTTTCCATCTTAAATAACTATATGTCGATAATTAATTTTTCTTATATTTGTAGATTATTATTCAATTTATTTTATTATATATTTAAGAATGAATTAATTTCATTTTTAGAAAATGTACCTAATAAAATATAATAATGAATATAATAATTTTGATATAAATACGAAAAAGAATTTATTATTAAACTATAAATGTAATAAATAAATTTTGATTTAAAAGTTGATATATTTGAATAAAATGACATTAAATGTACTGCGCTTGAATTACAGGAAGTAGAAAAAGCTCTGGAGTTAAAATCAGTGTTGGATGCCAGCGGATTCGTTTACAATGCTGAACTATTGCGACAATTGGCTTACTTGGCAGCCCGATATCAACAAGATCTAGGCTTGGCTACAAAGTACCTCAAGCAACTGTTCGTTTAATAAGTTGTTTTCATTTCCTATAAATAGTTTTGTCTATTTTCCTGGTCAGTTTAAGCAATAAATGCAATTTAGAATATAATTATTAATAAAATAGAACTGAGGACAATTATTTTTCTAAAAATAAATTCTGATTAAATGATAGTTAATACAAAATTCTATGTTGGATATTTATATTTCAAATAGTACTATTCACTTTATAACACATGATCTCATGATCATAACTTTATAACATGTGATCATATGATCATAACTTTATAATATGTGATCATGTGATCATAATTTTATAACACATGATCACATGATCATAACTTTATAACATGTGATGATGTAATCATAACTTTATAACATGTGATCATAACTTTATAACATGTGATCATGTGATCATAACTTTATAACATGTGATCATAACTTTATAACATGTGATCATGTGATCATAACTTTATAACATGTGATCATAACTTTATAACATGTGATCATGTGATCATAACTTTATAACATGTGATCATAACTTTATAACTTGTGATCCAGAAAACAATTAATTTAATCAACTGTAATTTTAGTTTTTGTTAAATAATAACATTGTAAACATATATCTTATTTGCATTACATATATTATGTTTATTTAATATAATGAGATAAGATTTAGTTACGTTATCTGATTTCTTGATAATATCAATTAATGCTCATAATTTATTTCTGTAATAAATTTAAATTTACATATTTTTGATTTGTCCATAAGTGATTTTTATAGAATACATTTTATTACTTTGATTCAATGAAGTGTTGATTTACAATCGAGCGATCAAGATGTAATGTTGGCAGTGAATGTAAACACTGTTAAAAGCACTGCGTTCATTCTACACTACGTTAAACTTGATAATTGTGAATCTACAACACCCACACTACCAGTCAAAGCCAACATCCCGACTTTACCCAGTACATCTCCCTTATCCTCCATATTGCAAAACTGCAAATTCAAGACTCCAAGATTGAAGGTTATCCCAAAGGAGAACTGTACTTATCAAATTAGTCCAAAGTTCGAAGATTGCTCTCCAATCTTTTGAATATTTTTAATATCATAATTTCAGCCATCGTCCATCTGCCAAACCCAACGAAGACATCCAAATGTCCCAATGCTCCATTCACTCTCCTTCTGAAACTCACTCATCTTCTGAGACTCACTCACCTTCTGAGACTCACTCTCCTTCTGAAACTCACTCACCACTCCGCAAAGACATTAGACACACACGTCTGCACCACTTCCCATAAGGCAGACAAACTCATACATCCCCTATTCCTCCAAGCCTGCAGACCCCCTCCCTCTATAGCCCTATACACATAAACATACTCGCGTCTACCTTACCCCCTACCAAGGCTCCGTACCCTATATCCACCACTCCCCCTTGCAACCCTCACCTCCCCCAGATGCCCTGCAGACCCTCGCCCTCTACCACTCCCAACACGGGGATACCGTGTCGTCGGATATCTCCGATGGTTACGTACTCTCCGACCTCTGCGACCAATTGGTGGACTGTTGCCGTGACAACGCCTCTCCAGGAGATGTCAAGCGATTGGTTGACGCCTTATTTGCCGGATCCTATATGAAGAAAGGAACTTACTCGCTGCTCAAAAAGACCGTTCTGGCTTTCGTGGACAAGTTGGTAATGAGATAGAGGCGGCAGCGAAGTAGTCGTCTGGAGGGGTCGGGTTTGGCGAGGTTTAGTTGTTAGAGAGGGCACCTGCGTTCAAGAAAACTGATGTATCCTTTACAGATAAGTTGAGGGATTGGAAATGTTTCTGGGAGGTAAGTGTGCGTGGCATATGCATATGCCATGACCCATCAGATGTCCTAATAACAAACGTCCATAACAGCTTCATTACAAGCCCCATACCATGCTCCGCATGAACTCCATAATAAACCCCATTATAGAGATGATGTAGAAGGTGCCCTGGATGCATTGCGACAATGTGTTGCTGAGTTTGGTCGAGCTCCTTTCTACGAACAAGTTTTTAAAATGTTCATCAAGAGAGAAAATGCTGAAGGGCTTCAGACAGGTTTGAAGTCATTGCTGTCATTGCTGTCATTGCTGTCATTGCTGTCATTGCTGTCATTGCTGTCATTGCTGTCATTGTGATAAAGAGATGTCATGTCTTATATTAATGAGTTATATATAATATGGTCATTTTATATTTACATAATATAGTTTTGTAGATGTAGTTATTTGATTTTTAAATATCACTAACCCACACTCACTCCCACTAACTCCAACTAACTCCCACTCATTCCCACTCACTCTCACTCACTCCCACTAACTCCCACTCACTCTCACTCCCACTAACTACCCCTCTCTCTCACTCACTTCCACTCACTCTCACTCCCACTAACTACCCCTCTCTCTCACTCACTCCCACTCACTCCCACTAACTCCCACTCACTCTCACTCCCACTAACTACCCCTCTCTCTCACTCACTTCCACTCACTCTCACTAACTCCCACTCACTCTCACTCACTTCCACTCACTCTCACTAACTGTCGCTGTTCTCTATTTTAAATAGCTGTCGATATTGCTTCCTCGATAAACGGTGAAATGACTGTTTTCTTGAAATTGGCAATTAGTTTTGTGGAATGTGGAAAATTGAAAGAGGCACAAAGAATTATAGATGTTAGTTTGAATTATGATTCAAAATGATATCGAATTCATAAATATTACTATAAAAATATGAATTAGTAAATAATTATGTAATAATAAATTAATTCATAAAGTTCTTATTAATAATTCTACTTGGCAATATTTATTTGTATTTTATATTTCAAATATAATTCTTCCCGGATTATTTCTTTTAATTTAGTTTTCATTTGTTAACATATTAATTATTGATGACCTGCAATTATTGACCTCGTCAATCTTTTAGACTCCTGGCTTAAGGGCTATCATGCCAGTGTTGAGGGAAAGCATAAATGAATTTATTACTAACGATAAGGTATTGTAACTTCTCCGACCTTCTCACTGCACCTATGATCTCTCTAACCTTCCCACTCAACTCCTCACTCTATTCTCATTATATTCTATCTACACTTCTACTTCAGTCTCCCACTCTGACTCCCTTCATTATGCACTGCTCTCTCCACATTCCCTCCATCCCTCCTTAATTCCCCTCAGACTCCTCAACCTCAGACCTCAACTCTTCCTCTACACCTCCTTACTACGTTTCCAACTGCACTCGCTTTCTTCATCGTTTCCCAGTCCTGATCATTTCTCTTCCTTAACGTTTCTCTCTCCGCTCCCCTCGATCACAGCATACCCCTCCCTCACTCAGCTACGAGAACTAGACGACCTTGTGCAGGTCACTCGAGATCTGTATGCGGTGGACCGCGACGAAATGCTTTTCGCCCAGATCCGGATGGCGGTGCGAATGGACGACTTCTCTCGAGCCCTCGACGTCTTCTCCGGTTACGAGGAAATGAACGTTAAACCTCGTCCACGTACCCTACGAGTACTAGCAAAGTTTGTTATACCCTGTAGTTTCTACCCTGTAACTGTAGTTATACCCTGTAACTGTAGTTATACCCCGTAACTGTAGTTAACCCTGTAACTGTAGTTATACCCTGAAATGTAGTTATACCATGTTACTGTAGTTATACCCTGTAACTGTAGTTATACCCCGTAACTGTAGTTATACCCTGTAGTTATACCCTGTAACTAAGGAATTCTCACTAGATCTTGTCTAGTTGGTTTCGTACAAACTCGAGCTCTCAAGATTCTAATACCTTCACGTGTATTCAATTTCTTTCACTATAATTATATTAACTCTATAGTTAGTGTATGGTTTCGTGATTATTTTCAGATTATTGATGTCCCACGATCAGCCAATTCCTTTCGAAGTCCCCGTTGATACGAGAGATAAGGATAAGCAAATTAAACTTCAAACAATACAACACAATCAACAGGTACGCTATATATTTTATAATTTACATCGAAGACGAGAGTGACAAATCGATTTAGTGTTCAATTCCATCTCATCGCACGTTTACACTCCGAAAGATCAAGAAGAATGAATTGATATCCACGAGTAGACCTGAAGAAGAAGATTCCCTGAAATTTGTACAAAAACACGACTTCGATTCATTTGCGAATATAATTAAACAGTAAGTTTTGTAGTTCATGTAAATCTATTAATGCGTACAAATGGTTTTCAATTCTCTTGTCGTTGATTTATTATTTATTTTTACGCTTAGTTACGTACTCAAACAATGTTAACAGATGCAGGACAGATGGAATTCCTTTGAGTGATGATTTCCTGTGTAGATTAGCCCTTCACTTCCAAAGTAATACTCGAGGTTATTTAAATAGATTTGTGCTGGATTTACAGTTCAGAAAGTATTTAACCAAATTGAAAATAATTGAATATTGTAAGAATATTTTGATTATACGTTGAAAGATATTTATCTTAATTTATATATTTATTACTTAATGTCAAATTAAGATTATAGGGAATTACAAAAAATAAATAAAGTTTAAATAAAATGTGTATGTTTAATGATATCATCTTATGATAATATTATTTTATTGTTGATTATTATTCTTTATTAAGAATTCTATAATCATACATTTACGATAAAGTGATGAATATTATTAAATCAACTAAATTCTAAATACTGTATTCCTTCTGTAGAGATTCAGTCGGTTTAATAATGAATTTATTGTTGCTTTGTTTATAAAATACACGATATGGGTTATACAGTATTCAGGGCGCTTTGTTACGCATTTGAGAATAATGAGCAGTTGGGAGTGTTGCGAACACTACAAGACAATGACGACATCCACGTCAACCTCGCCGCCTTTGTTACCAAAAGATCTGTGAATGCCATCATCAAAACGTTAGTTTCTGCGGCGAGTTGGAACAGCAGCAGTTGGAGTATTTACAGATAATTGCCTTTTAATGCCCTGCGCGTTGCCTTCTCCTTTTATTGAAGTTTTTAATGTGTCTTCGTCTATCAACTATCGATATAGAAATTTGCCTCAACGATAACATTTCAATAATGTATTATTTCATAGAGCTATCATTTTTATGTAATAGTCACACATTGAAATATATTATATACTCATTTCTAGCTCTTGAAATTGCAAATGTTTACTTATTTACTGACCTACATTTTTATTTCATCTCTGCGACTATATTCCAAAAGCGGTAATGTCGAAGAAGCTATGGAAATGATTTTCAAGCACGAAGATAATTTGAGTACTCACGTGTCATTGGATACACTGAAGTTATTGAAACAAAGAGATCAAGCAAAATTTATTACGTGTTAGTTCTCCACTACCAGATAAATGTATTTATTTTCATTATACGATAATCTAAACTGTGTAAACTTCATATTTCTATGCTAGCATTTTTATAGTGCTGATATAGTATATATAGTATATATAGTATATATAGTATATATATATATATATATATCATAGTGTATACTCTAATAGCTAGAAAATACATAGTAGTATATTTCGGAAATTGTGTAAAGTTGAAACTTTAAATTGAAGATGATTTATATTTGCTAAATGTTAATTATTACTATATAGTGAAAGAAAAGATCCTATCTAATGAAGTTGGAGATAGCCTGATATCTAAAGCATATCTGTTCAATTACTATATGATAAATAATCAGATGAAGGAAGCATTAGCAATGAGTAAGGTTAAATATTTTAAATAAATATTTATCAGCATGAAGTAAGTTTACAATATTAAAATATAATTAGTAATTTGTTTTAGTAACATGATTAATATGATGTATTATCTATGATTGGTGATTTTATGATTAAAACAATGATTACAGAAAACAGAAATAGTGAATTCTTCAAACCAAATGTCTTTTATTTGCCGTGAATGTGAGAAATTAAATAAAGTTATTCTTTAAATATATATTATATAATAATTTCAAAGATGTGTATTATATAAATTTAATTTAGTTATTTAATTTTTTTGTTTCAGTTTTAATTATCTCGATAATTAAATAAATTACTTTAAAATATAAGCCAATTAAATACCGTGGTTGTAGGTGGAGGAACTGGAAGAGCTGTTAAAACTTGCTGATTCTGGCAAACGTGGTATTGTCTACTCATCCTTATTAAACATTGAATGTAAGCTATGTGTATTATTATATCAGAATATATGAAAATTATATTAAATGAATAATAGACTTATATTTGATTCTTAGTAAAATTTTATAAATTGGAAATTACCATATTTAATTTTTAATAATGAACACATTTTTATATATTATTTTCATAAATCACAATCATATATTATTGTCATATAAATTATAACATATTAATTGATAAAAATGATATTTTAAAATATTTGACAACTAAAAATTGATATCATCTATTATTGAAATAATGAATATTTTGCATTAATTTCATATAATAACTGTTTGACTTGTTTTCTAAAGGTGCTAAAAAGAATGTAGAAGGTGTACTCGGTGTATTTGAGAGATCGCAAAAGAACTGGGTTGCATTGGATGATTTGTACAGCAGTTCCCTTCGCAAAGTGCAAGCTCTGTTAAAGTCCGAATCTAAAACTTTACCTTTCGAGGTTATATAATAAATATGTCGTATATTTATTTTGTTTTGTAAATAATTAGTTATATTTATAAATAATTATAGAAAATTATTAATCACAACATTTTATTAAGTATACAAATGCTTGCAGGAGAATTATTTAGACAACAGAAAGAAACAGAAATTATTGGAGATTAAGAAAAGTGTCAAACTCTCGTCTTCATCATCTTCTTCTAGTAGTTCTGACGAACAAATTAATCAAACGAAATTATAGATAAATCAATTGTAATAATAGTGAATGTTCCACATGCAATGTTTAATGTTATTTAATATATATTTATAAAATATATTATTATTGTTTTGATTTTAACATTTGTCAATATTTTGTACATATAGTTTTTTTATATATATTTTGTATTTCATATATTTGAAGATACATTCATTAGGTTATGTAATAAAGAATGTAAAATATAATGTATTTAATTTAAATGATATATACCAATATTATATATAAATGGAATTTAATAAAAAAAATTATGGAACTATAATTAATTTATAATTTAATATATATTATAGATATTTAATATATGATTTATTTATTTTATTATTATGTAACATTTTTAATTGTAATAAAATGTTTATATATTCCTCTTTATTATTAGTCATCAATAGCGATATGCAATTAGAAATGGTTTTTACCTAATTTGAAATAAGTCTCCTATATAAAATGGATTAAAGGGTGATCAACATTTATATGAATATATTAACATATTTTATATATAATATTGTAACATGATCAACATGTTTTTTATCAAACAATGTTTGAAATACTGTTTAAGTAGCTGTAACTCATGTTCGCCATGCATGGACTTATCGTGAACTAATTCAAATACAATGCAAAGCTATGCGATACAGGTCTAGAGCTTAATATATAAGCAAAGCGTTCTATATCCTTCACAGCGAAGTATTTCTGTAAAAAGTAGCTTTTACGCGGGTCCAACGTCCAGCGCGATCGTGATAATCCGGATTGATCTATAAATAGATCTGTATACGTGCGACGTCCGTTGGTTTTAATGTATTCATCGTTTGCACGTTGCATTGCATAGCGGTACTCGTGTGTGCACACATTCTCGACATCACGATGACACAATGCCGGAACCTGTGATCAAATAAAACTTAGGTTTCCTGACAAATATTGATTTTTACCTGATTAGAAAATTGTTAGATGTTTTTATCTATATTGTAAATTTATAAATCCTTATACGCTGTCCGTAAACGGTACGCATTACATATATGCGTATATAGATACCTAGCCGATATATAAGTATATATAGTTATATATTAATTAAAACAGTTAAAAGGTAATAGTTATATATAATTTGCATATATTTATTATAATTACTTTTATTTCTATATACACATATAATATTAAAAATATAATATTAAGTCAATATTATTGACGACTACTTGGTTGTTTGCAAAGTACTATTCTTATGGTACTATATTATAGGTCATACTCTTTTAAATCAATAATTACTCACCACCTAGTCTATATATAGTTATTATAGAGGTGTTATAATTTATTTAATTATTGTTAATACAAATTAAATAGAAATTTAAGTCTATTTATAATATATTTTAATTAATATATATTTATATATTAACTATGCATAGTATTAATGTTTAATATATGGAGAATTTGTAAAAATTAAAATATATATTAATAAAAGACTCTAATTTCGTATAATAAATATAATACAACAATAATATAATACTCTTTATTTAAGAAATATAAATTAAAATTAAACTCACATAAAACAAGATCGTCGTATACAACTGTGGTGATAGGATAGTTTGATAGATCAGGGGATGCTTCATAAAACTATTAAATAACAAGACAAACTAATTAGTCTTATAACAACAATTAGTTTTGTCGTACGACTGTCGTTGTCGAAATTATATAAAGTATAATATTATAATAACTGGGTATTTACTCAAATATTATCCATACAATAGTAATTTTCATATAAACTGGTTTTTAAGTGTATTCGGGAAAATCTCCTTATTTATTATAACAATTATTCACTTTACAAAATGTATGTTTAGTGATTAATTTGAATTTAATAGGTTTACAAGAATATTGAAATATTAATATATGTTAATATATATAACGTAAATATTAAATATTCTATACAAATATACGAGTGCATATACTAATTAATCATATTTATATAGATGCGTACCCTAATTTATTTTTAATCCTGCACCTTAATTATTGTATATTATAAAAAATCAAACTTTTATATATTGTGTACCTTAAAAATTGTCATATATGTACTCTGATGTTTAAAGTGTATATTAAACAGTATATATCATATAAGCATATTAAATATCATAATTAATAATATAATATATAATATAATTAATAATATAATATAATATAATTACTCTAGTAATATATTATAATATATATATATATTATAAAGAGTTAGTACTATTATATAATACGATTTAGTTTATTAATTGTATTAGTTAAATTAGAACTGTATACATAATTTATTATTAAATGAAATAACAAAAAATTAAATCACAGTCCAGATACTTTAATTTTTTGTATTATATTTATTATTTGTATTACATTTATATTATTCAATAATATTTTTATGTAGAGGTAATTAGGTACACATATGAAGAAATTATACATAACTATTACATCTTTATATTTTCTGTGTATATATAATGCTATTTTACTTTTATATTATGATATTATTGGTATATCAAGTATCTATTAAATTGTATATATATTATACATTATGTGTATATATATACCTTATACTAATATATACATTGTATATAATATGTATATAAACATTATTATTTGTGTATACAATTTTACAATAATATTAGTTCATTCTATTTTATTGAAAATGTATAATATGATTTATTCATGCTGAGATATATTTATAATATAACATCATATCATGTACAATGTACATTGTACATTGTACAATGTACAATGTACATATTTATTTGATAATATACATTGTACATTATACTTTTTACATTGTGCATTGTGTAATGTTGAATGTATATTATCAAATATTATAAATATTATGTATATATTATATCTAAACCATGTGATATGCAGGTACAAATATGTATTATAATATGTATGTATATTGACATTTAATTGTATTATTTGTATTGTTATATATATTTTTATTTATTTATTAATAATTTATTTATTAAAGGTTTAATTAATAGTTTAATAGTTTCACATAAAATTAAAATAGTTCGGAAATAAGTATTAAAATTAACCGAGTTTTCATATATTAAAGTAGTTCGGCACTTCATATTAACCTATACAGCTGTTTCAAACAATAACATGATGCAATACCAATAACATTGCATCATATTATAAGTTTTCTGCTATGTTGCACTATTTTAAATGTATCATGGAATATTCCACGCATTGATTTGAAAATCGTCGATAAATTGCATCAGAAATCAGTGAAGCATAACGTATTTTTTATAATAAATATATATATATATTTATTATATTATACTATGATAACGCTTGTTATGATAATGCATGGTGATTTTCAACTATTCTATCAATAATACTAATTAATGGCAATAACGTCTATGATGAATTATATAATGTAAATATTTATATTAAAAATAAGCAATAAGTAAAAACTAATATTATACAGGCGTACACATTTATAATATGCATATATATATATATATATATATATATATATATATATATATAATATATATATATATATATATACGTATGTGTGTGTGTTTGTGTATGTGTATGTGTTTGTGTGTGTATGTATGTGTTTGCGTATGTGTATTTGTTTGTGTGTGTGGGTGGGTGTATATATATATATATATATATATATATATATATATATGTATGTATACGATTATATCTACATACATAATAAGTAATACTAAATTAGTACTCTACTAATCATTACATAATAGTATACTCCTTTCAATTTATTTAGTTTACGTATTTAGATATTTTATCTATTTTTAGTTTACGTATGGATACTATTTTATAATTAATATATTAATATATTTGTAAAAAGAATGGATATTATATAGAGTATATATTATCTTACCATCTGTAATAAAATTCTATATTTTTCCAAGAAAACACATTATATTATAATTTATTTTGTATACAAATATGTCATAGCATATTTAAAAAAATGTTTTATAATATAATTGCTATATATATTCATATTACATCTGAAATTTAGTATTATTAGTAAATTGTATATATAATGTGTAATGCCTACATATTACCAATCCAAAGAGTAATATTCTTATAATCTTATAATGTAAAATATTTAAAATATAAATGCATTCAATATTGTTAATATTTAAATTATATATATAAAATAAAATATATTTTTAAAAATTACAACTTTCTACTGATCATTATAATAATTCAATAAAAAATAAATGTATACATTAATATAATTTATAAGGTATAATATATTGCATAATATAACACATTTTATTAATAATTGATGGATGAGATTATGGCGATTTTTTGCAATGCATATTACATACACATGGTACCATAAATATAATGAAATGAACCATTTATTTTATTTATATTTGAAGTTAACTATTACCTAGCATATGTTTTAGTTTTACCGTTTATTTTAAGTTGATATTTTTAAATTATTGTACACTTTAAGGTTAATTTTGTTAATTTGGTTCAAGGTGCAATGAATCTGTTAGGGTTCAATTCACGACAGATATAAAATGGGTCCATTTCCCTATCTCTTACATGTAAAATTACTTAGTGTCAGCATGCCCTTATATGCTTACTTTTTACTTAAGGGTTAGTAATATATATTTTAAATATATTTAATAATTAAAATTTTTATAAAATATAATTTTTTAAATAAAAAAGTAAAAAATAACATATATCATGTATACATTGTACAATATATAAAATAAATTCTTAAATCTTAACAATTACAAAGAAACAGAAATGCGTATTTTTTAAAAATGTGTACATAATTTGGTTAGATTAGAAATATATTTCTTCTATAGAAGGCACCGATTAAGATTTCATTCAGAAAAAATATAGATAAGTTACCACGCCCCCACTTATATCAATACCACGTATAAATAGTCAAACATTTTTTAAATTATATAAACACACACATACGTATATATATATATATACTTATATATATATTGATTAATATCCAGTATCGATGTACATTGTACTCAGTAAATTAATATCGTAGCATATATAGCATATATGCTGTCAGTATACTGTCTGCGGAATATAAACCCATATAACGTAAGTAATATAATGAATAATGAAAGAGCATGGCAATTCCTCATACATTAATAATATACCTAGGCGGTAAATATTGATGAATGAAATGACATGGCATTGAAATATAATTCACGGCACGTAAATCATGATCCGAGCGCAGTCGATTTATCATAGTTATAACTGAATAGAAATACCTATCGTCTATATTATATACAATATGATATTAAGTAGCAAATATCAATTATATCGATGTGAGTGGTCATTAAAACTCACGCACACGCAAACGTGCATCGCGCGCATTCCGCCCCCTTTTTAGAGCAATCTGATGGTTTGATTGCATCAGCTTTTCTCGGAGCAATAAATAGAGCCGACATTTCGATAATTTGATCATTCGTTCTTCGGATAGCCTTCGTTCTCGTATATCGTGCTCGTTTCGTAGTATACCTTGATTTACCCGCCTCATCTCGACGTACCTATGTCAACGTTATTCTTTACACTTTACAACCACAGCATTATCGCCTACAACGGCAATTTCGCCGAAACCTCTAATCGACCGCCGCCTAATAGGAATCGGTAATAATAGTTCCGAACCATTGTGATCCGAACCCACGTTTTATCGTAGTCGAAGCTGAACCATGGCCCCCAGGGATCAATGCGTCATTCCTCCTGTCGGATTCCCCGGTCTAGGAGAAATTACGTCCGTAGAGGACGACCTCAGCATCGACGTAGATAGCGGCGTGAGTCGCGTACTGGTCATCTACACCGGTGGCACCATCGGAATGACCAGGACTTCAAGAGTTGGAGGTTTATTGATATAGAGAACATTTTAAATTAAATCACAAGCATATATATATATATATATATATATATATATATATATATATATATATATATATATATATTTATTTATATAATACGAATAAAGTAACCCATATACTTGATCACATATTTATAAGCATTTTTTCATATTTTATTATAAGCCTTATAAGGATTATAAGTTCTAAATTACCATAATTTATTTTATATATAAGATATTTTTAGATTTGAATTAAATTTATATTACAAATATATATATTATTTTATTTGTCAATTTAAATTCATTGTTAACGAGCTA
>OZ038314.1:21586757-21662203 GCA_964035775.1 Osedax frankpressi | reverse complement strand
GACAGATATAAGATGGGTCCATTTCCCTATCTCTTACATGTAAAATTACTTAGTGTCAGCATGCCCTTATATGCTTACTTTTTACTTAAGGGTTAGTAATATATATTTAATAATTAAAAAATGTATAAAATATAATTTTAAAAATAAAAAAGTAAAAAATAACATATATCATGTATACATTGTACATTGTACAATATATAAAGTAAATTTTTAAATCTTAACAATTACAAAGAAACAGAAATGCGTATTTTTTTTATAAATGTGTACATAATGTGGTTAGATTAGAAATATATTTCTTCTATAGAAGGCACCGATTAAGATTTCATTCAGAAAAAAATATAGATAAGTTACCACGCCCCCACTTATATCAACACCACGTATAAATAGTCAAACATTTTTTAAATTATATAAACACACATATACGTATATATATATATATATACTTATATATATATTGATTAATATCCAGTATCGATGTACATTGTACTCAGTAAATTAATATCGTAGCATATATAGCATACTGCCTGCGGAATATAAACCCATATAACGTAAGTAATATAATGAATAATGAAAGAGCATGGCAATTCCTCGTACATTAATAATATACCAAGGCGGTAAATATTGATGAATGAAATGACATGGCATTGAAATATTATTCACGGCACGTAAATCATGATCCGAGCGCAGTCGATTTATCATAGTTATAACTGAATAGAAATACCTATCGTCTATATTATATACAATATGATATTAAGTAGCAAATATCAATTATATCGATTTGAGTGGTCATTAAAACTCACGCACACGCAAACGTGCATCGCGCGCATTCCGCCCCCTTTTTAGAGCAATCTGATGGTTTGATTGCATCAGCTTTTCTCGGAGCAATAAATAGAGCCGACATTTCGATAATTTGATCATTCGTTCTTCGGATAGCCTTCGTTCTCGTATATCGTGCTCGTTTCGTAGTATACCTTGATTTACCCGCCTCATCTCGACGTACCTATGTCAACGTTATTCTTTACACTTTACAACCACAGCATTATCGCCTACAACGGCAATTTCGCCGAAACCTCTAATCGACCGCCGCCTAATAGGAATCGGTAATAATAGTCCGAACCATTGTGATCCGAACCCACGTTTTATCGTAGTCGAAGCTGAACCATGGCCCCCAGGGATCAATGCGTCATTCCTCCTGTCGGATTCCCCGGTCTAGGAGAAATTACGTCCGTAGAGGACGACCTCAGCATCGACGTAGATAGCGGCGTGAGTCGCGTACTGGTCATCTACACCGGTGGCACCATCGGAATGACCAGGACTTCAAGAGTTGGAGGTTTATTGATATAGAGAACATTTTAAATTAAATCACAAGCATATATATATATATATATATATATATATATATATATATATATATATATATATATATATTTATTTATATAATACGAATAAAGTAACCCATATACTTGATCACATATTTATAAGCATTTTTTCATATTTTATTATAAGCCTTATAAGGATTATAAGTTCTAAATTACCATAATTTATTTTATATATAAGATATTTTTAGATTTGAATTAAATTTATATTACAAATATATATATTATTTTATTTGTCAATTTAAATTCATTGTTAACGAGCTACTTTATTGGATGTCAAATTACCAAAGATTATTAATATAGTTTGTGAATATATTGTAATCCAGTAGATGGCGATACCTTACTTTTTAAACTAGTTAATTATCAAGTCACGGTGTTTGATTTTTTATTTTTAATTTTAAACTATACACGTTATAGAAATTAGTAGAGTTCAAATCAAAGCCTCTACATAATATAGAATTTATATTATACTTCATATATATATATATATATATATATATATATTTATATATATATATATATATATATATATATATATATATATATATATATAAATATATATATATATATATATTATTGTTACAATCATTTATGTATGTATACATAATGTATACATGTGTTTAGTATTTATAGTCCATAGAGACCTTGCTAGGATAATAAAAATTTGTGATACAAATTTAGATTTAATAATATCATATAAATATTATTAAAATAACATACAAAATTCATATATATATAATTAGCATGTAAAATACATTATATTTAAATACAATGATATATACAAGAAAGTATGTATTATTAATATATATATATATTTGTTTATTACATATTTATTTAATAAATATTACAAACTCTAGATTACTCCAAGGGTTAAATATTATAATAGTTATTGCATTATATATTAGTCATATCATGTAAATAAAACACACATATGCATAATATGTATTACATATGTTATATTAATAAATTGTAATTGTATGGCCATAATTATGTGATATAATATTTTAAAGTAATTTTATCTTAGTATACTTATATAAGTTTAAGTTAAACAACGTGATGTATATAGATCCCTTTTCATATGTATGAATATATAATATATACCATTACTACCGTGTTTACTAATATATAAGTAAATTATATAAATCGATTTTCAAAATAAACAGAGTTTATATTTCATCTGGGTCTTGATACATAACTCATTGTTTATATCTACTTGTATTTATATGTTTTTACCAGTTGGTATATAAATAAGAAATTTAGTAATACATCATATAATAAGTCATATAGATAATAGAGTTTATTCAATATATATCGACTATGATCTAAATTGTTTTAAACACAATAATATAAAAGAATGTATTAGTGATTCATATAAAAATGCACATTTATAAACAATGACTGTATAATATATAAATATATAGATATCTATAAAGTTACTAGTATTTATATTGTGCAGTATTTGATTGATTATTTATATTTGTAGTTTTAGTGGAATTCTAGATAATTGGTAATTGCTCTTGCAATTCTTTGAAACAAGATATTTAGTCATAATGGAATTTTCCAAATAATTTTAATTTACCTGTTATTAATTATTTTAAAAAAACTAATGTTTACTCCTTCTGATTGAATCTGTAAAATTATATAGTTACTTATAACGATAACATATAAACATACTCTAACTTAGCAGTCTTACAGAACAGTATATACATAGGGTATATACTGTTCTGTAAGATACATAAGGTTTTGAATACCTTTTGTTTTGAATTTTATTATGTAGATATTTAAGATGTAAGCTATTCAAGGTGTATATTTATTACGTAACGATATCACTGACCAAAGATTAACTCATTGTGGTGTCTGGATCAGACGTAAGAAATTTACCACCCGTCGAGTGGAAAATTCCGATCAACGACCATGGAAAATTCCATTCGATGCAATGCTTTATATTCAAATTTACACTTGTGGCATATTCCAATATATTAGTATTATATTCGTAACATTCGTAATTATCTTTTCTATGCATATATATAAATATAAAATATTATGAACGACTCCTTCATATCTCATTCATAGAATAACTATTTTCGTGAGTATTGAGGATTATTCATCTGCTAATGCAATTAAATTATCATATAATATTATACGTATTTCATAGAATTTCTGAAATTAATAATGTGCATAACTAGGGTAACGAATGGTCCATTAAAGCTGGCGGAGTTTTGTAACGGAGATTATCATATCACGTCATGTTTATTGAGAAACATTTATCAAGCTTTATACGCCAACCTGACGATAGTCACGATCTACAGATCGCGGCATCTCGTACGGGGTATGTGTGCGTATCTCTAGTGGTGTTGACTGCGTTCTTGAACTTGTACCCAGACTGGCCAGCTCCGGCGTGTTTACGTTAGCACGGCTATCACCCGCTTAGTCGAGCCTGCCAAAACGAGTACGCCTGCACTGCCTACTAATCGTCCATTCCGACGATTAACCCCTACGATTGACAATCAACCGAGTTTCACTTGAAACCAATCGTTTGTTATCGATTATACGCGCGGAAACTAATATTGGCGTTTCGTGTTTTCTTGCCAACTACGCCCGCAATCGACGCACGCAATATCTAATCTATCCTAGAAATATTGGTTGCATAACGATATTACGCAATTCCTGAGATACTATCCTTTTCCTAGTGATCGTCGATTTAGACGACAGTATATCCGTTGTTTCGATAGGGTCTCAATGGTCATTCAACACTCGAATAAGAATCGACCAATCAGATCGCCGCAAACTCGGTCCTATTTAAGGCACACCTCTATCCACTTTTCTCCATTCATCATACATACATTTCGAAACGCGTTTCGAATCTTCGATACTATTACGTGCGCACAATTCACAAACTGGCTACCGTACTACCGACTTTGGATACGCTGGAGGGGTGCAGGCGTCGCCACCACTCTAAACCGGATGTGTCCGCTATGCGAACTACGTCAACCACTTCCGGCCGTCGTTTAAACAAGACGAATGTGTCGCGTAGGTGCTTGCAAAGATCGTGCTCTGTAGGGTCGACGAACACCAAACCATATGTACAGTTACCCATAGAAACTGTATTCGATTCTTCATTCAACCGAGTTCTCGTTCTTTACATAGGAGGTACTATCGGCATGAAGAAATTGAACGATAACGGTTTGTTCTAATTTTCATGGCATATTTGCACGTATTGCGCGCTGGGGTTTGTTTACCATGTGATTGATTGACACGTCGCTTCTTAATTCTCTCAATTCCTATTGGTCGCTCGTCGTTTTATAAATATCAATATATATATTTAACCCTGGCTATTATTTTATCGTTTGTAAATTACGATAACTATGGCCACATACAAGACAAACATACTAACTCCCGATATGGAGTATAGTTCCACACGTCTAGCCCATATCGGGAAACACATGAGCATAGATTCGACAATTCAAGCACCCACACATCGTATGGATCAGTCGTATCAGCCTAAAATGTTACGTCAAGTAAGCTCCACAAGAGAATCCATGAAAGATCATGAGGTTGAACACAACCCCATGAGTAAAGTACTCGTCCTCTATACGGGTGGTACTATTGGCATGAAATCGCAATGTGGAGGTAGAACTTGCTATTTCTTGCACTTGCTTATTCGATTATTTGTAATGGCTAATTTTTAATTTTAAGTTTTACTATAATAATATAATTAATATTGACTTATTATAAAAATATTATTTTAGTTAATTTATTGAAATATTTATTATAACTATATACATATATATATATATATTTATAATAATAGTCATATAATATATTATAAATATACAAATAGGCCAGATAATAATGGTATTACTTATCTGATTGAAAATAATAAAAATAAAACAAATGTTTATATATATATTACCACTCAACCTATTTGAATTAATCACGTACTATATGTTAATCACGTGATATCTTTAGTATTTGTAATGTTTTTTTGTCTTTTTTAACCATCAATGCATTGAATAATTTATTGGTTTATCCAGTTGAATTTGTTTACCTTGTAATTTATTACAAACCATACTTATCTTCAAATAAACACACTTTAATCGTGACTAAACGTAAAGTTTATAGTGTAAAACAGCTACTGCAAAGTGTAGCTACAGTATGTTAAGGTGTATCGCTCAAACTTCAAAATACTGCTGAGTATTGTAATATTAATATCAGTCAATAGTGGTTTATATTAATAGATTCAACATGGGCATATTTGACACTATGTATAACGTATTCTATACAGATTACTGTTCGGTGTACACTAAACACTATACAAAATATAAACTGCCCATATATAAAATACCCATGAATGATTTTCAAATATTTGTTGATCATCTTTTTTGATATGCAAATTAGTGCTCGAGTGCATTGCATGGGCTTCATCCATGTTATGATAGTTTATAGTTATACTTCATCACTAATATTCAAAATACATAACCAAAATATAGCCATTTTGCTCAATATCAATTTAATTACATCTTATTGCTTTATTATTGTAAAACAAAAATTACATTTTAGTCGATATTCCAACTCTGAAATTTTATATTGCGTCTAGTTTACTGATTTTACATAAGATCTTTGGGCTATAATAATGGTGATACAACCTGTTCACAGTGTACAGCCCGGAGGCAAATTACATGGTACCCATGTTACGTAAACTTCCCATGTTCCACGACCCAAACTACAAACTTTCTAATCCTAAAAATAAAAAAGAATCTGAAATGCCTCTCGTAATGCCGTTAGTTTTGTACTATTCATAATTTCTATTATTAAAATAATAAGTTAATTAAATCTATAATATATCATAGTTAAAATGTATTGTATAATTTCACAAAATGTGAAATTTGAAATGAAAAATGATAATTTTTTGTATTTATTTAATTTTGAATATATTTCCTAGAGAACCAACTTCCGGACGACGTATCATATATTGCGTCTATGAGTATGATCCATTGTTAGACTCTTCTAACATGACTGTTGATGATTATGCTAACCTCTCCATTGATATCAAGGTATTATTTGATCACTCAATTAAAAATTATGGAACAACAGACATGATTTTTATTTGTAATAATTTAACGTATATTACCATTATTACCATTAACTTAAGTAAAATAATTAATAAATATTTATTAAATATTTTAATTTATTATTTAAATATTCTAATATCAATAATATTATATAAATCTAGTTAAAAATATTATCCATTAACAACTGTATTAAATAATATTATTATATTAAAAACAATTTCAAAATAGATAATAATACTTTAATAAACTTTAATAAACTAACTCTAAAATGGTATAAATTCTGACTTTATAAATAATTCATTTTCTATCTATAATTTATTTACTAATGACTCATTTGACAATCTTAATATTTTTAGACAAACTACGACCACTTTGACGGATTTGTGGTGCTTCACGGTACTGATACAATGGCCTACACCGCATCTGCACTTGCCTTTATGCTTGAGAACCTCGGCAAACCAGTAATATTGACTGGGTCGCAGATTCCAATCTTTGAGACCCGCAGTGATGGACGCGATAACTTCCTCGGTGCCTTGATCATGGCCGGACACTACACCATCCCTGAAGTATGTTTAATCTGGCACATCCAGTGTAATCTACGTACTTAGACTTTTGTACGATACTTGTGTGTTAAGTGTGTTAAGTAATCCCAACATTTTATTTAAAATTTAAATAGATATTTATTTTTTTAGTATTTTTTACCGTGATCTATTAATGTTTTTTAAAAATAGAAATAATAAAACATTAATAAAAATCTATTAATGGTTTTTTCATTTTCTTTTGATTCGTTTTTCAGAAATTTTTATTATGTTTATACTATATATAGAATTTATATATATTTTGTAATATAAATAATGAATATTAGTTAAATATATGTGCAAGTAATTAAGTTATTTTTTTCATAACTTTATCTTATCTCAATTAATTTGAATAATAAAAATATTATAAGCTCTCTATTTAAAATATATTTCTCAACAGGTGGCTATTTACTTCCATAACGCATTGTACCGTGGCAATCGTTCCACAAAGAAGGATGCCGGAGCCTTTGATGCCTTCAGTTCACCCAACTTGGCTCCTCTTGCATCGCTGGAGGTCAATATTAAAGGTTATAATATGTTTAGAATATAATGAATGTGATATAAATGAATCGAACAGCGATATAAAAGCAATAAATTCTCACTACACATGATATGAGATTACTTTCATCTTACTCTCACTTTCACCTCTGTGAATAAACGTATCTTCAATTAACAGTGAATTGGAACTCTGTATTCCGACAAGGAGGTATTAAAAAGTTTGGTGTCCACGTGAATATGTGTCGAGAAGTTGGAGTTTTGAGGATGTTTCCCAGTATCACTCTCGCCACTGTTAGTATGTGCGTGCGTGTGTGTGTGTGTATCCACTATACTTCTTAACACCTACTACCTCCACTATGGCCTACATTCTCTTAAATAACATGCTATTCTCTATAGCATCCTTTACATCACTCTACTCTAAAATTAATCACTTTACCTAAACATTATCAAAATACCCCCAACTCTACATCACCTCAATTAAATCCACTCCTTCACCCAATATCTACTCATTTCAAATGCAATCGTCCTCTATTCATAATCACTGCTTTTCTCATACAACATGTACTACAAACCACATACCGCATATACAAACACTATCTAATCTCTCAGGTAAAACAATTCCTAATGGCACCCATGCGAGGTGTAGTACTACAGTCCTACGGGGCCGGAAATGGTCCCAGTACTCGACAAGACATCATGGAAGCATTGCGTGAGGCCTCCAACCGTGGTGTACTAGTAGTTAATATTACTCAATGCAGTCGAGGCATGGTGTCTACATCTTATGAAGCAGGCAAGGTCAGTTACCTTACTCACTTTCTGTACTCTATTTCATTCATAACACTTTATTTCCTTATATACCCTCTATAAAATTATTTAAAACCATTTCAAACTACATTTATCATCTTTGAATATTTTTATTTTAGAACTTAATCACGGTTTTCTAAATAATTATTACTAATCGCAAGTTCCCTTAAGTTACCTTAGCTTAGCTTTTACCAATGTTGTCTAAGTTCATCAAAATTATAATCGATCATCATATATTATAGATTCCTATATCGACGGAGGCTAATATGTTTTTAATTTATGTATAGGCCCTCTTAGACAGTGGAGTGATTCCAGGTTCAGATATGACTGTGGAAGCTGCCCTCATGAAACTCGCATACATTCTTAGCAAAAACGAATGGACTAATGAGAAAAAAAGGAAGGTCATTATTAATTAACTCCAAGAAACATTTTATGGGCAAATGTAATTATAATTCACACTATTTACCTGAATTGTAAAGAATATTGCTATGGTAGGTTAGATGTACATATTTATAAATACCAATCACCTGGTTTCTTAACAATATTTGATTTCATTATAAATAGATGTATAATTTATTTATTTGCGAACTTCTATACACTAATGCATTACTTTGTTATTTATGTATTATTATACAATATTTTTTTAAATCTAAATTAATTTATTAAATCAAATTTATTAAAACTTTTTAAAACTTCTATAAATTCTGTATTCGTATTTTTTAGTATTTTCTACTGAATATAGATATGTATATATGTATGTATATATATATATATATATCTATATATCTATATATGTATATATATATATATATATATATATATATATATATATATGTATATATATATGGCGAGAGTAGAATTTCATTCCAATATATAATGTATATAAAATAATGATAAATTATAAAATGGTTGTGATTAATTTCTAAATTAGCTGTATTTAAGCAACTGGTTGTATGTTATTCTGTAATGAATTTATAGATGGTCAGTGTGAACATGAGAGGAGAACTCACTATTGCAATTGATGATGACAAATCAGTTCAATATCCTCTCATAGAAAAGATTGCAAAGACTATGAAAATATGTTCCGACAAGGTGAATATTCAAATAGTAGATACGTTAAAAAATAAAGTTAAACAAATGTAAGATTCTGATACTTTTTGTAATAAAACTAGAAGTATTTCATAAAACTATATAATTATTTTATATATATTTTATAAATTATATATATATGAATATAATATAGAATATACATATCTTTAAATAGAAATTTCAAGACCGCTCTCAATTATTTACAATTAAATTCAGATTAATATCTCATTATCTTTTTCGAGAATGTTTGAACCCTAACAATGCATATTAATACTAGGAAATGAGTGTACTTCAAGACACTCTCTTTCCTTCTCTACTTTGCGCTGCAGCTAAAGAGGGTAACTGTGACAAATTACAGGAACTTATGGACTCTGTTAGTTAATCTATAATATTCTTATTCACATCGTAGTTAATTATCAATTTATTAGATCAAGTTTGATTATTAATATCTTTATAAGATGTGAATTTTATGGAATCCGAATATATTTGTTTATAAATTCATGAGAATATTTCAAATATTTCAAATATTTATGCCAATAACTTTTATGTGCTTAATTATCTATTATATCTTTCATCAAAAAAAGATAATTACTATTATATTATAATGTAATCGTTTTTTACTCTATTGTTTACTCTATTGTTTACCTTATTTTGAATATAAAAATTCCATAAGTGTTCCACCACTTCAATTTGTATAAACAATTACCAATATCTTATTTCTAAATAAAAATTTAGATAAAATGTAACTATTAATATTATAATGCCCATTCGTGTGCATGTTGTTTAGTATACATTTCTATTATACAATGTTATCTCACCAGGGTGCAGACATCAGTTTGACAGACTACGACGGTCGTACAGCATTGCACGTAGCTGCCTGCGAAGGCCACTCGAATGCTGTCAAGTTCATGTTGCAAGTCGGAGCCAGCGTACATATCAGGGACAGGTTAGCGGGGTCACTGACCCGTGTTGATTAATGGTTGTTGTTTAGAGCGGCGTTAAGAATGTTAGTAGAATGTCTGAATAATGTCATGTGATGTGATAAATACTATTTTCTAGAAACTGAAAATTGGTCAAATAAACAAATAAATTCTATATTCATGTATTTCAATTCACAAGTAATTGTGTATTTTAAACAATATAGTGGTCCATTAGTTTTCACTAGATAATGTCATCTATACTGTACACTAATTTAAATATATTACTTGTTCACATTTTCTTTAATCCACTTCAGATATGGTCATTCCCCGTTGGATAACGCTATCTACTTCCACCGCACTGATGTAATTCGTCTATTGCGTAACACTGGAGCAATTTTAAGACTTTTACCGGCCAGACAAGGAATGCTATTATGCAAGTTAGCAAAAAGCTCATTTTCATCTCTGGGTACGAGGGTCTATATAAATAATGTTCTAAGATGAGAATTGTAAATCTTAACTTCAAATATCTACCTGGTAAATTATAAATGCTTGCAGTTAAATTCTCAATTTGTTTTAAACCAATCTGATTAAACATAAATTATAATTTTTGTAATTTAATTTACTTATATATCATTAGTAAACAATGTTTACTAAACATTGATTTTCTTAAACATTAGTAAACATTGACTTTCTATCTTTAGATTATTTACAATAATTTAATTATTTATTATTTTCTAAGTAAAAATTGTTTTAAAACGATTCTAAACAACTTTATAATTTCATCCTCTTCTCTCTTTCTAATTAGTTCTGTGAAGCAAAATGACCTAGCTCATTTGGAAGACTGGTGTTTGGCTGGAGCGGATCTAAACCAACCCGACTACAACCTATGCACAGCCCTACATGTCGTTAGTCCTTATTTGCTTTAGTCTGATACAGTAAATAAATGATTTAATAGTTTCTGACGGTTTCAATTCAATTTATATTTGCGAGTATTTGTAATCGAAGTACAATTTTACAATTTAAGATATTTGATTCTTTTGTAAATTATTGTGATTTTTTTAAAAAAATATATCTAATATATTTTAATTCTAGAAAAACTTTGTCTTACTCTAATATCTATTTTATTTTGAATACATTTCTATCTGTTATCGGATTTAGTATATTTCTTTCAATCTCACTCGAATATCCACTATTCTCAATTATACAGGCGGTGAATGAGAGATCTGCCTCGTTTGTCTCCTACTTGCTCGACCATGGAGCCAATCCTCTTCTAGAGGACCGCATGCATATTACGGCTCTGGATGCAGCTCGGTCTTTACCGAAATCCTCGGCTAACGGTCTTGTGCAATTAATTGAGCATTCGGTGGAGAAAAATCTGCGTCAACTCTCCTTTATCTCTGATTCACGGGAAAGTCACGATGCCGAATCTTCATGCGATGAAGCATTTGAAATGACTCCGGAGCGCCCGGAACACATAGATGGTGACAATACTACAACCCCACCTAAAGAGTGTAGGCTGATTAAACATGCATCAATTGCTCCTCCTCCCGTCCTTCCGCCCGCTACCGCTGGGGTTCAAACTATAGGAAAAATTATGGAACCTCTTCCAGTAATCGCATATTCTACTCGAGTAGCAGATGCAATCGATGTTGGCAATCCTACAGAATTAACACCTACAATCTCAAACAATTCAAAGCCAATTATTGACAGACCTCCAGCCAATTCCGAGCCCCCGACTGTCAGAAAAATCTCCGATGACTCACCGACTTCTCATTCTACAGATAAATCCGTTCACAATGGTAAAACATTATAGAAGCTTACATATTAATAACTTAGAATAATGTTGACGGCTCGTATATTATCATGTTACCGAAATGTAGATTTATTTTTATTTGTTATTTATTATTAATAAATTATAATAATTGAATTCCCATATTACTCAGTTACGCGGACAAACTAAATAAATTGTACAATATGTAAATATTAGAAATATAAATGCTATCCTCGACTTCGATAATAATTACCATATTATTATTGATTACATATTACTATCGATTAATTTAATCGACTTCCAAATAGAATTTGGCAAGTAAATAAAATTTATGAATAAATATGTTATTGAATTGTATATGATATCTATATTATATCTATATTGCATTATATATTATAAATAGCATAAGAAAAATTATTATAAACATTTTTATTAATATAAAATTATTAAAATGCAATATGATTAACTATATTTAATAATACCAAATATTAGTAAGTGTCTTATTAGACAACGGATTGTAACAATTTCAAAATTGCTAGATAATAAATAAATTCTTCACATTAAAAGCAGGATAATTGCAATAATAATGAATTAAAGTTTCTCCCGATATCGATTACTATTAACATCATTTCATTTTACTATAATGAAATAGTAAAGCGAAACATTAATTTCGACTAGTCAATCGAATTTGAATTTCCAATCAACTAATGATACTCTACAATTATAGTATACAAATCAACGTAAATTAGTACTATTTAAATTAGTACTATTGTAAAGCTGTAAATAAGATAATACTAGAAGACGTGAAATTCGCCTCGTGTTAACTTCAATATATTACTGTAATACTGTGATATGGTAGAGTTTCGTAGGTTGGGAAAAGGATGTCATGTGCATTATAACAGTCTATATATTTAGCTTTACCAGCTACTTTAAAACATTACATGTCGAATGTATAATACACTGCAACATTGGTGTGGTAACAGAGAGAATATTTGTTCATATTCGGAATATTACACTGTGGGCAAGGTTCTTTTTCTGATTGATACATTATTAAACTCGAGTTTTTCTAGTAGTTCAGGATTCCTGTAGATCCATCAAAAAGGTGTTGTTTTGTCCATGCTGCCTAGATTAGGGTATCTCTTTACGATCGTCTTCCCTGATGACCAGAACAAAGGTCACTAATCATATTCGTCCCTAGTACCCAGGGCTAGAGTGACCTCTTGCGGACCATCCCTTTCCCGTTGTTCGTAAAGGGCCTGTTTCGCCCTCATGCGGCGAATTTCCTTTCTGGCGTCTGTATCTCCGGCCATAAGTTCACTAAACGGGTAAATATGTCTAGTCTTACTGTAGAATTCACTACTTATCAACATGTGTGGTATATGGATACATAAGTAAGATATTATTTAAAATGTAGAATTACATATATATATACATGTATCTATAAAAAAGGGAACTTTTATCCTTGTATTACAAAATAATAAACTATTATCAATTATCTATAATAATCTATTAACTCGTAGTCAATTTCACCATCTCCATCGGTATCTAGCTTTGTAATCAACATGTCAACTTCTGCATCTGTCATTTCCATTCCCATGATCTGATTGTAAAGATTCACATATAAGGTAATATTTTGTTGTAGATCTTATTTCTATAGCATATATTAGTGTCTAATAACTAGTGTAACTAGATACATTACAAAAAAAAACAAAATTGAAACTATATAAAAATATATACAAATATTAGCTTTTAATGAACAAAATAATACTTTTTAATAAAGTCTAAATTCAAATAATTAAATATATCTGCATATATTCACCAATCTATTATATTATATTTATTTAATTTAATACTTTTAAAATAATGAATGAAATTAAAAAAGAGTGTGACATTTATATATATAAACTAAATCAATACAAAATATTATAATAAAATAAATATAACATCCAATGTAAACATATAAGATTGATACGATAAACATGTATCATATGTATATGGTAGAAGATCCGCTTAAATCAAAATTATACCTTTCCGCCGGCCAGAAGTTCTCGTTTAGAAAGTGCCCAGTTACGGTCTGTATCCATTTGTTTGAAAACATCTATCAGTCGGTATTTATGTTTTTCGGCGATACGGCGTAGCTTGGTCAGAGGATCGCATTCGAAGTTATCAAGGGCGTCTTGGTCGTCAATATACATAATATGTTTGTTGCGAAATAGTACTCCACCGTGTAATACCTATGAGAAGAGTTCATAGGTCATTTGTTGTAAATGTATACGTTTCCACAAGAATAAAGTATATTTAATATACTTAAGTATACTTAATATACTTAAGTATATTAAGTATATTAAGTATACTTAAGTATACTTAAGTATACTTAAGTATACTTAAGTATACTTAAGTATATTATACATAATATACTTAATTATACTTAATATACTTAAGTATACATAATATACTTAAGTATACTTAATATATTTAAGTATACTTAATATACTTAAGTATACTTAATATACTTAAGTATACATAACATACTTAAGTTTACTTAATATACTTAAGTATACCTAATATACTTAAGTATACATAACATACTTAAGTTTACTTAATATACTTAAGTATACCTAATATACTAAAGTATGTTTAAAGTAATTATATATATACCAAAGTAAGCAAGTGTAAAGAGGGCAAGCAGGTGTAATTAGACAAATCAATTGTAAGAAAGTGTAAGCATGTATTAGGAGTGTAAGAACGTGTAATTATAAATAATATACGATAAGATATTAGGCAAACCTGCAATAGTGAATGGTTCATTTCATCGTTTTCGGTGTTGGTTTCATGTTGTTCCTTTCGCTCAACGTTAATATGTTGGTGCAGTTTATCGAAAGTCTCGCATACGATTACACCCTGGAATAGAATAAATAAACTACCATACAAAGATATATATATATATATATATATATATATATATATATATATATATATATATACATATATATATAAATTATATTATATATATACCAATTAAATGTATATATCAATGATAACCGAGTGGAACATTGTTTTAGGTATAATAATTGATAATAAATATAACAGGTTAGAAAATAAAAAATTATCCTTGCTTATAACTTTATAAAACTATTATAATCATAAAAAGTCTAATTTAAATTGCTCTTCACCATGGCTACTATTTTCATCTATAATATTAACAGGATTGCGCATATCCAAAATATAATTATTATAAACATTTTTAATCTGCATATATAAAATATCAACAAATATATTATAACATTATATTTTAACATTTATAGACATAGATAAACTAAATAGTTCAAATTATATTTACAAATTATTGACTCTTGAAAATTATATCAATATAATAATAAACCAAAACATAACTAGTTGTAGTGTCTACATGTATAGTAGTATACAATAACACATTTTATGATACATACGTATCCATTTATAAGACGTAATATTGACGTTATTGTATATAATGAAAGTAAGGAATGAATTATTCCATTAATTTGCATTATTGCATAATCTAGAATTAATTTTAAATTAAGTATCTGATATTTATGTATATAATGCATATTATTGATCTAATACTATGAAAAAGGTCATACAAATTCATAAATAAAACCTTATATATAGTTAATGTAATATTATATCATATTTAAATAAACTCCATATTACAGTTAGCGATTACGAAGATCAAATGTTATGAGTCATGAATGTCAAAGGTTAATATCTAACCATGATATCGAGTAGGGTTAGCGTAGGAGCGTTCTGATTGTGTATGCTTTCCAGAATCATCATAGCACCATCGGCTCCAATAGGGTTTTGACTGAGCTGGCGATGGGGAGAACATAGCATGTAACTGATGCAAGAAAATATCGAAATGGAGTGTAAAAACTGGGCGTTTTAGATATTTGATCACATAAGTAGGAATTTTATAGAGTTGGTAATAATATATAGTAGACCTGTCGAGTACCTGGAATAGTCTAATAGTTTAATAATTACCTGGATTTTACACGATACTTAAGGAATATATTATATAATATATAATTATATATGTCACTATTTTACTGAACATAATACTAAATACTGTATACAAAAACTCAAATGACAATTCCTATGACATGCACATTTTCTCGATAATATAGTAATTAAAATATAGTAATGTTCTCGATAAAATCAAGTTCTAGAGGTTATAGGCAGTGTATAGGTAATTACCATATATATGTATAGGTAATCTTATGATTCAATAATATTAATTATTGGTATTTATAATATATCACAGAGGATTGTATACGGACGTTATTAGATAAAGACGTCACCATAGTAACGCTAAAGACGTCACCATACCTAGTAACTATATACGACGTATGTAGCGGATATATAAATGATCTACGATGATTGATAAACTTTATAGTAAATTTACAGGTATCGAACGCAATTAGTAACGATTCATTACAATATGAATTAATGTTCTTAAGATCAAATTATATATTATATAGAATATATACAATATTGTATATAATTATATAATTATGTCGAAATAAACTATATATTTAGAGTTCTAGTAAATTATATATATATAATAATGAAATTGTATAGAAAACTATTAAATAGTAATTCATTTGTAGCATTATCTTAAAATTGCCTCGTTTTTTATTGAATAATATGCATAGAAAAAAGTCTATACATATATTGTGATATTTTCTTAATTACTCAGGTAACATCCATATAAATATTGTCATAGAGTAATTTAAATAGAAAAAGAGGTAGCTATCTATATGATCCCAACATTACCCAATAGCTTACCCTCAACGTTTCTAGGGTCTCGTTGACCGCAATGGCGTTGCTGATCTGTTTAGCCCCGTCTGCCGTAATTCGGTTGTTGGACAGATTCAAGTCGACTAGGCACTGGTTCTGCTTCAGGGCCTGCGCAATTAGACCTGCCCCTTGGTCTGACAGACCGTTCATACCAAGGTTCAAGTACTTCAGACCGTAGTTATCCTGAACATGCGAAAGTATGTATCCATTAATATATATGCGACATAGTCAATTTCGAAAAGCCTGAAAAGCCGGTTTTGAATTCGGGATCAAACCAATCGCTATTAATTGGTCATAACAATGAATTGGTCAATTGATTCCATCACAATATACTAATTTCAATTGTATATTTCGAGTTGTCTTATCAAGAGGAAAACAATTCGTGAATCATCTAATATTGTTAACTAAATCGTTCATACTAGGTGGTAAGTTTAGATATCTGTTTGTTCCTAACTAATATATTGCATTGTATCATATGAGTTTCCTATATTTATAATTCTGCTAGATATTTATTTAGTTTTTCGACATATATACACACCATATATATATATATATATATATATAGTGTTTGCAATTACCTTAACGATATCGGATATGTAATAACAGCTATCAGCTCTGAAGAAATTCCAGCTAAGATCGAGTATCTTCAAGTACTCGTTGTTACATAATGAATCCCGTAGACATTTGGCGGTGTTTTCTTCAAATTCGTTATTTCTCAGATACAGTTTTTGCAGAGTTGAATTTTTCTACAAAATAACATTAACTGTAATAGAAAGGTTGAGGCAGTGAGCGAGTGAGTGAGCGAGTGAGCGAGTGAGCGAGTGAGCGAGTGAGTGAGTGAGTGAGTGAGTGAGTGAGTGAGTGAGTGAGTGAGTGAGTGAGTGAGTGAGTGAGTGAGTGAGTGAGTGAGTAGTGAGTGAGTGAGTGAGTGAGTGAGTGAGTGAGTGAGTGAGTGAGTGAGTGAGTGAGAGAGTGAGTGAGTGAGTGAGTGAGTGAGTGAGTGAGTGAGTGAGTGAGTGAGTGAGTGAGTGAGTGAGTGAGTGAGTGAGTGAGTGAGTGAGTGAGAGTGAGTGAGTGAGTGAGTGAGTGGGTGAGTGAGTGAGTGAGTGAGTGAGTGAGTGAGTGGGTGAGTGAGTGAGTGAGTGAGTGAGTGAGTGAGTGCGTGAGTGAGTGAGTGAGTGAGTGAGTGAGTGAGTGAGTGAGTGAGTGAGTGAGTGAGTGAGTGAGTGAGTGAGTGAGTGAGTGAGTGAGTGAGTGAGTGAGTGAGTGAGTGAGTGAGTGAGTGAGTGAGTGAGTGAGTGAGTGAGTGAGTGAGTGAGTGAGTGAGTGAGTGAGTGAGTGAGTGAGTGAGTGAGTGAGTGAGTGAGTGAGTGAGTGAGTGAGTGAGTGAGTGAGTGAGTGAGTGAGTGAGTGAGTGAGTGAGTGAGAGAGAGAGATCATGTTCATTCCATAGAGTTAACGCTTTAATTATTTGTATTTAAATAGTGAACTATTAATATATGATCATATTACGATAATACATGGATTCCTAGTATTGTAGGATCTAATATCATAAAAGCTATTGTTATAATCTCTACAGATATATAGAGATAAGTACTATAGTGATTTATAGTCAATTGATTATTGATCATGATCCTATATATAGATTATGAGGTTTTATTGTTCGTACTAACAGTCAACATTTCTCCAATGTAGTTTCCGTCACAGTCTCTAAGCTTATTTCCTGCGTTATTAAATACATATTATATATATAAATATATATATATCAATATATATATATATATATATATATATATATATATATATATATATAGATATATATATTATATATTTATAAATATATCATAATATAACATTATTTTCTTATTATATTCGTCGTTTTTATATTTCTAAAAAGTATACAGCAAAAATGAATTACCAACCGGAAAGATCGATACTTTGAATTGTAGTGTTTTCGAGTAGCATTGAACACACAGACTCGATACCTCCGCTGCAAATATCATTATTACCCAAGTTCTGCAAGAGAGTTGGTAAAGTAACGTATTATACTAGCGAATAGTACGAGGTATATTTGATAGTAATTACAATCATTACACGTTGAGCGAAAATATATATATTTGAATTTGAATAGTTTTAGTTATTATGCTTTAATTGTAATTGTCATCCATCACAGCTCGGAATTAAATGCATACGACAGGTCGGATTTCACGCACAACGGACGATGTCCGCTGCATTGTGTGATAACGAAGTCGGGACTTCTAACCAGTTCGCTGACCGTGGTGTTATCTTTTAGTACATCAGCCAGACAAGTCGCCCCGTGTGCACCGATATCGTTACCTTCGAGATCAATCTTCTCCAACACGAAATTTAACTAGATATAAAGTGATCTTGTCATCGATTAAGAATAAATGAATACCCAAGATTCAGTTATAGATAGCCAATATATAACAAAGTTATAATATAATATGCGGTTATATATATTTGGTAAATTATTATGAGGATATAATGGTTAATGAAAATAAGATAAATATAAATCAGAATATAATAAAAACACGCACAGAAATATATATATATATATATATATATATATATATATATATATATATATATATATATATATACATATATATATAATATTGATTTCGATACTAGTTAATTAATATTTTTAACAGTTTTATACTAAAATACATAAAAATAGTCAATAAGAATTGTAGTATTTTTGGATTTTTAAATTATATATTATAATTATAATAAATCATTATAATAAACCAGTATGAATTGTTTATAAAAATGTAATACACTTCTTTTAATATAAAAATACGATTTAGCTATTAAAAATAAGTACGTATTATACATGTTATGATAATAGTGTTATTAAATAGAAAATCTAATTAACCGAAAATATAAAAGGGAATTTAACTATAGTTATATTTATAATGTAAAATATATTATTATCTCTATATATACATTTAAATATTGTATACATAGAAAGTATACCTCGATAGCCTTAGTCATAGCCTGGATACCCAGGGGTCCAAGACCGTGGTTCTTCATACTGAACGCCTTCTTCTGGCTGTGTTCGATAAAGTACTTGACGGGCACGACGCCGAGCTTATCGCACTCGGACACGTAATCTCTGAAACCAGTGCAGTCAAAAGACTCCCTGCCGCGTGCCCACGCTGTGAAAGTAGGCAAAAAGTTATAGGTAAGTTATGCAACACATGTTGCATAATAGAGTAAGGCATAATAGGCTGAGAATACTCTTGTTAACCTGAATAACTAATAGGTTTATATATGTCGTAAATACGGCATATATTCTATAACAGCCAAGAAATTCCACTGGTTATCTAATAATAGTTCTAGCAATGTTACTTGGGACTAAATAGCTCAAGTTGAAAAAATATATAAATAATTTTGAATAAATTATATTTTTAAAATATCTTTCCCAATTTGGTTTTATATTAATTTATGTTGACCCTCATTGTCAATCTACGATATGAAATCGACAACATTTAACCATCTCCGTCGATTTCCAGATCGGTCTCATAGCCGGCGATCTCGTCATCTCGAGCTGGCAGCGATCTATCCTCGGAGCCAACTTCCGAAGAGCCAAAAGAGTCTACGTCGTCGTCATCTTCGTCGCTAGCTCTATCGCTATCGCAATCGCTCGCGTCAGAGAATACCATCGCTTGACTGCCGGAGTCGGTGACGTTCTGTGGCGTAGGGCGTGACGTCAGCGTGACGTCAGCGTGACGTCAGCGTGACGTCAGCGTGACGTCAGCGTGACGTCAGCGTGGAGGGGTTTCGCAAAGCGGTGGAAAATATCCACAAATTGTTTAATGATAAGTATTTGAATCCGCATAAGTAGTTTAGGTTGGGATACTTACTTAAGCTAAATATATGTTTACTAGAAAGTTGTGTGTTAATCTAATCGCTAAGAGTGTATTGCATATAAATAATGAATGTGAAAGTATTAAATAATTGAAGTTATGTTGCACACTTTCAAACATGTTTCTCCATTCCATTGGAATAGTATGAATACTATGGTATATCATGGTATTAATCATGTGAATACTTACATCATGATCGAGTAACTCGGTAATTAGAAACTTGTTTGGTTCTTCTGCAGCGGAAACTGATGCTTCGACAGAATCACGTGGCGTTAGTGGAGTCCTTTTGAACGAACTGTATCCGATGGATGGATATTGAATTAATAATGGAGTATAATTGATAAAAATCTCGAAGCTGGTTTCTTATAATAATAATTCTATATTTAATATTAACCCAGATAAGTTAGTTAAATTCAATCAAAAACTAAATATATTGATTGTATCACACAAATCGCTATATAAAATCTCTTGTATTTGAATTTTAAATATATTATAAAATTCTAATTTAATATATATAGATTTATTTTTTATATAAAGAGTTATATATTATATACCTTTTACTTACTATTTACGATTGATTATGCGTACAATATTAACTTGCGTCTATTGATTTTTAATAACAGAACTATATGTATTTAATATAATAGCATTGTTCGGAAAACTGATTCTGATACCTTAATACCCAAAATTATTTTGGCACAATAATAATCATAAATTCTAACTGTATATAGTCACATTATACAGTCACATGCATGTGAGATATCCTAGAAACTAATATATATATATATATATATATATATATATATATATATATATATATATTATTTTTGTATTACATACATTATTGAATAAGCCATTAAAAACATAATTAGAATAATATAATTAGTATAATTGTAAAATTATTTGTATTAAACATACGTATATTACAAAACTATTAGATAGCTCTTTTTCTGGGATAAATTAATTGATTTAAATTTTGGATCATACTCTAAATTATTCATAAAATACCATAATTTATAGAAAAATATGCTCAAGAATTTTAATTAATTATCTTTAAATATCTATAAGTAATATAGCTCTCCGGAATATATTGTTAATCTATTAATAAAAAATATATTTACTACATATTTAATTTATATTGAAAATCAATGTACACATTTTATTGTTTAGTAGTTATATTAATTTTTAAATAATACTTTATAAAAGTATAACAATTTATTATTATTATTATTATTATTATTATTATTATTATTATTATTATTATTATTATTATTATTATTATTATTATTATTATTATTATTATTATTATTATTATTATTATTATTATTATTATTATTATTATTATTATTATTATTATTATTATTATTATTATTATTATTATTATTATTATTATTATTATTATTATTATTATTATTATTATTATTATTATTATTATTATTATTATTATTATTATTATTATTATTACTTACTTACTTATTATTATTATTATTATTACTTATTATTATTATTATTATTATTATTATTATTATTATTATTATTATTATTAGATTTTATTATTATATAAAAGATAAATGTAATAAAAACCAAAAGATATCCAAGGAAAATAATGGTCTTGACATAATACAATGACAATATTTTTTTACTCTGATTGAACTTGATTCCTTATAAAAAAATTTAAAATATAAAAGTAATACAAATAAAAATGACAAAGTATATTATTAAAAAATGTAAAATATGTATATAATAAAGTTAATAAAAATATATAATAACTCAAAAAATACCTATATTTTTACATTGATACCATTCAATCACCTGCATTCTTTAAAAAAGTATGAATATATTTTAATAATAAATAAAATTAATAATAAATAAGTATTTAAATTATATATATATAATATAAAAATAACTATATATATATATATATATATCAATTAATTAAATTAACTGTAATATATATTCTTTATATACTTTATACTGAAATAAACATTCATCATATAAGATAAATTTCATCTTAGAATTGATGTTAATGTCGACAATAATATTTAAATATTATATATTAAATAATATCCCTGAAAAGTTTTCAGTGAATATACAGAAATTTTAAAGTATTTTTAAAAATTATTTTATATATATTTAATTTGTATTATTACGTATGGGATATCCCAAGAAACAATTCTGGTTATTTTAGTTTTTTTTTGGTAATAATAAATAAGAAAATATATTTTAGTTAAAAAGTTTAAAATAAATTATGTAATTTTTTATTTAATATAATTATATAAGTATACTATCATATATTTACATATAAGTATAGTAATTACATTATTTTATATCTTGCGATGTGCTAATGTAAATTCCTAGGAATAGCCTAATGTAAATATATTTTAGATTGCCTACAATTATAAACCTAATAATTATTATTTGCCTTCGAAGTGGACCTGTGTATTTACCATATATTTGATTGTATTCAATAGGATTAATTCTATTAAGTTATTTAGATGTTTACGTGTCAAGTAAGAACTCCTTAATAAATAATCCTTACTTCTATATGTATGTTTATATATATATATATATATATATATATATATATAATGTGATTATAGAATTTTATATAAGATTATTGAAACATGACATTTTATATAAGATTATTGAAACATGACTATATATATATATAGATATATGTATGTAAGATATCCCATAGATACTATCTATTAAATATAGATTCGCATTATCAATACCTACCTTCCAGAGAGATTAGGTGTTTTGTTCCCGTCTGACTGTCAAATTAAACATTGATTTAATAATTGGTATATAATAATATATTTACAGTGCTAAATAATTAAACACTAAAAAAGGAATGTTTAATATAACTTGCCTTAAACACATTATTTATTAGCAATTCGCTATAGTTACACAATCAACAATCTAATCATTAAATATGTAAATTGTTTATCTCTTTGTATAGAAGTGTTTCTATAATTTGTTATATTAAATTATAATACATCATATTAAAGAAAATACTCTTTATATCATTATTTTATATATTTAGAGATAATAGGTGTATTACAGTTCAGCTATTGTAATAAGAACATATAAACATTTGTACATATATCGATGTCATATAGTGTATAAAATCCATTGATTTATAGATATAAATAAAGGGTTACTGTAAGAGATATTCAGATGTTTTATTATTTGCTTACCTGCTTAGATTTGTGTGGTTTTTTGAGTTCTGGAGTTGTACCACGCGAAGGCATATCTCGGGAGCAGGATTACAAACTAGATAGATATATTAGAAACTATGGTTGGAAATTTCGTGTAAGGCCGAGGCAAAAAAAATAAACTTTCTAATTCTGTATTATATAAACTATACTAGTATCTCAAATATGAATACATCTACTTATTTCTATGTTTAAATAACGTATGCGAAGGGACCGTATTATAAACTTCCTTTGGTCATTGGTCCGAATACTAGCAATTTGTTCGACGTATGTTACAAGAACGATTAACTATAATATAATATATTCCGTATACATCGGACCGTAGTCGAAATCTTTCGTCTCTGGATCGAGAACAGGAACCCGTTACGCCGCTGGTATTTAATAGACTGTACGCTACCAGGTAGTGTAGGCGTAAAACAATAGACCGTTACGCATAGCTGATTAACGGTATACATTCCGGCGGCTATACGCGCGTTGGTGCAGTGGCCAGTACGTCGAATGGAGCCCGCGAACTGGGTTCGGAGTAGTGTTTCCACCATAGTGCCAACATTACCCGTTGGATAAGTTTTGACGTCGGTATTCGCGATTGCTATATTCCTGTAATCCTATTACTGGTTACGCTGGCCTATAGCGAGTAGGACATTTATAACTTACGTAGCCGCGAATTAAAACCGAATTTTCTTTGATATAAACGCTGTTTTACAAAATGGTCAATTCGTATTTAATAGGTTTCATTTGATTTAATATTATTAATTTACTAATACTTTTTTTCACTTCACATTATTTTATAAATTATATTATTAATTATATATTAATATATTTGTAATAAATTATAATAAAATAGTATACTATATAGTATCAAAACAATCTCAAAACTAATTTTCTAATATTATATACTGGGATGAAATTTAACTCAATCGATCTGAAAACAATTTTAATAATGTGTAATATATAATATATATTATATAGCATTATTATATATGTAATATTATACGTACAAATACATATATGCCTTTCGTTAAAATATCTTTTACTAATTTAAATATTAATGTTTTTGCAGATGTTTAATATATAAATTTTTTGTTTTTACATATAAATATATATATATATATATATATATATATATATATATATATATATATCAGATATGTAGATACCGAACTCTCATGTATCCAATAATGCAGAATATTTTATTCAAATATATGAAATACTTTGATATACAATAAATAGATAACTCATCATATATATATATTAGACATTGCGAAAATATCAACATAGAGTCTATTCTATATCATATAGGAAATTTATTTTAAACCCAATCAATTGATATTAGTTTTTGAAATTTCCATCTCGCATTGTATATCTTATTATTATTATTAATTTGTATGGATAAACTATCAATAAAAAATGTGATAGCTTCGAACAAACCCAATGTGTTATAAAAAATACAAATTATTATAAAATATATTTTTTAATATTAATTACAAATCAATTAAGTAATTAATTTAAAACAATAATTGTTAATAATATAACATTATAAAAAGAAGAAAAAGGAAATTATATCAATTATTATCTGTGTATACATATGGATATATTTATTATTATCGTATTTGCCAATGAGGAAAAATCCATGTCATTTTAGTTTTTTGTTATATAATAAAAGTGAAGATATTTTTTTATTAAATATGACATTTATTTTTTATTTAAAATTTTGTATAAGATTATAGATAAATAGTTTTTTTGAAATATTTTTTAGTATATGTAAGTCGGATAAATGTATTATTTGTATTTATCATCATACTCTTTAAGTTTCATATGGTATTAACCTACTACATTCCTAGACAAACATGTAATAATTATGCAAAACACTTTAATATATACTATTTTTTTAATAATAGGCTAGTTTACAGATTTCATTTTTATATTATGTAAATATAATTATTTTATAAAATTATAAAATATTTTTATTAAAATGTAATATTCATTTAAAATTTAGTTAAAATGTAATATTTATTTAAAACAATATAATGACACCACTCTGCTTGCTGGGTAGAGTGCAGCATAAATTATTTTTCTATATACATATAGTAGTTTTTTAACAATTAATTACCCAAAAATACAACCAGATTATTTTTTTTATATAATAAATGTTAAAATATATTTTTGGGGCATTAAAAATTAAATGTTTATTGTTTAATATAATCTAGTTTCTTTGTAAAATAAACATAATACATTGATTATTAATATGTCTTGATTTTATGTGTTTCCCAAGAAACTAGTTGATGTACCTATTATAAATGCTTACATAATTTTTTTTAAATATATGATAATTATAATATAATTTAATTACAAAAAAATACTTTTTCTCTTTTATTATAAATTTAAAAGACTATGGTAACTTGTGCTTAGATCACTGACCATTCTAATAATTTTAAATAAAAAATAATTGTAATATTTTAATGTACATAAAATATATTTTTATTATATAAAAAAAACTAAAATGACCTGGATGTATTTAAACTACCCAATAAACCATCCAGACGTTTTTGTTTTTTGATATATAATAAAAGAAAATACATTTTATTTATATTTAAATTATATTGATTTTATTTAATTTAAAATAATTATATAATAATTTATAATAGTTACATCATCTGGTGTATTGAGAAGTACATAACATTCTTTAATTATATAATCAAGTCCACTCAAGAAACTATCTAGGTTAATTTAGTTTTATTTTTTAAGTAAAAATATATATTATTTGTATGAAATATATTTTTATAAATATATATAAAAATATATTTCAATACCTGGGTAATTCTTTATTTTATTTGAAAATGTGATATCATTTTTGATAAATTAATGAATACATTAAATTAATTAAAATATATATTATTTGAACGCAAATTTTAAATTATATATAAAAATAGATTGTAATTCCTATTTATTTTGAAAATATGCAAATCATTTTTGGTAAATTAATTTAATATATTATAATATTCATATATAAAATATATATCATTTTATTCCTAGTATAATTTATTTTAAAATTTGTATATTTTTAAATACATTATAATTTAAACCTACTAAATAGTCTTGCTATGTTCATATTAATGGAATAAAAAATAGTATACCTGTATATATATATACATATATTATAAATAATAATAAATAATGTATTTTTAAATGGAATCAAAAATAGGATACCTGTATATATATACATATATTATAAATAATAACAAATAATGTATTTTTTATAACTTTTATTACATCAAATAATTAAGTTAAATTAGTTTTATTTGTTATGTAATAGTGAAATATATTTTATTTATATTTAAATATATTATATGGTTAATTTATATTTATAATAATGTGTAAAAGTTGCATTATTTAGTTTGTAATAAATTAATATTATAAATATTGAACATGAAACTCCTAGAAATGCAAAAGAATATTGTTCTTATGATTTATTTACAAAATAAAAACAAATAGAATATTTAAATAAAATGAATGTAATTTGAATGAATCGATAAACATATCTAATCATCTTTAAGCCATGCTTCCTTGCCACCGTAAACAATACCTCCTCCATACTTTAGGTGGCCATTGAATAGTTGCTCTTTCATGACTTGTGACATCAAAGATCTAAGTAGTTCTGAAGAACTCTTACACCTGCAATTAAAAACCAAGATTATTAATAAACAAAATATTAATTGTAAGAATCAATTACAATTTACAATTTTTTGTAATAAATTAATGATAAATTATTTAAACATCAATACAAATAATTTATCAAATTAAAATAGAATATTTATTACAATGAAATATTATAAATAAATTGATTACTTTTTATCATCGTTTTTTTCAGCGCAAAATTCAAATCAAATTTTGACAATAGCAATATCGATTGTTTATTTTATGAACTTTACTCTAATTATTATAATTTAAATAAATGTTTATAATATATATATAGTATATATTGAACTAAAACATAAACTATAATTATATAATGTAAATAATTATATACTATATATTTAAGTAACAGATATATTACTATATACAAAGAATATAATATATAAGATTAATATATTGATTACAATTAAACAATAGTTTATATTATACAAATTTGCTAGAATATTTATATAAATATCTTAGTATTATCAATAGCATTCATAAAATTTGGAAAATATATTGATATTAATAATAATGTTATGTTTGTTATACTATTCATCAATAATTAGTATTTTATAAATTAGTGAACAACTTCATGTTTAAATTCACCTTTATATGTTCATGTTATAAAATATAATATATTTAAATTAGATAAAATATAATACATAAGAAATGACTAAATTAGTTTAACAGTATGTATACAATTGATGATAATTATTAGTATCATATTCCATATATAAGCTTATCAATAATTGTACAATCTATTGTATTAACTAGATTATAAATATTATTTTTTGATAGATTTATATTTGAATAATTAAGATATATGAAAAATAAACATGTAATACACTATGGATATTGTTATTTTAGATGAATACAATGAGTAAAATTAAAAAATGTAAATAAAGTTTAAAAAAAAGTCAAAAAATTATTTACTAAAAAAAGTATGAAAATTAATGATAATATATTAACAGGTCAGTACTGCACTTGGTTAGTTTAGCCTCTTTTGCTTCTTTTTTAACAATCTTCGGTTTTATCTTTTTACAACCTGGTCAGTTAAATGAAAATCGCTGATAAAATACTCAGTTCTTATTAATAGTAAGATAACAAGATAGTAATAGTTATAAAAGGAAAATCCTATTTAATATACATTTTTAATTACATTTAGTTATTTAATACTTTGTAATAATTTGATATTACTAATTAGATCTTACATGTTTTAAATACATAATATATATTTAGTTTATTTAAATAGAACTTAGATTCCCACAAAGCTGTGGAAAGTTTATAAAATATGATAACCAATGTAAAGTATAATTAACTATTTACATAGGATTAGAGAACCTATGGAAATATTACTGATAAAGAATTTAGGAGCAGTGATATCTCTTTGTTTATTTGCTTCGTCCATTTTGCTTTCAATATCTCCCAGTTGCTCCATTATATAATTTGAATTCTGTAAAAAGATGATTCAAGAATGCGAAGGCAAATTAAGGAGGGTAACAAAACTTATGTTACAGGGGAAAATATTTTGTCGCAGTTTTATGTTATAAAATATGAATTTTAAATCAAAAACATATTTTATATAAAATATATTTTATCTATTATTTGTTTTAAATATTTTACAATGGTTATTATAACGTATAATAATTTATAAAGTATGGTTTCTTTGGTGATTGATAGTTTATGCAGACATTAATACAAACATTAAGCAGATTATTGGAACTCAAAGTATTGATCCAGTATTCACTCCACAATATCGATAACATCTTTTTGTCGAGCGATGATTTAAAATAGGATATATCGAGGGAATAGTACCTAAGAAGAGAAATGAAGAGTTAGCAATTAGGAGAGGATATGAAGAGCGGAATAAGTAAGGAGATAACATTTCATAGGAGAAGATATTAAGAGGATAATTTGGTTGATATGTGAGAAATTGTAATCGTAAAAATAGTGTTTATCTTATAAATATTGTTATAAAAAATAGACTTTTATAATATTTAGTTATATAATCTATGCAGATTGATTTGCATAAACTCTAATGGACTTATAAAATCAACCATTCATTAAATATTTTATAAAAAATGTTTCAGTAGATTGAAGGATTTTTCCAAATTTACTAACACTATGTTTTTATGGTCAAATATATAATATCTAACTGTTTACAGTGTACCCCAAAGTCTTTGATCTTATCTAGAGGAATAGATTGATATTGCGTTGGTTCAGCGGAGTCTGGAGTACAGTCCTGAGAAAATGTAAATAAGTTCAAAAGAGAAGGGATAACTTGTAGTCATTAACTAAATGGGGGGTGGGAATTAAACTGGGAACAAAGCTAAACACTTATAAGCCTCAATATCTATTTAATATGTAGTTAGGGATTCTCTCTTGAGTAATTGTATTATTCTTATTCTTATTATTAAGATAATATATCTATATTTATCGTTCAGTAGTTATAAATAAATATATAAGTATATATATTATTTTGTAGATCTAACAATATTTGTGATCTTAGTAGATTATACTTATATATAAATATATATTATATATTATACCGGATAATATGGGATAATAATAATTGAAATCTAATTTATTACTAGAAATGAAACCTTGGGGTATGTTCTGAAAGCACCAATATCTACTTTTCCCGCCGACATTGTTCTGATAGGGTCAACCTGGGTCAACAAATATTTAGGTCAACATAGTCTAGGAATTAGAATCGCTAATGAGGATTTATAGAATAGAAAGTAAACATAAATATTAACATTCAAAATTATGTAGAAAAATAATTTAATATTAAAAACTGCAAAAATAAAATACAAAAAACTAATTAATATGAAATTCATGTTTAAAATTATACCCCGAAGTGTTAATAGATTTCTTATTAATATAATATAAGGCATGTATACTATTATATTTTATAGATAAGCAATTATAAAATTATTAAAGCAGGAAGAATATGATCAAATAACTCATGTTATTAAGTATATAACTAATAGATTAATAAAAATAAAAATAATCTCAAATTTTTTATACCATAAATTCATTTCACATAAGAATTTTAGATTTTAAAATGAAAATTATTCAGATAAATTTTTTATAATTAAACAATATTGTATTATATATTATGAAATTTCTGAATTTAAACCATTAGTCTAGAAAAAAGAGGAAATACAAATATTCAAGAGATGTGGCTAATTATAATGACGTCATAGCAGCAATAATTAATATATTTCATAAATTGTGATAATGACCAATAACAGGTGAAGTATTTAAATAATCAATACATTTATATAATGAACTAAATAGATATTTAAATGCTGAATAATGTAAAACCAGGAAATTAATACAGAGGTATATTTCACAAATATGTATTTAATTGACAGACATAAAGCATTAAATAGATATTTAATAACTGAGTGAACCGTAAAAGAAGGTAATTAATATGCAACTATATTTCAGTAAAATATACAAAAAGCTCACCACGATTGCGACAAAAGGTTCTTGAAACTGTTGATTCAGCATCTGGGTGTTGACGTCGATGCCGGAGAGCCAGCAGCCATAACCCGGGTGGCTGTGGTACCAACCAATCACGCACTCCAGTCGCCCCGCCTACAATAGGCTCAGGGTTAAGCGAATACAAAGTGGTTAGAGGTACGGCTAGATTACATATATACACTTTAGACTTCATATATACACATTAGACTACATATATACAAGTTAGACTAAATATATACAAGTTAGACTACATATATACACTTTAGACTACATATATACAAGTTAGACTACATATATACACATTAGACTACGTATATACATGTTAGACTACATATATATATTTAGAGAATATATTATTATGCTTTATGAAATATTTATATATGAAATAAAATTATAAAATGATTAGATAATTATTAAGTAATTAATAACGGGACTAGATAGATTTAAGAATATTTATAATGTAATGATTGTTAGTTTGTATTTTATTTTATTTATAAATGACCTCAATATTACATAATTAAAAATTAAAATTCCGATCAATTCATAATCTATAATTTACGAAACAAAAAGAATTGCGTTCGAATTGATCACAGAAATGGTATCAAAAGAAATAAACCCTTTTCACAAGTTCTGTGTACTCGGCCATGTATTCATAGGCTTCCGATTGCGCATTCACTCGAGTTTCTGTTCCTTCAACGGGAAGGGCAAATGTGTCAATCACAATCATATTTCTTCCATCGACCTGTCAATCAAAATGTAAGCATATCGATAACGAACTATGAATAGTTTAATAGGATTATTAATGGCATTTTATATGATTAAATTATTTATTCTTTAGTTTATAGATAAGAAATGTTGAGATTAGATAAATACAATATTAAAAAATATTATAATTCATAATTAAAGGCAACATTCGTATGCATCTTTTATTCAGATTTCTAAAACTAAATAAACTAAATAAACTACATAAACTAAATAAACTACATAAATTAATACTATGGTCGACCAAACTCCACATCGCAGGTTCATATCAACCTTTCCGAGTAGTAGACCCATGATTTCGATGTTACCACCGGACTTGGCATGCATTACCATCTTAAGCAGAGCGAGGGCGGATACACGCACATCTTGAAAATAGTTGATGCTGTGTGGGCAAAGACATTAGATTTTTTCTTTAGTTATTGCAACATTTTATGTGCACATTTGTGTTCCAATTACATGATTATAAATATTAATTTAATATAACTTGATATTAATTTAAAATTCCATTAAATATAGGTTACTTTTATAAAAAGTGTTGAGATAAATAACAATTTTGTGTTAAACAAGAAGTAGATGGCAGCAAAATATGTAAACATAGAACATGTTGTTCTACTATTTATATTTACTGAACCATAAAATATATCTCAGTGAATTGGAATATTTTAGGGATTATTAAATAACTCATGCCACTCTGAAATATTTAAAAATAATTACTACATAACTAGATCTCTAATGTACATTAAATGTTAAAATAATAATGTTCAGTCAATATGAACAACTTTCGTAATCTTGAAGACTGTAGTTTCACGTTAGTGCAATGACTTATTTGCTAGAGTATAAACTCTTGTAACGGTATCAATGAATTTCTCACAGAATAGTTTGCACTTCTATATTTGGCTAATATTCAGTAATATTTATACGACTTTATATTATATAATACATTCAGGTGTGATATTGTACCAGGAAGTATATTATCAACAATGATCGGGTGAGAAATGGCAGTCATTCTGTGTATTAAAATCTCCATATAGCCCAGAGATGTAGAAACAGATGCAAAGACAATCTCAACCCCGTGTCTATGGTGATGCTCGGAGAAAACCATTATCTATTTGAACGACGACATTAGATTACTTATGTTCAACATCAATAATCACTACTACAAAAATCTCTCATAGACTTGTTGAAGTGTTGGTATATGAGTTTTCACCGCATTTGGTGTCCTAAAATTACACAGAGATTTTCGAGACAGAAGAACTATCTCTTTTACTCCCATCATTCTTGTTAATATACATAACTATATGCTGTGTACATCAAATAAACATCGACCGGTAGTCAGTGTATTGAGTGTAACAGAATAAGCTAAGCGAACATCGTTGACCATACTATAGTAAAACGCACCAAAGGTGATTAACGACAATAACTTAGGATTGTAATTGCAATAGTGAGAGTGGTTTAATGGCTTTTTTTGATTTTATTACAAAATATCCATTTTTACTAAAATGATTTAAAATCAATTATTTGTAATGACTTTTTATAAGCAAATATTTAACAATTTAAATATGTTTAAAAATGACATAATATTTATGTATATTGAACATATATAAATGTAATACTTGATATTTAATACTTCAAAACAGATATTTTTCATATATATATATATATATATAGTATAATATATTAAATCACGATATACGTATTAAGAGAGATAAGAAGTACATAACAATCACTTAAATATATTCAATGACACCTTAATAGAATAGACAATTGTAAAATTATATTTCGTTGAAATAAACAAACTTCCCTATTATGTTCATTGACTTAGTCCTATTTTATTGTTTATTCATTATAATAGTAATATTTATTAATAATATAAAATATTACTTTTAGTTTGGTAATTGAATTTTAACCAAACTTTTTAGTCCATGGTTTTGTTTTTAATATTTCAGTGTGTTTTTTCTTATCGTAGGTATAAATTGTATCCGTTAATTCGATATCATTTGTGAATTCCCAGTTTGTTTGCGAAACTGAAGTCATGTCAATATCTTTATCAACCTCCATGGTCTAAAACCAGAGTTCAAAAATAGCAATAGAAATATTTATTTTATTTAAAATTAAAATTTATTTAAATTCTTTGAGAAATTGATTTAATATATTTATATAATTTTAAATCATAGATATAGAATTGAAAATAAATTATAAAATTTTATAATAAACACGTGACTCGTGCCGTAATAAATGTTTGATATCAGTTTTAAGATATTACATAATATAACTAGACTAGAGCTTACACACAGTTAACTGTTATATCACTATATTTGATATGCATGATGAATTAATTAGTTATATATTATTAACTTTTTTATAATTAGATCTACAAATACATAGTTTTCACATGACCTTTCCCTAGAGTAAACTCTAATAATTTTAATATAAATGTATAATGTCCTAAGTAAAATTATAAAGCTATGTCAGCTACTATTAAATACAAATCCATATTTTAATTCGTCTATAAATAACATAAAATAGATTATAATATACGAATTATGTGTAGAATTAGTAGTAGTAGTAGTAGTAGTAGTAGTAGTAGTAGTAGTAGTAGTAGTAGTAGTAGTAGTAGTAGTAGTAGTAGTAGTAGTAGTAGTAGTTGTCGTAGTCGTAGACGTAGTCGTAGAGCCCGTTCTGGCTCTGACCATACCGGTCATCAGGAGCCAGAGAATGGCAAAAATCCTCGGTGGTGACGATCCCCTGGTAGAAATATTAGGTAGTCGAGATAGACTAGGTTGGTCGGTACCACCTTCTAAAGATGGTGTTCCTCTGCGTAGTACATCCGAAGTGCGCGCTTCCCTAAATGAGCAACTAGTACAGAGTGTCGATGGGCGTGTTTTGGTGCCTGGTAATAAACTAAACGGTTGGATAAGATGTAATCGTCTGATTAACGCACACGATTACATCAATGTATTCAAATTGAGACATAATATCCTCCCTTGTCCAGCCAGGGTCAGACGCGCCTATCCGGAAATAAATACTCAGTGCGCGTTTTGCGGGTACCCGAATACCACAATGACACATATTCTGCAGAGGTGCCCGCAGACACACGTTGCCAGGGTAAGACGTCATGACAAAGTGACGGCGATGCTAGCGAGTTCGTTGGAAAACAAACGTTATATGTGTTTCCTCGAACCTCACATTAGAACGCCGACTGGTATTCTTAAACCAGATCTTATCACTTGTCGTGACGGCTTAGCAGTAGTCGTCGACACGCAAATCACCACTGACCCATCAGTCATGGATGAGAGGTTTGATCAGAAAACTCATAAGTATGACATACCCCTCGTCCGCGAATTCGTGATTAATATAACCGGTGCTTCTGAGGTTAAATTAGGAGCGCTCATACTAGACTGGCGTGGGCAACTCGCCCCTCGGTCCGATGGGCTCCTGAATAGCCTCGGAATGTCAGCATCGGTAAAAGAATTAATCACGATTCGGACGTTGGAAGGTGGTGTACGAGCATACATACACTACATGCGAGCTACATAGGCTTACTACGTACACCAAGGACTGATTAGGTGTTGTGCGAAACTAGAGAACCAAACTTTACTCATTTATTATACCCTCCCGCTAAAATTAACTACATCACATTACCACGTTAACTTCCCATCATATATTATTATTATACCTACCTTCACATATTTCAATACGATTTCACACCGCCATGTTATTATTAATACATCTCTTTACCTTTTTTTTCTTATTGTTGGTTGTTTTTATACGTAAACCCCTACTCGTACATTACTATCGATGTTCATCATTTGTCGAACAATCCTTAAATGGTGAAGCCCAGCCAAAGTTTCTTTGAAATAATAAATGGGACAATGACAAGTTGTCCAGAAATAGTAGTAGTAGTAGTAGTAGTAGTAGTAGTAGTAGTAGTAGTAGTAGTAGTAGTAGTAGTAGTAGTAGTAGTAGTAGTAGTAGTAGTAGTAGTAGTAGTAGTAGTAGTAGTAGTAGTAGTAGTAGTAGTAGTAGTAGTAGTAGTAGTAGTAGTAGTAGTAGTAGTAGTAGTAGTAGTAGTAGTATTAGTAGTAGTAGTAGTAGTAGTAGTAGTAGTAGTAGTAGTAGTAGTAGTAGTAGTAGTAGTAGTAGTAGTAGTAGTAGTAGTAGTAGTAGTAGTAATAGTAGTAGTAGTAGTTGTCGTAGTCGTAGACGTAGTCGTAGACGTAGTCGTAGTAAAAGCATCAGCAGCTGCAGCTGATGTGTTAATATAACTTTACTTATATGAATATAGGTATGCAATAAAACATTTTAATGTGTATACATATCCACATATAGTCTGCAATTAAAAGTAATGTTCCGAAATAGAAGTCTATGGACACTGTCCATTGGACAGTTTATAATTAATCTTTTTGATATATTAGAATTATTTTTCCATGTCTACATTATCGTTGTACATATAAAAAGAAGGCGATTTCAAAACTCTATTTATCGTATACAAGGCCTACAAATGTTATCAAATTCTATCATAATGTTGATGACATGAGTTAACTTTTAACTCTATTAATATATATTAAAAGTTGTTATTAATGATCTAACTCCCTCATTATAGCCAATATTACAGTATTAAATAATATTGGAGTATAATATAACACATTAATATGAAATACCACATAATTCCATTATATAAAGTATACTATATACAGACAAATAAGCACACACACACACACACACACACACACACACACACACATACACACACACACACACACACACACACATATATATATATATATATATATATATATATATATATAAATATATATAGCCACATAAACATACTTATATCATATTCCTTTTAGAGATTCTGATATAAATATTGATTAATGTGCATTTTGTTGAGTTCTATTCATTAATTATAAGTAATACCTTATAGTTATAGTATCATGTTATGTGTATTGACAACATTAAAATATTTACAATGATTTTTTTATAAATATTATATTACATATAGATCTTATATAATATAAATTAATGACAATGTAAATTTTACTTCTCATGTGTATATCTTTCATAAATAATACTAGTTATGGGTATCACAATCGTTAGATCCCAATTACACTGCTCAATCATACCTCGGCATCAAAATTGATTAAATGTAGTCAATTCATATTTTAGATTATTGTATATCATATTTACATGATATATACAATGTACTACTTTATATTCAAAATATCGTTATGTATACGAGGTTCGAGAGGATGCATATTTAATTTAGGGATATCCATTAATTGAATAAACAGCTTTATTACAATCCTGTAATATGTAAGAAATCTGCATTTCAAGAAAAATAAATCAGGTAGATATGAATGTTATAAATATGAATCTAGGTTATAAGTGCTATTGGTTCTAAGCTCAGTGCCTATACTTTTAACAATATATTTAATATATTTTATTACATTTATAAATTTCACATATCGTATTTGTAATTGAGTTGCTTATATTAAATTATATGTATTGTATTTATTGTCTTTAGTATAATAAAAATAAAAAACAATTTATTGAAAAACTATATTTACTAAGTAAATACTTGTAAAATTTTATATTACAAATTTCATAATTATCACATGTTGTTCACATTGTTGTTTAACATATTTTATATTTATTTATAATTTTACAAAATAATTGTATTATAATTTGTGTATATCAAATAATTAGTATCTATAAGTTTAGTAGAATTAATACGTTTTAGAAAATGATTGATTAACATAGATCACGTGTGTAGGAGGAGCCTAATTTTATCTTTAAACTATTATTAACTTTCTTTTTATTTTATATTCGGCATTTAAACTTCAATATTAATCATGGCTGATGAATCTAAATTAGTAGTAATCGCTGTTGATGGAAGTGAACAAGCTGACGATGCATTAAAATGTTTGTTTAATTTATATAATAATAGTAATATATAAATTATACTTAAACAGTAAAAGTAAATAATATTGAACTTATTAATTTATTCCTAACCTTATTTCAAACAATATTACAGATATAGCAATATGTTATACATTATATATAATATATTTTATTTGTAATGTATATAGCGATATATATGCATTATGTAATATATATATATATTATAATATAATTATATCAATTTAGAAAATATATATTAATATAATATATTTTTATATATTATTATATAACCTGTAATTCTTTATAGTTTATAGATTCAACCATGAATCATAGTTCTATTAATATACATAAGCTAGTACAAATATCATTTTATTTTCAATATCTCTATTTTGTATTTTTTTAGCACGCAACTCCCGCATAATTTGAACTCGCCATTTAAATGACTTGCTCGAATATATCTATTTAAGAATACATTGTATATGTATGCAAATTTGTAATGTTTGTTAATTAAACTATATAACATAATATATATATAACATCAAAATTATATTAAAGAATCAATAATAAGTATAATAGTTCAAAACATATATAGTAATATTAACAGTATTTGTAAATATATTTATTGATACATTAATTCATGATTAAGTCTAATAATTTGATAATCCTGAAGAAGTACATTGCTTTTGAAAAACGATTTGATTTCCAATTCTCACATAATATAGAATTATGTAATAGTTATATCAATTTCATTCTAGTGTACACATATTATTATTTAATATAAAAGAATAACAATACAAAAAATTAAATTATCAGTTCTATGTAGTTTTCATGAATTTATGAAGTTTAGATTTTTTATACATTTATAACAGCCAGGTAGTTTTATTATTTTGCATATTTTAATTTCATTGTATAATTTGTAGTATTTTCTTATCAACCCATGAATTTTCACATAGATCATTATAGTTTTTTTGTTGAATAAAATAAAACGAAAAATTCTATTTATTTGAATTTTGTATATAATACATATGTATTTATTATTTCGATATATTTGATAAAATAATTTATAATAGCTATATCCCTTCCCAGTAATCATAAATTGTTCTGAATAATAACAAAAATTATATCATGTATGCATTTAATTAATGTAATTGAATTAGTTTGTTTTAGTAATATTACAACAAACCAAGTGAAGTAATATTTCTTTAAAGTACTTTGATAACAAAAATAAAAAAAATAATATAAAAGAAATTTTGCAATGCAAAAAATAAATAAAATAACTTGATGGTTTTCTAGGTTCACAAAAACCAGATGATTATTATTGATTATTAAAACTTTTATATAATTATTTTAAATAAAATAGAATTATAATATAATTAAAATATGAATAAAATATATTTTCTCTTTTATTATATAAAACAAAACTCAAATGACCAGGATGATTTCTTGGAATATGCTATGATTCTAAATCATTTACAAATAAAGAAATATATATATATATTATAAATGTTTGAAATATAATAAATTATAAATATTTTTAATTTAAAAATGATATTAGCTATGATTTATGCAATATTGAATTATTGAAAAAATATATGTATTAAATATTAAACTATTATTAATATATTCAATATATTCAATTATATATATTTACTACTATAGTAATAAAATAAATAATCTTTTAAATTGCTATTTAAAAAAATACTATTTAAGTATGATATTTAAAGCAATACATTAATTTACAAAGTATTTAAATGATTATTTTTATAAATTCATTATAAATAGGTTATCTCATTATAATATTATATACACTGTATATAATTCACAGTTTAATAAAAAAGAATATGTTTTTGAATGAATAATATAATTCATTATATTATGAAATATTTAGTTTGATTTTAACCATAGAGTTCAAAGTACAAATTGTGTAAAGATTAAAAACACTCTATACTCTATCAGCTGTGTAAATATGCAAATATTTGTTAATCTCTTGAGTGTAGGTTCACAAACATATTTTAATTTATATTAATTTATATTAATATAAAAATAATTTTAAAAATTAGAAAGATATATTATTATTTTATTAATTTATTTATATATTGGGTTTACAAGGAAATAATATTATTTTCGATACAAAATATATACTGAATATAAATTCCATGTTTTTTATTATCTACAAGTCAAATGGACTGTTTGATTGTGAAATAGCTGTTGATGTTGTTTCTATATGTGTACAGTACTGGACTTTGTTAATTTAGTTATACCTTCTATGATATATAGGTATTTTTATATTTATTAGAAATATAACATTATAACATTATCATAATATAGTATCTACTATTCTATAGAATAATTTCTATAAATGCGTTCAATTAATGATATTTCTTGCACTATATTATTTATGTTTATGATATTTGATATTATGTTTATTATTCACAGATAATATGACCTTTGACTTTTACAGTATATGCCTACTATAGTGTACTCTCTTTCAGTTACTATTTATAACGCCTCGGTGAATTCAATCGAGATAACAACCCTTTTTATCTACTTTATCCCGTCACTTCGCCATATACTTATAACTGTTTATCTAGATATAGAACTTATAGTTAAGTTGTGATCCCGGATACAATGTTGGCTTATTGACAATACTACTTAATATAGCGCAATAAAGAAAATAAAACAATAAAGACTATTAAATTCGTTTACCCTGTCCTTGCAGCAATAGAAAAGAATGTGTATGCACTTATGTTTTGCTATGTGTTTGTAAAACAATGTAAATATATTAATTAGGTGCTCTCACCCATTGTAGAATATTTCTAGATCAACATCATACTAAGAAATATAAATATTTGAATTACACAATTAAAAAATTATTATTTATTGATATTGATCTCGTATGACAATAATTCTTCTTAATATAAATATTTATCAATATTTGCATACATAAGATTATCTAAACACATATTTATATTTAAATGAAACTGAAATTAACGGCTCCACTATTTAGTGAAGTAGTTCAGATATATTATATAATATATTGTTATAATGGTTATATTGTATAATTGTTATATTGTCCATGTTTTGTTAAACAACATTGTTTAGCTCTGTGCTGGCTTCTCTAAAGCATGTTATGATATAATTACATGTAAACCAGTTCAATGTGGGTCTGTAATTTGATTCGCTATTCTATTAGGAAGATTTGCATATTTAAATTAATTACACGAAATCTTATAATGTAATCATTTCTGCAATATAATGTATTCCTTTTCTCTTTCTATATGTTATATATATATTTACATATATTAAAGTTATAATATATCTTGTGATTTCTTTTAAACAATATAATGGATACTCTAATGTATAATATCTTTGTATTACCTTATGTAACAAATGTTATTTCTATGCGGTCTATTAAGTAGATATTTGGCTTTTTTTGATTCCTCTGTATATTGTTGAGATTTACTCTCTCGACCATATTAGTTACTTTAGATTGCTTTTCTGTTATAAATCATTAGTAACCTTACGGCTATTTAATGATGAAAGTTATTTATAACTACACATAGCTGAATATTTCTCATACTTTAAATCAAAGTTCATCTATTTTTTTTGATTTATCAGTTTATATTTTAAGTGACAAATTTGATTGTTTTAAATTGATTTCGATTACGTACTTATAAAAAGACCAGTTACTTCTTATATATATAAAATATAACAATTTAAATTGAATAATGTTTTTAATATTAACTTAAATATAGTAGTATATATTTCTATATATAAATAATATATTTTATACCACAATTGATATAGAATTTATAGACTTCTGAAATAGCGTATTCATTATTATTTTATATAAATCCACTGAAATATTAATAATATTATTGAATTCGACATACGATTACAGTTTACTTGGATAACATCAGAAAGTCTGGTGATAAGCTGCTTTTGATCCACAGTGCAGAACCTCCTTACATCACCTCACAACGTTGGTAGACATAAAGTAGGCCCAGGAGAGATTTCCTAGTGCCATATTGGTGTTATTATTACCGGAAGCTACATTTAATTCAGTTTAATGATTTCATCCAGTTAGATTCTAATCCTCTGCATTATATTTATGTTGTTTATGTTAGAGAATGTGCTGTTTCTATTTACACGACCATACACGACTATATGTTAATGATTTTCTCTGTATATGAATTGAGGACATTGATGTATTAGACTGCGAAATTTAATAGCCTAGTTAATATGGTACGTAATTGCTATATGTAAATGAAGGCGTGTATTTTCAATTTCTGATATATTCCAGCATCAACTCGCACTACATCAAATGCTGCTCATTGATAATTAATACCTTCTATAAACCTACTTCCCGCAGAGGCTGTCTACGTCACCGGAGACCTTTGGGAGCAGATGCTAGTAAAGGAGAAGGAGAAGGTCAAGGCTTTGGAAGAACGCTATGCGGAAAGGCTCCGCGCCGAGAAGGTCGAGGATGTAGAAATAGGAATTCTAGCAATTATTTTGCTAACGATACTCTAATTATAAAATGCATCACATTAAAATATTTCTAACATTATAATTATTATTAAATTAATGTAGTGGTAAATCAATTTAGTAAAAATGGTACTATACTATTGCTAGCTTTTTACATTTCACTATATTCTGCAATACTATTGAGAAATATATTTAGATTTGTATATAGAACATTTGTAATTGTAATACAGTTTTATCAATTATGCTTTCGGGTATATACGAATAAATGAAGATCTCATTGTCTATTACTACAGGTGTCCGGGCGTATCAAGGCAGTATTTAGCGACCGAGCTGGAGAGATGATTGTTCAGGTTGCCGCTGAAGAAAAAGCTAGCCTTGTGGTAGTAGGTCAGTATTATATCTACCTCACCGACTACCTTCTATATTGAATACACTCACTTATATCTACGCACATACCACACTTCGTCACCATCACATGATTTAGTCTATAATTGCCACTAACAGTAGAAACAACACTTTTCAGGTACTCGAGGTATGGGTAAGATTCGTCGTACAATTCTAGGTTCGGTGTCCGACTACATTGTACACCATTCATCTTGCCCTGTCTTGGTGTTTCGCCACCCAAAGTAGATCTAGGCCATCAGCCTCAACACCTATTGAATAATCTTCTCGCCATTGTACAGATTACAATAAAATTATTATATCAACCACCGACTTTTCTGTTTAGAATTTATTATTAAACCCTCTATCGATAAGGTAACATAAAAACGTTATGCAATCTATAATGACTCGTGTGATTCATAATTTATACATTTTCTTGATTATTGGATTATTATAAAATCTATACATTTCTAGTTTATATTGCTACATTACATTTTGAAAACACTCATTTTTGCATTTCATAATTCCTTTAATTTAATTATTATTTGTACAAATATAATTTTATAAAACTATTACAGAATTATGTTTTCATGAAAGAAATATTTGTATTTTAAGATTTTATTTATTTATAAATAAAAACCATATTGCGATATGGTCTGGTTATATGCATTATAATACAGAGAGATAGAGAGAGCAGAAGTTATAGGGGTTTGTAGTCGAGTTTCGATTCCAGTTTCTTTGTATCCGCAACCTTCCTTACTGCTTTCATGAAGTCCTCATTGAGAACGTGATCTCTCTCGGCACGGATGGCAAACATACCTGAAGAGTCGGATACAGGGTTTGAGTAGGGTATGCAGGATGTCATGGTCGTACGAGGGCCCGCTGATTATTATATAACCTTGAGAGCTCGTATTGTTATATAAACAATGAACGTAGTCTAGAGCACGCAGTGTTCATGAGAATATATCTCTTGGTCGTTAATATTTGATATGTACATAGATTAGTTCAAAACGCTCTACATATATCGACAGTGATTTATATCACCATAAAATGTATCACCGATGAGAGGTTAAAAACCATTAAATAATTTGTATATAAAACGAACATTGAATTAAATTGCGGAATGGTAATATCAACGTAGCAGACAGCTATTTAATGAGACCATTTTTATTTCAGCAAGTTTTTACATTCATACATTATTTAATATTATTTACTATATATTTCATGATGTAATACAATTAATATAGTTATAAGATGGATATAAAATATGTTAATTAATAGTGTTAATTAATGACTATTACATATTGTTAGATTATGTTGAATTCTATAATTCGTATGATTATTATTTAGTAATATTTGTTTTAATATTAATGACCTCTAAAATAAACTCTTCATTATTTTTCTATCGAAATTTGATTTACAATTTGAATGATAAAAAATAAGAATTTTATAAAAAGAATATAAGTTTTAAATAAAGAATAATGATTAAATAAATAATTAAATATCATCGTAATTAATGTTTGTACACCAAAGTAGTAAAGTAGTAAATAATCTAAATAGTTAATCTATCCACTTTAATGATTTACATACCAAACGTATTACAATAGAGGGTAAATAATTACATAATAGAATATCTGCTGGATCCAGACTTAATGATAAATATGACAAACCTGCTTCAGTACAAATGTTCCTGAGATCGGCTCCGTTGAAATCATCGGACAGCTTCACTACGGCTTCCCAATCTACAGAAGTCGACGATTAGATAATGCACTCATGATACGATAATAAATGCATTCAGTTCCGAGTGAGATGATATATAAAATAATGAGTATTTCGCAAGTTTTTACGAGTACTTACGTAGGTAAATCTACTCACCAATCTCGCCCTTCTTCGAGATGGGCATGGCGTGTATCTTTAGAATTTCCAAACGAGCTTGTTCATTAGGAAGCTTGATCTCTGTGTTTTGTAGCAAATTATGTGGATAGTAACCATATAAACAGAAAACTGTATAATCAATATTAAATGTTTATAAACAACATAAATTTCAATATTGTAAAGTATTTTTTTAACAATAATTTCAACCAATATTTTGATGCTGAACATTTATAGTGTCTATAGAATTTAATTAATATATATATAACATACTCTCTAGACATAACAAGATTCTCAATACAAGAGGTAATAATTTTAGGAAATCTTTTTATAAAAAGAACAAAAGAAAAAATTATAGTTATAGGAGTTATTGTTAAAGGAGGATTGTTTGACTTATATAGTGCACTATAGTTTTAGGTAGTTTAATAATTATATATATATATTACAAGAATGAAATTATTCCTACGAAATAAAGATAGATATCTAGTAGACACTACATTATACATATATGATTTATTACATGTAATTTTACATAGAAAAATATACATAAAAATATAAATATAATCAAAATGTTATATATAAAAAAAAATGTATATCAAAATAGAAATATTTTATACATTCCATTAATTACATTGTATTTTATGTATTTCATTTTAGATAATTCACATGAAATTTCTCTATTATTTTAGTATTTTTGTTGACAACTTATAATTACATAATTTAGTTTGTCAGTGTCATACATTGAAGCCAAATTAGTCTAATTAGTAAATGTGTGACAGAAAAATTTTTACTTTTCATTTAGAAGAATACAAATACATTATAATAATTAAATATATAACTGATAATTAAACTTAAGTTTAGGTTTATTTCAATATAATCTAATGTTATAATTTAAAATTTTTTTTAAAAATCTTATTAATTTCCAATAATAAAAAATATATTTTTAAATCTACAATATTTTACAATAATTATTTTATATAAATAGTAATATTTTTATTTTAAAAGTGTAGAGTTACGTATCGTTATAATATACAGAATTATAATAATTTTTTTTTAGAAATGGTCTTTTTAAAATAGAAACAATTGATTATATTGTAATAAACTTAAACATAGCTGTGTTATATTTTGCTATAATTATTCACAACATAAATATATATAGCATTATGTTAATGTTTTCAAGATATAAAATTTACATATTTATAGAAAATATAGATATGAATATTATAAGTTTTTATATGTTATGTACTTTTTATTATGTATTTAATGTGTCATATATAATTTTGTTGTCATTCTAAACATAATTAGATCACGGCAACATTTTAATAGACACTCGCAAGTTATTGCAGAGGTGAATATATATATGACTGCAATTTATAAAAAAATAAGTTAGATTAAATTAATAATAAAATATATTATTAAAAATTATATTAAAAAATTAGGTAGTGTTATAGTATTGAAGCATATAGCAGTTCATACTTCCTACATGCTAGAGGTTAGTGTCATTGTATTGCAGTTTAGTATAGTTGATATATTGTATATGATGGGGTTAAATGTTAAATGTCTTTAGTAATGATAGTTAAATAACCAGAGTTAATCGTATACATTGCATTTAAATCACATGTCTTGATATTATATCTTTAATAAATAGAATACAAAATGAGGAACCTATTTTTCGATCCAGACGTCCAGGTCTAAGAAGAGCTGGATCCAGGGTATCAGGACGATTTGTAGCCATAATCATCTTCACCTGACCTAAAGCGTCAAAACCATCCATCTGATTCAACAGCTGGATTGTGCATATAATGAACATGAAAACTGGGCAGTTTAAACTATTTGTTAGAATTACATATAATATATATATATATATATATATATTTACTTGAACCTATATATATTATATATATATATATATATATACTTGAACCTATATATATATTATATATATAATGTATCATCACTCCATCATTGTATTAATACATTATTGGTAAATTATGTAAAATTTCATTTTTAGCTATAATAAATTTAATCTCAAATGTATGAATAAATAACAACACAATCATTATTCCTAATTAACAATCATTTATACCTCCATTAAAGTTCTCTGAATCTCCCTATCAGCGGAAGTTCCTTCAGAAAACCTTCTTCCTCCTGGTTTATGGAAATAAGGAGATGTTAATTGAAGGGAAATACGCAGCATTATAAAATATTGTAAAAATTCTTATATTTATAGTTAATTATAGGTAACTAGTACTTTGTAAAGTATTATGCAAAATAATGATATTGATACTAAAATATATTGTTAGTAAAAATACATTGAAATAAAATATCCAACTATGATTTGTATTTTATTTAAATTATGTAAATTATTACATGAAAATTGAATCCAAAAGTGTAAAATTGAGAAAACTGATTTTTTCAACTTTACTGCTTATTACTTATTGCTTATTACTTAATACTTATTGCTTAATACTCATTACTTATTACTTATTACTTAATACTTATTGCTTAATAATTATTACTTAATACTTATTACTTATTACTTATTATTTAATACATATTACTTATTACTTATTACTTAATACTTATTACTTATTACTTAATACTTATTACTTATTATTTAATACTTATTACTTATTACTTAATACTTAATACTTATTACTTATTATTTAATACTTATTATTTATTACTTAATACTTAATACTTATTATTTAATACTTATTACTTATTGCTTAATACTTAATACTTATTATTTATTACTTATTATTTAATACTTAATACTTATTACTAATACTTATTACTAATACTTATTACTTATTAATTAATACTTAATACTTATTACTTATTACTTATTACTTATTACTTAATACTTATTACTTAATACTTAATATTTAATACTTAGTACTTAATACTTAATACTTAATACTTATTACTTATTACTTATTACTTATTACTTAATACCGTACTAAAAACTGGTTTACAGAATATAAATGAGTATAAAGTGTTTGTAGCTTAATTAATAATCTATCGATAGGTTCGATGTTCAAGGTGAATATTAGATATTTCTCAAACAATCGAAGATGATAGCAGATGTGCACGGAGATGATTTTAAAATTCATTGTCTATTTAAACTGTAATAAGAAAATAAAAATGTTCCTCCTGTAGATAATGGAAATAGCCATCTTATAGATTTCGGAGGACTGATTCTGAATCTGTTATTAATATTTAATAATCTCAGACTTGTTCTCGCAGAAATGAACGTAAGCTTGTATATATATTTTAAACAGTTTTAAAACGTGTTATAATAACTAATATGATAATTTAAAGCAGATTATAAAGAATAGAAAGCTATATATAAAGAATAGAAATTAATTGTATATAATTAAACATACAATATATAATATGTATAACGATATGAAATTATTATCTAGTTAGTTTATTATTTATATACAAATATAAATATATGTAAATATAAATACCAAATACCAATATATATAGTTAATTATAAATGCCTTCAGGATATATATTATATATCTATATCTATATGCCTATAATATATGATTCATAAAATGATAATCTTATAGAATGCACAATCAATTAAAATTTAATTTGAGAATAGTATTTACTTATATAACACATGGAAAATTTCATTATTAAAATTCTAATTTGACCTGATAAGTAATTTTATTAAATATTTAAATAAACCATACATGTAATAATGTTGTATTAGTATTTCATATATATAGCGATGAGGATTAGGAATCTGATGTTTATTAGATATCCTTTATTAATATTCAGATTTTAATATCGACTACCTTATCCATGATCACCAATAAATGAATACTCAAGTGCTCATTTCTATAAATAGAAAACCATTCATTATTTGTAGCCAATCTGCATTAGTTTGATATCAGTAATATCAGTATTTGTATATAATACTGTGCAGAATAGCATTAAACACATGTATTTAAAGACATTTAATACTATACTAATTCAAATGAAATATACTTTGTGGAACCAAACCATTTGTTGTAGGAAGTACATTTTGAAAAAACTTTTAGTTTAATATCGAGACATTAGAACACTTCTAATTTTTCATTACTATTTATTATACTTTAATTCGATTTTTTGTAAAATGTTCAACATGATTTTATTAACTCTTAAGCAAGAGGGAAAAATATTAGAAATTATTAGAATAATATTAGGAATTATTATAATAATACTAGGAATTAGAACATTTCTAATATTTTTCGAAAACAGTATTTTTTAATACTTACTTTAATGCTAATTGAAATATTTTAAACTTTTTATCATCCGCCGTATTATATACTTGACATAGAAGTAATTGACCATCATAGATTCGCAAAACATATTTCAATAAAGTGTAATTACCTAAATTACCTAGCCCATTAAAAAATTGGTGTATTCTTAAAATAGCTAAGATAAATAGCTAAGGACTCTGTTCTCCTCATGTAAATTGGTTGAAAATCCTATAATTACAGTTTTTAGTTAGATATAAGATATTTTTCTGGTTAAAATAATTTTTAAATTCCGAAATTTCAGTCGAACCTTGAAAATACCTTGTAAATGCGCTAGAAATTAAATATAAAAATATTTTGCAACAACCCAAGAAACCAGATGATGTAACTATTATAAAATCTTATATCATTATTTTCAATACAAATAAACCTCACATATTTTTAATATTATTTGCTGAGTTTATTTATACAAAATAATTCGTATACACTACAAATATTCCAGGTAATTTGATTTAAGCATTTTATAATTTCTTCAATAAAAACCGATAATTTTTTGTAACGCATGAAAAGATTTCTATTCAAAATGATTTCATGAATACGATATATTAGTTAGGTCGTAGGTTAGAACCGATTGCGTCGATTTCGTCCATGAAAATGATGCAGGGTTGGTGGTCCCTCGCATAGCCAAACATCTCCCTGATGAGTCTAGCACTCTCTCCGATGTACTTGTCAACGATGGCACTGCTCACCACCTGGTGAGAGGGGAGGAGTTAACTGTGCAGTGCCGGGGGCTTTCATGTTTAGGCAGAGGATAGTTAGGTTTGTATATTCGGCGGGTGAGATGGCCGGGTTAAGATATGGTGTGGGCTAATCTAAATTTATAGTCGGCGGGTTTCGAAACCAAAATGATTGCAGTTTATGGTCCTTTCAATTGGAATATCAACACTCGTTTGTAAATATTGCAGGTTATAGTCTTATTTAATGTAAGGTTTGATCGACGAAGAGGTAAAGTTGTGAGGAGATGTAAACCTTGAGGAAGTTGGCGTCCAATTGAGAAGCTACAGCGCGGGCTAATAGAGTTTTCCCCGTTCCAGGGGGTCCGTACAACAGACATCCCTTGGGAGGGGTGATTCCAACTCGGATGAACAGCTCGGGATTAATCAGAGGTAGCTCGATCACCTGACAATAGTTGATTGTGTAATGCGATAATCAGGTGTACATTAATTTTAAACAGCTTAAGTAATTATTTATATATTTAACAATGAAGAATTAATTTGTTAAAATAGTAAATTGCTATTATTTGAACATAACATTGGAAAAGTATAAAAAGAAAATGATAGAAAACATAATTTTATATATTAAATAAATATTGCGATCAAATAAATAACACATGATTTTAAATAATAAAAAGGTTCCCTGACCTTCTTTGCAGGGAAAAGTTTATCGGACCTGTCTAGAAATCATTCATACCTACTTATCTAACTAGAAGTTGAACTTGCATCCGACCTCTTTGACTAGAGGTCAAGATGTAATATTACCTCCCTAAGTTCCCTGATTTGTTCCGTGAGTCCTCCAATTTCAGCATAACTGATATCACCTGGATCTTCCGAGGACATATTGTAAACAAGAGGGTCTACCTCACGAGGAAGATATCTGAGGATGAGGCATGAGAGATAGAGGTGTTATGAGTGAGATAGGAGAGTGAAAAGTGGGTCAGAAGTGTAGTGAGTAGAATAGTGTGACAGGAACATGTTAGGAGTGTGACAGGAGTGATAGGAGTGTGACAGGAGTGTGAGGAATGTGACAGGAGTGTGAGGAGTGTGACAGGAGTGTGAGGAGTGTGACAGGAGTGTGAGGAGTGTGACAGGAGTGTGAGGAGTGTGACAGGAGTGTGAGGAGTGTGAGGAGTGTGACAGGAGTGTGAGGAGTGTGACAGGAGTGTGAGGAGTGTGACAGGAGTGTGAGGAGTGTGCGGAGTGTGAGGAGTGGTATATAGGTGACAGGTGGTATGTGTGTGAGGTGTGGGACAAAAATGTGAAGAGTGGGATAGCAGTTGGATAGTAGTGTAAAAAGTTGGACAAGAGTGGGAGAGGAGTGTGAAGAGTGAGATATGAGTGTAAGGATTGAGATAAGAGTGTGAAGAGTGGGATAGGAGTGTGAAGAGTGGGATAGGAGTGTGAAGAGTGGGATAGGAGTGTGAAGAGTGGGATAAGAGTGTGAAAAGTGGGATAGGAGTGTGAAGATTGGGATAGGAGTGTGAAGAGTGGGATAGGAGTGTGAAGAGTGGGATAGGAGTGTGAAGAGTGGGATAGGAGTGTAAAGAGTGGGATAAGAGTGTGAAGAGTGGGATAGGAGTGTAAAGAGTGGGATAGGAGTGTGAAGAGTGGGATAGGAGTGTGAAGAGTGGGATAGGAGTGTGAAGAGTGGGATAGGAGTGTAAAGAGTGGGATAGGAGTGTAAAGAGTGGGATAGGAGTGTGAAGAGTGGGATAAGAGTGATATATGAGTGTGAAGAGTGGGATATGAGTGTGAAGAGTGGGATAGGAGTGTAAAGAGTGGGATAAGAGTGTGAAGAGTGGGACAGGAGTGTAAAGAGTGGGATAGGAGTGTGAAGAGTGGGATAGGAGTGTAAAGAGTGGGATAGGAGTGTGAAGAGTGGGATAGGAGTGTAAAGAGTGGAATAGGAGTGTGAAGAGTGGGATAGGAGTGTGAAGAGTGGGATAGGAGTGTGAAGAGTGGGATAGAAGTGTAAAGAGTGGGATAAGAGTGTGAAGAGTGGGATAGGATTGTGAAGAGTGGTATAGGAGTGTAAAGAGTGGGATAGGAGTGTGAAGAGTGGGATAGGAGTGTGAAGAGTGGGATAGGAGTGTAAAGAGTGGAATAGGAGTGTAAAGAGTGGGATATGAGTGTAAAGAGTGGGATAGGAGTGTGAAGAGTGGGATAAGAGTGAGATATGAGTGTGAAGAGTGGGATATGAGTGTGAAGAGTGGGATAGGAGTGTAAAGAGTGGGATAAGAGTGTGAAGAGTGGGACAGGAGTGTAAAGAGTGGGATAGGAGTGTGAAGAGTGGGATAGGAGTGTAAAGAGTGGGATAAGAGTGTGAAGAGTGGGATAAGAATGTGAAGAGTGGGATAGGAGTGTAAAGAGTGGGATAGGAGTGTAAAGAGTGGGATAGGGGTGTAAAGAGTGGGATAGGAGTGTGAAGAGTGGGATAAGAGTGAGATATGAGTGTGAAGAGTGGGATATGAGTGTGAAGAGTGGGATATGAGTGTAAGGAGTGGGATATGAATGTGATGAGTGGGACAGGGACAGGAGTGTTATGACTGGGACCCTAGCGCAGTTGTAACTACCTCATTATGGTCAGGGTTGTCATGTCGAGGGAGACCCGGGTGCCACCCTTCAATTGACTCTTATCTAGTTGCCGTCGACAACCAACGACGTACCGAGGACCATTCGTTGCCTTCACGATAACTACGAGTGGATGTAAGTCGTTAGGGGTGAGAGGTGAGGGATATCCGAATTCAATGCAGGAATTCGAAAAGGGCAACGAATTGCAAATACTACTATTTTAAATACTAGATTTTAATGACCAATTTCTTTAATTTATGGAGAAAATTTATACATACAGAATATAAATTGATTTTTTTTGACTATTTTTATAATAAAAATGAAAAAATTTACAAAATAAATTAAATATTAACATTTATCTTCACCCAACTGCTTCAAAACTTCTCCTACAATCTGAAATTTTCGTAGTTAATGTTTTTAGATATGAAATTAAACGAAAAAATGATAATATAATTATTAATATAAATATGCAGTTTAATTATTAATATAAATATGCGGTGTAATTATTAATATAAATATGCAGTCTAATTATTAATATAAATATGCGGTGTAATTATTAATATAAATATGCGGTGTAATTATTAATATAAATATGCGGTGTAATTATTAATATAAATATGCAGTGTAATTATTAATATAAATATGCAGTGTAATTATTAATATAAATATGCGGTGTAATTATTAATATAAATATGCGGTGTAATTATTAATATAAATATGCGGTGTAATTATTAATATAAATATGCGGTGTAATTATTAATATAAATATGCAGTGTAATAATTACTAATTATTAATATAAATATGAGGTGTAATTATTAATATAAATATGCGGTGTAATTATTAATATAAATATGCAGTGTAATTATTAATGTCAATATGCGGTGTAATTATTAATATAAATATGCAGTACAAACCTGTCCTACACTCTGGAGAGATTTCAAATCGTTTTCTGATTTATCAAATTTCTTATTTAGTTCTTTGCATTGTGTTCTCACTGAAAATAAAATGCAACATTATGTTACATAATAATGGGCAATAACTTAACATTATATAATAATCAATTATATAATAGTTTGCAAACATAAATCTATTAGTAGATTTGATTGAAGTTTACCCGAAGACTTAGTTTAACTTTGCAAACTCTATCAGCAACAAGTCTCAAACAGAGCATTTGAAATATCATACCGATGTGAAAAGCCACGCGATTACAATGGAAATGTATAGAGATGATTGAGATATGTTTACACTGTACACTAGTTGATAGGTTCATTTAAACTACAGCATCAACGACTGGTAAATTAAGAACATATTGCGATCTTTCTGAGACCATCCGATTTTATGGAAACGGAACTATGGACACACATTCTACGAATACAAGTACATCTACTTAGTTTATATGCAAAAGTATATGTTAAGTATAAACTACATGCATTCCCAGTTTAAACGTCAGTAAATAATAATATATTTATGGTTTTGAGTTTTTATAAATCTTTTTAAATAAGATAATGTGATAATATAATAATTGTACGTTTTATTTTAAATATAATATCATAATATAAATATATATTATTTTATTAAACTTTTTTTTTAAATTGATTCATTGCAAATAAAAGTACACTATATAAGATATTGTTATCTAGGATAGAATTCAGTTGTGTTCAGAAGTCCGTCAATAGTAAACGTACTTAGATTACAACAAAAATATTCAAAAATATCAAAAATAAAGTGTGAATGCATCACATTTGAGCCAGATCTGTTGACTGTAGTCTAGCTAAATCATTTCCTTAATAAGAAACTCATAAGTACACATACCACAGCTAATTATATAAACTATTTAATATTCACTTCAAATATAAATCCTCATGATTAAACTGATTTCTATTTATAGCTTAATCATTCTCTGTATGACTTTTAAAATTTATCGCAAAGATTTCTATGTACAACCATTCCTAATATACATTTCGATTTTATTAATGATTAAAACTTTGATTATAATTATAAAGAATTAGATTAATAAAACAATACAATTTATAATATCCTGCTAAAATATATATATATTTAAGAAAATAATCACTATGAGAAAATAATATACAAATATCATATATATATAATATATTATATCTTTATAAAAATATATTAATATATTAAATTATAAACATAATATATAGTTGTAAAATATTATATATGTGATAGATAAAATAATAATATACTATTATATTCTGAAGTATATGTTATATAAATTGTAATATATACTATGAATTATACGTATGTTGTACTAAAATAGATATGAACTTCAATAAATAACATAACTATTATAATAATAATTATAAACATAATAAAAATTATCCTATTTGATCCATACAAAATATAAGTAAAACGTTATAATATATAAATTTTAAATGATAATAATATTAATACATGAATATATATCCATTATAGAATATGTTTAAAATTGCAATAGAATGTGAAATTATTCAAATAATTTGGGAAAATGAATCAGCATATATAATTTGAAATTATAAATATTAATATTATATTATGAATATCAAATTATAAATTAAAGATGATATAGCCATATTAATCATTAATAAATGTACTAACTATCTTTTAATCTTGTGTCTAATTCTTTATGTTCCATTAGTTTTTTTCTGTATTCTAGCATGGCCTTATCCCTTGGGTTTGTCATAGTTGCAGCCATGTTGTATACAATAACCAAAAACTATAAAACAATAATATTACTCAACATCCTAATTTAATTATTTGAATTTATCACCATTGTTCGAGTTAAATAAATATTGCTTTTATTGTCATCTATATCAGTTTTATATTTATAGTTAACTACCTGTGACGTTAGTTTATACAAATTGATTTATGCATATTTAGTATATCGCATTATAGATTTATACGTTGCATGAAAACAGTAAAAGTAATTGTAATATTTAATAAATTATTAATTTAATATCCATTTATTAACTTAGTTAATAACAATTTAACAAGTTTGTTTGGTGACAATTCTCAGCATAAAGTCAATTATACAGATGCAAAAAAATCCCGGTAGTTCGTATCCACCACGAAATAGATTTTGTGTATATCTAACATAATAGATCGCCGACTATCGACCTAAATATTTGTTTAAAATGTTTCTTATATGTTTTAAAATTGTTTTATGTGTAGTATTTAAAAATTTTCATTTATTTTTAATTTATATTTTGACCCTAAAGATATATATATAGCTTCCTAAAAATATGATTTCTTAGATATATAAACATTAAATATTGTTTTAATGTATGATATTACTTTCAATAATATTACAGTATCAATATGGCCGAGTGGAATTTTCCATTGTCCTCGCAGAATTCAGACGATCGCAACACGGAACATTACAGTTGCGGACGTATAGGAGGCATTGCAATACAGTACAATGATGATGTGAAAGGTTTGCCTGCTATATTCTGAGGTATTCTCTATCATTATTTTACCTGTTGAGCGATTTTGCATCACAATCTTTGGCATCTAGAATATTAATAGTTTATTATCTATTTTATCTTTTCTGTGAATATGTTATTCGCAGAATTAACGATATTAACATAATATAGTATGAAATGTTTAGTAAAATTTATCACTTTTAGTAAAAAAAAGTTTTATCAACTGCGTCCAACTCTAAATACATTAACTACTTTTAACAACCAGGTTTTTATCTATTAAATATATATGTAGGTTAATTAATAAATAATGTAGTAATCTTAAGCATTTTATAATCGTGGTAAATGAGATCATTATAATAAAAGTTATTTACAAAATAACACTAATATATTTATATCCGAGGCTGTCTCAAATGCATTGGATGTCAATAGGTGATTGAGATAAAAGATTCATTTGCGAGATTTATCGTAAATGTATATTTCTATTTTTCTCGATATATAGATGTATATTTTCACGAAACAGCTTGTTCTAAGCCTATGCCCGGTTCCACCACGCAGTTAACCCTTTCATTCGCGTGTGTTCACCTTACACACGTCCACCTTACACAAGTCCACCTTACACACGTCCACCTTACACACGTCCAACTTACACACATCCACATTACACACGTCCACCTTACACACGTCCACCTTACACACGTCCACCTTACACACGTCCACATTACACACGTCCACATTACACACGTCCACCTTACACACGTCCAACACGTAGACGAGCTCTCCTATTTGACGCTACAGCAACGACTGCACTGCGATGAAATCGACGCGAAACTTTGTCGACCAATGGGATCGCCCGTACCCGTATTTTCGCCTCACCAAAGTTAGCCGTAAAACCCTGCTTTTGGTGTGTTTGTTTATAAGCTCGTGTAAATTTAATTCCGGCCTAATATAGAAATATGAAAGGAGAAGGTGATGAGGAAGGGAGAATGTGGGAGAGAGGAAGATGGGGGAGAAGTAATTTATAGGCTGAAGGGGGATTTGACACAGGTGGAGATAGATAAAGGGTCCAGAAAGAGAATGAGGGAGTCGGAGGGGGTTAACTTTATTAATGAACTACATAAAATACAGTTGCGGAGCTGGGCGAAGAGGATCTCTGCGGTCAGATCACAGACCACAGTAAACAGCGCGATGAGTTGACGTCTTTTGTTCAGAGGGTCAATGGTCAAATCTATCTATGTCGTAAGGTAAGTGAACGCATGACGCATGTCATCGTTGCTAGGTGGCGCTGGCGTATATTCAGTGTAGGGACAATACGCGTAGATATGGGATTCGTGAGAAGGTGTGATTTGCGGATATAGGGAATCCGAGGTGAGGTATGAGCGTATAGGAGGGGCGTTGGTGTACAGGTGAATTGTACAGGATTTTGATATGTACGACAGGAGTGAGTTATGAAGGTGGGGGCATTCACATGTAAGGATGGGCTGTACGATGTGGAGTGTGTGCAGAGATAGCATTCTGGTGTGAATTAGAGTCAGGGTGTGTGATGTGGTAAGACATGGTGTGTGGAATATCATTATGGATATCGGAACGTAAAAATGTGCTTGAGTGAAGTGTTGTGGGCATAGGTGGTTAGTTGTCTTTTGGACAGGACTTAGCATGGATTAAGATTGCATATTAGCAGAAAATTATTTAATTGGAATTTATACGCTGACGGATAATAATAATCACCTTATGGCTATAAAGATTTGCTTGTGAAATATGTCAGTATGACTTTGTAACCAATATATTATTATAAATAAATATATTATTATAAATAAATTATGCATTAGATTTATTTACATAAATTGACATTTCCCTTTTACTGACACTATTTTTATTTAAATTAATTAACTCAAAGAATGGTTGCCAACTGGAGTTCTATCATTAGTGATGTATGAATGAGATCATGTTATAGAATCAGATGCATGAATACATTTATGATTGTAAATATGGATATAACTAATTAAAATAGATATTGAAAAACAAAAATTAATAATATTTAGAAAAACCCAAAGGAGAATAAATGTTTTAATTTGTAAAGGTAATTTTATATCTATAAATGTCTATATTTGAATTATATTTGTAACCTTATATTCTTATACTAATGGTTGAACTAGTTTATAATTTTAAAGATATATGTAATAAATTATAATTAGTCAACATTTTATGTAACTTTTATAAATTCTATACAAAATAATTATAATATATTCTAATGCATAAAATATTTTCATACTTTTATTACATAAAATTAAAAATAAACTCACATGAAATGATTCTAGATTTATTAATTATAAAATGTAATTTTATCATTGCAGAAGTTTTGATCACATTGAATTTAAAATATTGAATTTTTAGAATCAATTGAAGATGATGCAGATTCATGATTGTATAAAGTTCCTCAATTTTCACACCAGTAAAAATAAAGATCTACGTGACTACACTAAATCAGTTAGTCCTCAATAATATATCTAATATTTTATTAAGGTATTTCTGTAAAATGATATTCTATTGTCAATTAAGATCATTTATAAATAACTTAGTGTTTTTTTTCAGTGGAAATGCGTATTATGCATATAATAATCTTTGTTTAGAGAATATATTTAATGGATTAAAAATTAGTTCTTAAGTTAGTTATTTACAAAAATGTATTGTTTATAATTATAGATATATACGCATTATAATATTTTTCTTAGGATATTTAAACAATACCATACAAAATAGCTATGTATTATTAATATTTTCTGACCGATGATCCGTTATTGCCATTCGATATTGAAAATATGTATTTTTTGCAGTCGGAGTTTCAATTCCACACGATTGTCGATAAAGCAGGAATAATGCCAAACAAATATCTGCTCGAAGGTTTAAATTCTGCTGTGAATTGCGAGACTACGATCTGATTTTGATGTGTAAATTTCACGCTATATTCAGCGATTCATATGCCACTCGTTAGATAAATAGTTCACGAGAAACCTGTGTTTTATAATGCGGTACGTTGCGTTACTACAATCTTCTTCTGCGCCCAATCCATACGCTCACACCGATATCTAAACCAAGCATCAACTCGCAGGCGACGACTCCGAAGGATCTGCTAATTCGACGGAATCAACTTCAGAACTGAGACAGCGAAATCGAGATAAAAATTCGCGCGTTTGTCCGGGCAACGCTTCCGACGAATCCGAGCCGTGCGACGATCTCGCCTCCAGACCCTATGGACGCGTAGTGCAGGCGTCGAACCACGAAACCCGGACACCCGCGATGAACGCGACTGTCCCCTCTCCGCTCCCCGATTCCGTAATTTCCGGCGGATCTTCCGTCTCCGACGAACAAGAACACGCAACAGCGCCACCTAGTTCTATTTTAGGTGCACACGATCAATCGTCGTTACGAATCAGTTTCGCCGTCGACGGAGAACGTCAATCCGCGGCGCAATCTAGTTCTATTTACGATGAAACTGCTTCCGAATCGGGATATATCTTACGCGATACCTCAAAAATACCTCAAAAATCCAATAGTGAAGGTGAAATACCTTCTCAAATAGATTCCATTCGTAATAACAAAGTTAAAATACATTCCCAAACAGTTTCTAGTATCCATTACCAAGATATAACTACTTCTGAATCGAGGTATAATGTCGATGATGAAGATGAAATTACTTGCCAATCTATTGTAGGTGATGACGAATCTATATCCGATTATTTTGAATCCGATGAAAATGTATCTAACAGAAATTTCTCTATTTTAAATAATTCTAATTCTTCTTGTTCTGATATAACCAAAAATATATCGGAAGTTAATTCCGATTCAGGTCATAATTTTAGTTTGGATTTCGAATCACCTTTATCTCAAAATAAAGAAGACATATTAGATACATTTCCTAAAGTACATAAGAGTTGTGGAAATATCACAATTATGAAATCACACTTAAAACCAAATACTAAAAAATATTTATCACCATTCAATTCTATATCACATAATGATTCACTAAGCTCTTGTTCAAATGAAGAAGGAGTTAATATAGATATCAATCTGAAAACAAGTTTTACAAAACAAATTATAAAAGATTCATCAACAAATTTAAATGAATCAATACAAAAAACAATTGATATTCTTCCAAACAAAAATATTAAAATATTATCTACAAATGAAATTATTTCCACGAAACAACAACAAAATTCTTGTATCAAACTTTTAAAATCTATTGATGATATATCCACTAGTGATTTACATTCTTCCGAAGATAGTGTTGGTGATGATGTTTCATTTAATACTAACCCCGATGATATATTAGTTAAGGAAAGTAATATTACAAAAGCAAAAGCAAACATTACCGATAAAAGTATACCGAGAACATGTGAAATTAATTGCAATCTAAATAAACAATGTAATTCATCATATTCTGAATCAGATTACCCCGATAATGATTTTACTCCACAACATAATCCGTTAAAAGCTCTTTCTACTACAGATGAAGATACAGATAATGATTTTATTCTACAAAAATTTTCAACTGACAAAGTTTTAATTACTACAAAAATGAGAAAATTGTGTAAAACCAAGAAAATGAAAACAAATAAAATAAAATATCTTCGTTCTAAAAACTTTCGCATTCCTTGTACAAAAAATAAAAAAATCTCCAAGAATAAGTCATCTAGTTGTAATATATCTGATATTGATCCTCACAATAGTAATGTACAGAAATGTTCAAGAGAAGACGGTCTCAGGCATGTACAAATGTCGAAAATTCCGCATCAAAATCATAGGAGATCGTTTAAAAGGAACATATTTTTTAAAAATATCTCTGTAGCTCAACATGGGATTTCCTCGGACAGCGAAATCGACGATATTCAGAAGAAATTAACGACGCCGCAAGTAGATGGCGCCGACGACAGTTGTCACGACGACAGCGACGATCCATTCTCATTCTCCGCGACCTTTAACCCATTTGTTATTTCGTCGCTGCCGGCGCAACCCTCGCAACCACTTTTAGTGGACGTTTTGTCAGCGATTCGCAATCTAAACGCCTCGCCGCCTTGTCCACCGGCCGATGACGACGTGTTGCCTACCTCTCTTCCGTGTGCAAACGAATCGGGACCTGCGGAAAAGAGCGTTTACATACCCGAGAAGTCCGGCGATTTGGAAGTCCCTTTAGATCACGAGCATCGCTCCGAAGATCAGGCAGATTCGGAAACATTGTCGGAGATTATCGACGATATGACAAATTATGATGATAACCTTCAGGAATTTCCGACGTCATGTGATCACACGGATAATATTCAAAGTAATCGCGATATTATGTCACAATCACTGTTCGACGTTCACGAGAAAATGGAGAAAGACGAAGTAACCTTGCAGGAAGGGGTTGAGGAGAAGTGCGGGGAGTATGTAAAAGAGGATATGGAAGCAGATGAAGAATTTGGGACGAATATAGAAGAGTTTAAGGAAGCGGACACTGAGGATGAACTCAATGATTTACAGCTAGATCCGCTTCGTAGGAGACCAAGACCAACCATAATGCCGAGACCGAGATCCACCAGAACCATTTGTAATGCATCTCAAGCTTCGATGAAAACCTTGAATTTAAAGAACATTTCATATTTCCTAAGAAACATCAGCAGTGATTTCTTTGAAAAGATGAGCACAATTATTCCATTATATAAGAAATTTAGAAATTTCAAGCTAGAGATTTTGGTTTGTGATTTTTATTTAATGATAAGCAATTTACAATCCAATAAACTCTAATCCAATAAACTCTAATCCTATAAACTCTAATCCAACCCGTTATTTATATAAATATTTCTAATACGAGCTCTTCACTTTAAATCAGAATGAGAAGTTTGATGCTCGATATAGCGGAGGATGCTGTTCCGTTAGTGGAAGAGCTAATAAAGGTCTCCTGGCTCTCCGCCACTCCCCGAGAACTGTAAAGATTTGCGATGCCGGACGTACGAATATCTACACCAGTGGTTCGTAATTTAATATGTCCGGCGATTGTTGCAATAGAAAATATCTCAAAGTCGACGTTTTTCAGGCGATTCGGATTTCGCAAGAATCGAATTCGCTTCGACGGTATTTCAGGTCGACCTCTCCGCCTCCACATCTAAAGGTCGTATTTAATTGTTTACTTTGTGTAGATCGTAGACCATCGTATTGCAATCTAATAGGTTTCCGATAAGTTTCTGACTAAACCCCGTATCATAAAATAAAGTATTCATTATTTAGTCCGATTGGATGTAATGCCATTACTGAGTGTATTGTGAAGACGTACAGATTAACATATTTCATTATTAGGTGTACACTTTACGCTGTACACTTTACACCGAGCATTGTACGCTAACACCCGTCTCACGATCCCGTTTGAGGTGCAATGGTGCGATGGCTAACTATAGTCTTTGGTGATGCCTCTCACCCACAGATTTACTATTGACGCGTGAACGCGACAGATTCAGCATTCATGACGTAGACGTAGACGAACAGCAATCCGAGCTCTTGGTCGAAGTAGAGTCGAAGGCTGTCAACTGTGTGAAATTCAGGTAAAAATGCTCTCTCCGTGTCTTGCAGATCTAAATGATTTTGACGAATGCTTAAATGCAAATATCCATTGATAATATTATGTTCTTTTATTATAACTGATCTCTCTAATTACTTATTTTGATCATGTATTATGTTATTCATAACCATTATATATTCTATCAAGATATACATATATCATATCACTGCATTGAAAACATTGTAATTTATAATACTAAATTATATATTAAATAGAATATAGAACATTTTATTTTGATTGATAATTTAATTTTAAACAAAAAAATGAATATGAACAATTAATGTAATTAATATTTTCAAAAGTGATTCAAGTTTATTTATTATACAATTTACATTCATACAAGACTTGTGTCTTGAATGACCACAACTTCATATTGCTGACACATTGCTGACACATTGCTCCCTAACCTTTAGTCCTTATCTACACCGGGAGTTGGCCACTTGCAGTGAAGATGGTCTGCTACGTCTCTATGACTTGGGAGAAATGTTAGAAGCATTTTACAATATCCGATTGTAATGTTTTCCCGGTGTTGTAATGTTTTCGTATAAATTATAAATAAAACGTATATCTCTTAAATGTATTGTATTTATTTAATTTCTTATTACGAAAATTCAATTCTTATAAGTTCGTTCATCGTTCACTTTATTGGTCACGAGATTGAGACAAGACCTCGCGATTAAAGTAAAGCGGAGGATGTGCGGGTAGAGTCTGATGTCTATATGCGGTGATTATATAGCAAAGCCTGAGTTACTTGAACTGTAACCGAGTACGTTGTCTATACCAAGTATCTCTGTTGCACGTAGGAAGGAGGAGACAATCGCAGCTGTTCCCAATCGCTGGTCTCAAGTTCATTTCGCCGGACACCCCAGGCAAATCTTGCACGCAAATTCCACGCAGGTCACTCTACACGATTTCAGGGTTTGTTTACACTTTCACTTAATTTCTATTTCAATATTTACGTCTTTATTTGGGAACACTCTTCTCAACTCCTGGTTTTCTGTAAATCCCTCCCTGCTACTTCTTCCCAACTCCACTTTAGAAATGCAAATTTTCTTTACAGTTTTAACTTTTCTTTCATCGTATCCTCATCAGGTAGGTAGGGAAGTGATGATATTATCCACGGCAGCAAAAGCAAGACACCTGCCTTTGAATGAAAGTTTTTGTTCTGCTTGCGCTTTTGACAGACATGTTAGATTCTCTCTCTACTCTCCCTTCCCTCGCAATCTACTACTGCCTTTCCCTCTTCATCTCATTATCCTTCTACCTATCTCTCTCTCCCTTTCCTTCCTACTCTTCATCTCCCATTCCCTCTCCCACTCCCATCCCCTCTCCCACTCCCACTCCCATCCCCTCTCCTACTCCCATCCCCTCTCCCACTCCCATTCCCTCTCCCACTCATTCACTCTCCATGAACAGGGTATTTATCATGTGATAGCAGGAGAGAAAACAGTTTCTATCTTAGACATTCGCATGAAAAACTATGCAGTTAGTACAATATAGACTATATTATAGACACTATATTATAGACACTATATTATAGACACTATATTATAGACACTATATTATAGACACTATATTATAGACACTATATTATAGACACTATATTATAGACACTATATTATAGACACTATATTATAGACACTATATTATAGACACTATATTATAGACACTATATTATAGACACTATATTATAGACACTATATTATAGACACTATATTATAGACACTATATTATAGATACTATATTATAGACACTATATTATAGACACTATATTATAGACACTATATTATAGACACTATATTATAGACACTATATTATAGACACTATATTATAGACACTATATTATAGACACTATATTATAGACACTATATTATAGACACTATATTATAGACACTATATTATAGACACTATATTATAGACACTATATTATAGACACTATATTATAGACACTATATTATAGACACTATATTATAGACACTATACGTATATATGTTATATTATATTTAAATAATTACATAAATAGAAATCATAATTGATCCTATTTTATGTAAACTGAAATGAGTATCAATTCTACATTTTCTATTTATATCCTATGATTATTAATAATATTATCAATATTATTAATAATAATTACTATATTGAGTTAAATATTACAATTTGCCCTAGAAGACATACTTTACTTGTAGTTACTTAAGCGTATTCACCACTAGGTACTGGATTGGAATCACATGATGACGGAGTGTCCTGCTTACATGTCCGTCTGTCCTACTTCACATCAAGGTGAGCTACCTTCTTAATAAATACCTTTACACTACTTTCTTAATACATGTCTTTACACTACCCTCTTAATACATGTATTTACACTACCCTCTTAATACATGTCTTTACACTACCTTCTTAATACATACCTTTACACTACCCTTTTAATACATACTTTTACACTACCCTCTTAATACATGCTTTTACACTACCCTCTTAATACATGTCTTTACACTACCCTCTTAATACATGCCTTTATACGACTTTACAGACCCTGATTACATGGTGTTACTTTCATCTCAATTCCAACACCAGTCTCACGCCTACCAGGTACGCAACATGCAGAACGGAGGTCCCCTGCAGAGCGTCTCCGCACCTTGGTCCACTTACCCGCCAAGGTCAGACGTTTCACCTGCCTCCCACTCTCACCCTCCCTCTTGCAATCATTTCGCAACTATCTATCCCTAACCTCTCCCTCTACATCATCTTTCCTTCTCCCTTTCCCCATCTATCCTCTTACATGTCTACATCCATATCTCTCAGATTACCTATATCTCTTTCAGTATATCTTTCGATATATCTTTCAGCATACCCCGCTACCTTCCCTCATCTCCCCCTACTTACCCCGCAATATGTATCCCACATCCCTTCCCTCCCCTCTCTCCCTATCATCTTCCCAATTGCAGTCGCTTCCTTAAAGTTTTACAAGCCGAGGGTCGTGTGGCTGATGGTATTGTGGCCTCTAACCGATTGTCTTCTCCTTTCGTTGGTCACGCTTCAACGCTTTCTCCGCAGTCACATCTGCAAATGCTTCACGTCACCGAATGTGGCGACTTATTCCGACAAAGCTTCTCTTCCTCTTCCCGTGTTGATCAGAAAACTTGCGATCAGGTAAGATGACAATAGAAATATAATACCCGCTTCAAAATGTCACCCAAACCCTACCAACACCACCAACACCACCAACACCACCAACACCACCTCAACAAACCCACTATCTTCTAACACCACCAACACCACCAACACCACCTCAACAAACCCACTATCTTCTAACACCACCAACACCACCATCACCACCAACACCACCTCAACAAACCCACTATCTTCTAACACCACCAACACCACCATCACCACCAACACCACCTCAACAAACCCACTATCTTCTAACACCACCAACACCACCAACACCACCTCAACAAACCCACTATCTTCTAACACCACCAACACCACCATCACCACCAACACCACCTCAACAAACCCACTATCTTCTAACACCACCAACACCACCATCACCACCATCACCCCCTCAACACACCCACTATCTTCTAACACCACCAACACCACAACTACCACCTCAACAAACCCACTACCCCCTCAACACACCCACTATCCACTATCACCACCACTATCCCCTAACACCACCACTACCATCTCAACACACCCACTATCCACTATCACCACCACTACCCCCTCAACACCGCCACTACCCCCTCAACACACCCACTATCCCCTAACACCACCACTACCCCCTAATACCACCACTACCCACCCTAAGGAAACACTAGATGATGATGACCTATCCAGATGTATGCAATGGTTGAGAGATGAAGCAACATTACACACACCTCAACGCCTTACAGCAGGTTGGTAGGAACTCTGCGGAGTTGCTGACCACCTCGGTCACTTGAACACACATATATGTCATTACCATTATTTGTATCGATTTGGTTTAAAAGAAATACAATAATTTGTAATCTACAAAGTTTATTTAATAAATAAATAGAGAATTTCATATGAATAACAAAAAGAAGTGATTATATAATAGCAATATTATATTTAGATATGCACTGATCATGTTAACCTATACAGATGAGGTGGACATTTATTCAGTGAATGCCAATTGGCTAATGAAAGGTTTTCGCATTATATGAAGTTAAGATACAATTTATAAACTAAAGTACATTTTTTGTAGCCCAAATTTACTTTATTTTTGTTCTCAATTTCTCTTTAGTCCCTGAAATTAGTTTAATTATTCATTAATTCAATCTCCTCCGTCGACGTCGTACAGATATATCCCGGAATGCTTATCCGCATATCTTTTGTCCTCTATGTTCCACCGTGATCCCCGATCCTATGGCATCTTCTTGCGACGACGCCGAACACCTTTTACCGACCTACGACCCTTTTGTGACCCCCAACGATAGTAGAACCTGCGAACAGTGCCACCTCGACGTCGACTACGCTTGCTATTTCCACCGACAAACCCTTCAGGTAACGTCGAACCACGTTTCTTTTTGATTTTCCCACTTAAAACTTGAATTTGAAGATATTTTATACAATTTATAAATATATTATATGCTTCAGTAAGCCTAGACTATATTAGCTTCTACATCTCCCATAACTACCATTACCCCACACTTCCCATTAACATACTCCGCCTGCGCCTCTCTTCGTTACCCTGGATTTGCTTGCAGACAAAGATCACTAGATATCCGGGTGACCTGAAACTGGACTCATTGACTGAGTGCCTTGATTTCACGTCAATTTCAAACAAAGATCGCTCTATTGACGAAGCCTATGGTGAACTTTTAACCAAATTGTGGAACAAAAAAAATGACGTCGCAGCTATAGTAGAAGAGATTGTTTGTAAACTCACTTTAATGAACTCACTCTATTAATGTCACTCTAATGATATTAATCTAAATGTCTCACTAATGATCTCACTTTATTATATCGCACTAATTATCTCATTATAATTATCTCACACTATTAACTTACTCAAATGATCTCACTCTATTAACTCGCTCAAATGATCTCACTTCATTATATCACACTAATGATCTCACCCTAATGATCTCACTCTATTATATCACTCTATTAAATCACTCTAATGATCTTATTCTAATTATATCACTATATTAACTCACTCTAACAATCTCATTCTAGTGATCTCACTCTATTAACTCACTATGATGATCTCACTGTTATAATGTCACTCTATTATATCATACTAATTATCTCACTCTAATAATCTCACTTTATTAACCCATACTAACTGTCTCATTATAATAATCTCACTCTAATTTTCTCACTCAAATCATCTCACTTTATTATATCACACTAATTATCTCACTCTAATGATCTCACTCTATTTACTAACTTTAATGATCTCACTCAATTTACTAACTCTAATGATCTCACTATAATAACTTACACTAATGATCTCACTCTATTAACTTACACTAATGATCTCACTCTATTATATCAAAATAATGATCTCGTTCTATTAACTCACTTAAATTATCTCACTATAATGAGTTCATTCTATTATATCAAACTAATTATCCCACTGTGAACTCACTCTAATTATCTCACTGTTATGATCTCAATCTATTATATCACACTAATCATCACACTCTAATTATATCACTATAATGCACTCTCCCTAATTAATTCACATTGTGAATCTCACACCGATGAAATTTTCAACTCTCTTTACCACTAAACTTTACTAACCTTACACATATATTATTTTTTTGAACTCAGCCACTCACAAAGTAAACCTACCCATATGTACTGTAACTCCTCTGCCCCTATGTACTCTAAGCCCTCTGCCCCTATGTATTCTAACCCCTCTGCCCCTATGTATTCTAACCCCTCTGCCTCTATATACTCTAACCCCTCTGCCCCTATATATGCTAACCCCTCTGGCCCTAAGTACTCTAACCCCTCTGCCCCTATGTACTCTAACCCTCAGCCCCTATATACTCTAACCCCTCTGCCCCTATGTACTCTAACCCCTCTGCCCCTATTTACAACTACCACACCTTCCCTAACTGTTCACTCCGCATAATACCTGCTATCAGTTAAACCATTAGCACCCGCTTACTCTCCACGTCTAGCCATTCAGAAACTACTTCTACACATATATTGCACCTTTAACCCTAGAACCCCCGCTTACAACCCCTTCCCATGGATGGCAGGACAAGAAACGACCTCCAAACTCTCGTCTGAACCTCGAACTGATCGTGGCTAACGATGATCTCTCCGATGTTAACCTTTCGGATGATTCGCTTGTCGATGTCACCCACGAACCCGTCGTTCCCCCCGCCGATACCACGCCCACGTCCATAGTCACGCCCACATCCGTAGTAACGCCTCTTAAACAAGAACTACAGCTCGACTACAAGGATATTGCCGTTACGTCTTCTAGAAGCTGTAATAACTTCTTTGACGACGACGATGAGGATGAAGACGGAGAGGAGGAAGGGAGAGCAGGAGGAGTTGGCAACTTCCTTTCAAAGTCGTTCTCGTTTGGCAGTCAAACCGCATTGTCCGGTACAACCGGATCCGGCTTCAACTTCACGACTCCCAACCTCGGCCACTCGCTGCAACCGAGATATTCCAAGGATCAAAAGAAAAAGAAAAAGAAAAAGAAGTATGTCAGCGGATTCTAAATGTTATCTTGATCACGAAATGATAATTAATTCTAAATCAATTTAATTTGTTACGTGGCAAGTGAAATTATTATTATTGTTTTTTTTTATATATTTGTTGGAATTTGCCGAAGTTAAGTCAAATCGACAAACAAAATATAAATCTAGAAAATAGATAATTTGGTATGTGGTTTATTATTCCCGCATAAAATACAAATACTCAATACTATATTATGTTAACGTTTTATAATGTACAATGTACATATCAATTATAAATATATTCTTTTGTATATTTTATTTCTTTATTTGTAGTCAGAATAATATTTTCAATCATAACATACAAAGTATTTTAAGGTATTAAAAAATAGTAAAAAATAAAGTGTTATTTGATATGAAAAATATAATTGATTTCAATGTATGTGATTAGACCATTCAAGATATTAATTATGAAAATGAATAATATAGTAATAATACAATTTGAACTCTCTACTAATAATCAGAACTCTAATATTAACCTTTTCTATATGGGTTTTACTAAATATTGCCATACTTTGTAAATTTATGTAATATAATATTATTACTAACTAATACGAGGTCGGAAGAATTGATAAGATATTTTAATTTGACCACTATTTATATAAAGGATGGTTTTAATTTGTGTAATGATATTAAATTAGATTTTATACTTTCTAGTGTTGTTCGAGTGATATAAAAATAGCGTTTAAATAAATTAATGATTTTAGCGGGTATTAAATATAATTTAATATTCATAAAAGAACATATCATATGTGTTATTTATTTATATTATAAATATGTTATATTAGTTTTCGATTGTGTTAGCGAAAATGTAGGCATTTAAACAAAATATATACATCCATTCATTTTATAATTTCTATTATTAATTTAATTAATTTTGAAAATATCTAAATTTTCTGTAATAGTGATTGTCTGTATCATTCTTTTAGTTCGATATTAGATTTAATGTCTTATGAGATAATCGATGATTGATTTTTATATATTTTATAAAACGAAAATCGAGAATCTCGAGTAATTCAATGAGTCACTAATTTCGATGAATTACACAGGGCTCTCAACTTCTATATACGTATATAGGAATGTAAAAGTGATATTATACTAGATTAAACTTGAATATGAATTTATATGTATTTATTGTATAATACTGACATATCTCTATAATAGGATATATGCACTGCACTATATTGTATTACTAGGGTATAACTACCAGTATCCATATCTTATGAACTGCATATGATGCAGATAAGTTTTCCGAAATCTAAATTCGAGTAAATCTATGAGTCACGCATTTCGATGAATCACTCCTCGCTCTCATTCTATATTTACGTATACATGAAGGTATAGGCAATACTATAGTAGCGTAAACTTGAATATTAATTTAAATGCATGTACTGTATCATGATAATAGTATATATTAACTTCACTATAATGCAATACTATAACAATTACTCACAGCATGTATGAAATATGATTTCGGTATTAGGTTTGGATTTGGTTGTGTGGTTTTTTTTAATAAATTAATATAAATTTGACGCCAGGTTTAGTTCAGATAACTATAATTATAATGTTTGGGTTTATGTTTTTGGTTCGGATTCGGTTTTAGAATTAGTTTTATGTTTATATTTGGGTTTTAGTTTTGGTTTGAGTTTTAGGTTGAGTTTGTGTTTGTGTTTGGTTCTGTGTGTGTGTTTTTTTGTATAAATTAAATAAATATAATCAGGCTGTTCATATACTCTAATTATAGTATGTTTGGTTTGCGTTTGGGTTTGGTCGTGTGGTTTTTTTTAAATATATTAAAATAAATTATATGACATGTTATATGTATACACTATAAGTATACAGCTTGGGTTTATATTTTGAGTTTAGATTCGGGTTTGGATTAGTTTTGGGTTTGGATTTGAAAAAAAAATTTAATAAATCTAATGCCAGGTTTCTATAATTATAATGTTTGTATTTAGATTTGGTTTACGTTTGGATTTGATTATAGATTGGAATTTGGTTTTTAATTGACATATTGATAATATTCTAGAATATATAACAATTATTCACCTTAAAAATAAATCATCAACAATGGCGGATTTGATCACATGACCCTCAATTTTTTACACATTACGAATTCTCAAAATCGGCTGAGTGAAACCCCTTGGGTTTTGACTAAATTGTGCTGCTATACATTAATATTAAAGATTTAAGATCACCCTTTACCTTAAAGATCAAAGTATGGCTAACCAACTACAATAATTTATTAAATATATATTGGTTAACATGTTATATATACTATATAGTATACGAGGCAGGGATTTCTATCTGTGTATGAGTATAGTTCTGAGTGGGGTTTTAAAAATAAATTTAAACAAATTTGAAGCTAGGGTATGTTCTCATCCACTGATTTGTAATATAATTAAATATAAATCTATATACATAACATATTTGATATCGATAATTGCGAATAAAATGCACTAACACTTAGCATATAGAATATACGAACTGCATTATTCTGCAATATTATAGTACAATCAAATTTTTAATAATTTTTTAATATATTTTTATTATTTATGTCATTTTAATCACCCAACTTATTTTTTATAAATTGCTGTCAGCAATGTCATCCAATTGAAATGATTAATATTTATCTCTATACTTTATATATATTGCCATCGGCAATAACTTTCACATATACGACGTTTTTTATTTATTTTATTTGTACGTAAAATTACAACGCATATACAGTAATAGTAGCAAGTGTATTGTTATAATATTAGATGTTTCGTTATTTACAATATTTATGGAATTGTAGGCAGTTGGAACGTTAATAATGTGATTTATTGTGTATGAAATTTCTGCATAATATGAACAAATCAAGAATATACCATAAAAGAGTAATTTGGCAAGACAACTTATCCCAGTGAACCTTTTATTCATTAAAGATTATTATTTTTTAAGAATGTGTTTTTCTGAATTATTTGCATTAATATTGAATGATGATTCGATTCCTGATTATAAAGATATTTGGTAATTGTAATGGATAATGATAATGAATTCATCAATTTATTCAGAACATAATCATTTATTTAGGAATATTACATTAGTTTGCTAGAGAATAATGTAACATCGAAACTATATATGCAATGCTATTTGTTGGATTGCATAGTTACTTTTATATTGTATTTTTTATATATTATTAATCAACGTTTTAACTTTTTGTGTGTCTACTTTTGATAAACTTAATTTCTCAGTTTTATTATTTTATTGTTTTTATTTTTAAATATTTTTTATTCTAAGTTTTTTATTTTAGTTGGATAATATATACAAAAATATATATGAATGTATTTATTATCAAGTACATTATGCATAATCATATTTTACTGAAATTTTCAGTAAAATTATAAATCTCTAGATTATACATTAACAATAGGACAATATCATCTTTGCAATTAATGTTTATTTTATCAAAATTCAAAATTATATATAACAAATTAACAGAGGCTGAATTACTTCATATTTTTCTGATAATTAAATTGGTTAATTATATATTAAGTTATATTATTATATCTTTATATCATTAAAATAATATACTGTCATAAAAAAGTATTCTTATAATTATGATTAAATATTAAATTATGTAATCTTTTTAATATTTATTTTTATAATAATAATACACTGATTTTATATATCTGGGCCCGTTTGTTCGGACATTTTCTGAATATAAAATAATAATAAAAATTAACTCTATGCAGAATATAAATATTGGTAATAATTACTCGCGATATCTGATTTACAGTTTTGATAATTTCAATTTAGTCTTGTTAGTTCTGCTTTTTATTTTAGCTTATATTGCGATAGTTTACGTTTAATATATGTTTACATAATAATGCATATAAACATAATTATATTGTAAACAATTAACGAGGTATTGTTATTAATTAATATGGGATTAAGTAAAAAAACAGAGATTTTTATCATATGATACACAGACTAAATAGTCAAATATGTTTTAGTAATTACATTGTCATTTTTAAACTAGTTCACATTTCTATTACTACTTACTATGATGTCTTGTAAATAATAAATATATATAATTATATACTAAAATAAGAGCATTATGCAGAGTATCGACATAAGCATATTTATGAATATATTATATGTAAAATAATATTTTATGATTTTTAACAATATTTAAAGATTTTATATCCTCAACTATTAGCACACTAAAATACTTTAAGTAACCATAATAAAGATATTTATTAAATTTACAATCAATCAAAAATGTTATGCCATATATTAAGCATTGTTCCATATATTGTAGTTGTTGTGTACAACTTTAATTGGCTTGATATGAACTCACTTATTTGTTGGCTCATTACAGTTTGCTGTGTATTATAATACCAAGAAGAAAATAATGATGTTTGATAGATAGAGATTTAGGCACATCGAACATCCCTTGCGAGTATTACAAAAAATCACAAATATAGAACATTGCACATCTGATATAAAATTACCATTAATCTTTTCTTGAACATCATAGACTTTGCATCAAGAGATCAAATTGACAATGAAAATTGTTCATATTCTACTTTGGTTTGATTGTTTTCGATTGAATGCATTATAATTAATATATTTTTTTGTAATATGTTGTAATAATTCCATTTGAGTACTAACCACAGTACGTTTAGTAAGTTAGTAAGCCAGTTTAAAATAATATAAATATTATAAAACTTATAAATAAATGTAGTTCTACATATAGAAGTTAATGTTTGTTAAATCATTGATATTTTAGTATAATAATATTATATACCAGACATCACGGAATGCAGGGATAGAAGTTTGGACTAGTTTATTTAATTTACCTGAAATATATTAATGGTACCAAATCACCGAATTAGATTTGGTGATTCTTTAAATAGAAACGCAGGTGCACCATATGAGTGCTGATTGTGTTGTTGCTGTCCAAATATTGACTCTACCATATTATTGTATTCTACCTTCTTTTACAATCTGTATAATAAACTATATCCTATATATTGTGGTACTGATTTTTGGAAAAGAGGTAAAGGATGATAAAGATATTAGGATATTTTGTTTAAAATTTTAATTAAAACAATATGCATATTATCTCAATAAATAATGATAACTATGAGCATGACAATACATAGTATATAGAACACTATTATTATATATATATATATATATATATATATATATATTATAGATAATTAACAATAACAACATGTGCATATAACTGTGATATTACTCTCCCTCTCTATTTTTATATCACATTTCATCAGTGCATTTTATTAATCTCTACTACGTTATTTTTTTCTATATAGAAAATCTATTTACATTAAATCAATATTATCAATAATATAAGAATATAATATTTGGTCAGTGTTTACACTATTTTTAAAATATCTTTGTTACCGCTATATATAATATATATATTCACGTAGATTACATAATGTCCGGTGAAGAAAATACAGGAGAAATAAAATGTAAAGTTATCCTGGAAGTGAATTCTGCAAATGGAAATATTGAAAAGAAGTCCAATTTTACGTTAGTTAAATTGTTAAAACGTAATCATTATTTATAAAATATTAATAACATTATAATTCATTAGTAAAAAATGAGTGTTTTATATTTTAACTGATTCTATAAATTTTTAAAATAATTATTTCACTATTATTATTTATTATTACATATTTATTATTTATTACACTATTATTTCACTAATAATAATTTAATGATGATATCTGTTTAATCTATTAATAATAATGAGTTTTGAATATAATATAAATGTACCCTATTGTATATTAAAATAATTTTATATACTTTAGCTTTCATTTATCGTTTAATTTATAAAAATTTATTTCTCAAAAATATGCAAATATATTATATTATATAATATATATTATAATATGCAAATTTAAATTATATAAATCTATACTTTAATAATAAATTAATATGTTACAATTATAAATATGTTTTATTTATTATTAAGAGCTCATTCGCTGATGATAATATTTTATAGAAATGCTTGTGTTTCGATTGGCCGTAATGAATTTGGCGATCTGATGGTCCGCCTGAATACCGGAATTAAGAACAAAATGCCGACGGATTATATGCTGCAAAATATTAAAGTGTTTCACAAGTTAGAAAGCTTGTAGAATGTTCTAACTTTTCGTATTTACATATTAAATAAATGTGCAGGTATAGATTAGTATAGACTAGTATAGACTACTAAATGTCCATACGAGTTTCAATTGTATCAACTTTACTATATTCACCGATAGGTTCGCCTCCGAAGGAAAATGTACACTGAAAGTGGACCGTAGTTCGATAATGATGTCAAATTGTGCTCCGTTAACTTTGAAGTCTTTCCTGAATACTCTGATGGCGAAAATAAAATGCCAGATGCATAAAAATAATAATGGAGAAACCGTCTCGTTTGTGAATTCCCTCCCTCCCTCCCTCCCTCCCTCC
>OZ038314.1:21563968-21586557 GCA_964035775.1 Osedax frankpressi | reverse complement strand
CCTCGTCCTTACAGATCTTTGCTAGTCCTATCCTCTTTATCCCCACACTCAACGAGTTTCGTCTTCCGTAGGACGTTCAACTGCTGAATCGTCATCGTTGCCTCGGACTGCGAGAACGCAACACCAACAGCTCGGCCAACCGCCACCTCAAGGTGACCTTGAAACGGCCGTCCTCGGAACAACCTAAAACCCCGACTCGGACCGGTAAAGAGAATTCGTTGCAGCCGGTTAAAAAGGTTTCACATTATGTAATTGAATTTCTGATCGTTACGTAATCAACTGATCTCGATACACACGGTATCCCAGCTCTGCGCATTATCCACCCCTATCCGGCTTACCCCTACTACCACTCAGTTCCCCAGACTGTCCGCCTCCCCGTCTCCCCTACGCCGTCTTCTCGCGTCCGGTGTTTCAGCTCTAAGCGTCGAACAACGCCAAATCCTTCGTTCGGTGCTCTCGGGCAGCAATATCTTCTTCACGGGAAGTGCGGGCACCGGCAAGTCCTTTCTGTTGCGTAGTATCATCGGTCGGTTGCGTCATCACTATATTGCGTCATCGCTCAGTAACCTATTATTTCATCTCGTTATTATATCATCACTATATTATGGTATTTCAATTCCGATCATAGTATTGTAATATTACGTAACATCATGATTTAGTTTGGTACTTCATTGTTACCATATGTTACGTAATAGTATACTTGTATATTGAAAGGTATGTAGGTAGGATGATAGTAGTTAGGTAGAATGTGGACAGCAGGGGTAGTAAGTGTAGTGTTAAGTTTAGTGTTAATTTAATAATCCGGAGGATTCAATTAACAAATAATTTATAATTATATGAAACAATTCTGCACATTCTTAATATATGATAAATCTATATTTTAAATAATTACATAATAAGAACGATGTAATCAGCTGTATTATCAATTAGTTAATCTTATCCATGGGATAATATTACCTGCAATTAAAACTAAAATAAAACTTACTATTTGTGGTAAACAAATTTAATCTATATTTAGCCTTTATGTTTCATATGGCCTCACTTTACATTCTACGTGTGTTTACACCCACCAGGATCTCTATCTCCTATGCACACCTATGCTACTGCCAGTACGGGAGTTGCTGCCTGCCATATAGGTGGTTCCACTCTACACGCATTCGCAGGTTTATTTATCTCTAAAGTTTGTATTTGTGGAAATCACTGTTTTTAAATACATTTTGGTAAATTCAAATTATCATCAGATATTTACATTAAGATTTAGTTAATTGATAATATAAAATATTCATCGATGAAATTAATATTCAAATATACTTACTTTTACTTCATAATCATATAATTGTTTAATTTTTTAATATTACAATTTTCATTATTATTTTGTATCAAATCACTTTATTGCTGAGTTATTAAAATGAATAAAAACAAATAAAAGAATGCATATAATGTAAAATTTTATTTATAAATTAAATTCAATATCAAACAAATTCAATATCTCTTTTCTAATGTAATTAGATACAATATAACACACCACCACACACCACCACACACCAACACAGACCAACACACACCAGCACACACCTCCACACACCAACACACATCAATACACACCAACACACACCAACACACACCAACACACACCAACACACACTAACACACACCACCACACACTCCAACACACACCAATACACTCCAACACACAACAATACACACCACCACACACCAATACAGACCAACACACACCAACACACACCACCACACACCAACACACACCACCACACACTAACACACACCACCACACACCACCACACACCATCACACACCACCACCCACTAACACACTTAAACACACACCAACACACTACCACACACTAGCCTTCCCTCCTCTCACCAACACACTCCACCACACACCACCACACACTAACCTCCCCTCCCCTACCCTCACTAACACACACCACCACACACTAACACACACCACCACACACCACCACACACCATCACACACCACCACCCACTAACACACTAAACACACACAACACACTACCACACACTAGCCTTCCCTCCTCTCACCAACACACTCCACCACACACCACCACACACTAGCCTCCCCTACCCTCACCAACACACACCACCACACACTAACCTCCCCTCCCCTACCCTCACTAACACACTCCAACATACACCACCACACACTAACCTCCCCCTACCCTCACCACACACACACCACACACTAACCTCCCCTACCATCACCAACCACACTCCAACATACACCACCACACACTAGCCTCCCCTCCCCTCACCAACACACACCACCACACACCACCACACACCACCACACAACCACACACTAACCTCCCCTACCCTCACTAACACACTCCAACATACACCACCACACACTAACCTCCCCCTACCCTCACCAACATACTCCACCACCAACCACCACACACTGGCCTCCCCTCCCCTCACTAACACACTCCAACACACACCACCACACACTAGCCTCCCCTCCCCTCACTAACACACACCACCACACACCACCACACAACCACCACACAACCACACACTAACCTCCCCTACCATCACCAACACACTCCAACATACACCACCACACACTAGCCTCCCCTACCCTCACCAACACACACCACCACACACCACCACACAACCACCACACAACCACACACTAACCTCCCCTACCCTCACTAACACACTCCAACATACACCACCACACACTAGCCTCCCCTCCCCTCACCAACATACTCCACCACACACCACCACACACCACCACACACCACCACACACTAGCCTCCCCTCCCCTCACCACCACACTCCAACACACACCACCACACACTCCAACACCACCACACACCACCACACACTAGCCTCCCCTCCCCTCACCACCACACTCCAACACACACCACCACACACCACCACACACCAACACACACCACCACACACCACCACACACTAGCCTCCCCTCCCCTCACCACCACACACCAACACACACTAGCCTCCCCTCCCCTCACCAACACACACCACCACACACCACCACACACCACCACACACCACCACACACCACCACACACTAACATCCCCTACCCTCACTAACACACACCACCACACACTCCAACACCACCACACACCACCACACACTAACATCCCCTACCCTCACTAGGTATTGGCACAGGTAGTGCTAATTTGGAGGTATGTGTAGAATTAGCTATGCGACCAACTGTTAAGAAACATTGGCTTCAGTGTCGCCATCTCATTGTTGATGAAATTTCTATGGTCGATGGTGAATTTCTAGATAAAATGGAACTTGTTGCTAGGTTACTAATCAGTTTAGAAATCCGCCACTCAAATTCCCTCAAACCCTATCACTCCCTTAAACCCTATCACTCCCTCAAACCCTATCATTCCCTCAAACCCTATCACTCCCACAAACCCTATCACTCCCACAAACCCTATAACTCCCTCAAACCCTATCACTCCCTCAAACCCTATCACTCCCTCAAACTCTATCACTCCCTCAAACCCTATCATACCCTCAAACCCTATCATTCTCTCAAACCCTATAACTCCCTCAAACCCTATCACTCCCTCAAACCCTATCACTCCCTCAAACCCTATCACTACCTCAAACCCTATCTATTACTCATAGACATGTCAGAAGAAACAATGAGCCATTTGGAGGCATACAGTTAATTTTTTGCGGAGATTTCTTCCAGTTACCTCCCATAACTAAAGGAGATATTTCTAACAGGAAGTATGCATTCCAGGTATGGATATAAGATATTTAAATTCAAGATCATCTATCTTGCTCAGCATCCATAATCTTATCGACCCAATAACTCTTCCAGTATCTGCACTAATAGCCAATCAATAGCTACGCTGTCACTTCCCTCTTATCAACCTTCAATTGCTTTCAGTCAAAATCCTGGCAGCGATGTATTAATAAGAATATGCAATTATCTGAAGTGAGACGTCAAACTGACAACAAATTCATCAACATACTACAGAACATTAGAAAGGGCATGTTAGTATCTCCTCTCCTCTCCTCCTCTCCTCTCCTCTCCTCTCCTCTCCTCTCCTCTCCTCTCCTCTCCTCTCCTCTCCTCTCCTCTCCTCTCCTCTCCTCTCCTCTCCTCTCCTCTCCTCTCCTCCTCTCCTCTCCTCTCCTCTCCTCTCCTCTCCTCTCCTCTCCTCTCCTCTCCTCTCCTCTCCTCTCCTCTCCTCTCCTCTCCTCTCCTCTCCTCTCCTCTCCTCTCCTCTCCTCTCCTCTCCTCTCCTCTCCTCTCCTCTCCTCTCCTCTCCTCTCCTCTCCTCTCCTCTCCTCTCCTCTCCTCTCCTCTCCTCTCCTCTCCTCTCCTCTCCTCTCCTCTCCTCTCCTCTCCTCTCCTCTCCTCTCCTCTCCTCTCCTCTCCTCTCCTCTCCTCTCCTCTCCTCTCCTCTCCTCTCCTCTCCTCTCCTCTCCTCTCCTCTCCTCTCCTCTCCTCTCCTCTCCTCTCCTCTCCTCTCCTCTCCTCTCTCTCCTCTCCTCTCCTCTCCTCTCCTCTCCTCTCCTCTCCTCTCCTCTCCTCTCCTCTCCTCTCCTCTCCTCTCCTCTCCTCTCCTCTCCTCTCCTCTCCTCTCCTCTCCTCTCCTCTCCTCTCCTCTCCTCTCCTCTCCTCTCCTCTCCTCTCCTCTCCTCTCCTCTCCTCTCCTCTCCTCTCCTCTCCTCTCCTCTCCTCTCCTCTCCTCTCCTCTCCTCTCCTCTCCTCTCCTCTCCTCTCCTCTCCTCTCCTCTCCTCTCCTCTCCTCTCCTCTCCTCTCCTCTCCTCTCCTCTCCTCTCCTCTCCTCTCCTCTCCTCTCCTCTCCTCTCCTCTCCTCTCCTCTCCTCTCCTCTCCTCTCCTCTCCTCTCCTCTCCTCTCCTCTCCTCTCCTCTCCTCTCCTCTCCTCTCCTCTCCTCTCCTCTCCTCTCCTCTCCTCTCCTCTCCTCTCCTCTCCTCTCCTCTCCTCTCCTCTCCTCTCCTCTCCTCTCCTCTCCTCTCCTCTCCTCTCCTCTCCTCTCCTCTCCTCTCCTCTCCTCTCCTCTCCTCTCCTCTCCTCTCCTCTCCTCTCCTCTCCTCTCCTCTCCTCTCCTCTCCTCTCCTCTCCTCTCCTCTCCTCTCCTCTCCTCTCCTCTCCTCTCCTCTCCTCTCCTCTCCTCTCCTCTCCTCTCCTCTCCTCTCCTCTCCTCTCCTCTCCTCTCCTCTCCTCTCCTCTCCTCTCCTCTCCTCTCCTCTCCTCTCCTCTCCTCAACCTACGGCATATCCTCAGATGTACTCAAGATATGGCTAAAACGTTGACATCGACTATCCACAATAAAATGGACTCCGGTGGTATTATGGCCACAAGACTTTGTACTCACAATGAAGATGTCAACCATTTGAACAATATTTACCTGCAGAAACTCGACGGTAACTTAAATCCATGATTAAGTGAAATCTACATAAACCCAGTGATATCTGCATTGTGACCTCTAATCACATTGACCTCTACATACCAGACTCGGTGAAGCGTGAGTACATAGCAAAGGATAGCCATCCTGAACACTTACGGCGAATGAAAACACTAAGTCAGGTGTCCGACAAAATTGAACTTAGGATTGGAGCACAGGTTCTTATTACCAACTTCTGCATCCAGGCACTCTAGAACTATAGATTCTTGCAACAATCAATATCAATAAGTCAATATACTAATTACGTCTAAAAAACTATTATTTTTATTTGATTCTATTTGTATGGATCTCACAGATACTTACGCTAATTACTCTTTGAAATTATGCTTCTAGTCTAACAATTTATTAATTTTTTGGCCTAAATTTCTGTAAGGTTAAATGTTTGGCGTCGATGTTATTTATTTAGCGTTCGTAACACAGATCATGATAACTAAGAATATTGATATCAAGTGTGGAATTGTTAACGGATCACGAGGTGTTGTTGTCGATTTCGATAAAGGCTCATTTGGTTTGTTTAGATATATATTTATTTGAAAAATAACATTTTAAATGTTCTATAAATACTAATTTATAGATATTACTAAATAACTTTACCTAGTAATTATTTATTGATTACAATTACAATAAAATTAACGTAATGCTTTTTATAATTATAATTACCACTCTATTCACAGGTTACCCGAAAGTGAAGCTAATGGATGGTCGCGTGGTCACCTTGAGACCAGAAAAGGTGACCTTCAAGTTATCGGCGTCCGGCGGTCAAGGGTCATCCGAGGGCAGCATGTCGCGACTACAACTTCCCTTGAAATTGGCGTGGGCTATTTCCATTCACAAGAGTCAGGTACGAATAGCAGCTGGGACCTACTGGACCTACTGGGACCTACTGGGACCTACTGGGACCTACTGGGACCTACTGGGACCTACTGGGACCTACTGGGACCTACTGGAACCTACTGGGACCTACTGGAACCTACTGGGACCTACTGGGACCTACTGGGACCTACTGGAACCTACTGGGACCTACTGGGACCTACTGGGACCTACTGGGACCTACTGGGACCTACTGGGACCTACTGGGACCTATTGGGACCTACTGGGACCTACTGGGACCTACTGGGACCTACTGGGACCTACTGGGACCTACTGGGACCTACTGGGACCTACTGGGACCTACTGGGACCTACTGGGACCTACTGGGACCTACTGGGACCTACTGGAACCTACTGGGACCTACTGGAACCTACTGGGACCTACTGGGACCTACTGGGACCTACTGGAACCTACTGGGACCTACTGGGACCTACTGGGACCTACTGGGACCTACTGGGACCTACTGGGACCTACTGGGACCTACTGGGACCTACTGGGACCTAATGGGACCTACTGGGACCTACTGGGACCTATTGGGACCTACTGGGACCTATTGGGACCTATTGGGACCTACTGGGACCACCTGGGACCTACTAGGACCTACTGGGACCTACTGGGACCAGCTGGGACCTACTGTCGACGTCTCCAACCTGAGTACCGAATGCATATGTATCCACACTATTACTGATACACACTAACCCCCCAGTGCACTATGTTGTATTGTACTGACGTAAGAACTAATCTGTATTCCCTAACATAATATCTAATAATTAGTCCCTAAGATAAGATCTAATAATTAGTCCCTAAGATAAGATCTAATATAAGATCTAACAATCAAATTCTATAAGTACCTAATATATGATCTAATCATTAGTTCCTATCATAATATTTTAGTCTCTTCTTAAAGATTTAATAATTAGAGCTTATAAGAAGTAACATAATATCTAATAATTAGAGCCTAAAAGTAACAATCAGTATTTCCTAATATAAGATCTAATCTTAAGTAACTAACATAAGATCTAATAATTAGAGCTTATGAGAACCTAATCATTAGTCTTTATCGTAAGATCTAAGCTTATCATAATTCTCTAATTTGCAGGGCATGTCACTGGATAACGTGGAGATTTCACTAAGTAAGGTCTTTGAATCGGGGCAGGCTTATGTTGCATTATCCAGGGCTACTAGTCTAAAGGTAAAGCTTATGGTCATTGATTGCCTTAGCCGACATGTATTATATAATCAAATGGATACACAATGAATTAAACATTAAATGATTTAGATTACTGTAGATTATGTATTCTATTCATATTCAATGACAAAGTAGTGTTTAGGATTTAATTGTCTATTTGGCTTCTTATGTCATTAATTATCAATCATTTTTACAAATTTATGTTTATTTTAATAATTAGATTTTTATATAAATATTTTTAGAAATATTAGTTAAAGTTTTAATTTCATGTATTGCCATAAAGTAAGAGTGTATATTGTATCTACATTCACTTTATATTAACTATATTTGTGCCATTAATATAATGGAGAATTACTATTGCCTATATTTCGTATTTTTAATTTAGTAAAATATAACATTAAAGAATACTTACTTTTGAATTCTTTTGAATTAGATTTTGAAATTAAAAATAGTAAGAATTTAATATTCATAATCATAAGTTAATTATTCAAAATCAGAACGAAATAATTAAATTTATTCAATTAATTAAATTGATATCAATGCTAGGTTTTATTAAAGCAGCTTATATAATTATACATTTATTACAAGAAAAACTAATATATACATTTATAATAATAATAATTAAATATGTTCTAATTTTACAATAATTGATATTTAAAATAAGTATTTTTTGAAATATTTAATAAAGATACAATTTCAGTTGGTCGCATAAAAATTAGTATCTCAGTCGTTCTATGTAGATACCATACTTTAACTTACGTGTTGCCTTTATGTTGACAGGGTCTGAGGATTACTGACTTCGACGTCGGCTGTATTAGAGCTGACAAGTATGTAAAGCGCTTCTACGATAGAATATCTTGCCGAACCGATCCCATAAAACAATGCATTGAATTCTAATTGATTACAAATACTTCTATCTTATTTAGGCTTTATATGATCTTCGTATATCAGAGGTACAATCTAGTTACTATTTTATTATATATATTTATATTTTTTATTTATTTTAATATTACATAGAAAAACATTAATAGTATTTTATCAGTATTTATATTCCTATGAAGTGATACATAATGCATTACTTACCGATGGATTGGTATTTGGTAAGATCGGTATTAAGACCTTCCATATTACGAATTAAACTCAATGTTATCGAATATGTATATGCGAGGTTTTACTAGAAAAACAATCCAAAGTAAATCCTTTAACAATTATATTATCATTCAATTATATTTCTGTCATAGTAAATTCAATATTTTATTGCGTGATATAATTATTATTTCTACTTTTTAATCAATCTTGTGATGTCATGTAACCTACAAATGAAGATGTTTTATATTTATTGATATTAAACTCTAGAGTATCTTCATAATAGAAATAATACTTATATTGACATTATTTCCTGAATATCTATTTTAAGATATTAATGATATATACAATAAAAATAATATTCTATGAAATTTATCAATATGTTATTTGTTTATTTTGAGAATTATTTTGAAATATTACTTCCATGAAAATTGTATAAATAAATTAATTTATAAAAGTTATATAATTCATTTCCAAATCTAGAACATTGGAAGTATATTGATTTTAAATAATATTTGCCATTGATTGCTATAAGATATTTCAAAAGATTTCTATAATTAAGTGTGGTGTTAACAAATCTATACTTATGATGTTACATTTTTAGTTGGTAAATTGGAATTATTAATATAATAATTAAATACTTAAGATTTAATTTTAAAGTCGGATAGTCAGATATATATGGAGGATATATAAGTGTATTAAAACAGTTATTTTTATTGTATAATTGTGTATTATTTGATAGCAGAATAAGTATGAATAATAGACCTTTCAGGTAATAGTTAGTTTATTTACTGTTTTTATATTATTTTAAGGTTTACTTTTATATATTTACTGTATATTATATTTTAATAAAAACTATATCAATATAATGATCTGCAAGCATTAAAAATGTTATATGATTTTTGAAGGTTTATATATTGAACAATAGAAATTCAGTTTTCATTTTTCAAAATTGATATTAATGTTTAATAATAATGTTTGGATATTTTCAATTTAAATTAGATAAAAATAAAATATGTAATGATTAAAAGAAAAATTGATTAATTTGAGTGAGAACAGCAAATATAAAAGGATTCATAAACATTTCTTTGTGATTTATAGTTCGTTATAAATTTAACTGTAATAATATCCTTATAAGAGGAAGAAAATAATAACCATGTAAATGTTTACTAATTCAATTGTAGTTGTTAAAAGTTGTAGATCTTATGATAAAATATGTAGAAAAAAAGTACAATTAACACAAATTAAGTTAAAAAATAGTTTGTGTAAGTATAATATGTATAATCGAATTACTACTATGGTAATCAATATAATATTATAATATAATTTAGTATATAAAATATTTTGTAAATTATTATATATCTATTAATAATATATTTTCATTTTGATAATCTCAGGATAAATACATACTATTTTTGAATTTGAAATTTAATTTAATAATTTCTCATTTGTAATTACCAAATTATTATTAGATTATATAATAACCTCACTGTAAATTAGTAAAGTAATAGTGTACATATATATGATTAATAATGTCAAAAAATATTACTGAGAATAAAATAAAAATAAATGTGTTGGAGGATCACGATAATCCATCAAAAAGTTCCACATTTTATAATGAAAAAATGAAGATAAATAGGTTTCTTTATAAATATTATAATATATATATAATTGATTATGTGAATCAAATTAAATAATCGGATCAAGTATTTAATCCAACCTGGTTAACTTTTATACATAAATACATTATAGAACACACTTAAATATAATTTATGTTCACAATGATAATATTCACAAATATATTAAATGGAAATAATCTAGTATGTCATATGTCTATCTAGTTGTATATAATATATAGGTTATCTAGTAGTGTGTTATTTTAATATACATTTTTACTATATATGAATTTTAATTAATGGCAGCTGCCCGAACTCATCCAAGCGTTACTAATAAATGTGAGTCTAGTTTATTTGGACAACTAATTTAATATATATTCGTGCAGTACTCGCACAATTACCTATAACTCAACTGTATATTTATTGTATGGTATTCATTTACTTATATAGCTTTTTAAAAAATTGTATATTTTTATTTATTTACTTATTACATATTTTATTTATACAATACATACATTTATACATTTATACATTTCATTGTACCTTTTATTATTATTCCATGTTAATAGTTGTACTATTTTATATAAATTTATCCAGTAATATTTTACTGGTGAACTTATATAAAGTAATATCTCAATAAATAGCAACAACCTTAATGTTATTGTATGAATATAATATGAAATAAATTACTATATTAGTAAATATACACTTTTACAATATAATTTATATATACGCTCACAATATAAGTTTCACATCCTCTATATGTTATGAAGAATTAATTATTAAAGTTTAAAATCGTAAACAAACTGCTGCTAACTGTTTTGAGATCAAACTCTAAATTGTATTTTTAATAGTTTTCATCATTAAGTATATTTATTTAATAGTTTTCGTTTGAAAATTTGTTTGTAGAATGTGATATCATTTAATCGTAAATTAAATAATTAAACATTATTTTATATATATATATATCAATTAGTTTAAAAATACATTTCAAATTTGATTTAGTCAAAATTTTAAATATATATATTATACATTTATATTTATAAAATATATATAGTCAAATATATACTAATGCTTTATATTCATATTAATTTACAACTATCAACATAGTATTATACTAAATTTCGTATTAATTTATAAAAATGTACAATCAATCAATTATTTAGAATAATTTTACCTTTTATAATTATTTTGGATATCAGTCTATAAATCAACCCAACTTTCTTTTTTTTATATATAATAAAAATTGAAATTTTATTTGCATTAAATATATTGTTTTTATTTTTTATTTTTAATAATTATATATAATTGATATAATAGTTATATAACTGGTTTCTTCAGATGGATATTATTGTAAATATTACATATCAATTAGATTTTAATTTTTTACATTTTTTTTATATTTATATATTTTACAATTAAATGATAAAATTTAAATAATAATATAGAATATATTCTATGTACATTTATTATTGGAATAGTATATTAATATATTAATATCATATGAGTATAGTATTTATTCATTTATAGTTAGTTATTCTTATCTCTGATATTTTAAGTTCGCAAGTTAAATATATCATTAATTAATAGTAAATTCATTAATTATTTATAGTAAAATCATTGTGATTTATCTTTTTATAATAATATTCAAAATATTTTAAAATAGAGAATTTGCTTTGATGGCTTTATTGACCTGCAGAGAAATGTTTGGAAAAGATGAAAAACCTACAAAATGTCTAGATGCTTTTGCAGCTTCTGGTTATAGTTATATTTATATTAAACATTTTTTTTTATTCTATAGTTGTATTATAGTTTATTTATATGTATATTCTAATCTTAATATATATTATGCAATTATATAATACAAATTATTACTATTTTAAGTAATTTATTTGACTTTTTCAAAGTTAATATTTATGCTGGAATAAAATCCGAAAAGTTTCCAAAGAATATTATTTTAATCTATTATTAATCTCAACTCTATAACGAGGATATTATTAGAATATATAATTTATTTGTTTAATTATTATGCATTAGAATATAATTATGTAACAAAATCAAATTTATATTAGATGTCATATTTAATGCAATGTTATAGGTATGGCTGGATTTCAATGGAAAATATATTTGAAAGGTGAAATTGAGCTAACCTCAAATGAACTCGATCCTATTAGTTTCAAGTCGCTAGTGGAAAATGCCAAATTAAACGATTTCCATTCAATCGAGGTAATGTTGATGATATTAGTGATATACAGTCTATATTGTAAGGATATCTCAGTCATTTTAACCATAACTAAATATCTTGCATTGCAGTTAGACGGAACACTGAAAGAGAATTCTATCGAGTTCACCAATAAAGATTGTAATATTATCATGCACGAAAGGCAATTCAATTTTATGTTAGCTTCTCTCTTTTTATATTTAATTCCCTTGAGTGGTTAGATTAGTCAGAATTACTTTAACCAGTAACTTATAAATAATAACTTTAACTAGGTTCCTGTATATGGGATATTTATCGTAATTCAACCCATACCCGCCTTGTAGCCACCTGGATCCATTTGGCTGTACGGTGCAATACCTGGAGGCGGCTTTCCGTAACATCTATAACAACGGTGTAATGGTCGTCACCAGCACAGACATTTCATCACTACTAGGCAAATGCGACGATGTTGGTCCAATAATGTTTCTTTTTAAATGGAAACCTGCTTACCATGTACACATATTAAAATAAAATGTATTAATATACATTACGCATAGTTAATAATAACAAATGTTACTAATACACTTGAATTGAAGTCAATACAGTCATTTATTAATAATCAATTAATATCAATGAATATTATTCATATTTATCAATTTCTATTTTATTTATAACATTGGCATTGTTTTATAATATCTTTTATTATATTTCTGATAGCCTTCCAATATTGATTTCTAACATGCCCTCTAATAAGTACATTATGCCTCTAATAAGCTTCTCAAACAATTAAAATGCTTCTTCAATTTCTAATTTCATTTTAAAATCTTACACCTATATTACATATCTAATGGCCTATTCCACTTCTGACATTCTTTTCCGACCTTTCCATCTATTAAGTTCCATTTCACAGGTTACATTGCGAAACTATGGAGCCGTCACCATAAAATGCGATTACCGTAAAGAAATTGCTGTCAGAATAATTATAGCTGCTTTGATTAGGTTAATCACATTGGCACGAAAATTGCGATCAAAATAACCAACTAACTTCACCCCTCATCCCGACCCTCCTTTACCTCAATGCTCACTTTGCTTTAACTCAGTGACTTTCCCTTATCTAATTTCCACCATCTATTATTTCAAACCTGCAAACCTCCATAATATAACCCCTCCTTTCCTACTACCCTAACATCATCCCATTACTCCGCCCTAAACCTATTATAACCCAGTTCTTCTTTCACTATAACATTACCCTTCACTCCATCCTCCTTCAGCTGTAACTTTGCCCCCCATTCCACCCTACCTCTCCTCTAACTAAACCCCAATCCTGCAGGGCTGCTGCCCACTGCAGAAAAGGTATTAAAGTTCTGTACTCAGTTTACCTGGAACACTTTGTACAGGTTCTCTACAACTTTAGATGGTCTAACTTAAGAGTTAAATTACACCTTAATAGGGCGTCCTACATTGTCGATTGCTGAACTGTGATCCCATAATCTACAACCGAATTTAATCAGTAACAATAGCTCTAAATTTCTAGAAATGTATTGTGATTAAATTTCAGTAAATTCATCCTACTCTTCTAAAGCTGGATTCCAACAGAGATTCTATATTGTGTATCTGTTATGTGCAAATTAGCGAAAACACATAACACATCATATAGGTAAATTTAATCTTCTCATAAGATGCACAGAAATAATCAATTATGGTAAAATTCGCAAAGATCATTAAATGCATTATAAATTATTCATTATTTAAAATTCTTTATAATTAAACTATAAGAAATGAATTCTTCAATTTGATTTTAAGTATGTTTTAAAAGTTTAAATATAACATATGTTATATATATAATTAATAATATATAGGTTATGTAAATATATATGTATATATATATAATATATGTTTTATATTTATTAAATTATATTATAAATATTATTTAATCAATATTATTTATTAGTTTATATATATATATATACATTATTATATATATGAAATGGAATGAAATGAAAGAAAATTCAGAAAAATATATAATTATACTATCACCATAATTATGAAATTTATAAATACCGACGTAAACAAAACATAACAAATAACAATTAGCATTCTTTTATCAAATTTATCTCACTAATTTAAATATTGCTTTGGTTAATATTCTGTTCACTAATATTCACTAAATGGATTCATTCTTCTGAATATAAATAATTCATTAACTTTATCCACATTAATTTTCCTGATAAGAAAAATAATAATAATGATGTATGATCATTCTATATAATAACAGATATCTTAATATAGTTTTAATTAATATATTTAACAGTATCCTCATTTATTTATATCTAGTCATTTTGGAAGTGATAATAAGATTATTATTATTAATAATAAATTATATTTACATTTACATATTACAAGAATTATATTTTTGATTTCAACAGCAAATTAAGTTTTCAAAATTACATTTAAATGAGCGAATTGAAAGCGTCTGGATTTATATCACAACCTAATGTCGTATGTTGTACGAACTGGGCCATAATATCCTGGTCAGAGAATGAGAACTACTACTCACTCTTCACTAATGCTAAACATCACCGCCAGGTGGCCGTTCGTATCGAGAGAGGAGCTCAGAAGGCAAATGCCTGCGTTCGTCGTATCTCTACAACGATGGTCTGTAGGTATTGCGAACAAAACTGTTATATGCCACCCACATTGGCACCATTGTGTTAGTGTTAATCCACATCCTGGTACTATTTAGATAGCATTTAGTACTACGCTCAATGCTGTGTCCTACACTGCCACAGTATTACTCCCCACCTGTTTTAATTCCAATATATCATACAAATACACATTTTATACTGATGTCTTGCTAAATAAATATATAATAATCTAGTATTTCCGTTGCCTAACTTTTGTCTAAGTGATATTATTGATGATTATTCTTTAATGGCATTTGGTTTCTGCGGACAAACTCGGATGATTTCTTATTAAATTGACCCTTTTAATTTTGTAACCTCCGACCCACGTAGCTAAACCTTACGACCTTTTGAAATGCGACTGCCACGTCGAATCTGATTTATCGAGGAATGCGGTGATCATCGGTCCACTTTATACCGGCCTCATTCACGACAAGGAATTTGTCTCCGCGGCCTTGTCGACAGTAATGTACATTGATGTGTTGTTGAGTTGTTATTTACAGACATGTGTATATGCACGTGGAACACACGTCTCTATGTGAAAGCGATCGTACTTAATGATATGATAATTCAATTCAATTCTAATTCATCACAATAATTTACTTTTATGACATTTTCTAGGCGACGAAGAATAAATTATCTAATCGGATTGTTAGGAATCTAGAAAACTTGGTGAATGAATGCAATTGCTATGAAGATGAACTAAACGGTATTAAATATCATTTATATAAATATAATTATTATTAGGTAATGATTTGCAATGTTAATATTTTTATTTCAATTCATCTATCATCAATTACAGAAATCTAATTAAATAAAAATGCTATTAGTACAATAGATTTACTTTATTGTTATCACTCATTGACAATTATATTACGTCGATTTTAATGAAGAAACTTTTGATTAGCAATTTACAAATTTTAGATAAATAATAATATATTTTTTATTATTTATATTTATTATTCAATATTACGTAATTGGAACCATCTATTAGATTTGAACTGTGTTGGTGATGGACCCAGCGAGAAGAAGAGAAGACTCAGCGCAACTCTAGTGGACCAGCCTCACTGCGCCGAGATCATGTTCTTCATCAATTTGCACCAACGTAAACTGCGAGGGATTAACATTCCCACGTTAGCGGCGAGAGCAAGGCAGTTACCGGCAATTTGTAGTTTTAGAATACAAGTTCATAATCAATTACTGTAATTACAAATCTAAAGCACATATCAATTAACATTATTGAAACTTTTGTAATTAGTCAAAGGTCAATAGAGTTGTTCAGCGTATACACTGCTTTACACTTTATTATTTGTATTTCAATTTGTGTTACTTCTAAGAATTTAATATTATTCATATTACGACCATATATAGAATTCAAAAGCTAGTTAAGATTTTGAAATCCAAAGGATACTTTGCAAGTTCTACGAATTTCGATCCTCAAGCAATTAAGACAAATGCAACACTTGCAGAAATAAAGATTATTTTGAAGACGCACAAATAAATATATAGGAAACATTTAATAAAATCTTCTATTAAATATTAATTCAATTTTTCGTAAATCAATTGGATATTATGTAAGAATATGTTTATGAAACACAACAAAATAATATGAATAATAATTTATTGCGATTATTTCAATATGATCTATCATAGAAATATCGTCAAAGTCTTTTTGGTTTTTGAATTATATGAATCGAATGAATAAATAATATCGGCGTGTTGAAATTACAAGCGTTTCACTAGAAATATAGACTTAATGTAACATTATTTAAACAAATGATAATACTTTTTAGAATGGAATTAACAAAATACTTTATATGCAAAGTCTTCACAACTCTTTTTTTATCTGTGTACATTATCTTATCCCCCATAATCCACCCCTCGGCCCCCCAGTGACCTTAACTCATTCTCACTAATGACATGACCTCTAACCCATCTACGAATACCCCATTTTGTAATTTAATCATAATCCAATATGACCAAACACACAATACATGACCTCTAATACCTAATGAAACTAACTCTTACTTTGACGAACTCTAATCCCCGCCACTTAACCTCTAACTATCCCACCGGTCTCGTGCCCTCTAATCATATACATAGATATGCAGAGATTAGAGACTTCCCATCTGACTTTTCATAACCCCTGCAGATTCATATACCAGTTCCTTATCTACACTTTTTTTATCGAAATCATCGTCTCCAGCTTCATCCGGGTAGTAATTGTCCGGGAAGTCGAGCGTGACGGCGCTTTTCACTCCGGCAACTTCTGCAAGCCTCGAAGATCTCGAATCGGGCTCTGGCAGTTCAAAGTCACCGATGCGAACGTAATCGACTGAATCTATTGGTTCGCAGGTTTCGAGGTTGAACTGCGTCCTCAAGTAATCGATTTCGCGTTGCATCAGCCGGCGGTCCTGGCGGTAGGTAGTCTCCTGGCCCTTGGAGTGTAGATCCTGGGTTTGGGTGGTGGGGCGCAGTTATGATGTTACCTTCCCGTTGCAGGATAATGTATTGAATAAAAGATATACAAGGGAAGGTTCTGTATATAATGGCATTGTTAAGAAGCGATTCAGATATTTACGAGAAGGTTATGAGGTTCTTAGTCGGGGCTATGTTGAGGGATGAAAGTGTAGATTGTTTGTAGGTAGTAAGTTAAACAAATACCTTCGAGATTTTAGGGCGTGGTTAGAAGATCGACAGTATGAAAAAGATTCTCTACTCGGTAAGGAATATTAATTTCTCATCAATTGCAAACATTTGAAATATAATATCTACGCAGGAATATACTTCAAGTTGAAAGGTTACAGAATGTTCATATGGGATACCTACAGTGTTAGTGGCGCGATTATCCAAAAGTTTCACTCGGATGCGAAGTTTGTTTGCAGTTTGTTGTTGCTGGGAAGCCTTCTCCTCCAGCGCAGTTACTACTTTCAGTTGTTTGTCTAGTCGAGACTTCAGGGCGTCGTTATAAGATTTCAAGTGTTTGTTGTCGCGTCTAGAGGAGGCAATGGAAGAAGGTAAAGGTTATGGGAAGATGTATAGGAGTTTGTGAGGTTTTATTTTATGTACAATTCCATTCTTACGGGTGTTATATTGAATTATGTGTTTACTAAAACGTATTTCATAATCGTTGTGGTCGTAATAAATGTAGTTTAAATTTCCAATAACGTACAACAGTGAAACAATAGAATTAACTTTATTAATCCAACAGTTCTGAAGTATATGTCAATTAAGTACATTATACATCGGATGTGTTCTTTAGAATTACAATATTATAACTTTCGTGTGAATGTTTGCTTATTTACCTAAACTTTATTGTTGCCTCTTCAAGTTTGTTGGTGAGAAACTTGCATTCAGACTGAAGTTTGTAAACTATTTGATTCTGACTCTGAATGAGATCCTCCAATTCAGTGATATTGCTTCCTAAGGAGGATTATATTGTTAACTATATCTATTAGTAAATATTATAACTATATTATAATAGAATATATAATAGAAATATGTATAATTATATTTATAGATATTTGTATTGTTCACTTTAATAGTTATATATTAATTGTGTTATTCATGGCTATAAAAATTTATTTTTATATACATAGGTAAATGACAGTTGCTAGGATTTATTATAACTATATACTACATTAAAAAATATTGAAATTAGTTACTGATATTACCTAAACAATTCTCTTATTGTTTTTAGGGTGAAAATGTATTTAAAATGTATATTATATATTGTATAAAATTATCTTTTCATTCGTCTAAAGTAATACGGTTAATATTACTGCTACTAAACGTTACTACTGAACCTCATATGTCACCATCCCAGTACTCTCTTAACAATAGCCCTAATTACGTGCCCCTAAAGGCAAATTACCCCAAGCCCAATTTCTACCTCTTCAACTAACTGTATTTCGCGTCAATGGAGCCAATTGTAGCATTCATTTCACACTCACGACTCGAGTACTGGTCAGTAGCTGTCTTGAGATCTTCCCCTCTTATCCTTTCAGCATGTTCTTTGGCCAGTTTAGTTTCAGTCAACTGAGGTGTGGGGCGTTGAATTTTAAAAATTCCGTTTATCGTTAGAAAGAAGAAAAAGTTTAATAGTAAATTTAATTAAAATTTAATTATTACAATTGCTCTTGTTTAAGGTGCTCAGTTTTTAACAATAATAATGTTAGACAATTATAGAATAATAGGAATGATTGACCAGTAAATTGGTATTGGCTCGTATTTAAATATTTTTAGAAAATATAAATGAATTATCTATAAATAGTTTTTTGAGAAATATACATTACTTTTAAAAACAAAAATATTTATTAAATATCTTTTATTAAAAAAATATCACATTTTCAAATGTAAATAATAGCATTCTATTAAACTAAAATTTAAATTTTTTAGAAAACATAAAAGAAATGTAAATAATACAAATTAAAAATTTTTTGTATTTCAGTATTTACTCAGAAATAAAAAAATGTTCAAACCTCCTTTTCAATTTTTCTATTATCATTGGTCAATGATATCAGCTGTTCTCTGGTATCAATCAAACTCTTCTCGGCGTTTGATAATCGTCTTTGAGCATTGTCGCAGGTCGACTGTAGTCTAATCTTCTCCTATGTAATCGGATTATTTCGAAAATTGGTTACAAAGATATGTAATAATACTTTGATAATAATAATGATACTTTTATCAAAATAAGTAAATGTAATAAGTAAATGTAAAGCGCTGATCAAAACAAAATGTACGTTTTATTATTATGAATATGTTATTATATATTAAGTCTATTATGCAAGCCATTTTGCTATTAAATAATGGCATTGCATGGCCTCATCATCTTATTACGCCATTGCATCATATCTAGTATTGTATGACGTCATCCTACCTGCGAGTACTCCGCAGCTGCATGATCGTAGTCGATTCGTAATTTCGAGATTTCCCGCGAAGTCTCGTCCTTATCAATATGAGCCTTAGTTACCGACATATTCAGCCGGTTTAATTCCTATGCCGCGACGGGGGGATGGGAGAATTAGTTATCGTCAAGGAAAATATAATACAAAATGTGCAGATTATTTTCATTTGTTCAAAAAAATCTAAATAAGTTCAAAAGAAATAAATTTTTTTATGTAATTTTTAAAAATTATTATTAAAATCATAATTATATTAATGCTACTAAAACCATAAGATATTGCGATGTATTGCGGTCCACATATAATACTATAGATTGGCTATTATAAAAAAACCTCGGAGTGTTTTCCATCAGTGATGAGAGAAAGCTCTTTGACCTTTTCAAAATCAACTATTGCCTTTTGCTTATCTCGTACAGCCCGATGTAATTCAGCCTCATTTTCAATCAGTGCTGCAGACATCTCCTTCAACTGAGAGAGAACAGTAGAAGGTTGAGTTTATGTTGGATTCGGAGAGAGTTGGTAAAACAGTGAGTCAGATCTATAGAGACAACTGCCGTTAGTAATTCAGTTGGCTACAAATAGCAAATTTCACATTTTATAGTTTAATAAATTACAAAACTAAATCGCTTATTGATGATATTGGTAAGTTGAAAGAAACCGAATTTAATTAGCCCATGCTTTGTAACGGCATTTGAACAGACTTTTAAATTTCATTGTCCAATAATTGTTAAATAGATTGCATTACGTACATTATGTTGTTAATTATATTTAATTCCTAATTTCTAATGACCTTCAATTCCAATTCATCTTTCTCTGTTTGCATTTCCAGTCTAACGAATCGTCGATCGTCAGTCATTTTAACAGCCATTCTGTCGGCGTGTTCAGTCATCCGCAACTCCGTATTGTTTAACTGCTCTCGCAGCTGTTCCTTCTGTACCATAGCCTGAAGAACAATCACTTATAAGTTTATTTATTTGATTAATCCAATAGAAGTAAAAATATCTAACGTTTTAAAATATATATATTTAATTCTTATTAATTTATTTAAGTATAAAAATTGTATTTAAAAATAAAATTTTAGTAAGAAAATGATACAAGAGAAATAGAAACAGATAATAACCTGAGTCTGCTCCATCTGGGCCTGTTCCACCATTTCTACGCCTTTTCGTACCTTTATATTTAACTTTATGTTAATTTATGTTTAATAAAGATGAACATTTTTTATGTAAGTATGTTTTTTTATATTTAAAATTTTCTAATTATGAAATTAAATTAGGTTCAAAGAGATGAACTATATTAAAAAAATAAAAACAAGCAATTTCTTAATTGGGAAACAACAAATATATGTAAAAAACTCCATTTATCCAAAATATAATTCCAAGAAATGCATAAATATTCACATAGAACTTCTTTAACCTGCCTAAGCAATTGATCCAGTCGATAGAAAATAATAATCTGCGAATATTGACCTCATTTGACCTAATTGTCGACTAACCTGTTCATAGGATGCCTCTTCAATCTGACGTAGGTCGAAATGTCTCGACCTCAACTGAGTCAACTCATGCATTAATTCATCGCGTTCGCTATGGGAAGGATGTGGGTTTGGGGTTGGGTTTGGGTTTATATCATCTAGTTGTTGAAATAGACATGAAATTAAAAATTATCTGAAATATTTAAGGATATATAATTTATAAATATATGTATTGTAATAATATATATATATATATATGTTATAATATATATATATATATATTATAACATAAATATATATATATATATATATATATATAAATATTATAATATATATAAATATGTTAATAGATGAATAAAAAACAAGGACAAAGTATAAACTTTGTGATTTTATCAAGTTGAATTCGTTGCTCGCAATCTTTTGAAAGTACCATGGCTTCATTCTCAGAACACACTGCACAGATCATGGAGGGTACTTCCTGTAAAGGAGAAAACTATAAAAAATCACAATATACAACCACGAGTACAAAAATGATCCACGAACATAATTTATATCCACCCAGATAGCATATATATCATTTGCCACAAGCAAAAATGATATCTTAAAAGAAGTTTAAAACTTGCTAAAATATGTAATTGCATGAATTGGAATAATTATTTTATCTCAGAAAAATGCTCACATTATTTATTATTCTATTGTTACAATATAATAGAAAATAATTATATTATTTAAAATAATGATAAAATTATTGTTTTGACTTTAAAATAGTCAAACTAAGTTAACACTATCCGTCAATACACTACTCAACGAATACGTCCTATATAGTTTTCATTGAGACGATGATTCCATGAATACGGATAGTTACAATATATTAATAACTTAAAATTTTATCTCCCTACTTTGTTATTGAGAATAATATTATCGAGAATTAATCACAGTAATAACCTTTAACCTCGAAACATTAGATGAACACATTTAACATATAACTCACAATTAGCACAAAAAAATATGAAATACTTGAAGAATTTGAGAAAATTGATATACGAATATAAAGTAAAATATCATTTACTAAAATAGGTAATAAATCCCTATGACACTCCA
>OZ038314.1:21423968-21558968 GCA_964035775.1 Osedax frankpressi | reverse complement strand
GGAAGTAATAGCCATGCTACGGGCACCCCGAACTAGATATATTATATGGTAGATTACGGGTAGATTATAGTGAATGATCTCTAGGCAAATGTTATACATTAGTGATCTTATAGGTAGATAGGTAGGTAGGTATATTAATGCAAGTTATTATCTGAACTGTAAATTGTTGTATTGTCTAATACAAATTATGAATTTGTGTTAGAATTTCAGTTTTAATAAATACTAAACATTCTATATACTCACTGAACATCTTTAAGTATAATATAATATGTTAAATATTACATATTTTATGTGTACTTAAATATAGACTAAAATAGAATATGGAGTTAGAAGAAATTAAATAAGAAAGAAAGTTGTACTCACGTGAGCATAATTTGAGTTTGAGTGGTTGAGGTTGAAATCGACGACTGAGTGGGCGGAAGCAACATGGTCGGGTTCCTGTAAATCCAGCAAATCTCGCAGTTTATGTACGGCTGCTCCGTAGGTGTAATCAGCATGTTCGGTACTAGCTGTCAGTGAAACATTTGCAGCATACATATGATAAGGCAGGAAGTCGTGACTTCATGTATAGAATTACTTTTGTTAGATGGAAAGGAATTGGTAGACGGAGAGTGAGATAGAGAGGTAATGAAATGGAGAGGGAATGGGAAATGTAAAGGAAAGAGACTAACTTCGACCTAATGAGACACTGCGGCGATGGTTTGCAGCATTGTTAAGTGCTGAAGACCTTCGAGTCAATGGCTCATCATCGAGAGATGGCAACAGATCGTGTATAGAAGTATTAGCACGATCTGCCGATAGATTTATAATATATAATTAATTATGTTGGTACAAAGTCTATGCAAAATCAAATTCCCTGAACTGATATATATATATAATATACAGAATGGATCTATATAATGTGAGCATATTGCATCCATATGCTATGTATATGCATATCCATATGCGTATGTTGCTAGGCGAGATTAATCAGAACAATAACTGCCATACAGTGAATTACAAAATATATAATTATTATAAAAAAGTGAAAACTATTTATTTATTATACTATGCAGAGCCCCAAGAATATTATCATATTCTTTATGTGGGATAGTTGAATATATTGGGGAAAATATAAAATTATATTTTAAATATATAGATTAATAAAATAATAAATAATAATACTACTATATTTTAAAACCTTTAATGGATTTAGTATATTCACAAACAGTCGCATCAATCTCATTCATTTTATTAATACATTATATATAAATTAGTTATATAATTCTAAATATACATATATATTCTAAAGTAGAAATTAATTTCTTAGTGTTTATGTTTACATAGCGTCCTTATCATCGGATGTTATTACTATTATTACAATAATTGTAATAAATAAAATAAGCGAATCATCTATTAGATATATATTAGTTTTTAAAAATAATATTTCAAAATATAATATAAAATAAAAATAAAATGGATATTTGCGAACAATGTGATGGTAGGACATTTGAATTTATCGATGGTACTAACTATTGCACGACATGTCAAACTGAATCAAAGGTTATATTACAATAATCAAGTTAATTTTTTGTATTGTGTACTAATCATATAAACAGATTCGAGTAACCAAATAAATGTGCGAGAAATATATGTGTTATTATAATTGCAATTTTATATAAAAATATGATATATTATATATATAGTAATATACAATCCTAAATATAATTCACTGATAGTTAAGTATCTATAGTTAAGTATATATACTAGTAAACCTAGAGGTTTAATAAAATATAAAAACTTTTAAATTATGAGATACTTCAGCTATGAAGAACGACTAACTTTGTACGTAAATCAACGTACGTAAATGAATGTATTAATGCCTAAATGTCAAACGTAATTAAATTTATATTTATTCATATTCTTCACCTAATTTGAGATATATGTAAGTTCTTCCCTTCAAGGCATGTTGTGTCCATATCTCAAGATTGCAGTGTTAACGGGTAGATGAAATTTCATAACTTTAAAAAATGTGTAGAAAACTCATCTAACTATTACGATGTATTAAAACTGATATATAAATGAAACTATATATATATATATATATATATATATATATATATATATATATATATATATATATATATATATATATATATATATATATATATATGTAGAGTATAAATTATAGATTATACAAAATGTTTTATGTGCTCAATAAACTACATATTGACCACAAGCTTTATTATATCTCGGTCAACACTGTGGTCAGTAGAATAGTATTAGAATCAAGATACATAATATATTACTGATGTTGGAGGTGACTTCAATGTAGGTGATATGTTAAATTTAACTAAGATTTTAAAATATAGCCATATAAGTTTTTAAAATATTTTAATCAATAATTTTTAATATATTTTTAATTAACTATTTAGATAGATATAAATTTATAAAAATGTAAAATTTTAACATTTTACACAGAGGCGCGTTTTTGAACATGAAAACTATGATAACATGCAAATGTACCATACAAAAATTGGCAAGCAAACGATAAAAAAGATGCCAAAAGAAAGGTGTAAGTTATTTTTTACCTCCATATATTAGTAATCTTCCATTAATCTTAAATTCAAATATTATATAATTTTAATTTTATAAATAATATTTATATTCAGTTTTCTATAGATAATTATTTCTGTACAATATTTAATATTTTTTATTCATATTTTCTATTGAATTTATACTTTTCATTTATATATATTTTCACAAACTCCCAAAGTGTTAAATTCTCATCATTCTGATTAACAGTGGAAAAGGCGTTAATAGGGAGGCCGTGGCAGACCGTCGAAGCTTTTACAGTTATAATTAGGGCACAAGTGGATGCCCTAATCTCCCTCGGAGCCGACCCTAAACTTGAGGTCAGCAATGTCGCGTCACTTTTTTATATAAATTATCTACTCATCTTTATTGTTACTTGTGATTATTGTTGTATTTTATAAACTGTATATACTAGTTGAATAATAGAAATAATATTAATATTATTTATTATTACAATGGATAGTATTTGATATATTATAGATTATACATATTTATTAATATTAATACTATATTTATAAAGTTATTTTATTTACTGCAAAAATTATTTCTTAGGAAGTGACTTTTAAAATTTGGACGATGTATTGTAAAAAGAATGGAAGCGGTTTTTCCCAGAAAAATGACCCACAAACCTACTTGAAAGGCAGGTTTAACTGATTACTTTTTAGCAAGCAAACAGATTGAAGTAAGATTATATAAACTCGTTTACTGTGTAAAAAAAATTAAATGACATATACCATCATTTTCAGAGGTCAAAGTTAAATGACCTTGTTAATAATTTTGTATGGTTGCATAGTTAACTACATTCTATTCCACATTTAGTTTCTCTATTACATAACTTTTTCTAACATTCTCCGTTATCATTTAATAACTCGAAGGGTTTATTAAATCATAAATATCTTCGTAGAGTTTAGATTTACTGACAGTTATTGAATATTTGATTACAGCTCTCTTTTCAACTCTACGATACTTCTTCTTGTGTTTGCAGAGATTTCGATCCAGGCACTATAAAAGAACCTTTTCCGCGGCCTTTGCGTTTTTTGCCTGATTTTTATAGCAAATATAATGCCAAAGATAAAGAAATGGTTTTTTTGCAATCTTTCTTAATTTATTTCTAAAACAACCTATTATTGTCTTTGTAACTATTCATATTGTAATACAGCTCTATGTAAAAATAAAACCATAAGAAATAATCACGTAGAACGTTAATCTAACGACCAGTTATATTGATGGCAGTGTTGTTTTTAATATAGATATGTAATATGTAATAGTGCCTCTAACAGTCCAGCTCTGATTCCGACGATTCTGACGTAGAAATGGACACAGAATTCGGGAGCGTTTCCGGCTGTTCTAAGGTTTATCTATATGCCATATTCACAAGAAATGTTCGGCTTCATAAGACAGCCGTTTGCTTTTATAAACCACGCCCCCTTTACAACACACTGCGGCCGTTAACATGTACCCATGAATTAACCATTTCGATTAATTTACTTTTACGTCTCTTGACAACCAGTAAGTATAAATGTCACATCCCATGAATTAGCCGAGTTCGCTTATAACCATAACAATAGGATGAGCTCTACCCTCCGAATTAGATACAAACCTTTATAATCTGTTATAACCGGCGAGTAGTTCCACTTCCCCGAATTACAGTATATAAAAACCAAGGTATTATGGCATGTACTTATTAATTTACAACCTCCTTAACAACGTATAATAAGAAATGAATGGTACCTTTGAATAAGTCAACATAAATAACCAGCGTGGTATAGCACATGGTTCCTATGATAGTAAGGTGAGATAAACCCCACAAATTAGATACGCTACTTTTATAGCAAATGCCAGCCAGTGAGAGGTACCACCTCCATTAAATTAGCCACTCCCTCGATTAACGAGTCACGCCCCTTTACAGCACATGACATCCAGTCAGAGGTACCACGCCTACTATACCATCGGCATAATGACAATGCAGAAAACACTGGCCATTATTTACCTGTCCCTTCTCTACACGAGGAACTCAGTACAGCCTTGCGATTTGATCTAGTTTGTATATAAATAAGCGATGTTGATAGGTGGCATGTCGGTTCATTTGACATCGGTGTCAATTAAGGGAGTTTAATACGTGTCAAGTTAGTTAGTTTGGCAGGTCACTAATTAATATGAGTTTGGTGGGTGTCAAGTTAGTTAGTTAGTTTGGTCACTAATTAATATGAGTTTGGTAGGTGTCAAGTTAGTTAGTTTGGTCACTAATTAATATGAGTTTGGTAGGTGTCAAGTTAGTTAGTTTGGTCACTAATTAATATGAGTTTGGTAGGTGTTAGTTAGTTAGTTTATGAGACAGTTTTTAGTAAATATTATTTCTTCTGAATTCTACAAATTCTAAACAAAGTCATTAATTTAATTGACCTCCAACTATTTTACAGATTATAAATTAATCATTTCATTGTATTACTTTTATTCTACATTAAACAATTGATTTGCACAGAAAATGTAATAATGTTGTACTTTTCCGATGACACATACCATAGTGTACAATAATAACATCTCCTGTCCACAGTTATGTGAACACTGGTCAGATTCCCTACACTCACAACTGCTGGTCACTACTACCCGCTGATATGGTCATTGGTCTAGGGGACAGACAGACTTTTCTTACGCAGGTTTGTAGTTTGCTAGTAAGATAGTAGTTACTTGGAGTCAGTATAGTCACAATATTAGAATGTACGTAAACTATTCTCTTGACGGGGTTACAATTGAGTTATCAATAGGTTAAGTCGGAAGTGGTGCTTTGGGGTTTTAGCTGTTCTTAGCATAGGACCTTTAGCATAGCAACTTTATCATAGGTTTCTTATTATAGAGTTCTTATCATAAGATAAAAATAACCTAACTCCATTACTCCTTAACTCTATTCCTTTATAACCCCATTACTCCTTAACTCCATTACTCCTTAACTCTATTCCTTAACAACTCCATTACTCCTTAACTCCATTACTCCTTAACTCCATTACTCCTTAACTCTATTCCTTAATAACTCCATTACTCCTTAACTCCATTACTCCTTAACTCCATTACTCCTTAACTCTATTCCTTAATAACTCCATTACTCCTTAACTCCATTACTCCTTAACTCTATTCCTTAATAACTCCATTACCTCTTAACTCTATTCCTTAATAACCCCATTATTCCTTAACTCCATTACTCCTTAACTCTATTCCTTAATAACTCCATTACCTCTTAACTCTATTCCTTAATAACCCCATTATTCCTTAACTCTATTACTCCTTAACTCTATTCCTTAATAACTCCATTACTCCTTAACTCCATTACTCCTTAACTCCATTACTCCTTAACTCTATTCCTTAATAACTCCATTACCTCTTAACTCTATTCCTTAATAACCCCATTATTCCTTAACTCTATTACTCCTTAACTCTATTCCTTTATAACCCCATTACTCCTTAACTCCATTACTCCTTAACTCCATTACTCCTTAACTCTATTCCTTAGTAACTCCATTACTCCTTAACTCCATTACTCCTTAACTCTATTCCTTAATAACCCCATTACTCCTTAACTCCATTACTCCTTAACTCTATTCCTTAATAACTCCATTACTCCTTAACTCCATTACTCCTTAACTCTATTTCTTAATAACTCCATTACCTCTTAACTCTATTCCTTAATAACCCCATTATTCCTTAACTCCATTACTCCTTAACTCCATTATTCCTTAACTCCATTACTCCTTAACTCTATTCCTTAATAACTCCATTACTCCTTAACTCCATTACTCCTTAACTCCATTACTCCTTAACTATATTCCTTAATAACCCCATTACTCCTTAACTCCATTACTCCTTAACTCTATTCCTTAATAACTCCATTACTCCTTAACTCCATTACTCCTTAACTCTATTCCTTAATAACTCCATTACTCCTTAACTCCATTACTCCTTATTAACTCAATTACTCCTTAACTCTATTTCTTAATAACTCCATTACCTCTTAACTCTATTCCTTAATAACCCCATTATTCCTTAACTCCATTACTCCTTAACTCCATTATTCCTTAACTCCATTACTCCTTAACTCCATTACTCCTTAACTCCATTACTCCTTAACTCCATTACTCCTTAACTTTATTTCTTAATAACTCCATTACTCCTTAACTCTATTATTCCTTAACTCCATTACTCCTTAACTTTATTTCTTAATAACTCCATTACCTCTTAACTCTATTACTTAATAAACCCATTATTCCTTAACTCTATTACTCCTTAACTCCATTATTCCTTAACTTCATTACTCCTTAACTCCATTATTCCTTAACTCCATTACTCCTTAACTCCATTACTCCTTAACTTTATTTCTTAATAACTCCATTACCTCTTAACTCTATTACTTAATAAACCCATTATTCCTTAACTCTATTACTCCTTAACTCCATTATTCCTTAACTTCATTACTCCTTAACTCCATTATTCCTTAACTTTATTTCTTAATAACTCCATTACCTCTGAACTCTATTACTTAATAAACCCATTATTCCTTAACTCCATTACTCCTTAACTCTATTCCTTAATAACTCCATTACTCCTTAACTCCATTACTCCTTAACTCTATTCCTTAATAACTCCATTACTCCTTAACTCCATTACTCCTTATTAACTCAATTACTCCTTAACTCTATTTCTTAATAACTCCATTACCTCTTAACTCTATTCCTTAATAACCCCATTATTCCTTAACTCCATTACTCCTTAACTCCATTATTCCTTAACTCCATTACTCCTTAACTCCATTACTCCTTAACTCCATTACTCCTTAACTCCATTACTCCTTAACTCCATTACTCCTTAACTTTATTTCTTAATAACTCCATTACTCCTTAACTCTATTATTCCTTAACTCCATTACTCCTTATTAACTTCATTACTCCTTAACTCCATTATTCCTTAACTCCATTACTCCTTAACTTTATTTCTTAATAACTCCATTACCTCTTAACTCTATTACTTAATAAACCCATTATTCCTTAACTCTATTACTCCTTAACTCCATTATTCCTTAACTTCATTACTCCTTAACTCCATTATTCCTTAACTCCATTACTCCTTAACTCCATTACTCCTTAACTTTATTTCTTAATAACTCCATTACCTCTTAACTCTATTACTTAATAAACCCATTATTCCTTAACTCTATTACTCCTTAACTCCATTATTCCTTAACTTCATTACTCCTTAACTCCATTACTCCTTAACTCCATTACTCCTTAACTCCATTACTCCTTAACTTTATTTCTTAATAACTCCATTACCTCTTAACTCTATTACTTAATAAACCCATTATTCCTTAACTCTATTACTCCTTAACTCCATTATTCCTTAACTCTATTACTCCTTAACTCCATTATTCCTTAACTCCATTACTCCTTAACTCCATTACTCCTTAACTCCATTACTCCATTACTCCTTAACTCCATTACTCCTTATTAACTCCATTACTCCTTAACTCCACTACTCCTTAATAACCCCATTACTCCTTAACTCCATTACTCCTTAACTCTATTCCTTAATAACCCCATTACTCCCTAAAACCTCACTATTACATAACAATACATTCATTAACTTTGTAACTTTTCCTACAATTTGCCCTTCCTTAAGAATGTGCCCAAAGCTCCCCTACTACGTTTCTACACCGGTCTAATTGCCGATTACCTGGATATGACTTCGCTGCCTCACGTCAATCTCAAATACCTAGTAAGCCGTTATATTGTGGAACTTAATTTGCCAGGTAATTATTGCTAATTTACGATAATTTTAACTACTTTTTTAAAATTCTATCTTTATAAAGATTCACAATTGATCATAAAATATAATTTGTTACTGTATTTATATTATAATAAGAGAATATTCTTTATTTACTTACCAAAATATTATTTATATTTACCAATATCTATATTTTAAATAGTAATTTTATATTAGACAATTCTACCTCATGTAAAAATCTAAATTATAAAGTAAATATAATAATTCCAAATATTTTCTATTTTTAAAAAGTTTTTTATAAATCATTAATATTTATACAATTGTGATTATTATAATTATTAATTTGTATTTATTTAATTCCCTTATAATTAAATTGAGATATTATTATTTAAAATACTTGATCAAATGAATTCTTCTATTCACTAGCCATGCTTACTCTACTATTAAGATCTATCCAATGTAAGATGACGATATGACTCCTCATAAGATGAACTTTAACCCTTGACCAGGTGAACTTCACGACTCCGCCCATCGGCTGCTTGATCGACACCCTTACTCCGAATTCAAACCTGTTTACCACAGACACAAGAAAGCTCTTCCATACGCCGAAATCGCTTTGTCCTACCTCGTAATCTTGCTGAAGCTAATGTTCTGCCTGAACGATATAATCGAACAGTTTGTAGCCTTTTATCTTGCCATCATGGCATACACAGCATATGTCATTACATACATTCCATATGTCACTACATATACGCATATGTCATTACATACATTCCATATGTCACTACATACACGCATATGTTACTACATACATTCCATATGTCGCTTCATATACACCATATGTCATTACATATGTTACTACATTGCATATGTCACTACCTACACATATATGTCACTACATACATTCCTTATGTCACTACCTACACGCCATATGTCACTACATATATTCCATATGTCACTACATATACCCCATATATCATTACGTACATTCCATATGTCACTACATACATTCCTTATGTCACTACCTACATGCCATATGTCACTACATACATTCCTTATGTCACTACCTACACGCCATATGTCACTACATATACTGTATTAGTCACTGAATACAATCAATATTGCACTGCATATCTGCTAGATTTCACTATATACATACCATATGTCACCTTATGTATGCCATATGTCACTATATACACACTATATGATATTGCATATGATACAACATTATTGTATCCTTGTTGTATAATACTATCTATATAACATATATCAATATTTCTAAGTGTTTATATCATGTCTATGTAAATAGTAAATAAATGACACAGTTTTTTAAAGAAACTCCCAATAATTTGACAGAATAATTAACAGAATAAATATAAAACTCGGCTATAAATTCGAATTAAATTTTGGAAATAAAATCAACCATAAAAACATTAATTCCCAACTATTTATTTTCCAATCCCATTTAATTTGAGTACACCACTATGACTAAAATATTAACTTATATAAACATACTATTCTAACTTCTGTTGATCTGTAACATATAAATCATAAAACTATATAATAATATAAGATTTCTAGCTACAAATATATAATTAATATATAATTAAAATTTCCCTATATTGAAAAAAATCAACACTTTATCCAAATTACTCATCAGATTATTGGCCAATTTACCATTTAATATTTTTTTCTGAGATATCTTGTATAATATCTTGTTTATTACAAAGATCAAAAATAACACTAAAACTACAAATAATTATATATTATAATGTAATATTATTAAAAGGTATATTTATTTAATAACATATTTGTGTAAATTATAATATTGATAACAATTATGATAATTAATATAATAAAATCATATAATTATGATATATATGTTTCTATACTGCATCTTATTAAAATCACATAATCTTGTAGTGAATTAACAACTTTTGCCAGGAGCATTTCCAGCCTGATTACATTAGGTTTGTTGTCTCTTGTATTACATTCTTTGAGTATTCTTGATAGACATTCACTAATGGGAGTAAAGTATTATTTGATATTATTAAAAACCTTAATGTAGACTAAATTTCATTAATATCACTCGATGCAGAAGTGCATACATCGATAAATATTTTAGCAACCCGATGTGAGATACCGTTTATTTGTTTTAGTTTATAAGTATAAACAACTGTTAAATCAACTGTGATGTTCCTTCATCATAACATCTAAGGCATTCAGCTTTACGGGCCCACGACAGCCCCGACCCTGCCCCACTCTTCCCCTATCTCCCACTTCCACCAGCACCTCCGCTATTTGTGTGGCAAGATTGGCAGCTGTATCTAGATCAAATGTTAAACAAAAAGAATTCGGAATGGCTTGACAAGGAGAGGTTTTCGTTGTCATAGTAACATGATAGATTAGCTAGTGGTATGTAGTGTTATAGGTAGCAATTAGAGTAGGAATTAGTAGTTACACGTATGTAGTGTTATAGGTAGCAATTAGAGTAGGAATTAGTAGTTAGTAGTTACAGGTATGTAATGTTAGTAGATAGTAATCAGAATAGGGATCAGTAGTGGTAATATAGTTGATAGTAACTAGAGTATAGATTAGTGGTTAGTGTGTAGTGAGTAAAGTAGTGAATGAAGATTAGAGTAGTAGTAAGTAGTATTTGAAACTCTCGTACTATTAACAATATATGAGTTATAATTATTTCATTATAATAATTAATATCTCGACCATTGCTTATTAATACGTTGAATAAGTTTTCTCCAAATGCAACCATCGCGCCCTCCCCAGCGATTACGATGATCTCAGTGTAAAAGACAGCATCGGTCTCTTCCACGACTTGGATACTTCCAATAAACCTGTGAGACAAGACTCCAACAGAAAATGTAAGTTTTCGAGAGTGACGATAAAATATTGATAAGTTGATTTCAATAAAAAATATGTGAATATTTAGGAAATCTTTGTTAAAGTATTTTAATATATATTAAAGTATATTAAAGTATATTAAAGTATATTAAAGTATATTAAAGTATATTAAAGTATATTAAAGTATATTAAAGTATATTAAAGTATATTAAAGTATATTAAAGTATATTATAGTATATTAAAGTATATTAAAGTATACTAAAGTATATTAAAGTATATTAAAGTATATTATAGTATATTAAAGTATATTAAAGTATACTAAAGTATACTAAAGTATATTAAAGTATATTATAGTATATTAAAGTATATTAAAATATACTAAAGTATATTAAAGTATATTAAAGTATATTATAGTATATTAAAGTATATTAAAGTATATTAAAGTATGTTAAAGTATATTAATATCTCTACAAATTAGAAGTACTATCTGTTTTAATTGTTGTATTGCTCTAAGTTATTTTGTAATAATAGTTTGATCCTTTTACCTATTTATTGTATATTTATATATAAATCCCCATTCTTTTATAACCTCTTCCTTATTATCAATAAACCAATTATAACCTTCATTTATTATAAATCCCCTGTTTCCACTACCACTTCCCATGTACGTAAAGCCTACCGACAAAAGTACGACCAATGGCTACAGAAACTTGAGAATCCTCTCAGAGAAATTTTCCTCTCCGAACAAAGCGAAATCCTCGAATCCCAACCCACGTCCGACACTAAAACTCCGGTTTTTACCTCGACTCGTATTTGGGTGTCCTTTCTTTTTGCTAAAGTTTCTTAACGACATTTAACCATTAAATTGCGACCCCGGTTTCCGTTAGCAAAGACCATATAATATATAAACATGATTTTAAACTTATTTTTATACAATGGGAGAATGCTGAAAAAACATTGAAATTATCTCTGTATTGCGCATTAAAATTCCATAAATGTTACATGTAAATATATCTAATAGATTTTATTTCACCTTTATTATATTGCAAATATTGCTATTTTACAACATTATATTATTACAAATAACATTTACATGAAATCTATGTTGTCTATAACTCAATTTTCTCTATTTGTATCTGTAAAGATTGCTAAAGTCAATGAGAAAATTATGAAAACCCATACTTTGGCCTATATTACGAATCCAAATTTTCTTGAAGAGAATAAACATTTATTGAGGTTATATTTGGTTGCTGTTTAAATTGGTTATCATTATTATATACTTTATTACTCTCTAGTAGATACTATTAACATATTAAGATCCTGTATTATTCTTAGCCATAATAATAAACTATAACATATAATTATAAATATATTAATTAAAAATATGATTTTATTTTCAATAATCCAATATTTTAAATGTATATTTAATTTGTTCATAATAATGTATTCTATTACAGATATATCTTAGATAGAGTTTTGTAAGTAAACTTTTCAAATGTTCGATATAATGTATTGTCAACTCTTTCCAATTCATAGGGAAGATGATAACTTCTCTGAGCTACCGGATAAATCCGATGCCTCCAGAATTTACTTTACCAATGAAAAAAATTCTAGTTGGTAATTAAAGATATATATCTAGTTATATATATATATATATATATATATATATATATATATATATAATTCTATACTGAATACATTATGAATAAAGATAGGTAATTTTATTCTATCAATAATTGAATAAGTATTTAAGTTTTAATTATATTCTATCAATGTTCCTTGTATGAGATTAAGCTACTACGATGTATACAATAAAATAAATCTTTATGTATAAAAATATACATATTTGATATTCAGATTTCTTAATATTCTAGAATATAATAATTAGGTTATATAAATATTAGCCCAATGTTCTGACATTGTTTACACAACACAGACAATACCAGCAATTCTTTGAAGTGGTTAATCTGTTCATTTGCAACTCACATCAACTCCAGTTCCATGGAATTAAATAAGTGAGTCATTCGGATAATTAATAATTTTTAAGTTTTTTACTCCAATTCAGCGAATGTTATTCATTCGAATATTGTTAGTTAAATAACACCTGTAAACATTTGTAAACATTTGTACACCATTACAGGTATGTATGTATAATAGAAAACTTACTCTTCGAAAAAAAGAGCAATATATCAACGACTGCAAAACATCATTGGTCGTCGTACAATAATTTGAATTTTAAAGAGAGAAAACTAAACAAACCTACTAAAAATACTTAAATTTTAATAAAATTCTAATCATTGTACGTTGATAACAATTGTATTCAAATGATTGACTACAAGTATTAAGTATTAAGTAAATAATATTCATTTACTGAGAATATACTTTATATCATAGAATGTACATATTATTATGCTTATATCAAATTTATATAGAATAAATTATTAAAATTAAAACTGATTATTTCAATCTCTAATATTTGCAAATTGTTTCTATAATTTTGAATTTATTATTTATCTCATTTAGAAATGAATATTATTTAAACTTCCTTTCTTATCAATTATATAATATGCCAATTACTGAACATTTGAGATCCAGTATATATCTCGTAACAATTTCAAAGATCTGGTAGTTTCTTTTGACTTGATCAGTTTCATAAGGTTTCGGAGGTCTTCGGTATGATATAAGTTATTATTCTAGTTTCAGCTTGATGTATAAAAATAGTATTATCTTAACCATATGATAATATTAATTTTTCTTGTTTCATTTAATAAATAAATTATTTAATTTCTAAATCCATGATTTAATTGATTGCTATCTATTCATAATCTCATTGTTCTATTTACTTTTATTGTCTACATCTTAGTTGATTCAATTACTTATTAATTTCCATACATTCATCATTGTTGGCACTATTTCCTTGTATTATTTTGTATTAAAACTACCATATGTATGAAAACACACACGAATTGAATAGTAATTGTATAAATTAAATTATTTGCATTTAATTTTTAGTAATAAAACAGAATTCCTGCAGGTTTAATTCGATATATTTTTTTAAAATGTGAACAACGTAATATACAGTAGTTTATATTCTATCTATTTTGATAAGAAATAACAATAACCTGCAAGAATTTAATAGAGATTATCAGTATATATATATTTTTTTATATATACTAATATTGTTAATGAGTTCGATTAAATAAGGTTACATAATGTTCGATTTAAAAAAATGATTGATTGAATCAGAAGTATTTAATAATAACTTTGCAGAGTTGTAAAATCATAGACAGTAAAGAATATCTCTATGTGTAAATAATCTTAACTACTGAGATTATGATAACTGGAGGTAGAGAAAATAATCTTAATTCAACATTTAATTTTTAAAATAACAACTTTTTAAAATTTCAGAAATTGATGATTTGAATAAATAATTTTCAATTATTTAACCACATTAATTTACATTTATATGTATTTTATAAATAGTATATATCCACTGACTATATATCACAATTATTTAGTGAATGATCTCAATTAATAATCAGTTTTTTGATATTTGATATTGTTCAAACATAAATTATCTTATACTCGACCAATAAGTAAGAATGGAATTGTATTTACATTGTTATAGTTCATTAGAATTCTGTGTGTTATTTGGAATATTCTTGAGTGTTGAATGTTTAGTCGAGGGAAATTGCAGATAATATGAAAATACGGCTGCTACTGTAAAGCAGTATTCTGTTTTCTTTGATGGATAACACGATGTTTAATTAAATACATGATTATCTGTGTTTAGGATAAATGATTAATACAACATGTTGATATTTTAAAATATGAATTCAGTGGAAAATATGTTTAAAATGGGAACTAGTATCTACTATGAATTAGTTCATAGTCTTAATTGTTGGGTTACTTGTAAGTTAGTCATGGTATGGTTGTGGTAGTCTAAATAATAATGAAAAGGGCATTCTAGATATACAAATTATAATTGCCAAGTGAATACAATGTAAATATAATTTATTTGTTCCTTTAGTAAGCAAATATTATTTACCTTTTTATGTTATAATATTAGTTATTAGAAATAATGTTTGTGAGTCATATCAAAAAGGTTGTGAATATTTTTATATGTACTAATTATATTATAAAACTAACACACTAGATCGTAATATATAGGCAGTGCTAAAATGCATGCAATTTATATAATAACTACAATTATATACAACGCGATATACAATAAAAATAATTTTTTTTCCAAAAATTGTTATAAGAAATATTCCAATGAGAATATTTATTTTCAACAAACTTTAATGACACTCATAATCACAACAATAACTATCTGTAGGCTATCGTTGGCAGGTTATGCAACTATAATTGCCTAGTAACTATTGCATAATAGTTCGCGTTACTCTCTCTCTCTCTCTCTCTCTCTCTCTCTCTCTCTCTCTCTCTCTCTCTCTCTCTCTCTCTCTCTCTCTCTCTCTCTCTCTCTCTCTCTCTCTCTCTCTCTCTCTCTCTCTCTCTCTCTCTCTCTCTCTCTCTCTCTCTCTCTCTCTCTCTCTCTCTCTCTCTCTCTCTCCCCCCATGCGTGTGTTCGTTCACTCTCAACCCCGCTGTATGTATATAACTCACACTCTGATACGCCAGTAAGTCGTTTTCACTAATTACCCATACGTATACGTGCTACAAGCCATTGCTTCGTAGAGTCATTGTGTCGGGCGGGTTTCGGTATTTGGGCTTGGTTATTAGGCCAGCCCGGGTCACGCATTAATTGTGTACATTCATAGAATTCTATTTAACCTATACGTAATACGACGGAGAATATATTCTAGTATAATTAGATAAATATATCTATCTATTTTATCGATATTATATTTGAAGATCGTGATAATAATTCATATAACTCAACTTACCAAGGAAGGGTGGAGAGGAAGTGATGTACAAGATAGGGGAAGTTAAGGAGTTAAGTAGGAGGCGGGAATAAGCCTACGAGTAAGGGAATGAATAACGGTATGGTGGAGAGGAAGGAAGATAGAGGGAGAGAGAGAAGGGGAGATATTGGTAAAAGTTAATTAATTAGATATAAAGATGTGATTCATAATATGATGAGTCACACGATTGTACTAAATGCCAATCTCTATATTTTATATATATATCAAGTCAATACCCGAATTCAGCAATAACAAATACAAAAGGGGCGTGTCGGTAACGCAGGCAATTCTAGGCGAAATTACTCCATTCCCCAAAAAAGTGTAGACGAGATAAGGTAACCTTAACGTAGTAGAACAATGGATTATCATGTCGGGTAATAGACCTGAGGTAGTCAACTGGAATAAATTAAGTTAACTGGAGACTTATTGGATATTTAGGAATTTTTAAAATGCAACGTTAGTATAAATGGTACCATTTTTAATATGATATCGAATGTACATATATCTAATTTTTAGTATATTCAGATTTGATATTGATCATAAATCGATTAATATTCACATATACATTTCGAACTATTGATTATATGTATTTGTTATATCTTTATATTCAGACTATAGTTTGAATATAAAGATAAGATAAGATAATATATATATATATATATATATATATATATATATATAATGAATATATACATGTAAATATGTCTAATGTGAATATTATTACTTTCTAATTTATTTATATATAGGATATAGGATTATAGGGAAAACTGGAGAGGGTACTTTTTCCGATGTACTGAAATGTCAAAATATTTGCGATGGAACACTATGGGCGTGTAAGAAGATGAAACAGACGTATGAAAGGTAAATTAATAAAGCTTATATATAATATTGGGTGTTACTGATGATCATACATTATTATTATAATGAGATAGTATGAAATGATAATGCATTAGAATCTAGTTTTTATGTGAATATGACAAATATTCAAAAGCCCCAAATTCTACTCAATAAAATAACAATATATTTATATAAGTATATTATTATCATTGGCGATGTCAAATGTGAGTATAACTATAGTATATTACTTTGTGTTATATATATATATATATATATATATATATATATATATATATGAATCTAAATATTAGATAGTATACTGTAAACTATATACAGTTTGTCAATTCTGTGTAGTTCATATAATGAAATGTTTCCGCGTGCAGTGCATTAAGTTATAAGTAATATAGCAAGTTATAGGTAATATATAAAGTTATAAGTAATATATCGATTTATAGGTAATATATAAAGTTATAAGTAATATATCGATTTATAGGTAATATATAAAGTTATAAGTAATATATCGATTTATAGGTAATATATAAAGTTATAAGTAATATATCGATTTATAGGTAATATATAAAGTTATAAGTAATATATCGATTTATAGGTAATATATAAAGTTATAAGTAATATATCGATGTATAAGTAATATACCAAGTTATAAGTAATATATCGATTTATAAGTAATATATAAAGTTATAAGTAATATATCGATTTATAAGTAATATATCGGGTTATAAGTAATATATCAATTTATAAGTAATATACCAAGTTATAAGTAATATATCGATTTATAAGTAATATACCAAGTTATAAGTAATATATCGATTTATAGGTAATATACCAAGTTATAAGTAATATATCGGGTTATAAGTAATATACCAAGTTATAAGTAATATACCAGGTTATAAGTAATATACCAAGTTATAAGTAATATATCAATTTATAAGTAATATACCAATGTATAAGTAATATATCGATTTATAAGTAATATACCAAGTTATAAGTAATATATCGATTTATAAGTAATATACCTATTTATAAGTAATATACTGATTTATAAGTAATATACCAGGTTATAAGTAATATACCAAGTTATAAGTAATATACCAATTTATAAGTAATATACCGATTTATAAGTAATATACAAAATTAAAAGTAATATACCAATTTATATATAACTTATATATAACATATACATAACATAACAAATTATATCAGGTATTTAATCATATTCCAATGCTATATGTGTACGTACACTGCGTATATATCCATGGATTCAGCCTTACAAACACACTATGTTGGTATACCCACAAAGCTACAATAACATGTGCCGTATGTCCGTTATTATTCGCCATATTTACCCTTATGTCTAACGGTATTGCTACGGAATATCGATTAGTTATCGTTTAATTACGTTATTGGATTGGGATCGATTTACTCCTAGCGTTGAACAACGCGAACTCAGTACCAACACACACTGCAATTAAAGTGTACGGTGTACGGTGTACGGTGTACAGAGTACGGTGTACTGTGTACTGTGTACAGAGTACGGTGTACGGTGTACGATGTACGGTGTACGGTGTACGGTGTACGGTGTACGGTGTACGGTTACGGAGTACGGTGTACGGTGTACGGTGTACGGTGTACGGTGTACGGTGTACGGTGTACGGTGTACGGTGTACGGTGTACGGAGTACGGTGTACGGTGTACGGTGTACGGTGTACGGTATACGGTGTACGTTGTACGGTGTACGGTGTACGGTGTACGGAGTACGGTATACGGTGTACTGTGTACGGTGTACGGTGTACTGTGTACGGTGTACGGTGTACGGTGTACGGTGTACGGTGTACGGTGTACGGTGTACGGTGTACGGTGTACGGTGTACGGTGTACGGTGTACGGTGTACGGTGTACGGTGTACGGTGTGCGGTGTACGGTGTACGGTGTACGGTGTGCGGTGTACGGTGTACGGTGTACGGTGTACGGTGTACGGTGTACGGTGTACGGTGTACGGTGTACGGTGTACGGTGTACGGAGTACGGTGTACGGTGTACGCTATACGCTGTACGGTGTACGCCCACGTACATTAGCCGTACATTAACCCTACGCTGTACGGTGTACGCCCACGTACATTAGCCGTACGTTAACCCTACGCTATCTTACCTTTGCGTAGCATTGCCACTCGAGACTGCAACCGACGCAATGAGTTTAGTTGAAATCTTCTATAAGCTTAGGAGAGCTTTCTAGAATTCTCGAAAACGGTTGAAAATGCGTTCATTTCTAGAGATTAATTTACTTAATTTACTTAATTTAGTTATAAGATTCCCCTAATGAGATGTTTTGTAAGTTAATTTACTTAATTTGAACTCTACTCGTTAATTTGTATCCGTTCCATTTATACAGCAAAATACAATACATACATAATTAATTATTGACGTTACCGCGCCAACTAATTCCATGCAACCCTTAGTTCAACTAACTAAGGTTGCAAGTTAGAATATTACCTCGACTTAAAGAAATACCAATAGATATATGTTCGAATTATAATACAAACTCATCCTCATTATATATTAATATCAATGAAGATGGCATATGGTCACTGCACTATTTCTACGTTTGAATAGTTCCTGACTTTCTTATCTAAATACAGATTCATCGCCGATAATACATCCGGGTATTTGTATGTTATGGTTGCAGAATACAAAGCAAACACATGTTTTATGCAAACATGTTTTTATATTTTATTTAAAATAATCTAGAAGTTGAAGCATCATCTTATTGTTTATCTACTACAGTTTCAGAAGTGTTTCCATATTACTGGTATTTTTAGATTACTCAGAGGATACCGATTTATACCATCTTGACTCGAGTACTAAAGTAGTGTATAGGTAGTGTACTATGTACAGTGCACGGTGTACGGTATACAGTGTACATTGTACACTGTACAATGTACAGTGTACAGTATACGATGTAGACTGTACATCGTATACACTGAATAAGTAACAAGTAATAAGTAATTTCAGATTTAGTCATATGATTGTTGAAAGTCGGGTAACCAAACCTCACTATGGACCGTAGCCTGCCGTTATAAGTAAACATTGCGTTGGACCGTTACGATTTCATTGTGCTGAAGTATGTTTAAGTATGTTGGCGTGATTGTGGAAATCGATCGCAGAGGGTCACAGAGGGTCCACGGAGTAGAGAACAATGGTCGCATTGTCATGCCACCTACCGTACGCTACTCTAACATCGCTATAATAGCAACAATGACTACAACATCACTGCCAATAACTACAACAATGCTGGTAAAACTGTTAGTCGATTAAAGTTCTCTTATAAAAATTAGATACCAAATACAGTAAGTCATTATCGGGTGACAACGACAACTTAACTAATTTCTAATGATACGTTCCATGTATACGATATTCAGTATATATATATATATATATATATATATATATATATATATATATATATATATATATATATATATATATATATTATTAGGCTAACAGCTTATATATGCCAAAATATTAGTGTTTCATTTTAAGAGGTTAGAGTAACAAAACTAATTTCTCGCAGAAAGTAAAACTGTTTCAACCAACTAGTACATCTGGTAAAGTGATAATAATTCTATACCTGTAATTATGGAATTTGATATTTAGTAGTAACGGATGCATGTTGATATAACTCGAGTTTTAGACAATTAAAGCGACGCGATATCGTTATTAATAACATAATAATTCTATTATTGTGGTATCACAATAATGGAAATGAGCCAGAATCAGAACGCGACGTGCTAAACTAACAAAGAGTGTTTGTTGTAAAGTAAATATGCATTGTTATTGATACTGGACACCTCGACTTACATTATACACGTAATTTATACACTGTACATTATACACTGTACATTATACACTGTACATTATACACTGTACATTATACACTGTACATTATACACTGTACATTATACACTGTACATTATACACTGTACATTATACACTGTACATTATACACTGTACATTATACACTGTACATTATACACTGTACATTATACACTGTACATTATACACTGTACATTATACACTGTACATTATACACTGTACATTATACACTGTACATTATACACTGTACATTATACACTGTACATTATACACTGTACATTATACACTGTACATTATACACTGTACATTATACACTGTACATTATACACTGTACATTATACACTGTACATTATACACTGTACATTATACACTGTACATTATACACTGTACATTATACACTGTACATTATACACTGTACATTATACACTGTACATTATACACTGTACATTATACACTGTACATTATACACTGTACATTATACACTGTACATTATACACTGTACATTATACACTGTACATTATACACTGTACATTATACACTGTACATTATACACTGTACATTATACACTGTACATTATACACTGTACATTATACACTGTACATTATACACTGTACATTATACACTGTACATTATACACTGTACATTATACACTGTACATTATACACTGTACATTATACACTGTACATTATACACTGTACATTATACACTGTACATTATACACTGTACATTATACACTGTACATTATACACTGTACATTATACACTGTACATTATACACTGTACATTATACACTGTACATTATACACTGTACATTATACACTGTACATTATACACTGTACATTATACACTGTACATTATACACTGTACATTATACACTGTACATTATACACTGTACATTATACACTGTACATTATACACTGTACATTATACACTGTACATTATACACTGTACATTATACACTGTACATTATACACTGTACATTATACACTGTACATTATACACTGTACATTATACACTGTACATTATACACTGTACATTATACACTGTACATTATACACTGTACATTATACACTGTACATTATACACTGTACATTATACACTGTACATTATACACTGTACATTATACACTGTACATTATACACTGTACATTATACACTGTACATTATACACTGTACATTATACACTGTACATTATACACTGTACATTATACACTGTACATTATACACTGTACATTATACACTGTACATTATACACTGTACATTATACACTGTACATTATACACTGTACATTATACACTGTACATTATACACTGTACATTATACACTGTACATTATACACTGTACATTATACACTGTACATTATACACTGTACATTATACACTGTACATTATACACTGTACATTATACACTGTACATTATACACTGTACATTATACACTGTACATTATACACTGTACATTATACACTGTACATTATACACTGTACATTATACACTGTACATTATACACTGTACATTATACACTGTACATTATACACTGTACATTATACACTGTACATTATACACTGTACATTATACACTGTACATTATACACTGTACATTATACACTGTACATTATACACTGTACATTATACACTGTACATTATACACTGTACATTATACACTGTACATTATACACTGTACATTATACACTGTACATTATACACTGTACATTATACACTGTACATTATACACTGTACATTATACACTGTACATTATACACTGTACATTATACACTGTACATTATACACTGTACATTATACACTGTACATTATACACTGTACATTATACACTGTACATTATACACTGTACATTATACACTGTACATTATACACTGTACATTATACACTGTACATTATACACTGTACATTATACACTGTACATTATACACTGTACATTATACACTGTACATTATACACTGTACATTATACACTGTACATTATACACTGTACATTATACACTGTACATTATACACTGTACATTATACACTGTACATTATACACTGTACATTATACACTGTACATTATACACTGTACATTATACACTGTACATTATACACTGTACATTATACACTGTACATTATACACTGTACATTATACACTGTACATTATACACTGTACATTATACACTGTACATTATACACTGTACATTATACACTGTACATTATACACTGTACATTATACACTGTACATTATACACTGTACATTATACACTGTACATTATACGCTGTACATTATACGCTGTACATTATACGCTGTACATTATACGCTGTACATTATACGCTGTACATTATACGCTGTACATTATACGCTGTACATTATACGCTGTACATTATACGCTGTACATTATACGCTGTACATTATACGCTGTACATTATACGCTGTACATTATACGCTGTACATTATACGCTGTACATTATACGCTGTACATTATACGCTGTACATTATACAGTGTACATTATACGCTGTACATTATACGCTGTACATTATACGCTGTACATTATACGCTGTACATTATACGCTGTACATTATACGCTGTACATTATACGCTGTACATTATACGTTGTACATTATACGCTGTACATTATACGCTGTACATTATACACTGTACATTATACGCTGTACATTATACGCTGTACATTATACGCTGTACATTATACACTGTACATTATACACTGTACATTATACACTGTACATTATACACTGTACATTATACACTGTACATTATACACTGTATATTATATATTAATAGTAAGTAGTATCTATGCTCTTCAGATATATGAGTTCATAATTGGTTTTATTACTTATTTGGTTCATTATTATATTATACCAGATGAATATTCCGAAATATCATTGAATATATAAATATAATATGATTGTGTGCCATCAATATTTACATATTATTCACATTTCCCTTCATTGTTAGATTATGAGAATATATTCGTAGTTAAATACTAAACATAAACCCCACACGTAGTATCGAACAGGTCAACAATCTGCGTGAAGTGCAGGCTTTGAGAAGACTTAACGCCCACGTCAACATCCTGCAACTGCACGAAGTAATATTGTTAGTTGCGTTGCGCAATATTCGCGCCGTCGCCGCCGCACGCCTCTCCCTATTACGTAACCGGTTTCGTGACGTAACCGCAGAGCGTCAATCGGATTATGGATTACTTACGATTTCGAAATTCGCAATCACGGCGAATAGAGAATTTGACCTTAGATCTTCTTTTCCTTTAAGTCGATCCTCCGAGTAATATCTGCGTGTTGGGAGTCTAACCTCTAGATACCGACCAATCACCGGTCTCTATTTCTTGTATATATATGCTGCACATATATATATATATATATATATATATATATATATATACAAATATCGTAGATTCAATAGCTATCAAGAATATAAAACAAATGTTTTCGTTATGAAAATCTCTTTCGTATGCAGCGGAATTCGATTTGTTTCCGTAACATTTACACTATTTACTGTACGGTGTATAGTGTACGGTATACATTGTACGCCGTATATTGTATATTTTAACAACGTTTATATACGGTGTATATATATAATACTTTACAGTTAGCATATGTACTACAATCTAACGGTATATGTAGGAGAACTACTTTGAAATGTTCTAGAATCTGATCTTAGATTTATAATGCAATTTATATAAATATATATATAATATTATATATATATATATAATATTATATATATATATATATATATATATATATATATATATATAATATTATATATATATATATATTACCGCATATTCAAAATAAATAATATTACATTTTTTAATTAATAATAATAACTTATACAAACATTCATTATAGTGTTATTATTGATATCCTCCTATTGGTGTTCACATAACTGTACAATGTAAATCGTACACTGCTACACTTACTATATATTTATTATACTCTCATATCGAGATAATCTACATTTAAATCAATATTGACGACCAACATATATCCATGTATATAGATACTTAAACAATTGATTAGTGTTATAATGTGCATACAGTAACTACAATGTACTTGTTAATGATAGATATAGGTGAACAATAAATATGAATACGTAATTATATATATATATTTATATATATCTTTCTTATAAACCTTAGGTATCCGTATTATATGTGTTAATCATTTGTAAAAAGTACAATTCAAATTGCATATTAATATGGACTATGTAAATTACTTTGCAATAAACTTCTTAATTTCATTTAATATAATTTTCAAAATATTATTTATACGAATATTTATATTACTTGTTTCAAATTGAATTTGATTTATTTATAACTACACATTTATTGCGCAATACTTATGATGAAATACGACAGTTTATATATGATGACATGTTATCATATCTAAATTGGCATGAACGATTTTCATGTTTTGATAACGTTTTGATATCTCATCACTAGTTATTTAGTAAACAAAATTATCATTATAACACATTTAATAATAAATCGGACTATAAATATACATTTGTGATATTCAAAATAACTTATGGTTATATAATTAGTGTTTAGTATCTGAATAATAAAGAATATTTAACATATTTTTAATGCTAAGATAATAATTCTAAACAATTTATATTATTGAATTTTGCATGTGATGGTTAGAGTATTAAACAGGTAATAAACAGTATACATACAATATATATATATATATATATATATATAGTGCATTAATGATAACTGCACTGAAATCTCCTTATAATCATGATATTTTTAGCGAAAGTAAAACTGGATCATTGATGTTGATTTGCGAACTGATGGACATGAATCTTTATGAAATGATCAGGGGTTAGCCTTCAACTTTATAGCTATATTGTTAATATAAATAATAAGAGCTATTTTAAACTATCTTTAATAAAATCTGTAAATTATAATTTATAGTTTTATCTATTTTGGTTTGCAAAATATATTTATAGTATAATTATTATGAATTGTAAATCGGTATTTTAATTAATTTCATTAGATAGAATATTTCTTATAATCTAATTTTCTTTTATTTGTCGTATCTTTATTTAAATAGGAAAACGACAATATTTCGCAGAAGTTCGAGTTGCTAATTTGATTTACCAACTTTTGAAGGCAGTGGATCATATGCATAGGTTATATAAATATATACGTATATATATATATATATTTCTAATATATATATATATATATATATATATATATATATATTTATATATTTATATTAATAATATATATGAATAATCACTATTTTTATATATTCAAAATTAAAAAACAAAATTTTAAAACAATTCTAGAAAAGATAGTTGGCTTTCTTTATAGCTTATTAATATATATTTAATATATATATTATATATATTTGATATATACTATATTTCTATATAAAATGTCCTATCAAATAGTAAGTATACCCAGAAGTGTTATACACTGAGTTACTCTTCATTCGCTTATAGCTACACAACATTGCCATTAACTATTGAATTTGACGTGATCTTTTCCAAGTGATTTATATAGAATAATTCACTAACCAATTAATTTGTACCAGATCGGAATTGCTGATTGTTCTCGATCTGATAACGAGTTATGAAAGCTGTTTTATTATTTTTTTAATAATTCCCTATATTTACAACTGCAGTATTATACTATTAGATTACTTGTAACTTCTATAACCACACTGGATCAATAAAATATAATTAATAAATGCTTACACACAATGAATTAATAGCCGTACCATGTTCAGGGTATTGTATAAGCAAAGGTGTTCAGTAATACTCATATTCAATGTATTATTAATATAAAGGTATCCAACTGAAAAGTATTACCTCCAATGGAGCAGTATCAGTGTGTCAATGTAAAAAATAGTGTATAATCATTCATTACGTTCTGAATATTGTATGTCTGAATATCGCACACATACTCACACACTCACTCACACACACACATACACACACACACACACACACACACACACACATGTATATATATATATATATATATATATTAGACCGATATAAATGATTTCTCAATATTCATTGTGATTTATTTTCGTAGGCATTTCAATATATAATTTTACAACCATTCGATAACGCTGTTATTGTAGTGATTATGTTATTAATTTGAAATGGTATTGAATATATTTTTCTGTTCATTTATAATATATATGAAATCAATATGAATATGAATAATAGATAATTAATTTGAGTTATGTATAATTATTATTAATCTATACATATAATATAATAATAATAATAAACTATAATAGTATTAGATATATACAAATACACATATATACACATACACACACAACCTATATATATATATATATATATTTATATATATATATATATATATATATATCAAATTATACATGAATACATTTTAAAACAAATTTCACATTATCTCAGAAACGGGATATTCCATAGAGATATAAAACCTGAAAACATTCTGATAAAGGTTTGTAATACCCAGTTATTATTATTATTAATACCAAGTTATACAAATGCTTGTTTTCAAACTATATACCACATCATTTTAATAGCAACCATATACTTATACTATTATTGTGGCTATAATATATATAAATAATAATTTATAACCTAATATATTATAAATTTTATATAAGTTATTTACAATATTAAATGTATTCAGATATATCTATATATATTAGTGTAGTACCTAAGTACATATATATGTAGATTCTACTGTAATAAGTATATAAATGTTTTAATTAATAATGATAATATAGTCATGAATAGTATAATATCATAATATACTAAGACAAATATGCTATTGAATTGAACACATTGTTGTAAAACTTTTTATATAATAATCAATGTTATAATTCAATGTACTAACATGTTTGTACTGTTAAGTTTTGTAAATACAAGTGATAGAAACAGCAGACAATAATATCATTCCATATTTATGTTTTAAATATAAAATTTCATTTAGCAGAATGATGTTTTGAAATTAGCAGATTTCGGATCATGTAGAAGTATTAATTCACGACCTCCATTTACTGAATACATATCTACTAGATGGTTATTTCTATTAATTTATATTAATTACGAAATAATATTATATTCAATAATGTATACATTATTACAATAATATAAGATATATATATATATATATATATATATTTATATAATTTATATATTTAAGAATAATAATTTAATAATCTGGCATTAATATTAATTTCATGTCAGGTATCGGTCACCTGAATGTCTGTTAACTGATGGTTGCTATGGTTACAAGATGGACATTTGGAGTGTAGGCTGCGTTTTCTATGAGATTTTAAGGTAAACTACATTTTTTATCAGTCTTCCATTTCAATGCTTATACATTATATAAATTAGATAAATTAGATATAATAGATACATAACATTAGATACATAGTATTTATTTCATTAATTAATTAGTTACACGATACCAATTGCAATTTATTATAATAACCAATTAGATCATTTATTTTGTATTCTCTGGTACAAATAAAAATAAACTATTGTCAAACATATTTATATAAACTCAACTAATCACTTGTTATCAATATGCATATGCAATAAGTAACAAAATATTCGAATGAATGAAATATTTCCTTTACTTCATATTGTATAAAACGTTATTTATATACTCGACAAATCCGTATTAGCAATAATTATATCGTATCAATGCAGCCTAAAACCACTATTTCCTGGGTCCAACGAAGTTGACCAAATTACGAAAATACACGATATCATCGGAACTCCAAATATCGAACTATTGAATAAAATGAGGAGGTTACTTCTATTATCAAACATACGCTATCGGTGTATTTATATATTCCTATAGGAATATATAATAATCAATCATATTAGATATAATTGAAATATTTATTTAAGAATTCTAGATAGTATATAATTAAATTTCTCTTATTGAATGTAATTCAATGTATTTCATGTATTACATATATATATATATATATATATATATATATATATATATATATATATATATATATATACACACACACACACACATACACACACACATATATATATATATATATATGTATTTATGTGTGTATGTGAGTAGGCGTTTGAGTGAAAAAATTATCGATCTAATGTATGTATTATTTATCGATACAAATAACTTACCCACTAGCTAGAATTTATCGAAATTATATATATATATATATATATATATATATATATATAGACTACGTATATTAATATTACACACATATTATATCTAGCCGAGGTTAATAATCCTATATAATCGTATATGAATATGTATAAACTGTATGCGTCTAATGCATTTTCTGACCGTAACTCAAACTCGCCCCCACTTGACCAGTACGAGCAAGAACTCGATGTCCTACAATTTCGGAGAGAAGGCTGGCCGCGGAATCTTAACGGGCATGGGTCACGTTAGCACCGAGGCCGTAGTAATCGTCGAGTTGATGTGTATGTACGATCCGGAGCTTCGTAAGAACTGCAAACAGATTCTGCGAGCCGCCTACTTCAAGCAGTTCAGGTACGAGTTGCGAGATAGCTTCTATGCATACGATCTAGTACGCTAGCAATACGAATACAACTGTAATTGAGTAAAGGTATTTTCTACAGTATCTTTATAATGATAGTAATTATAGTAATGATAAATATATTTGAATTGGCCAATAATGAATATATAAACAAATAATTACTTTACAGATTTAATTAAATCTAATATTATGGTAGAATATTTATAATGAATTTGTTATATATTTGTTTATATAAATATTTATATTAATATTTATATCAATATTTATATCAATATTTATACTCAACCTTTATGTATATTTAATATGTAAATTGATCGTAACAACCTTTTTCTCTATTTTACATTTGCTTTATGTATTTATTTTCATTTTGTTGTTAAACAGTCTAACGGATTTAAAAGGTTTTGATTTTACTGCCAAATTTATAAAAACTCATCTATAGATATATAATGTATTATAAAACATTAAACAAGCCACATACATTTAATATACATTATGTTATATATATATATATATATATATAATTATATTTATAGATTTATAAATAAATATACTATAAATATATTTTATAAGATTAAGAAATGATTTCAAATATTAATTAATTGAAATTGTTATTTAATATGAATTTTAATCAAGATATTAATTGTAATATTAATACCGTAGGATTAATCCATGCAAACTGCTATCGTATAATACACGACAATGTATTAATTATCGATATCCTTATTCGTAGGGATGCCGATCGAAGGTTGGAGAGAGCCGCTCAGGCGGAACGAAATCCGAGTACGCCAATCGCGGCTTCGAGGCCCGTTCCGTCGACTTCGCCGCGCGGGGCAGGAGGTCGTCAACGAGCCTACCGCCACGACAAAGAGAACACAGACGTCACTCGCAGGCAACCAATCGCCGCGTTGACGCTGCAGCAGCGCGTGGCGGGCGTGGCGGGTGTGGCGGGCGTCGAGAGCCGCGTGTCGCCCTCCCTATTCGGCTCGGGAGCCGATAAGCTCCCAGTTCTGGCGCGAAAGTCCGGAGTGTTAATACGAGCCAAGGTTCCTTATAAACTTATATATGATATAATGTATCGCAGGGCATACCATATATGGTATACACGATACCTAGAGATATAAAGATGTAAAGTGTTGTAGTGATATAATATATTATTAGTAATTGTATTTAACAATATTTAATAATTTGGGTAAAGTTAACAATAATGCGAATACAATAATGCAATGAGGAATCTCGAAATTGGTTGAAATACAATTTTAAAATAGCTTAACGGATGATTTTAAGGTCACGTGTTATTGTGCTCGATGTTTCAGGTAATAAGTCGGAGTGAATGTGTTAGTTCAGCAAACTACAATAGGAGATGACACCTATTGTTAATCCCAGTACAATATTTTAGCTGATGGTTGTTGCAACATTCTAGGTTTTCCTAGTATTATTATTTCTAAGTAAGATAAGTTAAAATCAATGGCAGGTATTGCGTAATAATGTTGTTAGCTTTATTTGATATGTTTACTTGAAGAAACAGCTAATTACGATTATTTATTAAATATGTGATCCAGTGATTATGTAGAATAGTCTTTGTAAATACGTTTTACTTGACTTTAAAGTACTTATAGTGACCTACTATATATGGACTTAAGTAGGAATAGTACTATCTATAGGCCTACTATATATATGAACCTACTATATATGGACCTACTATATATGAATCTAGTATATATTTACCTACTATATATGGATCTAGTATATATGGATTTAGTATATATGGATTTAGTATATATGGGCCTACTATATAATGATATATATATCCTAATATATAGATGCTTATTATACTAGGTCTTACCGTATATTGACCTAATATATTGTAGTTTAAATGAGTATGATGGTATCTTAATGACGAAGGCAGATATACAAAGGTTATGTTGTAATAGTAGATTGTCGTTGGACTTTAACAGAAATTTAGGATATGAATTCGCTGAAGGTTATAACATTAAATCCACTTTCTGTGTAGATAGAAACTGGTTTCACTTAATATACGGTGAATGCAATCCTTAATATTTATTCTGCAGTCATAACGATATTGGAATATTATTGATTTGAATATTTCGATAATAATAATTTGCGTTTTTACGTTGTTAATAAATACTGAATTAATAATAAACTATTTAATTATATCTAGAATATATCCATTGAACTAATTTCATATTTATAAGTTTGTTAGTGTATATGTCAGTCTAGATCTAACAACTAAAATCATATGCATATGCATGACATATTACCAATAGGGATTTCTTGAAATATAAAACTAGTCAAATATATGTATTAACAATAAGGGACCTTCACAGTAGCAAGTATAACTACGTGTAATATGGATATTTATATTCGTTGTTGTTTATTATATATATATATATATATATATATATATATATATATATATATATATATTTAAATATATATATATATATATATATATATACAAATATAACGAATTTAATGGTGTGCATTGAACTCCATTGCATTTCAAAGGTTGCAATTTTATATTGAGGTTTATCGTGTAAAGTTTGCGTACATAACAAATAATATTTATAAAGTATGACTTTATATTGATTAATCGTTGAATATTATAGTGGCGGCTGTATTAATACTTTTCCAGGGAGAGTGCATTCTTTAGTTAGATAAGTGTATGATTACGTAATCACTTTATAGTTATAAGCCTACTATACATGCAAACGATATTGAAAATAGCAATAGTTTTGACATTATAATCTGGATTGATCATTATTATTAATAAATTGTATTCAGGTTGTCAAGAATAATTGTACAAATTATTCTTAGCTGCTAGTTTAATTAATTAAAAAAAAATATTTGTAGGTTATTGGATCATATCGTGAAACTTTATTAATTAAATATAGTCTGTAGTGCAATAGATGGCATCGAAAATGTATCTAATATTGTAAGTGGTACTATAAATGTAGGAGTTAGTAGAAGGAATATTATAGTGGTTGGGTGAATGAGTGAATTTGCAAATGATTCCGTATAAACTTCCTAAGAATTAAAATGTAGTTGTCTTTTAAATTGATTATTCGATATTTGATATGCTATGTAGTTTTATTACGTCTATATTTACCTAACAATTTTAAAGTAGTTTCTGTTATGCTATATTTCCATTATACGAGTTTTTAGTAGAGTATTGGGTTATTTATATTGAATTTAATAACACATTTGTTTTTAGGCGTGTAGTAGCCTATATTGATATACTATATAGTATATAGTTATATAGTATATAGATATACTATATAGTATATAGTAAATAGAACCTCATATAATTTATAAATTTACATTTTTCTTTTTAATATTTTTCGATATTTATCAATATTGTTTTTGTATTTTATATTTGATTTTCACTATAGTATATAGTATATATACCATATATGGTGGTCATATAATAAAATGGATTGATAATCTATTTTCCCTCGCTTCATTTTAACATAATGTCAACAATTGGTACAACATATTATTGTAATTTAACATTTGGTTTTTATCGTTTATTTTTAAGCCAAATACATTGGTACGTACGTATGGTACGTATACTACGTTGTCATATTTTCCGTTTAATGTTAAGATTCCATGATATGAATTTCCATGAGTGAATTTATTTTCCGTTCATAACTCATCAATATAGATATAATTGTGTTTGTATTTAGGGATTTTATAATTATTAAATTTAAATCATATCTACTTATATCGTATTTATAGCAGCAGCATCAAGTAGTTATTAATAAGTTTAGGATTGTTATTATATTATATATGATATTTTACTATATTATAGGTATAATATATGTATATACTACATATATAGTAGGATTATAATATATACTTAAATGTATACAATACACATGCTTTAATATTAAAAATATTTCCATATAAGTATATGTATTTTTGATATTTCTATAATGGAATACTATATATTAATACGATAATACCTACTTATATAATACCATGCAATATTACTAAAGTAATCTTGGATATCATGTTTATTTTATTACATACTTTTTCACTAAAAAATATATACCAAATGCCTGCAATTTACTTTTCTATGTTATTAATTAAAGTATCTATTGTTAACTACGTGTAGTGTTATTAAATTCTCGCATATTACTATTACGACTATAGACATCGGTACCTGCAAATTACTTACGACCATTCTATTATTCCAGATGGACACATTAATGAATCCGAGTGAAACCGGCAATTACCTTCCGAAATATGAAATTAACACGGGTTACATCCACCGGAACGCGGCTCTCATGCAGTTGCAGCGCAGGGATAGACGGAAGGTGAGACACTTCGCATTAATCTCAGATTCGTGATTATTTTGGTTTGGGCTAGCTTTTCTAGCAACATTTAGCTAGTTGGATCTAAAGATTAATTCTGCTTGAACCAGTACTTTCACAGAATTATTTGTTATGCAGGTTACATTTGATTTTATCTGCGCAAATTATACAATAGAATGTTTATAGCCCTAGCTCGATGTCCAGGTATCTGTAGATACTATATGACATAGTTAATATAACTATATTTATATATATATAATATAATATTTATATAATACATTAACTCTATAGCATTAATGTATCATATAGCTATTATATTATATATAATGTAATTACAACTAATGAAACATCGAACATCAAACAACTCGGGCGCCTAAAAGTAATTAATTTATGTAATTAATAATGTATATAAATAAACATGAAAGAGTTCACTATTATTCATTAAATGTTGTCTTCGTAGCGCAATACTGTTTCAGTAGATACATCGATCTCAGTATATTCAGCTAATGATTATAAAGTTTATTATGGCGCAGATTTTTATTAAACAACAGTTAACTAATAGAATATCAAAACGGATACAATACCAATTAATCATTGACTCATTGTTATGCGTAACTTTTACAAACAGAGGAAAAATATTACGAGCGATATCGGAGCAGAAGTGAAAGTGTCTCTTTCGAATAGATTATTACGAGATATTCCACTGAACAACAATCAAACCAATCATACAAACCAGGCAAACGTTTCGAATATTAACCATTCTAGGTAAGTTTTAATTTGAATGCACATTGTTAGTTAGTTAGTTGTGTTGTTATAACATCGCAGGGCTGGTATTTGTATTAACTACAATATTTGGACATTTATTAAGTGAAATTAAAACATAAAATGGTACACTTTGAAAAGCCATATAAAGATAATTGTAACTAATCTAAAAAAAATAGTTACATATATACATTAAAGAAAAAAAAGTACATGGATATTATATTTAATTGTATTGATATTGTTTCTTAATTTCTGCAATTTTAAATATATCGATCTATATTTAAGCCCTTTAAGGTTTGTTGCCGATAGAAGACCCGCGGATTCCTACTTGCCAAGTTTACTAAATAAGACGCATCGTAGAAAGGTTATAATATATACATTATAATATATTCCATTTTACGGAGGTATTAATTGAAATAAGGTTTTAGACTTTCTATAATCCGCCATAGATAAATTTCTATAAATTAATGCATTCATTAATTCATAACAAAGTTATATCGTACTATATATAATACTGTTTATCATACTGTAGTGGTACCATAATGCTACCATGCACCATGCACCACGATGGTTAATATGTCCCCATGTTTGATATCCACACTTTATAGCTGTAACAAAGTCGAATTATTATATGGATATAGTTACTTCGCTACAGTTCGAACGGAACGCGATTGCCACCTAATAGAATCTACTTCTGCCGTTCAGATTTTGAATTCGGTGGGAAGCAGTCTACCGTTTTACCAACTGCCGTCGATAGAACGCCGCAAAACCAACGAACATACGGATGCCCGCCATTCAACGAAGGTCATCGAATGAATGGCCGCCTACTCCGGATACGCCCTGAAAGATAGGCTTGCATTTCGCATTCTACGTGCACGTGGGGTGCGCGCATACCCCCGAGGGAACATCGCGACACTGTAAATATAATATTTATATACCGCATCTTGGTAACGTCGAGTACAACTTGTAAACTACGAAGATAACTTCAAATTAATGATGGCACTAGGTGTTATGTTAATTGCGTATGAGAATACCACCTCGTAGAAGTTAATACTCCTGGTAACCCCCGTACAGTAACATGTATCTAAATGAATGTGATATTAAACGAATAGACATATACCACACTATATTCCGTTATTTATTAAATAAATGATAATAACTACAATTATTATATCGAATTATTTTAATATGTATAAGTTTATCTTTTTTTATATTTTCCCAAATTATGAGTACTACTCTATTGTTTAAATAAAATAATGTATGTGTTAATATATATAATATCCTATTATATAGGAATATAAACATAAATTTGTTATAATTATTATTATAAGTTTAATTGAGATATCCAGTTATATTTATTTTAATAACTGATATTATTAATAATATTATTATTTGATAGATTATTGTTATTACTTTCCCAAATTATGAGTACTACTCTATTGTTTAAATAAAATAATGTATGTGTTAATATCTATAATATCCTATTTTATAGGAATATAAACATAAATTTGTTATAATTATTATTATAAGTTTAAATTTAATAGAGATATACAGTTATATTTATTTTAATAACTGATATTAGGGATGCAATCCGTATATATTTGATTTTGAGATATCCCTTTAATATAATATTATATTATTAATAATATTATTATTTGATAGATTGTTGTTATTAATATAGAAATCTATAATTTTATATATGATATACAAATTATAGATTTATAATAAAAATATATAATTTATTTTAAATTATGTATTTTTATAATATAATAAAATAAAATTTATATGATATGATACAATTTTATAATAAAAATAACACATTTTTCAATCATATTAAAATAAAATATATCAGATTAAAATAATTTAAATGTGTAAATTCAATAAAGTTATCTATATACCCAAGATTATAAGAATATATACTATATTAATATAGTTGAATTATTATTATAATTTACATTAGAATACATCACCATAATATGTATATCCAATTATTTCTAGCATTCTAATAGGACATATAGTATTATAGTTCATAGATTGTTTATTGATTGTTACATATAAGGACAATTTCATTTATATTGATTATATACTTATCTTTAGACATTTTTCATCTATTATATTTAGCATTTTAATAATAATGTCTTAATGACATTTATTTAAAATTTTCTGATTTAACTTTATTTTAATTATCATTGTATATATAGATATATCTCTATATAATATATATATATATATATATATATATATATATATATATATATATATATATATATATATATATATATAGAGATTGATTAGCTCTACTTAAGTAAATAAGAGAAGTTATGAAATAACATTAGTTTATTAAGATAAAGTTTATTACCGTAATCTTTACAATAATATATATGGTACTTTATATACATTATATATGCGTTTGTAGTAGATTAATGTGGCGTGTGTCGATATACGACGTATAGTATACGTCGTATGCTGATATCAGCTAGTGTCCGATAACTAGTGTATATGAACTGATTGATTGATGATGTAAGCTTGCGTAAGTGGTGTATGCTTATATCAGCTTGGTAGCGATATAGATCCCTACATAGCTCCCCCCCAGTTATATAGCGCCCCACGCGTTTTCGAAGGTCGTCCTCTCCGGACGATTGGTGGAATCTAGAAATCATCGGTCAGGAATGCGGCTTTCAATCGGTAGATTGAAATGTTTTCGTCTCTTCCATTCTTTGATAATGTAAAATATTTCGGAGTACGCTTTAAAACTTTATATGGACCATCGTATACCCGTTGCAGTGGTGTTCTATAGGCATCGTTTCTTATGAAAACGTAATTTGTCTTTTTTAAAGTTTCTGATATCGTATTTCCTTTATTGTTTCCATGAAAGGATGTAGGTGTTGCTCGTATTTTTATCATGCTGTTTCTATTGTTGATATTGGTGTTGATTCAAAGAATTGGCTCGGTTGTCTAAGTGTAGTGCCGTATAATAGTTCTGTGCTGGAACATCCTAGATCTTCTTTAGGGACATAGCTAATTCTTAATAAGATTAAAGGGAGTTCATCGACCCAATTGCTATTGTTGAGTTTAGCCTTAAGTGATGCCTTCAGTTGACGATGAAACCGTTCGATTGTGCTATTGCATTGTTGGTGAAAAGATGTAGTATTCTTCGTATGAATTCCAAGGCTATTTGCCAATTCATTCCATAATCGTGAAATAAATTGTCTTCTTATGTCTGATGTAATATTCAGAGGTAGACCAAAATGTGATATCCATGTTAATAAGGCTTTGCAGCATGATGTAGTTGTTATATCTTTCATTGGGGTAGCTTCAGGCCAACGAGTGAACCTATCGATGATGGTGAAAATATATTGATATTCCTGTGATGTTGGTAATGGTCCGACTATATCAACGTGAATATTGTCGAATCTTCGTGTTGCTGTATCAAATGTACTTAATGGTGCTTTAGTGTGAACTTGTACTTTGGATTTCTGACAAGGTTCGCAAGTCTTTGCCCATTCAGTGCAATCTTTATTTACGTTAATCCATGTAAATCGTTGAGTTAAAAGTTTCCTAGTGGCTTTGATACCATGATGTGACGTATTATGAAGTAAATCAAAAATGATGCGTTGATATTTTGCTGGTACTCTTGATCTTAGTGAATTGTTGGTATTGTCACAAATTATGTTGTTGTTTATCTTGATATTTTCTTTATGTAATTCCATATAGGATTGTACGGATGTATCTTCTTTTTGTTGTCTCTCGAAATCACCATATTGAATTATTTCTTTTCGCAATTCAATTTTATTAATATTCTCTATTTCAATGCGTCTGCTGCTTCGTTGTCGCATCCAGATATGTGTCTGATATCGCAAGTAAATTCTGAGATGAATGATAAATGTCTTGATTGTCTTGGAGAGTTCTCTGTTAGTGCTTTCATTGCTGTCGTAAGGGATTTGTGATCTGCCTGGGTGTGGAATGATCTACATTCGAGAAAATATCTGAAGTGTCAGATTGTTTCGTATATAGCCAATAATTCACGATCGAATATGCTGTATCGTATTTGTGCAGGTGTTAATTTCCTCGAGAAGAATGCTAACGGATATAGTATTCCATAATGTATTGTTCCAAAACTGCTTCCATTGCGATATCTGATGCGTCGACAGTTATTCGAGTTGTAGCATCCATTTGCGGATGGAATAATAGTGTTATTTTGCCAATATTTCTTTTGCTGCTGTAAAAGATAGTTTTAATTCGTTATTCCATTCGATTTATTTTCTACCTTTTAAATATGTGTAGAGTGGTTTGAGTGTCAACGCGATATTCGGTAGGAAATGATTGCAAAAGTTGAGAATACCTATGAATTTCTGCATTTGTTTTATGGTAACTGGTTGGGGATACTTGAGTATTGGTAGAATTTTCTCTTCGGCTGCTTGTATACCTTTTTCTTTAATAGTATGGCCCAGGAAGTTTAAACATGATTTTCCGAATAAACATTTTTCTTTATTTACGATAAAACCATTTTCGTTTAATTTTTGATATACCTGTCGTATGTGTCGACGATGTTGCTTTTCGTTTTTGCTAGCTATAAGTATGTCATCCAGGTATACGAAAATAAAGTCTAATTCTTGCATTATATTGTCCATTAATCTTTGAAAGGTTTGGGCCGCGTTTTTTAAACCAAATGGCATTTTAATAAATTCGAACAATCTAAAAGGTGTGATGACTGATGTTTTTGGAATTTCTTCTTTGTTCATTGGTATTTTGTAATAAACTTTTGCTAAATCGATTTTAGAGAAAATTGTTGCGCCGTTTAAAGGTGATGAAAAGTCTTGTATATGAGGTACTGTATAGCGATCTTCTACAGTTTTGTTGTTTAATTGCCTGTAATCACCGCATGGACTATATTCACCATTTAGCTTTTTAACCATGTGTAATGGAGATGACCATGGGCTCTTTGATCTTCTGATAATTCCTTTAGTTTCCATCATTTTAAATTCACTTTTTGCAATTTTCAGTTGTTCTGGAGATTGTCTGCGAGATATTGCATGGCATGGATGTCCTTCTGTATTGATAAAATGTGTGACGTCGTGTTTTGCATAATGTTGATCGGATTTGAAAACGAGGATTTATGGAATTTCATTCAAAATGTTTTGGCATAAATTACTGTTCGTTATTGTATGTAGCGATAATGACTTGTTGTTTGATTTAGCTAATATGTTGTATCTAAAGTTGTCGATATTTATTAATTTCTTACGCGAATCTGAATTTTCTAAGGAAATCATTGCCCATTATTGGTTTGGATACATCAGCGATGGTAAATTGAAATTTGTTGATCCATGTTGATAGTTAATTGCCGTGCATGCATTAATTGATAAACCATTTGCTGCAACTAGTTGATGCGTTGGTTTGGTTCGAATGTGGGCTTGCTGTGTTGTAGGGATATACACTAACTTCTGCTCCAGTATCGACTAAGTATCGAATATTAGTTGATTTATCTGTAACCTATAATAAATTGGTTGTTTGGCCGGATCCTAGTACGTTGTGTAGAATCCGTTGTTCTAGTTGCAATGGTTGTAGTTACATGGTTGTACGCATTTGATAGTTTTGTTGCCAAATCATTTGTGGAAAAAACAATAATGTTGATCGTTTGTTTCTTTTAATTGTTTTCTTTGGAATGTAGTTGGTATAATTGCTTGTATTTGGCAGATTTATTTCATTATCGTTGAATGAAATAATTGAATCTGCTTTATCTGCTAATGATGTTTATGAAGTTTCTTTGGAGCATATATACAATATACTACGGGTATGGTTTGGTAAAAACATTTCTTTGAAGAGTGGAGTTTCTTCGTATTTTCCGTTTAGACGTCGCATATGATTGAACAATTGGCTAGGTGTGTGATCACCCAATCCGTTAAGATTTGCTAATTAATTTGATCGACACTGCTGAAACCGCAATTGATGTAAGTTGTTGTTGAAGGTCAGAAGGTGATGAAGGTTGCTGCGATTGTTGCTGTTACTGTTGATGTTGCTGTTCTTCCTTCTGTGTTTCTCCCATTTTGCAGTGTTCATTTAGGTGGAAATGGTTTTTTTCTACGTCCGGGAGACCAATGTAGAGGTTGATTAGCTCTACTTGAGTAAATAAGTTAAGTTATGAAATAACATTAGTTTATTAAGATAAAGTTTATAACCGTAATCTTTACAATAATATACGTGGTGCTTTATATACATTGTATATCCGTGTGTAGTATATGAATGTGGCATGTGTCGATATACTACATATAGTATACGTCGTATGCTGATATCGCTAATTATTACGTAATATAATAACAAATGCTGATATCATCGTGCCCGATAACTAGTGTATATGAACTGATTTATTGATGATGTAAGCATGCATAAGTCATGTATGCTTATATCAGCTTGGTAGCGATATAGACCCCTACAATATATATATATATATATATATATATATATATATATATACGAAGCTTAATATTTAATATATATATGTATTAAAATTGCATAACATATAACATCGTATATCGGTCATCGACAGGTCTATATGCATGTTAGGGCATCTGGTATGTATAATATACATTGCATATATATTGAATCAATTTTAATTTTATAAATATAAATGCTATAATTATAGTAACTATAGTTAGATATTTATATTAAACGATACCTTTTATAATATTGACAACCTTGAATGTAAGCATGCATAATTCATGTATGTTTATATTATATTCATTTGCATATATTAAATTGAATTCCATTTGTAAATCTATAATTCATTTTCTGAGTTTCATAATCTTTTTAATCAGTTGTTGTTTGTGGACAAATTAAATATGATTATTTAATTTAAATATATATATATATACGAATCGCTAAAGTTAATGATAATTATGAAGTGATTACAATATTAAAATGGATTGGCCTGATGATGTTAACACTTTTAGGGAGAAGGGTGAACGTATAGGAGAATGGAAAATGAGAAAAAGATTTATAGAATATTACAGACATCAATATTCTCTATCTCGATTACTCTTCTTATCCAATGCATATACAAACATAGAAATCTATAATGGTGTCTACCCTGAACGAATTATGCAAGAAATTAAAACTTTAGTTGCAGCTCTTAAACTAGACGACTCTTCAACTACTCGGGAATCTAGTTTTATGAAAAATGATACTCCAGAAATCAGAGAAAAAATAACTATTAATTTGAAATCATCCACTTTCTTAAAATTAAAGAATGTTGATGATGATCGTCAATCTTCTACTGAAGATATAGGTTTTTGTTTTTATATATGTTATAAAGATCTATAATTACATTACACTATATGTATGTTATATGTTACTAGTTGTGTTGCATTTCACATATTAAATAATAATTAATTGCAGACTATAAAAACTATATAAGATAGTTGATACATATATGTACATAAGTTAATACAATTTAAATTGTGAATTTTACTACCTTTTATTATACCAAAAGTGATTTAATGTATTTAATTAAAGCCTGCATATATTCGAAACGTATAAACAGTATATAATGTATAAACTACACATATTATAAAAACAAGAAATATTTGTTACTAGAATATTAAAAAAAAATAACAATATAAATACTATTCTAAGTATTAAGTTAATGATTACGACATTTATAATTTTTTATTATAAATATATATTATTTAGTAACACTGATATATGAAATTGTAATTTTGTTTTGTAATTGACTCTTCAATGTATCATGTGAGTTCATTCATTGTGTACACCATACTTATAGCATGGTTGATATCAACTATTTGCACTATTATATATTAATATCCTCTTGTCTATAGTGACCATAAATAATTATTTCCGCCAAACAATGAAACATTCACTTCGTAATTTTATCAATGGACTTTTAATAACGAAAAATTCAGCTATATTAAACAATTGGCTAAAAGATCAACAAGGATTCTGATTTTAAAACAGTATGAAATATAAAATTGTTTAAAATAAGAGATATTCATCAGTTAAGTATTTTGATATTGATTTCATGGTGGAACTATATTGAATATATAAGATATTACTAGTTTTACCATAGAAATATATTAATTAAATAAGATTTTGAACATTTTCCATTTGAAGTTATCGAGTTATTCAGATTATTATAAAAATTATAATGGAAATTTGAGAAAATCAATATTTTCTAATTAGTATTTAAGATAAGCTTTTAAATTACATCATTCTATTATCTACAGAATATACAGAAAAGTATAAATTATCGAAATACCACATACAATTATATAAATATGTATTTAGTTACATATTTAGATTAACCTATACACTTGAACTGCTTTGATAATTACAACAGTGTCTGACAACCAGTAGGTTCTATTCACTTGACGGAGAAATTAAAAATATACAAAATTAATATTAAAATAATATCTAGATTTGGTGAATTAATTTACTGGTTCTTATTAGAACTAGAAAACCAAGAAGGCTTTGAAATGATTTTGATCTATCCGATCTTAAGTTTTACTTCAATATGCAAGAAGTGCACTAAATATAGAAAATATAATAATTACACTTTCATATACATCAAATAGGTGTAACTATATACCTCATTTATATACCTACACATTATATATTTGCACCTACATACCACATATATTTACATACATACTACATATATATATTTACATACTATACATATGTACCTATATACTATAAACTTACATATTATACATATGTACCTACATACTACATATTTGTAACTACATATCACATATATACTACCACATATTCACCAATAAAATAAAAATATCAACATATCCACAAACAAGACACGCATACTACTGGATAATATAATGTTTCGCATATGCAATGGTACACAATACACAACTACACACTACACACCTACACACTACACACCTACACAATACACACCTACACACTACTATAATCATGTATATTAGTCACACATACAATACATTGTTGGGCCCACACATGTTGCATAATTATAGTCTCTGTGCAACAAAACATATTGTTATTGAAATTGTAAATATTTGGAATATTAATTAATTAAATTTTAATTTTTACTACAAATTATTAAATATAATTAATGTTTGTTTCAAAAACAATTTTTTAACTGAATTAATCAATTATAATTTATTTGTATAAATATATGTATATCTATTAGTAATGAAATATTATGAAATAAATATTAATGAAAACTATAGTTTAATAATTTTTTTACTGAAATTTTCTAAATTTGTATTGTAACATTATAAAAAAATGTAATCTTTATGAAAATTATTTTATATATTATTATATAAATAGATACACCAAATTTATATAAATTTTTAAACATTTATTACTAATATTAAAAAAATTTATCTAACCAGTAGAAAAATATATATGCAATACATCTTATTTTAAATTATTAGTTATATTTACATAAAGATTATTAAATAAATAAATTATTTAAATTATATTATATATAAATTATATTTATAATATTAGTTTTAGATATAAATTATAAATATTTTAATTTAAAAATAATTTATTAATAATAATATAATATTTAAAAAATATATTAATGAATCAATACATCTTATTTTAAATTATTAGTTATATTTACATAAAGATTATTAAATAAATAAATTATTTAAATTATATTATATATAAATTATATTTATAATATTAGTTTTAGATATAAATTATAAATATTTTAATTTAAAAATAATTTATTAATAATAATATAATATTTAAAAAATATATTAATGATAAAAATACAGGTTATTGAAATAGAAAAAAATGGTTTATTTTTTTTAATTTTTTGCCATAAATTATAGTAGAAAATATTTGTTTGCATTATTTTGAACATAACTGTGATTTATTTTATATATAAGCTATATGTATTCAAATGGAGTCATTATAAAATCTATCCTATACATATACTTAGTATCCTATTTCAATGAGATGAAAACCGAATTCATAATTATTTAGTATACTATCGAATTGTTTTTAAAAAGTATTATATTGTATCTAGTAGCACTGCTTTTACTTTTTACTTGGATACATAAATAATAAAGTTTGTTTGCATTAGTTATTTTTATAAAATATTTGAGCAAAATTCTAACCTATAGATTTAGCAGATTGAATAATACATTATTTGTTATCATATGATTGATAAGTTTGAGTTTCTCAAGAAATTATTCACACATAGAAATGAAATTTAGTTTTAATGAGTCGATTCTATATTTATTTCCTTAGTCTAGCAAAAAAAGATAGTAATGCTACTAATATGATTATAGTTTTAATAAGCTATTCAAATGATTTATTATTTATCTATATTTATTAAATATAGTAATTCTATATGATTTAGAATTTTATCTATTCAGATTGATTCATATTATATTACATTGTTATATTAATTCAGAATGAACATATGTACTTCATCTGTCAATTGTTATATACATATTATATACTTCTACACTGATACAAGATATATCTATTTTTTCCTGCAATCACCATTTTACATATGGTAATAAAGAATCTATCCTGTAGAAAAATATCCATTTATTTTAGAGATTAATTTCTGTCATCATTATTAATTATTAAAATTAATTTGAAAATAATTAATTTTCAGGTAAAATTAAAGAGAACACTACAATCAAAATTCCAACTAATGATAACTCCAAGGAATATAATGCAAATGTATTATATCGAACACCGATCGCCCCTTTACATGGATATGATGAGAAAACTGACGATACCAACCATGTAGATATTCAGGCAGACTCTCCGTCTTATTATGTTCCATTGCCTCACCCCGATTCGAAGAAATCAAAATATAACCAAACCTCGAGAATCAATCCGGAATCGTCTTTGAATTCGGCGGTATTTGAATCTGATTCATGTCTAGTCGAATCCGACCCTATTGCAATTCCTGGTGTATTTCGCAATGAAGCACCATATAAAGGTAAATATGAATCACCATTTATAAGTTATCCAGACAACAAAATTAATTATATATTTAATTTATAGTATTATAAAATGACAGTTATCTAATTCTATTTTAGAATTTTTAAAACAACTATAAATGAAATAAATATAAATAGTGTAGGTTTATATTAGATAAGATTTATATTAGTATCCTTATTAATATTGAAATATCAGTTATGTATATATGTTATTAGATTGTTTAATGTTTTAATAATAAATGAGTATATGGAAAATATAAAATGTTAGAATAAAACCTAATAAAAGTTATTTACAGAAAATGAATAAAATATAATATTAATAAGATTTCAAGTAAGAAAATCTTTAACTGCTGTAAAAGATTATTAAAATATTTGATAATATTATGATGTTAACTTATAAAATAACATATGTATAATTGAAATAAATAATACATTCATTTAAACAGATTTTATGACAAATATATGACAAATATATGACAAATAATTTTAAGTTGATAAATAATTTAGTTTGTAATAAATGTTTAGGCATCTAATGTATTTTAGAAATGTTTAATAGATGGAGTAATATTTATAGTTGTCAAGACTATGTATTATTTGCATAGCTGCAGCTAATGGATGTGTTTTCAAAAGCCAGTTATTAATTTTAGTCTGTAGTGTTATAAAATTAAAATTTATAATTGAAAGTTTTATTATTTTTAATTTTGCTTGTTAATTTCTTATTCATTCTAATTAAATGTCGACTCATAAATACAAATTTTTATTTTATTAAAGTCAATAAATTAAATAAACTGAATATTTTACACTCTATTTGTAATGTATTATCTTTAGTAATTATTGAAATTACTTTTTTGGCTATATTAATAAAAATTCAATATGAAAATTTGAAAACCATATACCATTAGAGGTCAAATGTGAATTTATATATACTAGCTCATTTATAACATGTAAATAATATTTCTATTATACAATAATGATAAATGAGTATTAGTTGCGTAAAATAATTCTACATAAACATGGATATCTAAATAGCACATTAACTTTGGTTTGTACCTACAATGCTTTATATTATAACTAAGTATATCTACTTTAATATTTCTGTATAAATTATATTGTTATCATAAAAACTATCAGAAATCTAACAGAATTTATAGAAAAATAGACTTCAATTTGAATCTCGCATTAAGTCTCTTCAATTTAGAATTTCCAAGTTATATGTGCCTTTAATATACTCCACACATACACACACACACACACACACACACATACATATATATATATATATGCCATATATATATTATAATATATTTGTCTAGATATATGCTTAAAATAAGTATAAGGAATGAATTAATGGAGGAGTTATTAAAAAATAAAATAAATAAATACTTACATAAATAGATGTTAGAGGCAGTTTACTTCTTATACATCAAATGTATGACAAAACAACCTGGACCACTAAATACACTAATTTCATCAACAGATTTACTAACATTTAGTATTAGAAAACAAACACCGACTCAAACTTACATATATATATTCGAAAAAGGATAAACATATTACTCTATTACCAAAGCTCTTTACGATTATAGTAAAAAATGCATACTTAACTTATTTGTGTTGATACATTTATATATATATATAAAACTAAAATTAAGAATGGACTAAACTACTTTATATTTAAAATGAAAATATATGAATATTTTCAATTGCACAACTTGCATATGGAATTCTTTTCCACATATTGCAAAAGCAACTTTAATATGTAAATTGTATATCTTTTATGATAAAGTGTTTGTCGTTCGTTCGGAAATAGTAATTATTATCTGTATGTGAATTATTATTATCATCTTTGATAAATCTAGAAATCCTACTATGATGGTACGACGCGCGGATTCATGTGTTATAATTTACATACTATATATAAACAGATAACATTTGCTCCCCTATCCTTGATAATTTCAAAATATCATTAATAAATAAATTAATAATTAATTAATAATTAATTAATAATTAATAATTAATTAATAATTAATTAATAATTAATTAATAATTAATTAATAATTAATTAATAATTAATTGATACAATTTAAAATAAAGTTTAATTTAAATATTATAACATTTTTTTATTAATATAAATAAATTGATTAATTATTATAATTTATTTATTATTATTTATATTTATTTAATTTCTTTTATATCTAAAAGTAAGAAATATTATTAATATTTTTCAAAAAATAACTAATAATTTGAATGAAAATTAATATATTCTTTTAGGTTCGATTCAAATTATTTAGTTTTTTGGATAATCAATTTGATTATTTTCAAAATATTTATTTTTATTTATATTGTATTTTAAATTAAATTATCCTCAAAGTACTTTCTGTATTACATTTATATAATATATTCTATTTGAATATTCAAACTAATTATTTAATTTTTAAAATAATAAATTTAATTTTTTTTACTAATATTTATTATATATATTATGTATTTTAAATTGATTTCCTCATTGCTTAGCACTCTAATTTTGGGAGCTGGATAAAAGAAACATTTCATATAGCCACACGTGCAAACTATGTGAATATTTTAGAATAAAATAAAAATTATTCATTTTTTAACAAAAATAATGTATTTGACTAATCAAATAATTTTTATTTTAATTAATATTTAATATTAAAAGAATATGTGCCAATTGAAATTATTATTACACCTATTTCATAATTGATTTGATTAATTAAATGCTCATTCATTGAAATATAAAAAAGTACAAATTCACTCTTATAAATTAACATAATACATGAATATTAATTTTTAATTGTTCAGTTCAGAAATATTTTATTTTTTTTATTATGTATATTATATAAGATTTGTTGAAGGATATTATAATTCATTATTTTAAACATTTATGTTGAATTATATTATTGATAACATTTTAATCAACAATACATTATTAAGTTCAGATTTCTTCATTGATTTGTAATATTGAAAATTATAACTATTAATAATTCAAAAGTTATACAAATTATATTTATTGTTAGCAAAAAATAGTCGTATTGTTTTTTAAAAGTGTCAATAATTGTAAAGTTCACATTGATAATAATGGATAATAATGTAATGTATATCTTCATAATAAACTACAGGAGTTTATTTATTCATATTACCATAAAAATAAAATAAAATTGTATTTTATTTTTTTTTAAATAAAAAATTAAATTCATTACATTTTAATAAAATATTAAAAAAATAAACAACATTACTTTCGTAATATTGATCAAATGTTCAATTTTTATGTAAGTGATTTTATATTTAAAAATTATTTTATAATATATATTCAATTTAAATCTTAATACTGATAATTGTTGATAACTAGTTGATTTGAATTATGAATAATATATATGTAATATATTGTTCTATTTAGTTTTTATTTAGTTGGGGTTATTGGAAAAATACATTAATATAATTAAATGTATTGCCTATTATTAATTCTATTGGTAAAATAATCACAATGATAGTTTACATTAAATTAATAAAAATAACATGTAATTTTATAATACAAATATATTATAGTAGTAGTATACTTTAATATATTTATATTGTACAGTTTCTAAATATACTATTACTAGAATAGTATGTTTATATTAGTATATTATAATACACGGGTATAGAAAAATAAGATATACCTCACTTCCCTACCACAGACGTATATCTAAAGTAATACCTGTTAGTACCACTTTCAGTAAAATAATCATGAACATGTTTATTTTTTACATATATTTTAGAGAAAACAGCAGTTTTGGTCAATAATAAATAAATTATTCATTTAAAGTTTGGATGTATAAAAGATGGATACTATTAAACTATAGTATATTATATAATCAAGGAGCACTATATTAAAATATTATGATATTAATATAATCTTAATAAATCATTATTTACTAAGTTTATTATCTTATAAGGTATTTTTTATAAGAAACGGACCAATGAAATATGAGTTATATATCATACGTACAAATAATTATAAATATATGTTTAAGCTTTCTCAGACAATTGTAAAATATGTGTTTAGATAAGTTAATTTATAGTCTGGTAATTAATTATTTACAGATCATTTGTATGTGAATGATAAATATTAGTTGAATTTACTACATGTGTTATGTGTAACTATAACTCCTGAGCTAATTCTGACCATCAGAAGATGGACCTAATATCTAAAGTAAATTATAATTTTAAGAATAGCTATAGCCATTATTTATTTAAGTATGTTTGAGCTGTGTGGTTTTCAGTTCCTTAATAGTTGTTTAAGTAATATTTGCGTTACATTCAATATTATTCAAGGTTATTTACCAATAATTAAATAATTTATATTTGATAATAATAATACTATTTTAAATATTATTTATTCAAATTAACTATTACATACTGACTGTCATAAATATAAATAATGATACATATCATATAATGATATTGATAATAATGATGTAATTAATATTAAAGAATTGTATGGATTAATAAAATAAATGTAATACAATATTTTGCCGCTAGGATATTTATTTACAAATATATATTATATTTTAAACAAATTATAATATATTTACGAATACATAATTCATATGCTATCCATGTGAGTATATATAAGTATAAACACCAATGATTTTGTTATGAAATAATTGATTAGCATGAATCTGAATATATCTTGTTTATTAATTATTAGTAACGTAACATATATATCTCTTTAAAATATTGTATTAAAAGTGAGTAATTAATCTTGAAATATAATTGTATTCATCATTATATTTTATAGCAAATTGTGAGGTTTTAAATAATGATTATAAAATAAACTTTATTTCTATAGTATTTCTAATAATATATTTAATATAATACCATATATAATTGTGTGAGGCTATTTATGTTGATAGTATGTTTATATAAAAACAACTTAAAATTACATATCTTAATAGTTCTTCCCACAAATTGGTGTAACAAAATATTTTTACTATAATTTCCCTCCTCTAATCTGGTACTGGTAATATTGGGTATTAGTATATTATATTATGTGTTTATACACAATACTCTCCAAGATCACCGTAAATTTCGAATATTATATTTATATTAAAAAATCTAAATCTAAATGTATATTATTAAAATAAAATTTAAAATCTTTGTATACATATTTTTATAAATTTAATTCTATCTTATTAAAATCCGGTAATTGTGCATAAAAATTACCATCTATAAAATCCAATAAAACGAAATATCAATATATATTCGTTACAAGTATTAGATATATATTTATATAAACATAGGTAAGTACTATTAAAAAATATATACACTATATCAATGACAATCTAATTTATTCTAAAATACTATTTATTTACAAACATGCTAATTCTTGAATATTTTATATAATATTGTATTTAACAATATCGCACTGTTATATTATTAAATACATACTATATTAATACAATATAATTTGAAAATTATAAAGGATTTGGTTTAATTAGTAGCTTACGGTAACAATTTTCTATACATCAAACAAAAATATGATTTATAGAAAATTCAGTACTATTAAATCGTCATTCATGATTTAAATCAAATAAACATACATAAATAGAATTAGCTAGAGAGGCTGTGAAACGGGCTGATTTACTTACAAATAATATTTTAATATGTGCTATATTCATGTATTTGTAGTTAATTTAAATTATATTGATATTTTATTTGTTACATGAAGATATTTACAAATGTATATCGTTAAGATAGTTTGATCGTAATATTGTTTGACAAATAAGCATATTTCTCCTATTATTTTATTTAAAAATATTAATGTTAATATAAAAATAGTATGTGGAAAATACATATTTATTTACAATATTGAAATGTTTCATACAAGCTTTGTAATATATAGAGTAATGACCACTCCCAATAAAGTCCAAGACCCCCATCATTCGTATCAAATTATAATATGAAGTGATATATTGTATATTGAGTGAAATTGTATTGAGTAAACTATCATACTCGTGATTTAATTTATTTAAAATTATTATGCTACAATATATATATATGATGTATGATAATATTATATACAATATATATCATATGAAATTCAACTAAGTTATTAAGTGTGTTATTTATCCTGTATCAAATTTATACATATAATAATTACTTTCGCAAAAATAATAAATGGTACCGAGAGAAAATTGCTTAGAAATAATATATTGTCATATTAAAAAAAAATTTAATGTGTATTTAAATTATTTATAAAATCATTTTAATTTATGAGAGTGGCTAAATGAATACAATATTAATATATTTAGCTTCTACAACGATTTTTCACATGAATTGATTCTATAAATAAATAGCGTTTTTTTGATTATAAAAATATATTATGATATATTATTTACTTTATAATATTATATTTAATACAATTGCAGGTACAATGATAGACTATGATATGTATGGACGTCGTCTACCAGATCCACAGTATGGAAGGGATGACCATCCAATTACACGATCTGATACAGATAGAAGATTACCAGAAAATAGAAATTGCATGCAAAAGACTAGATTTGAAGTTAGAAAATTGACACACGAAAATATGTTCAAAGACAATAATCCACCATCACAATGTAGATTACCTATAGATAAAGAATTACATAATAATACATATTACAATGATAACAAATATAATAACTACGACATCCCCAATTATAAAAGAAATTTGAATGAAGATAGATTTGGACGAAAAGAATCTTTACACGAAAATATATATGAAAATAAAAGACCGTGTTTGGATAGTGAATTTGTTTATAAAAAACCTCTCCTCACTGATTATTCAGATGACAAAAGATCCTTCCGAGATTACGAAGATACAAAAACTTGTCGAAGCAGCAGATTTGATGATAATAGAATATCTCAAAATGACAAATTTGAATATAGAAGACATACTCAAGATGATAGATTTGAAGATAAAAGAATTGCGAAGTATGATTGTAGATTCGAAAAGAACAGAAATTCACCAGAAAATTCATCCTATACAAGGAACAGATCTCAAAATAAAAGGACTCTTTTCGAAAATAAATTCGAAGATAAAAGACATCTTCAAGATCCTAGATTTGTAAATAATAGAATACCTATAGAAAACAAATTTGAAGATAAAAGGCCTCTTTTAAATAACAAATTTGATCATTCTATTTCAGATAATAGATATGAACATAAACAACCTATCAATAACAGATTCGATGGTAAAAAACCTCTTTTAGATAATAGATTTGTAGATAAAATACCTTATCCAGATAATAGGTTTGAAGTTAAGGAGCCTCTTTTAGATAACAGATTTGCTGAGAAAAGATATAATCCAGGTAATAAATTTGTAGACGAAAGGTCTAATTCATATAATAGATTTGAAAATGAAAAATTTAATAGGGATAATCGATTTGAAAATGAAAAAAATTCTCCGGTAGAACCATCCAGAAACACCTTTCAAGATGAAAGATTTAAAGAAAAAAGGACTAATTTTCATAATAGATTCAATGATCAAAGATCTAGTCGGGATAATAGATTTGAGGAGAAAATTGTACACGCAAATTATAGATTTGGTGATAAAAGAACTTTTCAAAATAATAGATCTACCCGGGATAATATGTATGAGAATAAAAGATCAATTGAGGAAAACAGATTTGAAGAACAAATTCCAATTTTAGATACAAAATATGGAGAAAATAAGAAAATATTGGATGATATAAATCAATATGAAAATAAAAATAATATCAATGAATCAACTAAAGGTTATTATTATAATTAATTTTGAATTGAATTAGTTATTCTTATAAAAATTCAGACTGTTATTCACCTATATAACATTGTATTTATATCATTATTTACCCAATATTTCTATTTAAAAAAATTCATATTTTATAAAATTCAAATGAAATTTTGTAAATACTTTCTTATAATAAATTTACATTCGTAGTGACATTACTTCCATATCAACATAATTCACTAGAATAGTTATATAAATTGTTCATCATAGATTCGCAAAAAACAGTTCCTAAAAAAGTAGAATCATCCGCGAAAACCTACGCCCGTAACTTTGTACGGGCTAAAAGCTCTCCGGTGGTCGTTGATCTCACCAGTTCCCCCGAGTCTGATCGGGAAGACGAAGACAAACAGCAACCATCCGACGACTCGTACGACCCCGTCGAAAGGTTAACTTCCGAAGCGCTGAAGATCATCGAACACCTCCGAGTCGCCGTTAACCGCACGTCCAAGAAGAAACGCCAACGCATGTCCCTGCCGCAGTTGCTCATGCAAACGCAGGCCGTACCCATTCAACTGTCGATGACGAACTCGGCCGGCCCGTGGCTCTGTCGGCTCTTTCACGGCGAACACGTACTCTCCTCGTACACCGACCGTTCGCAGAAACGCGCCAAACGCTCCGCCTACGAACAGCTCGGCTTGAGGGTCGGCCTCGACGCCGAGAACAAATTAATACGTCAAAAGGTCGGCCACCAGGTGTCTACGCCGGCCGTCGCCGGCGGTACGCCGTCGCATTACCCGCCGCCGGTGCCGTGCGATCGCCCCTACGACGGCGACTTCCTGTTGAAATTCGACGGCGTCGAGTTGGAACGCAACAACTACATCTCGTTGGTGACGAAGTCGGCCGAATACAATCACGTGCGGTGCGCGTTCGACGTGCAACGCTGCGGCGATACTCACCACTGTCGACTGACTCTCGGCAACGGCGACAACGGCACCGGCAATAACTTCTCAATAACCGCCAACGGACACGACGCCCACGCCGCAAAGTACGCCGCGTCGGAGCGAGCCATCGCCCAATTGCAGAAGGTTCACGCCACCGTCGTCGTCTTCGAAGAGCACGAGCGACCTGTGACGCGCGAGTGCCTGGACGCGATGGGCGTCAACGAATCGCAGAAGATCTCCGACGACAACGTAGGCCGTCGCATGATGCAGAAACTCGGCTGGGACGACACCGGCGGCCTCGGTTCCAGCGGTCAAGGCATCGTGAAGCCAATCGACGGCGGAGGAGTTCGAGCTCGTTGCGGACTCGGCGGAGGACCCGACAAGTCGTTTGAGGAAAACATTCGCAAACTGCTCACCGATTATTTGACGTCGGACGGCATCGACGGACTCGTCTTCGACAACCGCTTCACGAAAGACGAACGCTACGTGATACACACGATCACCGACGGTTTTAAGATGCGGTCGCGGTCCAGCGGATTCGCCGACGTGAAACGCCTCCAGGTGCACAAGAAGATCTCTAAAGAAGACCTGTTGAAGTCGCTACGAATGCCAGATTTTGTAAGCAACAGGTACAAGCTATACGAGGCTACAAATGAAACTGCCCAGTAATTATATTTACACACACACACACACACACACACACACTTCTTTCTATCGCTGACCATCGATTGTATAAGTCCTTTAAATGTAATGTATTGTATGTATTATGTCATCGATAATGTATTATGTATATAGATAATCTATTTTATAATTGATAATAAAATATAAATATAAGATTTTTTCAATTTATTTAAAATAAAAAATTTTCAACAAAATAATTCAATTAGTTAGATTCTCTGGACGTTCAACTTATACTTTGTATTGCAATATATGTTGTCATGTGTTACTAGACCTTCTTGAATGTGTTCTCCTGAAAACAGTAAGATAGACCTGAAACTATAGTGCTGATACCTGTTAAATACCTACAAGAATATTCATTTTATCAAATAACAATATTAAAAATGAGTAAATAATATTGAAATAAAAGAAGTTCTAAATATTCTTATAATATGGAAATATGTATATTAATATAAATTGTATATTAATCATAGATTTAGATTAGGGTAGATTATGAATAAGTAGAAAATATATAAAGTTTATAAATGTTGTCAATATATATACATACTTCTATTTAATCTGCCATCAATTGTTTAATTAAAGTACAAAATAAACAATATGAAGTAATCTTATATTCGTCAATAATTTCTAAAATAGTAATTTAAAATATTTGTTTTTTATGTACTTTTTATATAATTCATAAAATATTATTTCAAATTGATTCTTTTTTTTGTATAACAAATTCTTAAGATTTAATAAAACCATTCCATTTTGCTATATATTTCATCAACCCAAATAAGCTGCATACAATTAAAAACTCAACTATATTATCATTGTTTCAGATAATTCAGTAGAGTTTAATACCCTGGAGATAAAATATGCCTATGATATATTCATTAATACACAGTATCAATTATTAATATGATATTAAACATTAATATGATTATAAACCATTTCTATAATATTTATGATGGTCTTGATAACTATTTATTAATTATGTATTGATGTTATGAATATATATATATACACATATATATATATATATAAATATATGTATATATTGTGTATATGTGATTCTAAACTTTATGGAATTTTAACAAATAAATGATTGTGTTTTTTTAAATTATTATAGCTGTAATCAAATTGTATTTAAATGTTAATTAATAAATATAAAGGAAAAAAGGTCTAATTATATTATAATATATATATGCTTACTCTTAATTCATGAATTATCACATATAGTTAATTTATTATTGTTCTATTAGATTGAATGAAATGAATGATAGATGCAGTATGATAAGATCTTAAAAGTAAATCATATATTTATTGAATATTATGGAATAGAATTTATCTTCAATGTTTCTAAATATAACAATTACATTCTATTTTTGGAGATTTAAACTATGTGTATATGAATAATGAAATCATTGTCTATTAATTTGTATCATATGTTCAGTATAAATTTATATAATTATTATTAAATTAACAATAACAATAGATATATATTTTTTTTAATATTTATATCATAAATATTTGAAAACAATAAAACTTACAAAGAATGTTTGTTAAAAAATATTTTAATATTTAAAAGTTAGTCAATTTAAAATGGCCGACATTAAATTGCGATGGTTTGATAAATATACAATAAATATACAGGCGAAATATGCTATAAACAATCTATACCAAACCAAATCAATATTAATAACAATATTATCTACTAATAAATTTTAAATCCAATTTGATCTCAATTTAATTTATTATTTTTTTGAGGAATTCAAAAATAATCGTCATTTAAAATACCAATAGTCATTACGTAACTGAGATAGTGACAGTGAATAGCGACAGTGAATAGCTACAGTGAATAGCTACAGTGAATAGCTACAGTGAATAGCTACAGTGAATAGCTACAGTGAATAGCTACAGTGAATAGCTACAGTGAATAGCTACAGTGAATAGCTACAGTGAATAGCTACAGTGAATAGCTACAGTGAATAGCTACAGTGAATAGCTACAGTGAATAGCTACAGTGAATAGCTACAGTGAATAGCGATAGTGCATAGCGACAATGAATAGCTACAGTGAATAGCTACAGTGAATAGCTACAGTGAATAGCTACAGTGAATAGCGACAGTGAATAGCGACAGTGCATAGCGACAATGAATAGCTACAGTGAATAGCTACAGTGAATAGCTACAGTGAATAGCTACAGTGAATAGCTACAGTGAATAGCTACAGTGAATAGCTACAGTGAATAGCTACAGTGAATAGCTACAGTGAATAGCGACAGTGCATAGCGACAATGAATAGCTACAGTGAATAGCTACAGTGAATAGCTACAGTGAATAGCGACAGTGAATAGCGACAGTGAATAGCGACAGTGAATAGCGACAGTGCATAGCGACAATGAATAGCTACAGTGAATAGCTACAGTGAATAGCTACAGTGAATAGCTACAGTGAAGAGCGATAGTGAATAACTACAGTGAATAGCTACAGTGAATAGCTACAGTGAATAGCTACAGTGAATAGCTACAGTGAATAGCTACAGTGAATAGCTACAGTGAATAGCTACAGTGAATAGCTACAGTGAATAGCTACAGTGATTAGCGACAGTGAATAGCTACAGTGAATAGCTACAGTGAATAGCTACAGTGAATAGCTACAGTGAATAGCTACAGTGAATATTAACCACATAGAATGCATGAATGAAGAATCGATGAAGTGAAATACTGGAGCGATAAGACTTAGTGAAATCATAGTCAGTTGAATTCCTGTGTTCACCTGCACATTGGAGAAGAGAGAACATCTTGTAAACTTAATTGAAAACTGTTGTTTATTATTTGTATTATATTTATTATGTTTATTATGTTTATATTTATTATGTTTATATTTATTATGTTTATTATGTTTATTATTTGTATTATGTTTATTATGTTTATTATATTTATTATGTTTATATTTATTATGTTTATTATGTTTATTATTTGTATTATGTTTATTATGTTTATTATGTTTATTATATTTATTATGTTTATTATGTTTATATTTATTATGTTTATATTTATTATGTTTATTATGTTTATTATTTGTATTATGTTTATTATGTTTATTATGTTTATTATGTTTATTATATTTATTATGTTTATTATGTTTATATTTATTATGTTTATATTTATTATGTTTATTATGTTTATTATTTGTATTATGTTTATTATGTTTATTATGTTTATTATATTTATTATGTTTATTATGTTTATTATATTTACTATGTTTATTATGTTTATTATTTGTATTATGTTTATTATTTGTATTATGTTTATTATGTTTATTATGTTTATTATATTTATTATGTTTATTATGTTTATTATATTTACTATGTTTATTATGTTTATTATTTGTATTATGTTTATTATTTGTATTATGTTTATTATGTTTATTATATTTATTATGTTTATATTTATTATGTTTATATTTATTATGTTTATATTTATTATGTTTATATTTATTATGTTTATATTTATTATGTTTATATTTATTATGTTTATATTTATTATGTTTATTATGTTTATTATTTGTATTATGTTTATTATGTTTATTATGTTTATTATATTTATTATGTTTATTATGTTTATATTTATTATGTTTATATTTATTATGTTTATTATGTTTATTATTTGTATTATGTTTATTATGTTTATTATGTTTATTATGTTTATTATATTTATTATGTTTATTATGTTTATATTTATTATGTTTATATTTATTATGTTTATTATGTTTATTATTTGTATTATGTTTATTATGTTTATTATATTTATTATGTTTATTATGTTTATTATATTTACTATGTTTATTATGTTTATTATTTGTATTATGTTTATTATTTGTATTATGTTTATTATGTTTATTATGTTTATTATATTTATTATGTTTATTATGTTTATTATGTTTATTATGTTTATTATGTTTATTATATATATTATGTTTATTTTGTTTATTATGTTTATTATGTTTATTATGTTTATTATGTTTATTATATTTATTATGTTTATTATGTTTATTATGTTTATTATGTTTATTATGTTTATTATATATATTATGTTTATTTTGTTTATTATGTTTATTATGTTTATTATGTTTATTATGTTTATTATGTTTATTATATTTATTATGTTTATTATGTTTATTATGTTTATTATGTTTATTATGTTTATTATATATATTATGTTTATTTTGTTTATTATGTTTATTATGTTTATTATGTTTATTATGTTTATTATATTTATTATGTTTATTATGTTTATTATGTTTATTATGTTTATTATGTTTATTATATTTATTATGTTTATTATGTTTATTATGTTTATTATATGTATTATGTTTATTATGTTTATTATGTTTATTATGTTTATTATGTTTATTATATTTATTATGTTTATTATGTTTATTATGTTTATTATGTATATTATGTATATTATGTTTATTATGTATATTGTGTTTATTATGTTTATTATTTGTATTATATTTATTATGTTTATTATGTTTATTATATGTATTATGTTTATTATGTTTATTATATTTATTATGTTTATTATATTTATTATATTTATTATGTTTATTATATTTATTATGTTTATTATATTTATTATATTATTATGTTTATTATATTTATTATGTATATTATGTTTATTATATTTATTATATTTATTATTTTAATTATTTTTATTAAGTTTATTATATTTATTAGACTTACCTTACTAATCAGCGTGGGCTGCAAATGTACACTGACTTTATTTAGATCAAAGTACCTTTTCAACGACTTCTGTGTGACAGTTAATAGGTATTTAGAGATTTTTTATTGATTAAAGCATTACTTTGCGATCTACTTTACTAATTTCACTAATTGTTTAGTTAGAAGTACAAATATACACGATTCTGCTACATTTTGGTTAAAACTGAATGAATTAAATAATAATAATATTAATATACAATATTTATAAAAAATAACAGCATCAAAGTTCTAATTAAAATCTCTTGCTCTAACTCCTAAACATGGTATATTTAATTTCTGAATAGTTGATATGATAATATATTTAATAAATTCTATTTTTACTAATTCATATAAAGATCTACAAAATAAACAAATACTTTATTTATATTATTCAATACTTTTTGTAACACGGGGTAGGAATTTATAAAAAGTTACGTCTCCGTGTTTGGTAGGTAGCGTTACATAGCCAATATGCCACTACGAAGATGTATACACATAGCAGCAAGTACAATTACTAACGGGTTCCGGAAGTGTAGCGTACCTTACATAAAATGCAGAAGCTACGAGCAGAATATCTCTCAATATCACTAGAACGGTGAGCTGCACTGTACGAGGGCGATGGGGTAGGGAGGGTGTAATGCAGGGTTAGGGTAAGAGTGGGGTGTAGAATGTAGGGTGATCATGGTCAAATTATGAGAGAAATGATAACTAAATTATGTATTCTATTCAATATATTATATATATTTATGTATATGCTTCTTAAACATATCAATAACTATCTAAATGATCTAAATGATTGTTTTGGAATGTTTTTGAGCTTTAATTTATTTTAAAGATTTTAGTATAAAATTTTGTGACATTTTTGAAGGCCTAATTATTTTTTAAAAAATTAGATATAGTTTTCTTTATGAATTAGGAATTAGGACATTTATTTGACTAATGAAAAATGAGTAATGGTAATATGCTGAAGGTTTAATGAGGTATATTGAACAAAAAGTTAGAAGGTATTTAAAAACGTAATCTATATAATATATGTTATATAATCGCTATATAGTGGATCATTAAAAAATGGACAAAAACCCAAATTACCATAATAAAAGATATTAAAGAAGAAGTACAAATAAAAGAAGTTACTAGTGATTTTATTAGTAATATTGTTAGATAATCTACTAGAAACAAAGCAGATCTATTTATTTGGAATTTATGAAAGAATTAGATATTATACCATTTAAATTGATTAAAATATATCAAGAAATTCAAATCAAAAAGATCTCATTATTTGGTTCAACATTAATGGCATTAGTCATATATGGGTCACCGCTTCCGGTGGCATTATACTGACACGGTATCAAGGCCATGTAGGAAAGAGATGCGAATACGGCGGTGACGAGCAGTTTATCGGCCAGCGGGTCGAGGAAGGAGCCGAATGCCGACTGCTGAGACGGGTACCGTCGTGCGATTAGTCCGTCCAACTGCAATGGAACGCGACGAAATTCGACGCGTCAATGGCATTTACTGACCAGGAAAACTTACGGTTACCATTGCATTGCATCTGGTATTCGAACTAGGTTAGAATATGGGTAGCACCACCGGATGCCAACCCTACTCCGGAGAGTATGTGCATCGCCTAATCTCCGTAAGACGACGCGATAGAATGGGACGTTGGCATACTAACGACGTCGGTGATGCCGGTGAAGATGAAGAGACCACAAGCTAGCGGGTACTGTTGTGTAATGATCAGGTAACTCAGGTAGGGCGTGAAAATGATACGAAGACTTGTCAGAGCATTCGGAATTGTCGCAATATTCTCTTTTTGAAACTGAAAAGTATAAAGTAAAATTTCCTTATTTACATTCGCATCGAAGTCTCGATTTAGTGGATTTAGTCTCGATTTGTATGGAGATAATTTAATAATATTTATTAATTACCATTAATCAATTTAAATTAAGAAGTTTGTTAACATATAAGCAAGTATAATTTTATTATACTTGCTTATATGTTGCTGTCATGTTATATTATTCATGAACCTATTGAAAGTATCTAAATTTAAATCAAGGTCAATAAATTGTTTCATTGTAGAATTTATTTAGGCCAAGATTACTTAGATACCCTTTTGCCTATATTCTTTATATCATAGTAGTAATAGAAGTACATTTTTTATTATAAAGTATTGTAGGGAACATTTTTTGATACTTGTATATATTTAAATCCCATTCAATTATAAATATATTTTATAATAATATATAGACAATTTAATTAAATAAGTAATTAGAATTTTAAAATCACACCATGCTAATAGGCGTAACCGCATTAGTATTTATGATACATTTCTCGCTATTGTGTATTTTGATAATCTTGTATTGTAGTATATATACTAAGCAATAAATTAACTAAATATATTAAATATTAATATATAAAAGAAAAATCATGACACTTACTCGACTTTTGGTAATTAACTCTCGGGATTTATAATCTTCTTTACTACTGTAATGGCAATTTGAACGATAATTATATATATTAGTAGTTGGAATTAAATAAGTTGTTTTAGTAGTAGAAGAAGACATAGTGTGATAACTAGCATTATAAAGTAATGGAGTCTGCATAGTTTTTAACAATTGATTTTTATGTATATTTTCATAACGTGGAATTATAGTATACACTGAATTAGGTTTACATATATTTAGTTTACTGTTAATATGTTTATTATAAACTTTATTGGTATAATAAATGTTCGGGTTATGCATCAAAGTATAATTATTTGTATTATTATAGATAACAGATAGTATTTTTATATGATTCTTAATGTGTAAAATACTTTCATTTATCATATTAATATATAATTTTGAATACATTTTATGATATCTAAGAACAATTACTAAGATTGATATATAAATTAATAAAAAATATTAAATTTGTACTTTCAAATATTTTTATCAATGTTATTCAATTTTTAATTATTAATTTTTTAAAATTTTATTTCTCTAAATATAGACTATAAATATATGATATTTAAATAATAGTACATTATGAAATAATCTGTTAATTAATATTTTAATTATTAATCGATATAAAATATTATATAGTATTATATCTTCAATTATTTTCTAATTCATAATAAATTACATATTTTTAATCATAGTTTTTAAGCATAGGATTTTAATATTTAAAAAATATATTTAAATTTTTTATATTTCGTTATTACATACATTATTACAATCATTGAATATACTTAGTATTACTAAAATTAAGCATTTTAATAAATTAACCAGTATGACAAAGTTTATTGATTAATTATATTTAATTATAAAAAAAAGGTTTTAAATCCTTTATAATTAAGTAATTGTTATTTATTTTCTAGATAAACAGTGAGTTAATAATACATAATGAAATCCAATATCCACATATGAAATGTATGTATCATATTAAAATATCCATAATTTCTTTTATATATTTTTTACGTTTAAGCACACCAACATATTTTACAAAATATTTAAATCACCCAGCTTGCAGGGATAATATGCATTACATATAAGACATAACAATTATTTATTTCAATAGTCAATTAAATGTAATCCTAATTATTTTATTTATATCAATTTCAAAATAATGTATTATTATTATTAATTCATGTTTTCTGTTCAGAATTAAAATACAATATAATACGAGATTTCCATTGGTAAATTGAATTCATAATTATATAGTAAATTTATATTTAGTTGTATGGCTTTTAATTTCCAATTGACTGTATTATTCAGTGTATTTGTATTATTAATTATCATGTATTTATGTATAAATAGAATTTTAATAAACATCATTATTCCTGTCCATGAATTTTGTTAATGAATTAGACACATGAATTAGAGTATGACTTTATAATTGATATTATAAATATAATATATATCATTTAACATATTTTGCAGATCTATATTAGATTGAACCAGAACTTACTATATTACTACTCTCATTAATACCACTACAGTATTATTATTAAGTAAGTATAGTACTATGATTAATATTAAATAATATCTTTAAGTAATAATAGTATTGTTATTATTATTACTATTCTGCTCATTCTATATATATATATATATTATTTATTAATATAATATCATTATCAACAATATCATCAATTATCATTAAACACATTTTTATTTTTTTTAAAAATTAGAGTTAAAACTCCAATTTACTTATATAATGTCTGTTGCAAAATATTGTATATAAGCCTATTTATACTATATAATATAGATTATTTATATTTAAATTAAGTTACATCACATATATTTATCTACAAACACAATAGAATGACTGATATTATTGAATTGAATGTTGGCGGTACAAAGTTTAGCACATCTCGACAAACTCTTACGTTAATTCCGGATTCTTTCTTTTCGAGGTTTACAAATATTATTTGATATTCTATTCTCTATAAACTGCTCTACATTTTGATGTCCATATTACTCATCACTTTTCAATTAACATTCAGTTTGTTGAGTGGCAGAATAGCGTCCTCTATGGATACCAATGGTGCGGTTAGTTGTATTGTATAAATGATAAAATCGGCTAATGATAAAATAGATTACGAAGTGTTTACTAGATTCTATTAAATTCCTTTCCCTAAACAGATATTTATAGATCGTGATCCAGTTCTTTTTAATGTTATCTTAAATTATATGAGAAGTCAACAATTGCAAATAAAGTTTGTGGAATGTTAATTTATAATCTAAATTCTTATGAAATTATTTCTCTTGTATTCAATTTTTTCTTAGATCAATTTACATGAATATTTGCATAAACGACTATATTATATTATTGTAATACCAATATAGAATAAACTGTAGTGGTGTTATGAATCATTAACAAACATTTGTATACGTCTACTATTGCCTACGTTTAATTCCAAAGTTAATAAGTTTGTTTCCGCAGCGAAGTCGATGTGGATGTATTAAAGCACGAGGCAGAATACTATGGCATCAGTCCACTAGGTTTGTTATCGCCATACTTTAGAGAAGTAGTCTACTATTAATTTAGATTTTTATAAGATTTATTTAAATTATATATTATAATAAGAATAATTTTTATATTTGTTATTTGGAAATAATTATATTGATTTAATTAAAATTGTAACTTATATTAATAATTATTAATGCTGTTTTTAGTTTATAAAACCTATTTTGAAATTAAAACGGATAATAGCATCAATTATATATATATATATAATTGATACTAATTTATAGTATATAGAAATTACTATTCCCTTCTAATACATTGAAGTACTTTAAGTATTAAAGTACTTCATACTTTAGTATTTTTTTTTAAACAAAATTTTTCTTATTTTATTTTACTTATATTTGTGATAAAACTAAAAATATGTATATAAATTTTATATTCTTTTGGAATACTGTTAATTTTAATATGTGATAGGTTATTTATCAATGAAAAGATAAGATTATTGAAATTAAACTATATTATAATTATAGTGATTTGTATAACTTGCAACTTATAACTTATTTATATATTTGGTATATTTATGTATATACAATGCAATATACTTAAACATATATTGTTATATATATATATATTTATGTTGATTATTTGACTTTATCTTGGACATTCTAGAATTTCTACTTTCTACATTATTTTAATTACTTAGTATTGTAGTACTAAAAACATAAATTATCTTAATTCTAATTACTCAGACTTATTATATACTAAACAATTAATGTAGTGTCAATATTAGACTATTATGACATAATATAAAATATAGCAATTACTTAAATATAGCAAGATTTATTAAAATAATTAATATACCCTAGAATATTATAATATAAATATAATATTTATTACTATTATTAATTACAATTAACTAAGTATGTATTTAATACAGATATATCTTTATTAGGCAAAATTGCGAGGAGTATGTTTATTATTCTGTATCAACAAATATTTTATAAAATATAATACTTTATAGATACCGTACTTTATCTAATTATAAATATATATTATTTTCTGTGTAAATATAATATAGTTTGATAAATTTATACATAAAATCATTTGAAATATATAATATAATAATTATTTTAAATGATTGTATAAATAAATATTTCTGTAGTTTTCATTACAATTTTATAACTAAATTTACCTTCTCCACTATTATACTAAACTTTTTTTTAAATTTATGAATGTGTTTTTTGAAATAAAGTAACATTTATTTTTTTCTGATACTTAATTAATTAAAAGTGATCACCTTCTACTCTCTCCACATCCCTCTCCACATCCCTCTCCACATCCCTCTCCACATCCCTCTCCTCATCCCTCTCCATATCCCTCTCCACATCCCTCTCTACATCCCTCTCCACATCCCTCTCCACATCCCTCTCCACATCCCTCTCCACATCCCTCTCCGCACTCCTCTCCACATCCCTTTCCACACCCCTCTCCACATCCCTCTCCACACTCCTCTCCACATCCCTCTCCACACCCCTCTCCACATCCCTCTCCACACCCCTCTCCACATCCCTCTCCACATCCCTCTCCACATCCCTCTCCACATCCCTCTCCACATCCATCTCCCCATCCCTCTCCTCTCACTCTCAGCTCACCTCACACACCTCCATACTAATAACACTCCAAAATAACTCTACTCGCCTCAACTCCCATATCCGATATCGTTAATTCCTCTCATCGTACCCGACTCCCTTATCTCCTCTTCTCTAAGTTTTCCCCTCCGCAACAACCCCAAACTTGCAGTAAAACGCCTCGAACTCTGTGGTTCTCAGGCCTCCTGCGGCGACATACTTTTCCACTGCAGCGTCGAAGCTCCGAACTCTCTTCCCGCCTCCTCGCCGCCCGGTGCTAGCCACGCCCCCGCTACGTCTGCTAGACACGCCCCTTCGCGTCACGAGGTCTCCGGTATCACCGGTCAACTGAACTGGATCGCGTGCATTCGTGATTCCTCTGCATATCTTTATAGGTTATTAACATTTGTTTTTATCCGAAGTACAATTAATGAGGCTGTATACAGATCAGTAAAGTGACATTGTAAATTTGTAATAGTCCTCACAGAGTTTTCACATTAAAGTGAAGTGTCCTCACAGAGTTTTCACATTAAAGTGAAGTGTTATCACAGAGTTATCACATTAAAGTGAAGTGTTCTCACAGAGTTCTCACATTACAGTGAAGTGTTATCACAGAGTTTTCACATTAAAGTGAAGTGTTCTCACAGAGTTATCACATTAAAGTGAAGTGTTCTCACAGAGTTCTCACATTAAAGTGAAGTGTTCTCACAGAGTTCTCACATTACAGTGAAGTGTTATCACAGAGTTCTCACATTACAGTGAAGTGTTATCACAGAGTTATCACATTAAAGTGATATGTTCACATGGAGTTCTTTTAGAATTATTGCGTAATATAAATATAATTCTTTCACTAATATACAATTGATGAATTCATTTTATAATACTTATTATCGACCATTGTCATCTACTATTTGTTAAACTTCCTTGTTCCCTTACTTTCATTGTTCCCTTACTTTCATTGTTCCCTTACTTTCAATGTTCCCTTACTTTCATTGTTCCCTTACTTTCAATGTTCCCTTACTTTCATTGTTCCCTTACTTTCATTGTTCCCTTACTTTCATTGTTCCCTTACTTTCATCGGTCCCTTACTTTCATTGTTCCCTTACTTTCATTGTTCCCTTACTTTCATTGTTCCCTTACTTTCATTGTTCTCTTACTTTCATTGTTCCCTTACTTTCATTGTTCCCTTACTTTCATTATTCTCTTACTTTCATTGTTCCCTTACTTTCATTGTTCTCTTACTTTCAATGTCCCCTTACTTTCATTGTTCCCTTACTTTCATTGTTCTCTTACTTTCATTGTTCCATTACTTTCATTATTCCCTTACTTTCATTGTTCCCTTACTTTCATTGTTCCCTTACTTTCATTGTTCCCTTACTTTCATTGTTCCCTTACTTTCATTGTTCTCTTACTTTCATTATTCTCTTACTTTCGTTGTTCCCTTACTTTCATTGTTCTCTTACTTTCAATGTCCCCTTACTTTCATTGTTCCCTTACTTTCATTGTTCTCTTACTTTCATTGTTCCATTACTTTCATTATTCCCTTACTTTCATTGTTCCCTTACTTTCATTATTCCCTTACTTTCATTGTTCCCTTACTTTCATTGTTCTCTTACTTTCATTATTCCCTTACTTTCATTGTTCTCTTACTTTCATTGATCCCTTACTTTCAATGTTCTCTTACTTTCATTGTTCCCTTACTTTCATTGTTCTCTTACTTTCATTATTCCCTTACTTTCATTGTTCTCTTACTTTCATTGATCCCTTACTTTCATTGTTCCCTTACTTTCATTGTTCCCTTACTTTCATTGTTTCCTTACATTGACTTTCCACTCTACATCCTCTAAAACATATAATCTCTTTCTAACTATCTCCTGTTCTCACATTCAAACAAATTCACTCAATCTATAGCTCATCATGCTTTTTTACTCCACTATATTCCTTATTCACCCTAGCTCATTAGTCAAACCCTATATCATATATCCTATTCTAAGCTCCATTTACCTTACACCCATATTCTAAACTCCATTTGCCTTACACCCATATTCTAAACTCCATTTACCAGGCACTCATGCTCCTCAACCTATTCACGTCCTACACCTCCATTAAAGGATGACCGATCAATACGGCTGCCAGCCCATCTGGTCATCTGCGGACCTAGGCTCACCAATCTTTCAAATATCGGTCAATGCCCGGCCTGTGACCCGTACTATAAACAATGCCCAAGTAAGTGGCCATCGATGATTCGGTTTAATAACGGGGTTTAATCGTAGAGTTTAGAGTTTGGTTAGTGGTCGGGTTTATAATTAGGTTCATAGTCAGGTTTATGATAAGGTTAGTTGAAATATTAATAATTTAGTTAATAATAGAGCCGATGGTTAATGGTTAATGGTTAGTGGTTCAGAATATAGTCATCTTAGCGACTGATTAGAAATATCAATTCTAAAGAAATTAGTGTTTCTATTAAACACTTGACTTAACTATTGATGATAGTCTATAACAAAGGAAGAATGACCGAATAAGGGCATTGAAGGTTTAGTTATAGGTTAGCTAAGTGCCATTATCTACTATTGACATACATTACTAATACATTATTTTGTTTCCCAGTTTTAGAGTTAGTACATCTCTTATTGTTATCAATATATGTGTATATATATAAATATATATATATATATATATATATATATATATATGTGAGTGTATATATATATATATATATAGATTAGTTTAATCATGAACCGTGAGCCAGAATAAAATCAAGTATAATTATATATAGGTAAAAACAGTGTAATCATATATATAGCAATATATATACGTATATTATGTAATGCCTACATAGAATTTCATCAGATCTACCAATAAGACATATAGAAATGTTCATTAGTAGCTTCTGCATCTCATATTACAAACTCTAGCAAGATATTATGCCATTAGATAACATAATATCCTAAATTTCTTATCAGATCACTAAAAAAAAGCAATTTCAACTAATTACAATAAAGAATAATGTGATATTGAGACAGAGTTATTCAACAGTTATTCCAGACATAATGGTAGCACATAGTAACATGAAATATATAATCGTTTAATTAATAATGTAATTATTAATTATATAATTACTAATCAACCTTTCCATGTTTAGTTCATTTCTTTTAGCTCTGGGTTACCATAGCAATTATATTAGCAATTTGAACAAATTTAATTAAATAATATTTATAAAGCTATATTTATATAAAAAGTATCCATTACCTATAAAGTGTATACAAGTGATATTAATAAAGCTAGTGTATAATAAAACAAGATATATAAAATTATGTTTAGTATATAAATTAATTTTAAAATTAATTTAAAAACTAATAAAATATGTAAAATGATTTAAACAATAAAATAATATAAATATTGATAACATAAATAAAATATGATAATTCAAAATAGTCGAAGTACTGAAATGTATTATTTGAACAGAAGTATTTAATATTCAATGATGATTTTGTATTCAGATTTTAATTTTCTCTATACTTTGTCCAATTTAATGAATTAAGACAATTTAATGAATTAAAAGAACTTAATACGAAAAGGAAAAAATGTTCTGAGTATTTTTTCAGTTGCAGATTATTATATAATGATCTTACCCTTATCTTCCGTCATCTTAGTATGTTAAATAATATTATTAATGTAAATATCTTACCAAATTATTTCGATTATTTAGTTTAATTAGAAAGAAAACATTCACCAGATGATTATTATTTAGTTGTTATCCATCTACGCCATCAAAAGATCTTTATTGAGTCTATTAGAATCTTGTATTAAATTTGCGAGGGTAAATGGGTGGTTCTCTGGCATGTATATATATATATATATATATGTATATATGTATATATATATATATATATATATATATATATATGTGTATATATATATATATATATATATATATATATATATATATGTGTATATATATATATATTTATATATAACTTATTTCATACGAGTGTAAAAAATATAATAAGATATAAATAGAATACAAAAATCAAATATTTTTTTTACAATGTATAAATATTATATATTTATTTTATACATGTATAAAACTATCTAATAGAATTTTACATGTGAAATAAACTGTACATATAGTAAAATCTATTTGAGTATTGAGTGTTGAGTATATAAAAATATTGTTATGTTATATATACATTTAATAATATATTCGTGACAAATTTTAATTCTAGCAAATATGATGTAATATTGTTCATCTCTATGGTAAAATTATCAATATTATTAAAATAAAATATATATTTATGTAATTGTAGATCATTCTTAATATGATGTAGAAGGCAACATTTATTCTGCTTGGAAAATTAGCATTTAATCCCCACAGTAAATATTACAACAGAAAATTTTAAACATTGTTCTTGATATTTAGAAATCATTGTTCAAAATATGATATTAGTGAATAACTTCTTTAGTATAAATTAGTGATTTGTATTGATATTAGTCTGAACTTATCCAATGTCCGAGGAAATAATGTTTTATATGAGATGAATTTAGCAGAAATAAATAATTTAAATTTAGGATTGCACCATTTTCTTTTATTTGCGTAAATAGGAAATTTATTGGATCATATTTATTGGATCATTTCATTGAAAAATAATTCATTATTCTTAAATTTGTAAAGAAATCAAATACTTAAGAGATAAAATAGATGTGTATATATATATATACATATATATATATATATATATATATATATATATATATATATACATATATATATATATATATATATATATAAACATATGCATCAATACAATTTCTTTTACTAATTCACTATTGTAATTCTGCGTCTATCCGATATCAAATCTCATTCCCTTCCTAACATTTTCCTTCAAACATTCTCCCCCTCTCTCTTTACAATTTCACTAGACCTTCCTCATGCCTATCATACACTCAAAACTCTCTCACTCTCCATATACATATATTTAGCTTCAAATCACAGACTTTAAATCTATTCCGATCTTACCTTTCCACAAACCCTCGCTTCCAGGCCTCGGATGTACCTTCTGTTATTCTAGCTGTTGCTACCGGAGACATGGTCATGTTATGGCTTCTCTACGTTACGGCTGATGGTACTGTTTCTAACCAACACGAAATCGGTAAGACACGCCCCATCACAATATTGCTCCATATCGCACCCTACATATAGTCCAATGCATAACACAAACCCCATACACCCTCCTCCCATACATTGTACACCCCATATCGCACCCTACATCTACTCCAACGCATCACACAAACCCCATACATTGTACACCCCATATCGCACCCTACATCTACTCCAACACATTACACAAACCCCATACATTCTCCCCCCATACATTGTACACCCCATATCGCATCCTACATCTACTCCAACGCATTACACAAACCCCATACACCCTCCCCCCATACATTGTACACCCCATATCGCACCCTACATCTACTCCAATGCATCACACAAACACCATACACCCTCCCCCCATACATTGTACACCCCATATTGCACCCTACATCTACTCCAATGCATCACACAAACCCTATACACCCTCCCCCCATACATTGTACACCCCATATCGCACCCTACATCTACTCCAACGCATCACACAAACCCCATACACCCTCCCCCCATACATTGTACACCCCATATCGCACCCTACATCTACTCCAACGCATCACACAAACCCCATACACCCTCCCCCCATACATTGTACACCCCATATCGCACCCTACATCTACTCCAACGCATCACACAAACCCCATACACCCTCCACCCCATACATAGTACATCCCATATCGCACCCTACATCTACTCCAACGCATCACACAAACCCCATACACCCTCCACCCCATACATTGTACACCCCATATCGCACCCTACATCTACTCCAACGCATCACACAAACCCCATACACCCTCCACCCCATACATAGTACACCCCATATCCAAACCTATATCCTACAACCAATTCGTTTTATTGCAGCTTCTCCTAACTCTCCAACTAGAGTCACTCTACTTTTACATCTATTCCTCCTCTTCCCACTAGGTGGACTCACCATGAAAGGCGGTATAGATGCTTTGTTCTTTGCCGGCGGACAATTGGTTGCATTGCAATTCCATGGAGCAGTCGGAGTCTGGCACTCGATGACACAAAACTGGCAGGTGACATTTATTATTGAGTATAGCAAAAGATAATTATATTAATGAGACTTTTTTCATCTTCTCTCCCTACCTCCCTCCCTCTCTCTCTCTCTCCCACTTTCTCCCTCTCCCTCTCCCTCTCCCTCTCCCTCTCCCTCTCCCTCTCCCTCTCCCTCTCCCTCTCCCTCTCCCTCTCCCTCTCCCTCTCCCTCTCCCTCTCCCTCTCCCTCTCCCTCTCCCTTTCCCTCTCCCTCTCCCTCTCCCTCTCCCTCTCCCTCTCCCTCTCCCTCTCCCTCTCCCTCTCCCTCTCCCTCTCCCTCTCCCTCTCCCTCTCCCTCTCCCTCTCCCTCTCCCTCTCCCTCTCCCTCTCCCTCTCCCTCTCCCTCTCCCTCTCTCTATATATATCTATAGTAATATATATCTCTCTATCGCAGGTTCATGATACAGTTAAGATAACTAGTTATGATACGGCTGGAACTTTGTTACTTTTGGGTGGAAATAATGGCAGTATTTACAATATAGGTTAGTATTGTTATGTTTATTCTATATTGCACAAAGGAATACTTGCGATGGAATCACTTAAAATTGGCTAATAATGAACAATCTCTTTACACTCAAAACATAGTTTTTAGTTGTACTATTTGTATTACTCATTTATCATCTAAACAGATTTTTCAATGAAATCTAATCCAATAAATTTCCTATTTACGCAAATAAAAGAAAATGGTGCAATCCTAAATTTAAATTATTTATTTCTGCTAAATTCATCTCTTATAAAACATTATTTCCTCGGACATTGGATAAGTTCAGACTAATATCAATACAAATCACTAATTTATACTACAGAAGTTATTCACTAATATCATATTTTGAACAATGATTTCTAAATATCAAGAACTTAATCTGTAATCATTCATGATTTTCTTTTTATAACCACTAGCCCCATCACAACTTTAACCACAAGCTCTTCCTTCACTACTAATTCCATCACCATTGCCAATATCTAAATACTACATTAACCTAAACTCTCACTACATTAACTCTCTAAACTCTCACTATATTAACTCTCTTAACTCTCATTATACTAACCTTAACTCTTCCTACCAATATTAAAACCTATATTTCCCACACCATTACCATAACCACCACCACCACCTCAGACATGCACAAGTTTCCATTGCGTATGAAGGATAACGACCTTTTGATCTCCGAAATGTATCGAGACCCGAATGCAGAAGGTATCACTGCCCTCAGTCTCTACTTGACTCCCAAAACCTGTTAGTACTCCGCCAACTACCCGGTGAACCCCGATGATGTATCACCGTACATTATTATTATTTAACTACTTTAGATACTAATTATACAATCAATCTTTCTCCCACGCCTACTCTTCATCTTACCTTTGACCCCGCGCCCCCGTACGTCCTTCATACCTCCCCCTTCGCTAGCCACAATTGGTAACTGGATAGAAATTGCCTACGGTACGGATCAAGGAACTGTTCGTATCATTACCGAACACCCGGAGACGCTCGGGCAGTCCCCGCAACTCTTCCAGGTACCCGGTATAGTGGGAGTACATTACTTAGTGGTGAGGTTAAGTGTTAGTAACTAGCGGTGGAGTAGAGTAAGGTAGGAGTAATTAGTGATGGAGTAAGTAAGGTAGGAGTAATTAGTGATGGAGTAAGTAAGGTAGGAGTAATTAGTGATGGAGTAGAGTAAAGTAGGAGTAATTAGTGATGGAGTAGAGTAGGGTAGGAGTGATTATTAATGGAGTAGAGTAAGGTAGGAGTATTAGTTGAAGAATAAATACGATTACTTAGTTTTGGAGTAGAGTACATATCAAATTAATTTTCAAAATTGTTTACAACATATGAAATAAAATGAATGTGATATTATTTTCACTAAAGAATAAAAAGTTAACTAGACCTAATCTAGACCTTAACTAGACCTAATCTAGTCCTTAACTAGACCTAATCTAGTCCTTAACTAGACCTAATCTAGTCCTTAACTAGACCTAATCTAGTCCTTAATTAGACCTTATCTAGTCCTTAACTAGACCTAATCTAGACTTTAACTAGACCTAATCTAGTCCTTAACTAGACCTAATCTAGACCTTAACTAGACCTAATCTAGTCCTTAACTAGACCTAATCTAGTCCTTAACTAGACCTAATCTAGTCCTTAATTAGACCTTATCTAGTCCTTAACTAGACCTAATCTAGACTTTAACTAGACCTAATCTAGTCCTTAACTAGACCTAATCTAGACCTTAACTAGACCTAATCTAGTCCTTAACTAGACCTAATCTAGTCCTTAACTAGACCTAATCTAGTCCTTAACTAGACCTAATCTAGTCCTTAACTAGACCTTATCTAGTCCTTAACTAGACCTAATCTAGTCCTTAACTAGACCTACTCTAGACCTTAACTATACCTAATCTAATCCTTAACTAGACCTAATCTAGACCTTAACTAGACCTAATCTAGACCTTAACTAGACCTAATCTTGTCCTTAACTAGACCTAATTTAGACCGTAACTAGACCTAATCTAGACCTTAACTAGACCTAATCTAGATTTAATCTAAACCTAAACTAGATCTAATTTAGACCAAAACTTTAGTTATGAATGCCTGTGAATTAATTGATTAAATTCCTAGCAGATGATTTATGTCATATCATAATCATATTATATTACAATACACTATTTGTAATATATACGCTTTTAAGAAACATAATAGGTATATGAAATTCACTTTAATCAGTATTATTGAAATTGGATTTAACACTTAACTTAGCCTACCCTCTAATAATTGCCATTTCATGCAGACGTTCAGCGTACATACCAGTGCAGTCGTCAAAGTAATGTTATCCCACAAACACCTCATTTCCGGTTTGTGAAAGACCTTCGTAGGTCGAATTCGATTGAGGGATTATAGAACTGAGCAGCCGGGAAATATCCCACGATCTTCCTGCTCCTCACACTAAGATGTATAGTAGTCTAATGCCCACCCCGCAGTCTGCGAGGAGAACCAACATGTACGCACGTGGGATGTAACGAGATTCCGCGGGATGATCAGCACTCAACCGGGCTCCATTCCTCTGGCCAGCTTCAATATGCTGTCGCTGCACTCCGAGAAGGGTGGACCACACTTCGACATCGGTGGGTGTACAGAGGGTAGCTAGCCATGAGTCACGGTAAGGTGGGTAGCTAGCCATGAGTCACGGTAAGGAGGGTAAGGAGCTGGGGTAGTAGTAATGTACGGGTGGGGCGGAAACTCGGTTGACACCGGAAATAGCCAACCTAGCCTGGGGATTACTAGGGTGTACACTGTACACTGTACACTGTACAGTGTACACTGTACACTATGATTAGCTCTATTCGCCATCTTCTCGCAGGTCCGTTTGGTGAGAAAGACAGCCAGCAGCTTTTCATTCAGGCCATTGTTCCTTCTTCCAATAAGCTTTTTGTGCGCCTCGCCTCTTCGGGTCAAAGGTTAGAATATTCGCTTTATGCCTAGATATTAATTTCATCGATATTAATAAATAAAGCGAGAATGGAAAAAGGTTTATTTTAGTATAATTGCAAGGTTCAATTGAGTATTGGGTGTTTAGTTACATATAAATATTACTCGTTTACTATTTCAATGGCGTATGGCTAGAGTAGTTTATTTAAAGTACTGTGGCAAAAGTAGTTGTAGTTAAACAGTTGAAAAAATTAGAATTTTTAAAGCGTCTTAAAATTAGTTTCAAATAATAAATAAAAATTGTGATTTAATTGACAGCTCTTGTTAAAACCACCTTTACCAAATACGATATCTCGCATGTTTGACCTATCTGTTGATAGTAGAAAAGGTGCAATTTTAAACAAGTCAACAGTTGTATAACCAACTATCCGAGAGTGTCTGGATCAAGTATCTAATTCACATCAATAATCACATCTGTTGCAGGGTTTGCGAAATCAATGCAGTCGATAGCAGTCCCATCTCATCTTACTTCATCATGGAGTGCGAAGGAAACAGCTGCGTTGGTAGGTACTTCCTGTTCACCGGACACTTGAACTCATCGGTACAAGTGAGTAAATAAGTCATGACCTCCAAGGAACTTTATGTCTTCACTCAATGATAAAGCAAATTAGTGAATATTAATTTAGTACATTTTTGCCATAATTAGAGCTTTATACATTTACCTTTTAAATTCCCAGTTCATATCATATTATTAAGTTATATATAATAATACGCAGATCTGGGATATGTCTACTGCTTTGGACCTACTAAAATGTGGTAAGTATCCAATACAGCTGTTTAGATTATCCGATGAATCGAAATGAGTTACTAATTACTATTTACACAGACAATAGAAAGAATGGGTCACCGAATACTAAAGAGATTCTGCAGGCTTTGGAGCAGTGTAAACTGACAAGTGGTCATTCGGTCGAACACACGCCGATGCCTAGCCCTTATACAACAATAGAGAAGAATAAGAAATCATAAGAAATAACAATGCCCAAGTATTATACCCGTGTTCTCTAACAATATTCTTAGTTAATTAGGAATTCTTTGAAATTATTTTAAAACATAAAATAACAATCCATTTCAGTTGAATGGTTACATTACATTTATACTTTTATGATTTCTATCTATGAATTAAGACAAACAAAAACCTGAATCATAATTTGTACAGATTTATGAAAATAATAGTGAAATAATAGATAATCTTAAATTTGAATTTACTATATTCGATATATAATATATGCTATATATATTAAATAGTTTTTAAATAACTTATTCAAATCAATACCTTACTTTGTGACTTTCTTTAAAAGTCAAAAAGGATAAGATATCAATATATAAGATAACAATAAGTCGGAATAATCATATTATTTTTTATTAAGTATATCTTTTTCTTTATTAAATGAAATTTTAGCTTCGTTAATTAATACATTAACTAGACTATTACTTTTATTTCGTGTTTTCGTCACAACTGGAATCCAGGGGTTTCCTATATGGCAATTTCAAATTATATACTAGATAATTAATTAATTAATCAATAAGTTCAACTCTTAACTAGTAATTAACATAATTAAATAGATATATAATAATTTAAAATCATTTAAATTATTCTGCTTGTTTCATTCTATATTTACCTTTTAATTCTAATATAGACATGGGAATAGGTCTACCAGGATATGTTGGTCCAAGTTTATAGATATTCGTGTAACATGTTGACTGCGATTCATATCTAGGCCCAAGAACTTTGAACAATTTATGAACTAAATCTTTCTCCTGTGGGATTCAATATAAAAACTATCTTAATTACAAGTTGATATAGAACATTTATTATGATTGCTGGGAATATAAATTTAAATTATCTAATAAGAATATGTTTTTATAAGAATATGTTTAACCAATAGCCAAAAGTCTGCAAGTTTCATCGTCTCCGCGTGTTGATCGCCATGCCTAGAAGCTTCTGAAATCAACTGAAATGTAGATTACTTAAATGTACTGCAAATTCGATATCCATAGCAAGGTATATTATCCTAATGTGATAAATATGATGTACATATTTTATAATATGCTATATGAAGTAATCGTATGATATTTAGTCTGATATACGATCGGGTCACCTTACTTGTAATGAATAGTATTTACGTGCATAAGATTAAATAATTACAAAACATTTATTTGAACAAATATTGTGATTCATATTAAAATTATTAACAATTAAATTATTTATGGGCGTTGTTAATTGTATTATAATTTTAATAATATATAGTATATAATGTTAGTAATGCTATCTAACTCGTTCAGCATAGCCTCTGGTTTCTGACATGTATTCGTGAGTACCTTCGATTCGTTCCTCTCGAACTAGTGATGTCACTAGTTTTCTTAATTTATTCATCCGACTCTGGGGGCCTCCGCCATATCCTTCTGCTTTTTGCATCTTGCGTACAGCATGTTTAATCGGTATTCTAAGTTGAGACATAACATATATTCTATATGAAAATATATTTAAAAAAATTTAAATGTTCTTGAATACTTAAATATAATTATTGGGTAAAATAATTATTGCAAATATAAATCAAACCATAGATTATTAAACTAGTACATTATCAAAATGAACTATTGAATTATAAAATTCCTATATATGTATAAAATAGTGTATTGGGTACTTCTGAATGCTTAGTATATTTTTGTGAATAATATATATATATATATTATTCACACGTTTATCTTCTGTTATTTGTATTCCACAATGGCACATTGATGCTGATAACGATATCATTATAATCTTGTTTAGTAAAAAATAGATCCAAATCGGCGTTAATACAATTAATGAATTCAATTTTACGAAGTTAATTTGTATTATCAAATAATTCATGTACCCTATGTTCAAATTATATTAACATCAATATAAACCATTAACATATTGCAGTATTGATACAAGCGACCATAATTATAGTATTATGAATTTGAACATTTTAATAAATCTACAATTAGGACTACATATCAAAATCGCGAATCATAAAAATACTTTTTCACTTTTGAAATTTATTAATTATTTATAAACAAAAATGTTAAATATTCAATTTATTATTAAATTTGATTTATATTGTGTACTTTTTATCTTATAATAACTATGATTCCATCTAACATGATCATCGATGAGAGCGAGGTTTGATATTATATTTCATATGTCATATACTGTATATTATAATAAGTGTAAATATTTCTTTTAAATATTAAAATAATGTAGAAATATTAAGTATTCATTTAACATAAATCCAATATAATATACCATTTATGTTAAACATATACTAAATATCACTATTAAGCCAAATATAATGCATATCATTAATTTTATTAATATTGTATTAAATATTATTTAAAAAAAATTATTTTATTAGTTCATTAGTATACTATGCGGTCGTAAATATTCGAAACGTGCGTTAATCGTTTGATTATTGTATAGTAAGAGTTCCGATATACGCAGGCACATTATTTATTTTTATTGATGACTTTAGTTTACTTAATTCCATATACTATAAATAAATAACATATCTATAAGTAACTTTTATAATTAACACTTATTATGACATCATAATACTAGGCGAATATCGTTCAAATTATGAACTTTCACTCTTGCGTTATTATAATGTGATTATAACATGATTACAACGCCTACATTCGTCAGTATAATTTCTACCCAGCTATCAAATACGCTCCAAAAAATAATAAATATTAATTTATTTTACCATTTTAAATATAACAATAATAAATATAATTATATAATTGTTTATTTGACCGAGTATGACTATATAAACGTATATATTAATCAATTAGTTATATTTTAATGTACAACATTTTTAATATTATATTTAACTATAAAAATTAAATAAATATTATTACAACAATAAAATTTTAAAAATATGATTGTAAATTTATAAAATTTATACTATGAAAAAAACATTTTGCCAATAAATATATTGACAAATTTGTTTTAGTATATCGATGAATTTGTAATCTTTCTGTTCTTATGAGCTATATATTAAAATAGTAAATATATATATATTAGTAAATAGTAAATCTCAGGGGACTATTAAATAATAGACTTATTTTTTCAAATAGGATTTCAATGACATTTTCATAATTTGTTAATAAAATTTAAAATAATAATGTTATATATTTATACTTTAATATTTCATTAGTAACTGTTTTTTAAAGATAAATTTATTAATATAAAGTCAAGATACAGCCAGATAAGTAAATATTTTAAATTTTAATTTTTTCATTAACTAAATATAGAATTACAATTTGAAATTCTTGCTTTTGTTTCTATGGTATGAGAAAAGCATATAATATGATTATTTTACAAGTAATAATAATAATTAATATATTTTGTTTAAATATTATAATCGCTTGTGAACTTTCATTGTATTTCAGGTCACTAAGATGATTTTAGAATTCATGAGTAAGCGAGACCTCTGCATTTCGATGATGGCTGTCGAGAGAGAAGTTGGTCTTGTCAATGGTACCTTTTCGAATGATCTGCTCTTTCTTCGTCAGGTATCTTACATATTATTGTGGTACAAATATTTAAATTAATTAATTAATGATTAATATATATTACATGCATTACCTAAATTTAAATTAAAGAATATAATTTTATAATTTTTTTATCACCATAGAAATAATTCACATTTATTTTTATATTAATAGAATTAAGTAAATAATTCTTCCTTTATTATATATCAATATTTATCTTAGCATATGATATCTAATTTATTTAATCATGCATAATTCTGCTCTATATCATATTACTCTATATTATATACTATATGCTATATACTTAGGATAAATTACTATTTTGTAGATTTTGCAATTGTTTACTAATTTTTCTAAACCAATTTACAGTTAATCATGGATGGACAATGGGATGACGCCATTGATTTTATTGTTCCAGTTTCAAAAACCCACGAAAACTTTAATACGAAACTCTATCAAAAGTGCATTCTGAAACACCAATATCTAGAATTACTATGCATCAAGGTTTGCATTTACTTGAAGGTTTTCTATTAATAAGTACTATTAATAAGTACACATGTACCCACCTCAATTGACACCACGTGACCTGATCTCAATTCTGCTACACCCCTAGTCCTCATTTCTACTACATTATACCCCACCCCAAGTACATAACCCTACATACATATTCCACTGGGCTTAACATAATCCACGTTTCAAATTCAACCTCGCAACCATCTAAATTCACTCTTCAGCATATTATACCCCGACCAAATCAAGATCTATCTCACTTGACCACCATTCAACACCATCGCATCTATCCCAATACTTTCTTATTCAATACACTAAGTCTGAACTCCAGAACACTTCATCCCTCTCCATAATTTCCCCCATTCTTCACATATATCTAAAACCTGTGTCATATTCCTCCTAAGTACGGGTGCCAATTTTCTCTCTATATCATTGCCCACACCTACACTAATTCAACCCAAATTAACATACCTCGTTAAATACTACCCTTTACTCTACCTACCGACGTCTCGCACCTAATTTGAGGTACACACTAAACCCTACAATCTGTGGCCCATGTAAATCTATATACCTACGGCCTACACCTGTAACACTACTCTCTCTCTCTGCATACCCAGTTAATTGCCCTCAATATATTAACCTTACAATGCTTCGCCCCACATTGCCACTACTTCACTCCACTCCCAGTTAATTACCCTCAATATATTAACCTTACAACTCCTCCTTGCCCCACATTGCCCCACATTGCCCCACCTTACAACCCCTTGCCCCACATTGCCACTACTTCACTTCACTCCCAGTTAATTACCCTCAATATATTAACCTTACAACGCCTTGTCCCACCTTGCCCCACATTGCCACTACTTCACTCCGCACCCAGTTAATTACCCTCAATATATTAACCTTACAACGCCTTGCCCCACCTTGCCCCACATTGCCAATACTTCACTCCGCACCCAGTTAATTACCTTCAATATATTAACCTTACAACGCCTTGCCCCACCTTGCCCCACATTGCCACTACTTCACTCCGCACCCAGTTAATTACCCTCAATATATTAACCTTACAACTCCTCGCCCCACATTGCCACTACTTCACTCCACTCCCAGTTAATTACCCTCAATATATTAACCTTACAGCTCCTCGCCCCACATTGCCACTACTTCACTCCTCTCCCAGTTAATTACCCTCAATATATTAACCTTACAACTCCTCCTTGCCCCACATTGCCCCACATTGCCCCACCTTACAACGCCTTGCCCCACATTGCCACTACTTCACTCCACTCCCAGTTAATTGCCCTCAATATATTAACCTTACAACCCCTCGCCCCACATTGCCCCACCTTGCCCCACCTTGCCCCACATTGCCTCACATTGCCCCACATTGCCCCACATTGCCCCACATTGCCCCATATTGCCCCACATTGCCCCACATTACCCCACATTGCCCCACCTTGCCCCACATTGCCCCACATTGCCCCACATTGCCCCACATTGCCCCACATTGCCCCACATTGCCCCTACTTCACTCCTCTCCCAGTCGCAGCCTGGTGCCTTCATGAATTTCGAGGCCGTGATCAATGAGACAATTGTGTGCATGCAGCGTCTCGAGGAGCTCTACTCGTCTTCGAAGGAGGAACGCGATGCATTTGAGTCTTTACAACGTCTCCTTGACCTGCCGCATCTCACCGATGACCCCGATTACCTCGATTGGAACCCCAGCAAGTCTCGTGTCCATTGCTTCAGGTTGTCGCATTGTAATTTCTCCTAGTAACAAAATAATAAAATTATTTAGTAATTTTGTTAATTTGTAACACTGATTTTTTGTCAATTTCTTATAAATTGTATTTTTACGTTATTTATTTTTTGAATTATCCGCAGATTTTAAAATTCTTGTTGCATTTTGTACATTTTTATAAAATTTTAATTTCTTTCATAAATTCCTCTATTATTATCGTATACATTTAATTTAGCTTATTAAATCCCATTAATTACATTAAAACTTATTAAAACACATTAAACTTCATTAAAACTCTATTTTAACACTTATTTAACACTATTAAAGACTTATTGTGTATAATGAAATCTCTCCAGCGATGTGTACCCTATCATTGAACCCTTCACAAGAAGCAAAGAGCACAAGCCAGAGTCAAAAAAAGATAGACTCATGCAACTCATCGTTAAAGGTTTTATATTATGATATAACTAAAATATCTCTTTTAACCTTGTCCTTAACCTACTTAACCTATTCTTACCCTTCATAACCTTCTCCTTTTCCTACCTAACCTTCTCATTACCTTACTTAACCTTATCCTTAACCTACATGACTATGTCTTTACCCTACCTAACCTTCTACTTACCCTACCTAATCGTGTCCTTACCTAACCTTGTCCTAACTCTACATAACCTTCTCCTTACCCTTCCTTCCCTTGTCCTTACCCTACCTTGCATTGTACTTACTCTACCCTACCTTCTCCTTACCCTACATAACTTAGTCCTTACCATACCTAATCTTCTTCCTCTTACTGTCAGCCTCCTTCTCGTTACTTGCCATCCCACTACTCCCTCCCATTAGACTTCTCCCACGTATCTCTGACCTCCCCCGTCCTACACCCCACACCTAAGGTCTACTCTACGAGAGCTGCGTGGGGGCGTGTCAAGCTCGCGCCACCAAACAACCACTTTCCTCGGAGTACAGTGCTCTGCTGAGCGAACAGTCTTCGGAGCAACCCCCCGACCTCTCTCTGTTATCGTGGTTACAGGTGGTACGAGTACTCTCTCTACTTTATAAATACTCCATGGTAGGATTCTACATCGATTTGGATATTCCTGTAGAAGAAATTAACTCTCCTCCTCATCGATTGTGATTTGAAACCTTTTTCTACTCATCGTGAATTTATAACACTACATGAATATCTTCACACCCGCTCATTTATTATAAAGTTGAATAGGGCACGACCCCATCAACGTATTCCTAATCCACAACTATTTCTATTGAATAGTATTGAATAGTCTACCCTGACGATAATACTTATTAAATATCAAACTCCTGACGCTAGAATAATTCCGTTTTCATATAATCTCAATTAAATAATTATTACCGATGCTACAAATCTATGTATTAAATAAATCTCTAATTCACTCCGAAATCTTAACCCCCGATATCTAAATAGGCGATTCCGGATCAATCGTTCTTTGTAAACTTTGACAAGCGAGCATTCCGATTGGACGCCCGTCGAGTTCACAGAGCTCCACTAGAGGTGACCTCGTGGACAGACCACATCCTCGCCGTACCTGTGAAGCCCAGAGTCTTCCCCCACTCCGCTATTAAACCGGCCAGGACCCGAAGCGCTGATCACCTCATCACCAGGTTAATCGAGGAGGAGGAGGAGGAGTAGGAGTAGGAGTAGGAGTAGGAGTAGGAGTAGGAGTAGGAGTAGGAGTAGGAGTAGGAGTAGGAGTAGGAGTAGGAGTAGGAGTAGGAGTAGGAGTAGGAGTAGGAGTAGGAGTAGGAGTAGGAGTAGGAGTAGGAGTAGGAGTAGGAGTAGGAGTAGGAGTAGGAGTAGGAGTAGGAGTAGGAGTAGGAGTAGGAGGAGGAGGAGGAGGAGGAGGAGGAGGAGGAGGAGGAGGAGGAGGAGGAGGAGGAGGAGGAGGAGGAGGAGGAGGAGGAGGAGGAGGAGGAGGAGGAGGAGGAGGAGGAGGAGTAGGAGTAGGAGTAGGAGTAGGAGTAGGAGTAGGAGTAGGAGTAGGAGTAGGAGTAGGAGTAGGAGTAGGAGTAGGAGTAGGAGTAGGAGTAGGAGTAGGAGTAGGAGTAGGAGTAGGAGTAGGAGTAGGAGTAGGAGTAGGAGTAGGAGTAGGAGTAGGAGGAGGAGGAGGAGGAGGAGGAGGAGGAGTTGTGTAATGGATTGTTGACGGGAAAGGAAGGGAAGGGAATAGTTGGGTATTGTCCGCAGCGAGAGGATTGAATTCACGGTGAGATGATATGATAGTTCTCAGTGAAAATGTAACAAGAAGCGTTGAGTTAATCAAAGTTTGTAACTACGAGATGAGACACAAAATGTTACGTTGAGGTTAATCCCTAGAACTAAATGTAAATCAGCAGGATAAGGAGTTATCGCAGGGTATTGGAGAATCTTAAGTAAAGATACAGTAATCGCTTTGTTAAACAATATGCTTTATACCACTATTGCTTTGTTATGTAGGTGATGTAGATTTCTGTAAATATTGCTAAGCCACCACCATTATGCTGATGTTTGAAAATCTAACAAAATGAAGACTAACCCACAATACAGATCTCTAAATCCCCAATACGACGGCCTCACATATGGACTTGTTAGGAGTTCAATCTCCGGAGAAGAGAGTCTGAAAAAACACATTGGATTAGGCCATGATGTTAGTAGGAGTAGCCTACCTATCTTGCTCCCTCAACTATCCCTCACCCCCATCTTTAGTAGATATCCTTCAGTCTGGGTTGAAGATTATAGATATAATCAGATTGCATTTATTAAAAATGATTTTATTAATATTTAAATGGGAAAATTATTAATTTATATTTCAAAAAAATTTAAATACATTTTAAATAGTAAATATTTCTGATTTATACATTATATTGCGAACTTTTTGTTAGTTTATCGATTATAGTTAGATATAAAAAATATTTAATATAATTATAATTGAATTTATATAATAATAAAAAGATTATAATAATGGCAAAACAAAATTATTTAGGCAAACAAATATATATATGATGTATATGATATATATATATAATATGTTATCTTTGGATTGATATGAGAAACTCATATGATGAAAATTTACATCATGTATTTTTTTATTATTAAAAATAAACTTTTTAAAAACTATATATGGTATTAAATAAAATATATTATTTTATTTAAAATAATTTAATGAATATTGATTTTTTCAATTTTCATTATCAAAAGTAAAGCTTGTTTTTTATTTATAATCGTTGTATTTGATAGAATTCTCTTTTTATAATATGACTGCAATAACTATAGATTTGGATGTATTTTTTACATATTTATCTATTGTCTTTTCATATTATTATTACATTAACACAATATATCTTAATTATGGCTCTCCTAAAATAAGTAAAATAATGCATTTAATTTTTTAATTAAATAAATTAATAAAATAGATCAATATTATATCTTTCATAGTATTAAATATTATGTACATTCAATTAATATCAACAGTTTTTTCATATTAAATACATGTAAAAATATATTTATAGATGCACTGTAAAATATACCCTTAATTAATTATTATTTGTGTTATGCTTATAACTATTTATAGCTATTTAGATATTACATTAGAAGTTTAAATATAATACCATATTATAATATTGAATATGATACAATACGTAATATTAACTGACCAATATTTTAGAACTTGACTTGGTTCAACTCAAATAAAATTATTAATTGAGTTTGGTTTTGAGTTTTTTTATCGCTCGAAAGTGTTTGTAATAAATTCACCGGCAGCGCAGAATTTCCCGAAGCGATGGTGACGTGAGTACGTTTTGTCTTGAAGTAGGACACCGTTTAGTTTCATACGGGACACTCTGAATACACACTTTTTCTATGGCGTTCGAATTTACTCTCTCCACTCTTAACTCCTTTTCTCTACTCCTAACCCATACCACCGATGTAAATACACACTTATATTAATATGTAAACATATATTGATATGTTTATGTTTAATTTGTTATGTTTAACACAATAAACATATATTTTAACATTTTCACTTTATTATTGAATTTGATTTTGCTCATTCCTATCCTCTTATTTTCACATCATTCATCTAGTGATCATCATCATTGTTGTTTATCTAATTGTATATCTAATTGTTTATCTAATTGTATATCTAATTGTATATCTAATTGTATATCTAATTATATATCTAATTATATATCTAATAGTATATCTAATTGTATATCTAATTATATATCTAATAGTATATCTAATTGTATATCTAATTGTATATCTAATTGTATATCTAATTGTATATCTAATTGTATATCTAATTGTATATCTAATTGTATATCTAATTGTATATCTAATTGTATATCTAATTGTATATATAATTGTATATCTAATTGTATATCTAATTATATATCTAATAGTATATCTAATTGTATATCTAATTATATATCTAATAGTATATCTAATTGTATATCTAATTGTATATCTAATTGTATATCTAATTGTATATCTAATTGTATATCTAATTGTATATCTAATTGTTTATCTAATTGTATATCTAATTGTTTATCTAATTGTTTATCTAATTGTATATCTAATTGTATATCTAATTGTATATCTATTTGTATATCTAATTGTATATCTAATTGCCTACCTAAACAACTCCTCCACCTTCCTTTCGAATTTATTTTTGTAAATAGCTCTACACTTCATATTAATATCACTTTCTAACGCACTCATTTTAACTACTAACCTCCAATCTATTTCAACCTCAATTACTAACTACTATACTCCCTCTATTTGAAGTAATGTAGTTTCATTGAGTTGCGCTTGTTTTCGTAGATTCCCGCCACCAGGGGATCTCCCGCACTCAACCGCAGCGTCAATAAACTTTTCAAGAGTTCGCAGCGTTTGCTCACCAGGAGTAGTCTGGTATTTGGCGACACAATGCCGGCGTCGCCATTTGACCCAGACAGTGAATTGAACTCTAACCTCACAGATGACGACGAAATGGAGAAGTTTGTCTAGAAATCTATTTGATATGTGCTATACCCTGCAGATAGGCAATTCTTAATATAAAACATTCCATTCGAATATTTTATATATATGTTAAATTAAAGAAATGTATTTTCACCAAATTTTAAATCCATAATTTCCTAGGTAGAAATTGGTAAAGAGATTATTTCTTATATTCATTCCTAAACATAATTATAAAATGATTTTAATTTAATATATACATTTGATATTAGAATATACTTATGTACATCATAATCAATACAAATGTATTTAATAAATAAATATAATGCAATTTATTATTAAAATATATAGATATTTCTTATATATACATAATTCTGAATATACTAATGGCAAAATGAAACTAATACAGTAACATTAGCATGACTGAATACCAGCCCCAAGCAATTGAATTTACTCCCGAAAAGGTGTGTAGTGATATTGGGTTTCAAGAACTTCCTTCTCCTTACTCAGCGTCAAAACCTACTCCTTACTCGTTCAGCGTCAACACGTTATCATCACTAGTTCAGCGTCAACACTATTCTATTAGTTTAGTTAAATTCTTAACAATCGATGTCAAATTCTTTGCTCTACCCCCTCTTCCTCTCCAGTCAGTGTCAAAAGTGTCTCCGACTACGCTATCCCCTAAACACCGTCGGTCGATCTCCAGTTCTCGCTCTACACCTCATCATTTCGACGATAGCCTTCCCGTTGACCTCGAACCGGATTCCAGACTATTGAGTCCTGTCCTGACCTCTACTAGAAGTGTCAGTAGGATTTTTACATTTTTACCTTATTTTCATCAATCTCCACTTAACCAACTAACCCTTTGCATACATCTACCCCTCTTTAAACCCCATGCTTAAATCTCTAGTATTTAACAATTACCATTGTCATCGCTCTGATGCCATGTATTAACAACGCTTTAGTCGACTATATTAGATTTAGATTTGTGAAAGTTAGACTTGATGAGTCATACTTGACAACCGTTTTCGACAATCCAATTTCGCATTTATTTTATCAATAGTCGGATGTAATCGCACTTTTTACGTATATACTACCTTGATATAACATTCAGATTAGATATTCAATACCCGGGTATAAGATTTAACACCTGCTTGTAGCCTCAGTACAAGATGGAGACAGCAGAGGCGTCCAAACAGGAAACACTCTCAGCCTCCTTTTACAACTCGAGTTCTTCACATGCAGATTTGCATAACACATCGACACCAAACCTGTACGCTGAATATCAAGTTAGTACTTTGTATGCTGTGTACGATATAGTGTTAGTTAGGATATAGTGTTAGTAGTAGGGATATAGTGTTAGTAGGGATATAGTGTTAGTAAGGATATAGTGTTAGTAAGGATATAGTGTTAGTAGTAGGGATATAGTGTTAGTAGGGATATAGTGTTGGTAAGGATATAGTGTTAGTAAGGATATAGTGTTAGTAGTAGGGATATAGTGTTAGTAGGGATATAGTGTTGGTAAGGATATAGTGTTAGTAAGGATATAGTGTTAGTAGTAGGGATATAGTGTTAGTAGGGATATAGTAAGGATATAGTGTTAGTAAGGATATAGTGTTGGTAAGGATATAGTGTTAGTAAGGATATAGTGTTAGTAAGGATATAGTGTTGGTAAGGATATAGTGTTAGTAAGGATATAGTGTTGGTAAGGATATAGTGTTAGTAAGGATATAGTGTTGGTAAGGATATAGTGTTAGTAAGGATATAGTAAGGATATAGTGTTGGTAAGGATATAGTAAGGATATAGTGTTAGTAAGGATATAGTGTTAGTAGGGATATAGTGTTAGTAAGGATATAGTGTTAGTAAGGATATAGTGTTAGTAAGGATATAGTGTTGGTAAGGATATAGTGTTAGTAAGGATATAGTGTTAGTAAGGATATAGTGTTAGTAAGGATATAGTGTTAGTAAGGATATAGTGTTAGTAAGGATATAGTGTTAGTAGGGATATAGTGTTAGTAAGGATATAGTGTTAGTAAGGATATAGTGTTAGTAAGGATATAGTGTTGGTAAGGATATAGTGTTAGTAAGGATATAGTGTTAGTAAGGATATAGTGTTGGTAAGGATATAGTGTTAGTAAGGATATAGTGTTGGTAAGGATATAGTGTTAGTAAGGATATAGTGTTGGTAAGGATATAGTGTTAGTAAGGATATAGTAAGGATATAGTGTTGGTAAGGATATAGTAAGGATATAGTGTTAGTAAGGATATAGTGTTAGTAAGGATATAGTGTTAGTAAGGATATAGTGTTAGTAGGGATATAGTGTTAGTAAGGATATAGTAAGGATATAGTGTTAGTAAGGATATAGTGTTAGTAAGGATATAGTGTTAGTAAGGATATAGTGTTAGTAAGGATATAGTGTTAGTAGGGATATAGTGTTAGTAAGGATATAGTAAGGATATAGTGTTAGTAGGTTATATGATAAAGAAATAACAATTTGTTAATTAATTCTTCAAACATTATTTTATTAAAATTTATATCAACTTACATTTTTATCAAAATAGAATTTCTCTATTTCAGTAGTTAACAAATATATTTAGATAATTTTAATTAGTTCAATTATTAATTCAAAGCAGGTTCAAAAGCAAGTCTGAAATATTGTCGTTACAAATAACACATTTATTAAATCAATACATTTTTGATTTCAATTCCTTGAATTATGATTAATGCCATTTTATTATTTTTGTTAATTATGTAAAATATTAATTTGTTTTTCTTTAAAGACGATTAAAGATATTTATTATTTTTCAAAACAATTTTATAAATTAGTTCGAATGATTTTATTGAATTTCAAAGAATCTAGAATTAGTAGACTAAAGTTAAATTAAAAAAGATTTTAAATCTAATTAGATTCATTACATATTTAGGGTACCCTTGACCTCTAGCTACTCTAGTCTCCCCTGTTTAGTCTTCAATCTACTTTACCCCCTACTCCTAAATCTTACTTCCCTCTCCCACCACAAGAACCAACGAGAACGCGTGAAGAAGCAACTGCTCGCCCATGAACACAAACGACTCACGCTGGAACTCGAAATGCTCGATATAGAAACCCGCGCGATGGACGCCAAGGTGGCCAACGATTCGCCTAGACACGCCTCCTTTCGACAGTCAACGCCCCCTGCACCTTCGCGGTACTCGCCGATGTCTTCGGGAGATGTGGCGAGCTGTTCGGCGGCCGTGGTAGGCCGCATCGACGATTTAACGAGAGCCGTCGTCTGTCAGTCCCCGCCCACCGGTGTGGACACGCCCACCGCCGTGGACACGCCCCCCTCTGAGTCGTACGGCGCCCGTCCATCGCTGGCCGGCTCCCCGATGTGCGTATCGGCGCCCGAGGTCGCGCAGGACTCGTCTCGCATTCGCCACGCCACCTACGTTGCGCGTTCGGCGTCCTCCGTGCCGCCGCCAGGGGATATCGACGCTCGAGCCGCTCCGGAGTTCAGAAGCGCCAGCGTAGACCACATGCAGTCCGCGGTTGCCGACGCCAAATTACGTTACTGTCCTTCGCCCGAGATCGGCGGTACTGTCAATGCCGCTGCGAGCCCAATGTACGTTACGGGTCCTGGTCCTTACGCCTCAAACCCCGGACCCTATACAGCGAACCCCGCTCGCTATGCGGACAGCCCAACTTCGTCGCGACACCACGCTTCCCCTTCCCTACACTCTCCTTCCCTTCGTAAGAATTCTTCGATATCCAACCGCCACTCGTCGCAAAAAGGTCACGCCCATCGCCGACCTTTATCCACCCCCGACTACCATCACATCGCCAACCATCTTCCTGCGGATAAAACCTCTATTGATGATAATCCTTATACTCCAAACCAAGCCCCATCCGCTAATTACCACGCCCCATCCGCTAATTACCACGCCCCATCCGCTAATGACCACACCCCCGTCGCTAATGACAATACCCCCACCGTCGGTGACTACACCCCCGTCGAAGTCAAGGGTCAAGGGTCTCAGAGTAGATTGTTGACTAAATTTGACATCGTCATGCCATCTCCGCTGGTGTTCGCTTGCAATAAGGACCGTATTGATTCAGCAGCCGGTGAGATATCTCTTACAACATTGACGTTTGTTCACACTCTACTTAAACTCTATTTAAACTCTACTTAAACTCTTCCTAAACTCTATTTAAACTTTACCTAAACTCTACCTAAACTCTACTTAAACTCTACTTAAACTCTACTTAAACTCTACTTAAACTCTACTTAAACTCTACTTAAACTCTACTTAAACTCTACTTAAACTCTACTTAAACTCTACTTAAACTCTATTTAAACTCTACATAAACTCTACCTAAACTCTATTAAACTCTACTTAAACTCTACTTAAACTCTACTTAAACTCTACTTAAACTCTACTTAAACTCTACCTAAATTCTACTTAAACTCTACTTAAACTCTACTTAAACTATACTTAAATTCTACTTAAACTCTACTTAAACTTTACTTAAACTCTACCTAAACTCTACCTAAACTCTACCTAAACTCTACTTAAACTCTACTTAAACTCTACTTAAACTCTACTTAAGCTCTATTTAAACTCTACATAAACTCTACATAAACTCTACCTAAACTCTACTTAAACTCTACTTAAACTTTACTTAAACTCTACCTAAACTCTACCTAAACTCTACCTAAACTCTACTTAAACTCTACTTAAACTCTACTTAAACTCTACCTAAACTCTACTTAAACTCTACTTAAATTCTACTTAAACTCTACTTAAACTCTACCTAAACTCTACTTAAATTCTACTTAAACTCTACCTAAATTCTACTTAAACTCTACTTAAACTCTACTTAAACTCTACTTTATATCTATCTTAATATTTTAGATTAACTTCGTTTCCATTTCAGATCTTACAGTGGAACGAATTCTGAATCTCATTCAATTTCAAGATATGATAGCAAGACAATTGTTTGTATGGCATAATTATTGAATTGTTTATTTATTTATCTATATACATAGATAACACATTAGCTAATATTAATGAACTAATTAATGTACTAGGGTGAATTTGAGAAATTGTCATTCTTCAAGGACATCAATGTCCTCCGTTGTATAGATTTCCACCCGTCAGGTGACTTATTCGTCACCGGATCCAATACTAGCGTAAGTACAGTCCTAGCATTGTGCGGTTAATAGGATTTATTAGCCAGGTATTTAATTGTCCCTGCGGATAATTTAGGATATCGTTGCAGAAGAATAAGTTTGTCATTTTTATCCTGATAATAATTCTCATTAAAACAATTTTTTTTCAGAGATTACGAATTTGCAGATTTCCGGAAAAGAAAAGGTTAATTAATAACTGCATATTATCATATCCCACTTTAAACAATTATTAACTTATTAATGAAAAATCCATGCTTATATAACAAAATATCTTTAATTATTTTAATTATCTGCAATTATTCAAACCTCTAGATTACAATAAAAATCATTATTTTACAATTTCTAACACTACCATAATGTAGCAAACCTCCCAGACTTATCTATACTTCCAATGCCAACCTCTACCCTACATCCTTAAACCCCTACACCCTTAAACTACTAATTCCCATTTCCCACCCTTAGCTCTACATCTCTGGAGATTTGCGATATTTTGACCGACGTGCATAAGGGTTCTATTTACTCCGTGGCATGGTCTCCCTGCGGTCAACTGGTGGCTTCGGCTAGCAACGATAATCAGGTCAAAGTGCAACGCTACAATGAACACCGCGTCAAGTTTACAGGTTAAGACATGAAGACAGTAAATCACTTTACAGACAATAAGCCCTCACATCAACCATCTCTATTTTATCCAATAAACAACTATATCCTTCATCCCTCTCCATACCCTTAACCCCCCTACCATCTCCCGTAAAATACATATCCCCTATAATACATATATTCAAACCATAATATAAATCCACTACAGGCACCCTATGATTATTATACTATCCTACTAATCCCCATCCCTTGTGAACCCCTAATACTCTAACCTCTAACCTTCACATAAATCCGATTCATACTAACTCATCTCTCTAATCCCCACCGGATGTAACCCTCCTTTACTGTCTCACCTCACTAACCCCCACACTCGTACAACCATATTACCTTCCTGCCTCGGCACAGTTCTTTCTCCCTTAACCCCTTACCCCCTTACCTCCTTACCTCCTTACCTCCTTACCTCCTTACCTCCTTACCTCCTTACCTCCTTACCTCCTTACCCCCTTACCTCCTTACCCCCTTACCTCCTTAACCCCTTACCCCACCTTACACAGACACCCTGTTCTCACTGTCCCACCACACTGGAACTGTACGAGATTGTTGTTTCTCCCTTACCCCCTTATCCCCTTACCTCCTTACCCCTTACCTCCTTACCCCTTACCTCCTTACCCCCTTACCTCCTTAACCCCTTACCCCACCTTACACAGACACCCTATTCTCACTGTCTCACCACACTGGAACTGTACGAGATTGTTGTTTCGCGCCTTACCCCGCCTCCTCTCCGCAAAGCACTCTGATCACAGGAGGCGCCGGTTGCTTTAGCGCTTTTGCCACTGACTGCAGAACTGGCTCTTTGATGAACCGTATGTCTGGACACACTGGTCAGTCTGCGCGATTTTAATTATTAACTACGTAACTATTCACACTTTTTCTAAACGTATTTTATTCTATTTGAAGTTGGTTATAAAGATAAATTAATGTAACTGCTGGTTGTAAATTAAAGTGAATAACTTGGAATCTAATTAAATATTTCAAATTAAAACTGAAGTTGATTACGAATTATTATGTAACTAAACACATGTCATCAGGTTGCATTCAATCAATTCACGCGTGGACTGCCCGTATGTTTATTAGTGGTTCCGTGGATAAGACAGCCCGAGTTTGGGATCTACGAACTTCTAAATCGGTCGCTGTTGTCAACAATACAAATTGTTAGATTCACACCTGTCGATCATCTTACTTTGTTATCTTTAATATATCTTCCTTATCGTGTCTCAATTTCCTAAACTATTTAAATATATCCTCTTTTTATTCAATAATTCATTTCAATCTATCAGAATTTGCATTCCATAAACTGTTAACGATCTCGCTAACAATATTAATATCGCTGTCGCCATTAAAGGTTTTTCTTCTGTATGCGTGGACAGTACTGGTACTGTGCTAGCTACGGGTCACGATAATGGAGCCGTTGCTCTTTGGGATATTCGCAGTACCTTTACACCACTTCAGGTAGTCCTTTTACCGCAGCGAACTACGACCTTTCACTTCAACACACAACTTGGATATTTCTATTATTAGAAAAAATATAAATATAAACTAAGATTTCTTATTAATTTATCTAATAATTCTTGTGGCATAATTTATATTATTGATTAATTTTATTTTATTGTTTAATCTTTTAAGCATTATGTATACTTAAATATTCCAATAAATAGGGTAATATTCAATAATATGTATTATGTATCTTATTTAATAATAAAGGAGAACCATTATGATGTTATCTATTACATGTATCAAGCATTGACCTATATAAATCTGTAATTGATTTCTACATATTCCATTGTAAATTTACTTTTTAATATAATACTACACCTCTCAAACCTCACATTGTAATTCTCATTAACTTTCGCTCTGATATATCTAATACTCCTTCCGCATTAGATTATCTACCTTAACAAAGCTTTATCCCTACCACTACCGTGACCTTAACTCTCTAGAATCATCTAATCTCCTATGACCTCTAACATCTGTGTCTCTAAAATCCGGTGACCTCTACTCCGACTTCCGCAGACATTCTTCCCACACAAAGCGGATATCCGGTCGGTTCGTTTCTCCGAGGACTCCTGCTACCTGATGTCATCCTCCTTCGACCACACCATAGCCCTCACCGATGTCACTGGTTGGCAGTTTAATACAGTCGTAGCGTGTGTCCGATGTGGTAAACACGATACCGTGCACATATAGCTAGATAAGACAGCGTGTCCATGAAAGGAGGGGAAGAAGAGATGTATAGATAGAAGTACACATACGGAGAATATGAAGTGGAAATATTTTAATTCATCTCCGAAGAACTTTAACAATAGTGTTCCTCATAATAACATAATTTTATAGTTTCATATTATTTATAAGATACGAAACAGATAACAAATTAGCCTATTTTATATATTAATTATCTTATTTCCTAGAGTGTGTAGATATATATTATTAAATTAACAGAAGTTTAAAAATATCTTATGTATTATAGTTGAATTACATGATAACATTACAAACTACTCAAATATGTGCAAATCTATATATCTACACTGACTTCATCTTCTAAACACTAAGGTGACCTTCTAAAGCTGTTGAACACGGTGCAGATTGCCAGCCACTCCGACAAGGTCATCCAGGCCATCTGGAGACCCAGGCCCAATGACAACGGCAACAGCGATCAGTTGAGCTTCGTGTCCACCGGTTCCGACCGAAAGGTAGTCTGTTGGCGGCTTGCTTGACCCCGATTTGAACTCTCCACCATCTCGCCCGACCAACTGGTGATAAATGAACTGCCGGTGTTGGAAGATGCTGTTTTATACTAGAAGTTTTACAAAACTTAGATTAGTCGACCAATAAGCCAATTAATCAAATTAGGCACAAATTATGTAACAGCATTTCTAGTTGTTTGATGCAATTCTTATTTCGGGTGAATAACTGCGAATAATTATTTGCTGATTTTAAATTATATATGAAATAGATATTTCTACTACTCAATTAATGTTAATGCAAAAATTACAACTGCTGTTTTCAATGTGATCTACATACAAATAATTGTATAGCGTATTTTATTCATTTACATATATATACGATTATTTATATATATATATATATATATTATATAATCATTATTATCATTTTAGTTAAAATTATGATAAATAATGTATTTTGTTGCATTCACTCTAAATTCGATAGCATTATTGCCTTGATCTCTAATATCAGATTACATAACTTGTTGTTCTAATACTTTATTATGATATTGCAATTATTACAGCCATCCTTCAAAATACTTATTGACATGCTTTACAAATTAATAAATGATATAATACAAATATAATTGTATTTATTAATATTTATTGTTTTCTAGAAAATTCTATTAAAAATAACATTTTATGCTTAATTCTTAAATATGTATTATAATTTTGTATTTTAATAAATTGTTATATAAAATATATAATAATTATAAGTTTAAATCTGAAAAAATAGTTTAGTAAATAAAATCAATTTGTAAAAATAATATTATTTATAGATATATCTTATCTTCATTTTGTATATAAATACCTTCCATGAACTTATTTATATATTAATGGATTATATGCATTTTGTGGAATTAAACTATTATAACTATCCTCAGATATCCCTTACAACAATTACACAAGATTACAAGCTAATATTCACAAATATCTTAATTTAACTTAGCTAATCTAATTTATCTCAGATAATCCTCATAAATACTATTTCTCTTGTCACATTGACATACTACGAAATTATTTAGAATAAATAATGTTATTAATGAGTAGTTAAGTAAGTCATTTTGTTCAAAATATGATATATATTAATAATTTCGAATTATGTTTTCTACTAATTAATATAACATAATATAGATTTAGAATATACAAAGAATTGAACATTTAAATAAATAAAAGGTTTAGTAAAATGAATAAGAATGTATATTAAAAATAAAATAAATTTCCAGACTATACAAAGGACATTAAATATAGGAATTGTTATTCAGTTTAGTCGTACTCGTAAATCAGAAATTCTTATAATGTATGTCGTATTATTTTACATTGTAAATTAATAATTCCGTTGTTTATAAGTATAATCTTTTTCGGTCCAGTTAGTAAAATATTGCAATAGTTGAGTCGAGATATTATTAAATATGTGAGAATAGAAGAATTTACATTTATGTAATGTCGGTATTTAAATTATTAGGTTATATAAATAGTAGATGGTGGTCAGTGAATGTATATATTTTCCAATTCTAGTCCAAGATATTTATCGAGTCCATTGGTGTAATTGGTATATCATCGATGAAAATAGCAGGTAATGTGCGTTGTGTAAGCATTTCACCGTGGATATATTAATTAAAATAATAGTTATTGAGTTATGTGAATTCCGTAATACATTATTTGTTATTAGCCATGTATGCAGTCGATCTGTTGAGTCTAGGTGTGAATGTAACTTAACATCATCGTAATACAGATTATAATTTATAATTGGATATTAAATAGTTGATATGAGTTTGAATAAAGTGAATTAGGTACAGTTTTGGCATAAGAGAGTTATTGATTTGCTGTGTTGTTTTCAATTAGTTTAGATGTTAGTACATTGATTGATGACGAATGTTCATTGAGTCCCATTAAATATTGTCTAAAATGTAATTGTTAGTTGAGTTATTATAATTCACAGGTTTTAAGAAAACATGTCATTCCTGCACGATTTACATGTAAAAGTAAAATAAGGAGATAGTATCTCAGCTAGTGTTAGACCAGAAAACTCGTCATTGTTAAACCAAAGATTTTCCAATTTCATTTGACTTATACAGACAGTAAACGCGTATTAGAAATTGGTCAAAAGTCTAGTATTCTGTTTATTTATAGCGATATCATATTTCAGCCACAATAGTCTAATGGAGTGGCTAGAGTAGTTCAACGGCAAGATGGGCATGTGTTTTGTTTAAAAATCGATTCAATTTATCAAAGTACACCTTGTTTTAAGAAAAACAACAGTATGTTTATGGATGTAGCTTATCTTAGTTGAATTGAATTATTTCAAATGTATAAACACACACACACACACACACACACACACATACACACACACGCACACACACTTGTTGTGATGGTTGTTTAACGAAGGATACCAATAATCAAGGTAATCCACAAACGTTAAGAATTCCGGTAAATCGCCAGATACATAATACATTAATGTTATTATAAATAGCTAAATATCTATTCCTGGCTAAGATATGCAATATTCACTATTTCGTTAGAGTTTTAAATGAACTGGAAAATTAAATATAAGTTGTAGTCTAGCGCGATGATATGAACCTAGAAATCTGAAAATGGCTATATAAAGAAAACACGTAACACCAGTCAGAAAGCTAGTGGAAAAGTATTTTGTATGTGTGAATGCGTGTTTGTGTGTGTGTATGTGTGTGCTCGTGTGTGTAAGCGTGTGTGTATATTTATTACTTATAAAAGTGGATTACTAATATTGAAGATTGGTACGCTTAGATTATATACGTATTTACTATATGTAGATTGTTTTACTATCAATAGCCTGTAATGGTGAATTTACTTTGTATATATATTATTTGTATATACTTAAATATTAATCGTGAATACAATACAAAGTTATTGGTATAAAGACTTTACAATGCAATTAATTTCAATTAATTGAGATGTCCGCCATTTTTAATCTTCCCGTACTATGCCCACTATACATTAAATACCATATGGTATGCATTTTATGAAATATTGATTATAAATATGACTAGCATACTAAGTGAATTGAAGATAAGTTATATATCAATAATCTATTTATTAAATGTAATACTGTAATCTATAGATAGTAGATAGTAGAAATGTATATATGATATTTAGTAAATTAATATAAATATATTATCCATTGTTAAATCAAATGTACATGCAACATGTCAATTTTAATGAACTCAAAACACGTATATAAAGTAAAGGAATTATTATGCAAAATTATGGAAAAATCCGAAATAACTAAATAAATAATCATAGATGTAAATAAAATTGTATAAATTAATTTCACACAATACATTCCTTTGGTACAATAATTATTGATTTAAGTCACCATAAACTATTAAATCTATACACTTCCTTTATAACTTACCAAATGAATTACATTTTAATATATATATATATATATATATATATACATGAATAATATTTGTAAACAATACTTATGAAATGGATAAATGATTAAAAGAATATATCGTGTAATGTTATAGTTTTTTGCCGATAATCATTAAACTAGTAACTATACAAATACTACAAAAAATTAGGGATATATCTGTAAATTGAAATAATAATAGTAATATAACAGCATATGATGTTAATTCGGTATTAGTATCCAGTAATTTACAATAAATGATTTCAATTATAATATAAGTAACATGAACTGCTAAAGGCTCATATTTTATGTTTTTCATGCATAATACTGCTCTATTTATTTCAATCATAAAATAAGATATGGATTTAATATATTAGTAAGAGCTCATTAGATTATTATGTTGTTATTATTATTATGATATCTAAACATATACATATAGACATATATATATATATATATATATATATATAATATATATATATATATTATATACAATAATAATATATTATGTATATATATAGAAAATATACTAATTAGAAAACATACTCATAGATCGATATACTATCAGTGTATAATAATGATAGTATATGTTTATTTGATCTATGTTTCCTACTACATATGCATTAGTTCTAATAGCTGAATAGATTTGAGCAACTTAATTCGATTGGTTGATGACTAATTGTTTACGTATCCATAGTAATGAATACATAATTGGTGCAGATTGTGCCATCCAATAGTATATGATGTTTGCTGTTAGCATATGTATATATATTTAGTAATATCTCGGTTAGTATAATTGATATAATGAAATAATCTATGATATTATACTCTATTATAAATATTTCAATTTATTATTTCTTTATCTGTAATCTTATGTTCTAGCATTAACCGAAATTCCACTTGGATAATCTATGACTATTATATATATATATATATATATATATATATATATATATATAATTGTGTATACATCATATTATAATTATATAATGATGTATACAGACAATTTATATTTTAATTTAAACATATTTTGATAGTATTAAATACTACATATGATATATATCATATTTAAATATATATATATATATATATATATATATATATATATTATCTTTATACATTGTATATTATACAGTTTATATTGAATTATACATTAGATAAATTCCAAATCAGTATATAATAAAGTGCTGAACACTATGCATGTGAGTAGAGTAGATACCAAACCGAGTCAAGCTACCCCTCTTCACACCGTAGTACTTTATATACGTATATATCATTTAGCCCTGCATACGTTTATATTATATCCCATATATTTACAATTTTTATATATACACATTATCGACATTACTAATTCGTGTCTATAGAGAGTCACTTTAATGAATTGAAATGCCGGTTGCCCAGACTCGTCTCGAATGTTTGCAGGTCTGTAAACTCCTGCAATGCGTTCGTTGTTCCGATTACGCTCAAATCGAGAAACTCACTTTCAACGGAGTTCCACAGGTTTTGTGTTGATCTTTGAAAAACATTTTGTATTTTCAGCAGCGATTTTTGTATTTTTTTTATAAATTTATACTATTACCTTCATAACATACTTTTGAAATATCAAATACTAATAATCATTAATATGAGTTATCATGATTTTAAAGAGAATTGAATACATTTTTAAATGTAATTATATGTAAATATATTGATTATTAAAAAAGTTACTATATTTTAAAAAATATTTATATTATTTTCAAATTGAATTATAATGTTTATTTACATAAAAACAACCACATTTAAAATAGATCGGTTATTATATTAATATATATTTATATTAATAGGAAATTTGACTTTATACTAGAACAAAATAAAATTAATTCCATTTAATAGTCATATTGTTAAATAATCGAAAAAGGAACCATGTAAAACATATGCTATCCAATAATTAGAAGTAAAAAATGTATACGATAGATTACTGATTAATAGTTCATAAATATAGATTCATATCCAGGAATATAGGACACATGGTTTAATAATATTGATATCGATTATTTCTAATTATGTTCATTTTATAAAAATCATTGGATTCACAGGAATATATATATATATATATATATATATATATATATATATATAAATATATGAAAACGTATGAATAACATACACTAGAATTCATAGATAACTTATTACTCATATTTATATTATTATAAACGTTGCATTTGTACCTACTTAATATGTAAAGTAACCCTTCGTATTCCCTAATAAATAACTACAATAAAACACCTGTCATATATTTCCTTAAATATAACATTTAAATAATTGTAAACTATTATTTAAATTATCATTAACACTTATAATAATATAGAAAGTTCTATCTACATTTATATATAATTAGAATCTATCTCAAGAAATACAATATGATTTACAAGATTTTTAAAGTCCTATGATTTATATAAATAATTATTTAATATAAATTTAAGCAAGGTAATCATTACATGTCACTGTCTCTCATATATATATATATATATATATATATATATATATATATATATATATACTATTGTATTTTTTGGGTATTTTTATAAGAGAAATTCAAAACAATATTATTATATTACAAAATATATTTTTATTATAATTATATTAAAAATATATTTTCATTTATATAATATTATACTATTTTTATTTATACTTGAAAACTTTATATACTAAGTATTACACTATTTACTGTGTATTTTAAATATATTATATACATCACTGGTTACTGGAATCTAGTATTTATAATACATCTACTTTACTTCTATTCCCTTCTAACTTTCTGTGATTCTTTAAATAGTTAATCAACTACAACGATCCCACTTCTGGTGAAACCGCTTTGAGTACAGCTTCATTGGCAAACGATGAAAACATGATCGCCTACCTTGTTGATCTCGGAGCACATCCGGATGTCAGAGATCTCAAAGGTCAGTCTCGTTTAATAATATTTCGGCTCGGTGTGGGGACATTACGATTTCTTTTCTTTTCTAGTGAATAATGAGAAATCCCAAAATACCACGTATATCTGATGTATAGGATTATTACTTGAACTCGTGAATAGTGTATACAAATTTAAATATATGAAGTATTTATAACATATTTTAACAATATAGTATTCCAAGTGCATTGCTAATTTCTTGGATATTACGCTACGATGGTTATATAACAGATTGTTTTTGTATTGAATAATTATAATTTATTTATTTTATTATTTAATTATATTTTATTTAGTTGTATGTACTATATTTTTTATAAACTATGAAATCACTATATGAGAGTGATGTGATTATCCTATCCAATAAACAATTAAACGTAATGTATAACTATTAGAAATATCTAATTATTATTTTTATTAAATAATATTTTTTATGTTTTAATACAAGTTTTAAAATATTTATTTATAGTTAAAAGATAATATTGTATATTTTAAATATACATTTATATTTTACAAAGTATATAAAAAGTATTTTTATTATACAATATTTTATGTTTATATAATATACAATATACTAATATAACAATACTAATATAATATTGTGATAATTAAAAATATTTATTTCATATTAAAATTACGGTGAATTATCAAAAAAAGTAACCATTAATATTTTGTAATATATAAAAAAATTGAAAATATTTTTTATTTTTAAATAATTCGGGGATTATTTTTTTATATTTTGTAATACATACAAAATATATTTATTTTAAATAAATATTTATAATTAATATTATGCAGAAAATAAAATCATCGTCATGTATAAGAACTGAACTAGGCGGCGATATTATAATAACTCACATAATGTAGCATGGATTTTTGTATTTTACTTTATATATACATCCATAGATTACAATTTATAACATTATAAGTAAAGTATTCATACATATCAATTTTCTGCTGATAAAAGAAGATGTCTCATTTTATATGCATTATTTATATACTGCACTTTATAAATCGAAAACTATTACTTTTTAGGTAATATAAATATAATAGAATGATATTTTGATAAAAATAATTTTTTAATAAATATTAAAATAAACGTGAATATTTGCTGGATCTTATTAACCTATAGTTAATTAATAATATAACTTAAACAGTATAAATTATTTATTTACTAGTATACAACATATAAATGTACTCTATCTAATATATATTTAAACTATTTAAACTATTTTTTAATACTTATTTTATATATTTGTTATGCTTTATTTCTATTATTAATAAATAATAGAAACCCAGCAATAGTTTCCCTTTACAATGATTAAAATGTATATAATTTGCGTTTATTATTAATAGTATGTATAACATAATATCATCATGTATAATAACTCTATAATATAATAAATTATATAAAATTTGAAACTTATATTTACAAATTTAACAATTATAAATAATCAAGTATGTTAATATATTACGTTATAATATATACATGACATTATTAATTCACTTAATTATAAAAATTCATATATCCTGGATCATAAAAGAATATATGAATGCGCTATTCAAGAATGGTAAATACTAATATTTGGTTTTCTAGAAGATCTTTGTTATGCTGTTTAATTATAGGAGATTTAAAATAGGTGATTTCAGACAGACATTCTTAATATTGTATTATAATATAAGTAAATATATTTACATTATAAAATATACATTACATTTGTATTTAAAAATTGATTTAGTTTAATTGAAATTTAAAATAACTATTAATGAATTTATTAGATATCGTCTGATTTGTGGTATAGCAGTTTTCATAAAACCATAATGGTCATTTTAGTTTTTTTTTGTTATATAATAAAAGTGAAAATATATTGTATTATAAAAAATGCATTATGTTTATTTTTTAAACAAAATATATAATATTTATAATAATGACATCATATACTGGCTTGTAAATTTATAGTAAACTATTCAATTGCGTCTTAATTTATATCTAATCAATCTTGTTCACAAGTAATTTACAAGAATACCAATGACCTTGAACTGTTTGACCATTCGTTCGAAGGTCGTACTGCTGTTATGAGAGCAGCTGAACTAGGTCATGTCCAGTGCGTCGCAGCCCTCACTTCCGCCCAGTGTAACATGACCCTCACCGACTCACAGGGAAAAGGTTAGCTTCGCTGTCATCTCATTGTTATATTATGTGACAATGGTATACCATATATTTACTTGAAGGTATAATATTTCTAAATATTATAACTATCTTTATAATTATTTTATTTATTAGTCTTGTTATATTAATGTATGTAACAATTTCACTACAATTTAAAGTACATGTCATTTAATGTCGAAAGGGATTAGATATTATAATAGGAATCTAATATGTTCCGACATTCCTTACTTTTTATCGAATAACCAATGTTAACAACAGAATTAGGTAATTTCATTTTTTAAAACATGCCTTAATATTAAAAGTGTTTTTTATGCTGAAAGGTTTATATTATAAATATTTATATTTAACAATTAAATCATTTCGTACATATCAAAAATAAATATTAAAACCTGTAAAACATTAACAAAAGAGTCGATCTCCTAAACCACGATTATCTTCTGACCATCGGTATACTCCTACGGACTACGCACCTCGACCAGACCACTTACCTTGTCCAGTACGTCACTACCCCGCGCCAATACTTAACCACGCCCCTTCCAGGCGTGCTGTTCTATTGTGTACAGCCCACCCAGCGTCACGAACGCTGTATGCAATTGGTTGTGGATAACGGAGCGGACGTTAATAACGTTGCGGCTGATAGCACTCCCGTCTTCGTAGCCGCTTGCGACATCGGCGCCGACACGGAAAACGTCTGCATGAAACTGTTGCAGATGGGAGCGGATCCGAACAGTAAAATCGAAGTTGGTAGAGCGTGGACTAAATAAACGTGCAACGATTCAGAGTGTTTTTTTATACATTTTATGTACGTTATAAATGCTAAGGATGTGTTTAATTGATAACATAGATACTAATGAACACGGGATTATGTTAATAAGGAAAATTCAAATTATAAAATTAAACTTATCATATTATATGCACCATTCATATGTTAATTAGTGAAACCAATGGTGGTAATAATGGTGGGCATGGTTGTAATAAAGGTTGTAATAATGTTCTAAAAGTACATTTTAAATTAAGTTCCTATGCATGGCCTTCAAATAATAGTAAGCTAACTCACAATGAACTCACATTTAACTTTATTGTCTCGATCCACTTAGTATTATATGCTCTAATCAGTGACCTAGATATTATTGTGGGCAATGAGTGATAAGTCGTCTGTGATATAAAATAATTTATAAAATAATATGCTATTAATTTACATGAAAAATAAACTATTATTTTTTAAAAACAAATTTCAGATGTGTACATTTTTAATTTTGTTAATATTATAAACTAAATTATAGCTAGTTTATAGTAAGCTATATTACTATTATAAATATACTCTATCTAATAACTAGTATATTATGATATCTAGATTGATTAATATATATATATATATATATATATATATATATATTACATAGAGTATATCTATATGTTATATACTGGTAAATAAATAATTCATATATTATCCAGCAAATATGCATTTTCATTTCAATATGAATTAAGACTAAACTATATATTTAATTCTAAAAGTTTAAGTGAAAAGAAGTAATTTATTATTATTTAAAACTAATATGAAAGAAATAGAAATTAATGTTTTATAGGAATAGAAATAACCAATCCATATTGTTGTTTAGCGTATTCATAAATATTGATTGTGTATTTATAATAAAAGTTATCCTTGTACTTATACTTTCAATGTTATTCTCTCAATCAATTAGCGATGCTGATCTATTAAATTAACGTAATTTCCCCAGAAAACCAACCGTACGGCTTTAATGGCGGCTTGCGCCAGTGGTTCTGACCGAGTGGTAAGGGATATGCTAGTACGTGGAGCTGTGCACGACCAACTGACCTTAAAAACTCGAATCCACGTAGCACACGAAGCTGCTAGTTCTGGTTTATTTGATAAAGGGGATATTGTGTGAAATATATATTATGCATACAATTCACCTGACAATAAACTAATACTCGTAATTAGTGATTTATATTGTTATGTCGATCTTACAAAAAAGATGTCATCTAATAATTAGTCCAAATATTACTCATATACAAACTATTATAGGAGGTATTTTAGACTATTCTCGAACAATTACATTTTGATTAATCCAACTTGAAATATAATTTCTTTATTCTAAATAACAGAACACATATAATGAATCTTATTGACCTATTTCTATATGTAAACAACTAACTCTGTAGGGTTGTATTGCTATAGATAACGATACATATATTTCTATGTATATATATATTTATATATATATATATATATATATATATATATATATACTAATATAGCTAACATATGTTACCTAAGTACATTCCAGTTTTAAAAACATATATGTATTTGTTTAAATATTAAAATGATCATTAGTAAAAATTCATTACAGTATGTCTATATTTGTCTACTCCCTCGTCGTGTTCTCGGTCACCAATATTCACCAAAACATCACCGTTTGCAGGTAGTCTGGAATGCCTTATGGCGTTGTCTGCATACGGAGCTTGTTTCGACCAAGCAGACGATAAGGGCAATACGCCGATACACTACGCGGCTAAGAACGGACATGCCATGTGCTGCAAATTCCTTTCCCAACGAGGTGAACCTTTTTACACGAAGTATTTATAAATCATCTGCAAATCGCCCGCATAACTTCAGCATAACATTAGCTTGATAGTATTACATCATAGTTAATAACATAATAGTTTGTCAATTACATGAACTCCGCTTTATTAAATTATGTTATCATTATAAATTTGCTGTCACATATAAATATAATATATACTATAGTTATATATATATATTATATATATAATACATATCATAATACATATTTAATTCATATACTATAGTATATAGAATTTGCGACTTAAATCTTCAATAACAATGTTTTTTAGTTATAACCACGTTCGTAATACGATAGGTTGTAACCCGAAACCAAAAAACGAAGAAGGCGATACGGCGAAAGTAATTGCCAAAGATAATGGGCACAAAGATGCACTGAAGGAATGTAAAAAGGCAGAAAAATCATTTGGTAAACTAGGTAAAAATAACGACCCCTGGGCGCTGGCTTTATACGACGTTTGCACGGAGAAAGAAGGTACGGTTAGTCGTTGATTAAAGAAAATACAATTATTATCCCTTTGTGGATAGTATCTATATTGATTGAGTGGAAATGATCCCCATTGCTATCGTATACATTATACACTATATACATTGTACATTTGTACACTATGTACCGTGTACAATGTGAAGTGTACATTGTACAATGTGAAGTTTACATGTATGTATAGCTCTATATAGTTTATACGTGGTGCATGCATTACTGCAGTACTATAGTTTTTTAAAGATTTTTATATAATACTAACACTATAATTCTACGATAACTACAGTTTATTTATCTATATTAAATATTAATAAACAACATGTATAAAATAATACATCCGTCTTTCGCAGTTTAGGGAATTATGCAATAAAGTCGACGTGGATCAGAGAGGATACGTAACCAGGGAAGATTTTCTAGAAATTCTTCAAACTATAAATGCACCTCTACCCTCCGAAAATGATATGAAAACTCTTTTAATGGTTAGCTTTAATATAACATATATAATTATATATATATTAGCCTTAATTACCAACATTATATTATCGTTTATTGATTTTTAAGTATTATTAATAAGAATTTAAAGTATAATATAACATAGGTACACGATAACAAAGCACATGATGGCATTGTCGATATAAATGACTTCCTATCTGGGAAGAAATACGTAAATAAACAATATGTGAGATCAGCCTTCGAACCGAAATCCAAAAAGAAGAAAAAGGGAGGAAAAGGTACGATAATGTTCAAACAATTACGATTATAACGATTGATAATATAATGTAATTGTATGTAACTGTATAATCTGTAATACACTTATCAATACATGTTTAATAGCAAAGAAAAAAGGTAACATATGTTTCTTCTATTGCTTTATATATATTCTTCTATTTCAATTGTCTCGAATATATTTCTAAACTATACAGCCTCTAAACAACTGCTTAAGGACAATAGATAAATGCACTTGCACATTCGCAATATAAATTTTCTCTTGCATTCGTAAATTAGGTATTTTCAATGTTTATACATTATTATAGAAGGATTATAGACATACGTAAATTTAGTTCACGAATCGCACCGTGTACAAGCAAAACGTATACACGAAGAACTTGCTCTTCGATATGTGGATTTCTAATGCTTTCTACCAACCGTTAGCTCTTGGCGAGCGAAAGTTGAGATTTAGCCTGGAATAAGTGTCCTCGATTCGTTTCGCAGGTAAGAAGGGAAAGACCAAGATTCCTCTGCCGATCTGTACGTTGGTAGATGGTCCACGGGCTAAAGACGGCGGTCCTCCACCGGAATACGTTGCACGACATAATCACTATACCGACCTCGGCCGTTTTTCTAGAGACAACCCACCAGAACATCCGTTACAAGATGACTCGGGATGGTTAGTCCGACTACGACAGATAATGTAATACGGTTTTACGGTAAGTACAATACGTATTGCATAATAGGCTACCATCGACTCGTATATGATCTCGCGACTTCTTATTACGGATTCCTTTGTACAGTTGTATATTATAATATAAAATGTATACATTTTATTATTTCAGAATATTATTAAACTCCTGGTTTAGTTACTGGGCTGCTTAACTCTTCTTACCTATAACAATACATCTTTATCTTTGTTACCTTTTTCATTATACTTATTTAATAGACCGAGTATCACGATACAATTTGACTCTTATATATTACTTATGTAATTAAATACTTTCAGGCAGTACACCATGTTCCATATCTCCTGATCTTAAATCACGCTGTTAAATTAAACATCATTCTGGAACATAATTGTAGCCAGACAACAGATCACATAAAACATAAACACTTGGTACTTGAAATATCCGGAACATACATTCGATTATGTGATTCTACTAAATAATACAATCGCTTCTAGTCTTTTGCGTTATAAGTAACTTAATGAACATGAAATTATAAACTCTCATACATATATCATACTTTAAAGGAAACTGATAAATACGCCGATCTTGATATCACATTAATATATCAATATATCTTGATCATAATTACATTTCTTAACCTCAAATACGTCGATAATATGCTCCCATCAGAATAGTTACCCCATGTACTAATGCTGTAAGTACCCACCCAGGTACCTGAAACACCCAGATAGAACTTACCTTCGACTCAACGACGCCGCAAAACACTCCGACATCGATACCATGGACGAGGTATTCCGACGAGACTCGTCATTAGTCGACACGCGCGACAAATACTTCAAGACGCCTCTAATGGTGGCATGTACGCACGCTAATTACGACGTAGCCAAGTTCCTGCTAGACCACAAGTATGTATTTATGAATACATTCCCGTTACCGCTATTTAGGCTATTTCCCTACGACGATTTCCCCGCCACGAACGCTTCCTCTCCGCCATCGACACCATTCCGCTATAGCTGCGCCTCCTAATTACCAGCGCCGACATCCAAGCCGTTGATAACTTCCACTGGACTGCGCTGCATTTCGCATGCCATGCCGGTCTGCTCGACCTCATCGTGATGTTGGTGGAACGGGGCGCAGACCTAGACGCCACTACGATGAACGGAGCGACGCCGTTAATGCGGGCAGTGGAGAGTTCTCGGCCGGATTGCGTACAGTTCCTCATCGACTCGGGCGCGAAGATGCAAACCGAGAATCGCAAAGGTAAGTGATCGCGCTGAACGTGATATTTACCCTATGCACGATGACCCAAATTAACTATTTTAATTTATATACGAATTTTTTTTAATAGAAATTAATTTTACGTATTTTAAATTTTAAAATAAATGTGTCGTTTTATTAAACAATATCAAACATGGAATCATTTAGCTATTTTGATAAGTAGTTTCCTATTAAAGTGATTGATGTATTAGTTAACCCAATAAACCATATTATTTATATTTTATTTATATTTAATTATATTATAATGTTATGTTATTTAAAATAATTATATAAGATTGTATAATAGTTATATCATTTGGTTTATAGTTAGGATTGTAAAATAATAATAATAATAATAATACTAATAGTAACGGTAACTGTAACGGTGATATATTTTTATATATCTAGGTCAAACTACAATGGACATTGCTGTTTCATGGGCGGATGCTCGAGTTTTTGATATCGTAAAAGCTAAATGGGATACATTACCGGTTCAGTCAGATAAGAAAGGTGAAAAAAAGGGGGCTGCTAAGAAATCTTCTGGGAAAGGATCTCCAAATAAGGTAAACAAAAAAAAATAATAAAATGGCCGTAAATTTATTATTTTACGAATTATATTTTTGGAAAATTTTAAATGACATAATACGTAAATAATTACATCCCAAATCTAATAACACTTTAATTACGGCAATTTTATTTAGAAAAAGAAGACTTAACTAATGGTAAATTTGCGGCCTCCACTTAAATATTGTTTGCACTTTACGGTGATGGAATTGATCCAATTTGATTTAATTTAATTCTTTTAATTATTAATTATTCCTTATTTCTTTTATTAATAACAAATGTATATAAATTAATGTATCATAGTTTCTTTTCCCTCGTACTTTGCCTATATGGATTCAACAATATAATAATAGTATACTATTGTAATTAAGTTGGTTTGAGTTATTATTTCGCAGTATGTAGATATATAAATTATACTAACTAAGTTTTATAACAAGTTGTTATGTTATATCTATAGTTATAATAACATTATTATATGAATTTTATAACTAGTTTTTACGAAATTAATTGTTAAGAAGCTTTCTTTAATTTTTGTAAACGTGAATTAGTAATATGTAATTCACATCAATTTTAAGTTGTTAATTTTAACTAATATTTACTATTTAAAAATTACAATTGTAATCAGACATGATATCAAACAATATATCCAAAATGATATTTCTAATTATGATATATAGTCTTATCCTAAAACTGAACTATTCGATAACATTAATTTCTATTATATTTATAAATAATGAAATAGATATACAAATTGCTGGTATTGATACTAGTAATGTACCAGTGATTCACTTATTAAATTTATATTAAAGGTCTTATACGCATAATATATCATTAAAACTTATTTAAACTTTATATAATAATAATTGATATTTTCATATTGCAGTTACCGTTATAATAATACACTAGTGTATATTCATATAATCAAGTACATTTGTATAATATACTCCATTATTTAATTTAACAACATAACATTAATAATTACCAATTAGCTTATCATAAACTATTAATATTTACTTATTTGGAATTGCTTTACTTATGCCGATATACAAATGAGAATCTTAATATATATTTTCGCTTCATAAATGTGTATAATGCTTCTGCCTTTAGTATGTATTACTAATATGGTATAATTATAGTATAATTATGTTATGTATCTAATAATTTAATATGGTGATGGTAGGAGTTTAAAACACCATTGCTTACAATAACATTCTGCTACTATAACTACTTCTAATTCATATGTTATTCTTATCTTCATTAAATTCCTATTGTTCGTAATTATTAGTATCCCCTATTTATAAATCCTCTTCATCCTTCCATAATTTTTTCATAGTATTTGATAACATTTATCTTTATCCTTACCATTAGCTTCTTCCTAAATATCATATAAATCACTGTGCTTGCTAGCAGCATTCATTACATTCTCCTAGATACACATTACTATTCATCATCCACAGTATTATTATTATTATTATTATATTCATTATCATCAGCAGCATTACAATCCGTATCTTCAATATCACCAAATTCCTAGATTATCCTCTTGTTACTCATCTTCTACTACCGCTATGCACATTATGAACTCATAGACATAATCCTGATATTTCCTTTTCATAGTCCAGACACTCAAACTATGTTGCCATCGATATTACTAATCATCATCTTAGCGCTCTATAAATTCTATTTATGTTTATATTAACCTTCATTTTCAAATTCATTTTAATTTTCATCTTTATTTTCATCATCTCATTATCTTCATTTTCGTATTCGTTTTTACAGACCTTTCACCATCATTATCCTTATATAATACTACAAACTACATCCTACTAACTACATCTTAAATTATACCTTGAATTAATTGCATAACATTTAGATATCGCTTTTGGAGCAGAGCGAAGGCGTTCGCAAGGGCTCTATCCTCAGAGCGGCCTCGGCGCTGGCCGGCGGATTCGAGGAACCCGAAGATATAGCATTTATGCCAATCAAGGGGTGGACCGAACAGCTGACGAGCGAACGACTCATCGAGCAGCGCGTGAGACGACGTAATCGCTACGGATGGGCCGTTGACTTCGACGATTTTCAGATGCCTCTGCTGTGCAACGTCAACGACAGAGTACGGGCATTCGGAGGAGTGGATAGCGATTGAGGCTACAGATCCGTAAGCACCGCAATACGGTGGCTACCGATTGCGTTCGACGCGGTTCCGCTACGTAATCGTACACGTATTAACTTCGTATGCACCTTAAGATAATATATGTATTTTTATAAGCGAACATAACGTGATTTTCACGGTGTGTATATATCCACATACCAAATTACAATGTAAATATTTAACTATGCGACATTCTATTCAAAATGATTTTCTAGTTATGATGTATCGATTATATTATATTAAATTATGTAATACAGTTTTGTATATAGATCATATTAAATTGTATAATATGGATATATTATTGTAAACAAATATATATATATAGCCGAGTATTACTAAACAATCTTAAAGAACTAAATAACATCATAATTTGCCAACACCTTGATGTCTACACATGTACTTAATTATGCAATTGAATTGAATTAACTAATGTTCAAATTTGTTTTACAGTTGAATATATATATATAATTTAATATATATAAAATCATATCAGATATACTATTATATCGTTTGTTTTATTATGTATTGTTTTAATATGATTTTGAATCAAATAAATCCATTTTTATAATAATTAGTATCCATTATTGATAGTAATTGTGAATCGAATAAATCATTTTATGATAATAAGTATATTAATGTTTTCTAAGATCATTGTTAATATAGAATATAGTTATTATTATCATTACTATTATTTAACATAGCAATTGCAATAGTAATATTACTAGTAATATTGCTACTATATATGTAATATATACTTATAAAAGTATTAAATTTTTTTAGGAGTTATCTGTTAATGTGTAAATGGATATTCATAATACATCAGATTACTTTTTACATATTGATGGTAAAGATATTATTATTTATTTGACATTGCTATTAAATTTTTAAAAAAGATTCTTAGATATTTTTAACGGCTACAACAAAAGTACTATACAATAGTACAGATATGATAAAAGGTCATAAATTGATGTAATTATATTTTATTTATGTGAGAAATTTTTGAATTACGTTTTGAACCTATTTATAAATTTATAATAATTATTAAAAAAAAATATGATGAGCTTTTTAAAAACAATGATTTGCAATCGCTTTAATAAAAATGACTACTAATGAAAATATACCATTGTTATGATATATAACAATATTATAATTATTAATATTTAATACAATATTTAATATATTAAAACTTAATAAGAAATGTGTAGAATGACAATTAATTTAATATAATATAATATCAATAATATGAAAATTATAAAAATAATTAGGAATATATGTATATATTTATATATATTTATATATTTATATATATATATATATATATATATATATATATTTATATATAATATCATATATACTACATGTATATAGATTCAAGATAACCTAAAGAAACTAAAATAATTATATGAATTCATCGGAAATATTTGGTAATAGCGAAACCTCACACCCAAGAGCAACTATAGTAATTATCGGCTCATAACGTATAACAATAGATATTAGACAATTATAACAATTAAATTAGGTTCAATATTATTTATTGTACATATCGATTAATATGGAAAAGTTATTATTCGGTGTATTGGTTAAAGATTAAAGATTAAAAATTACACGAACATTGGGCAGGGAACAAAGATTAATACTAGTCGGATAACATACATATTATAATAATTAATTTTGTTATTTACGTTATATATGGTTATAAGATTACAATTAATAGTTATATATATATATATATATATATATATATATATATATATGATTTATTTGCAATGATATGTATATTTATAACTATAGATTTATGATTTAAAACTAATGATATAATATAATATGCATTAATATGATTTTCCAGTAGGAATAAAATAAGTTAAAAAGATATCTTTTTAACTCATTATATACATATGTATTTAACTTGTTTTCTTAAGTTAAGCCTAATATTATAGATATGTTTAATTATAATTAATAAGTTATACCTTATCAATAATACCCTTTCCTATAAATTTCTATGAACTACCAACCTCCATATCATAGTTATAAATTGATAACTATAATAGAATAATGCTATAAATGTATAATTTAGATGAATATAATTACGACACTTTCTCACTTTCTTTCATAATATCATGAATCATAAACAAAGCAGTTGGTTCGCATGATTATGTTATTTATTATTATTATTTTATGAGAAACTAGACAATTATTATGGAATATTCTATATCATATATTAATTCAGAATTCATAATACCTTTATGATGATTTACAATAATTAGATAATTACTACGATAATAAATAATAATATGTATAATTATATAATTTTACTTAGAAAACATTACATGGATATTTTTAAAATTAATGTTGCCAATTGTGAATTAATAATTACTGAATAATATTGTGTTTTTTTATACAGATAATATATACATAATTTGAATTATATTTATATCATTTATTATATTATATTATGTTCTTAAATCAATATAATAGGTAAATATATTGAATATGATAATCGATTTAACAATTAATATCTAATGATAATGATTATATTATTATTGATTGATATTATTATATTATCATATTAGCATATCATTATATTATCAAGTGATGTTAATTTAACATTAATAATGAATAGAATAACATGAAGATATAATATAAATTCTTCTTATTTGAATTTAATACAATTTCTTAACCTATAGGTTATATCTACATTCTTAACCTATAGGTTATGTATACATTCTTAACCTATATGTTATATCTACATTCTTAACCTATATGTTATATCTACATTCTTAACCTATAGGTTATATCTACATTCTTAACCTATAGGTTATATCTACATTCTTAACCTATAGGTTATATCTACATTCTTAATCTATAGGTTATATCTACATTCTTAACCTATAGGTTATGTCTACATTATTAACCTATAGGTTATGTCTACATTATTAACCTATAGGTTATATCTACATTCTTAACCTATAGGTTATATCTACATTCTTAACCTATAGGTTATATCTACATTCTTAGCCTATATGTTATATCTACATTCTTAACCTATAGGTTATATCTACATTCTTAACCTATAGGTTATATCTACATTCTTAACCTATAGGTTATATCTACATTATTAACCTATAGGTTATATCTACATTCTAAACCTATAGGTTATATCTACATTATTAACCTATATATTATATCTACATTATTAACCTAAAGGTTATATCTACATTCTTAACCTATAGGTTATATCTACATTATTAACCTATAGGTTATATCTACATTCTTAACCTATAGGTTATATCTACATTATTAACCTATAGGTTATATCTACATTATTAACCTATAGGTTATATCTACATTATTAACCTATAGGTTATATCTACATTCTTAACCTATAGGTTATATCTACATTATTAACCTATATATTATATCTATATTATTAACCTAAAGGTTATATCTACATTCTTAACCTATAGGTTATATTTACATTCTTAACCTATAGGTGATATCTACATTATTAACCTATAGGTTATATCCACAATCTTAATCTATATGTTATATCTACATTTTTAACCTATAGGTTATATCTACATTCTAAACCTAAAGGTTATATCTACATTATTAACCTATAGGTTATATCTACATTCTTAACCCATAGGTTATATCTACGTTCTTAACCTATATGTTATATCTACATTCCAATATATGTTAATCATATAAGTACACTTTTTATTATTCACATAATTATTAATTTCAATGGTGTATTTACTGATAATTTATTTATATAAACTTTAAATATATATTTATATTAAATTCTAGATACACTTTATATTAAAAATCACTTGAATATATATGTAGATATATATAAAGTTATTATTATACAAATATCTACAAATTATACAGAATCATCTAAATAGAAAATATAATATAATAATTCAAATAATTCATTATAATTGATCTGCTTTTCTTATTTGTATTTATATATATATATATATATATATATATATATATATATATATCTATATATATATATATATATATATATATATATTAATCATAATATTTGAGAATTTTTTTTTATTTTAGTTTATTCGTCAACTTCTAAATTTAATATTGATAATACGATATTATAACTTAATATATTATAGGTCATACTTATAATTAGATTTAAATCATTAGTAGAATACCTTATAATTAAGCAAATACCTAATATATAATAGCTAATGTCAAAATACTGCACCAGTTTAAATAATAATCTGCGATATTAAACTGTGATTATTTAATTCATCAACAATATAAGCAACATTTATAGATTATTTAAAATGATTTAACATGTATAACTTCATGCCTAATCTTATTTTGCTTCAATTAATATGATTACTCGATATGTTATTCAATATTGTATTAAACTTAATAACAACTTAATTACGATAAAGTACATTATATTATATATATATATATATATATATATATAATATAGGCTTTCTTGCATAAGTTGTTCGTTATACACAAACCTTCTTACTTTATATTTCGAAATAAGGAGGGAATATTTAATAATGGGATTAATTTAATTAATTATTTTCACATTTGAATACCAATCACATTAATTTACCAATCTTTATGTTTCTATAAGAAAATTTTAATTTCAATTTATAAAATTCGAATTGAAAAGACATTTTTTCATCATCAGGTAATTCTTGTTATCAAAATTATTGCAGTTATAAATATAGTTATACAAAGTTAATAACTATAATGAATACATTATTGTATATGTATACAAATTAGTGATATGAGTACAATTTACAAATATTATAATAATAACACATGTATCTGGAAGTATATTTCCAGGGGATAATTTATGAATATTCATTCTCATTTTTTCTATTGACCTCTATACCTAAAAATGGGCAAGTTATATATTTTATTGCATACCATTATCGTATCTATTAATGTTAATTTGGTTTAATACTGATAATATACAGTAATATAGTTGTACACTGTACACTGTACGAGGTACAATGTATGTTTAGGAATACATTATATATATGGAATATATACACATACTTATATGCTATAACACTTTCATAACGATTTTTTGAGATATATCAAATCATTTCAATAATGTACAATGTAAACTATATAGGTTATATCTATATTATATTATACATTGTACTGTATACCTTGAGTATAATATGAATTATAAATATTATAGTAGTTTGAATTTTGAAGTTAAAACAGGATACAGTATAATTATAAATTATATACACATATTATAAACTTATATTACATTATATATATATATAATGTAAAAATAAAATCTAAATATACATTTTAGTATATATTATATACTATATAGTACTGCAAATCAGTATAGCATGTAAATACTTGGTTTTTATTGTTGGCCAATTGCCAATATACAAAACGTATGTATGTATATATATTGTATACATAAAATATATATATATAATATATTATTTATAGAAATACAGTGTGTATTTTTAATATGGCAACACGTAGTCCTTATGACGTCAGTATCTATGAAAATGGATTTATTGACGCACCCCTTCACACGTGATATTTTCTAACCAATGGAAATATTTTATTTTATTGATCTAAACAACGCCTTTTAATATAAATATTTAAAAAATAAATATAAAAATTTAAGTTTTTTTTCAAGTTCTCATTTATACAATACCGAATTCACATAATCGTTTATCATTTGGTGATGCATATAGTTTCCGTAAGTATACTGTAAAAATAAAAAATAATTTGCTTTAATTATATATAATAATTTACTGAATATTTTTACAAATTACTTTAATGTATTATTTTATTACAATATTTAATTTTAATTTATCATGATTATATTATATTATAATATTATTAAATTAAAATTTATTATAATTATATTATATATTGAAATATCACTTATAATATATAAATATATATTTTAAAAATTGTTATTATTTTATTTATCTATTAATAATATTTATCTATTAATAATATTTTATATAAATATATAATTATCAGTAAATATACAATATTATAATTTTTATAATTATCAGTAAATATCACAATATTATAATTTTTATTAAATAATTTGTTATATAACAAAGTATATTATTACATACATAATTTAATAATGTGCATATACTTGGGTTTTAAAATTTAGATATTTTACCAACTCTCATTATTTTATACTGTATATTATAAGTTTTATAAAGAAACATGTAATAAATACAATTGGTGTTACATACGTGATATAATGATTTGTTAAACATGTTAACTTTTAAATTAAGTGTTGTATTATAAAATAATTATATATTTATATAAAAAATATTATATTAATTATATTAATACAACAATTAGTCATTAATGTATACAATATTTAATTTTAAAATAAAAATTGCATATTAAAAAACTAGTACTCTAAATATAAATTAAATAACAATAATAATGAATGTATAATATATCTTGTATACATATATTCATAATATTCTAATGACTCAAATAATATTGATTTCATCTTATTCTTATTTTTGTATACAATTCAAAGTATTTTAACAAAAATATTCATCATTTATTTTCTCATTATTCATGAAACAATCCAAATAATGTAATTGTTTGAATTTCATAATTTCTTTTATATTATTAGACATAAATGGGTTTCCACTGCATTATACAGTATTATGTTTCCAGGTAGATATAATTATATTGATATATATTGATATAAAAATGATATGCATTATACAATTTTATAGTATAAAATAAATATATTTATATTTATAATATATTACTTATATGACACTAAATACCTGGATTATATGAAGGTTTTGCAAAAAAATTTTGCAATCTATTTTGTTGTTAAATTCTAAATATAAGACAATATACATAATTTGTATTTAAAATATCTTTATTTCGTTTTAAGTATACTTAATATATTTAAATTTATAATAATTACATTATTTGATTATCATTAATTAAATGTTACAAATAATTGAAAATAAATTATGTAAATCAAAAAATAACATTGCCTGGTTGTTGCTGATGTAATATAATTAGACCAAAATGTATTATTTCCATCAAAGCCAACAAAGTTTGTTTGTTAAAATATATTGGCTTAAAAAATATAGTGTTTATATTTTATTTAAATAATTAAATAATTGTTATATCATATGGCTATCAAGATCTTTATATGATAAAAAACCCAATAAACTAGATGATATTATAAATTCTTATATAATTATTTTAAACAAAATATAATTATAATATAATAAAAGAATGTAAATAGAATATACTTGTATTATATAACAAAAAAACTAAATGACTTAATGGATGTTTTCCTAGTATCATAAAATAACCCAGACATTTAAATATATATATATATATATATATATATTATTTTTGATTTTTGTTAGAAGATCAAAGGATTTTACAAACATATTAGATCATTGTTTCCTGGGATCCCTGCAAGGCAGTGATCTAAGAATTATGTAAATGTCTTATATAATATTGTGTATATAATAATTATAATGAAATACATATTAATATTAATATCATGACTAACAAGTATATAATTATAATAAGAAATGTTTCAAATTTAAATAAATTAAATATTTTTAAAAAATAAATTTAGAATAACATTTTCATATGTTCAATATATTTATTAATCTTATGTAATTAATTTTTCGCCATTGACTTTAATTATATGATTAAAAATAATAATTAAAACATGTTTATGAGTTGTTGTCATTGCCCTAGTATTTATTTTATTGATTATCTGTAAGTTGTCATTAGCTTAGGGTCATATACTTGCCATATATGATGTACAGTGTACAATGTACATTGTACAATGTACCTGTACAATTCTTAACATAATTTCAATTCACTAAACTTGCTGCTATTCCTAACACATTAGTAATTTTGACCTCCAAACCTACATTTATTATTCTGTTATATTAAATCAAAAATTTGTAAAGTATTTTTATATAAGTGTCTATAGATCATAATATCAATGATACATTGCTAATAATTTATATTGTACATTTAAACTTTAAAAGGTCATAGTTTAAAAAGTAGAAAGTTGTGAAAAAAGTTGTAAATATATATATAGATAAAAAGAAATTCATTTAAATTCAATACTTAATGCTATATGTATATAATATAATATATTTGTATGTGTATTAAATGAATAATTTTTAGAAATGAAATTCAATGAATGATTATATGACTACTCTCTAAGGGCTTTGATTTAAATCCCTACTTTAAAAAACATACAATACACCATCCTACAATTAATATATTAATATGTATACCTCTATAAGTTCATAGGGCATATAGAAAAGTTCTAATGATTATTTGTATCTTGTATAATGATTATTAACAAAGATCAATGATCTATAGATCATTTACATTATTGTCATTTAAAGTAGAAAGTTAATATATCATATTTGATCACCATTCTAAGAACTTTAAATGCATTGCACTATGTCCCAATGATCTACTTTTTAGAGTCTTTTATCTAGTCTTTGTTTGGTAATTTGACACTTTTAGTGTTATAATATTCATATATATTTATAAGTATATTATAAGCTTAATAACTCAAGTGGTTTTTTATATCTAGTTCTTAAATAGGCTTAAAAATACTAAAAGGGTTGAAGGTTGTATTTTTTATAATGTTGTTTACCCTTTAAACTGTGTATAGTAAAAAACCCCTGAGAATATCAAACTGATCTAAATTCTTATACATTGAATATTATTTCCTTGTATTTCCTTGTATTATTGCTTGTATATATAATATTATTAATATTCTATATTGATATTGAATATAACTAATGCATTTTAATATATATGTACAGAATATCATACAAACTCAGCATACCAGTGATGTAATTGTTTTGTAAAATCCTTTGAGTAATAATAACTGGATAATATAACTGGATATTAAATATAAATAAATATACATATATATAACCAGAAAATAGATTGATGTAATATTTTGTAAAATCTTTTGATATGTTCACAAAAATAAAAAATAATATAAAAGAAATTATGCAATGTAAAAAATGAAATAACCTGGATTATTTACTGGATTGTTTCTGGGTATATATATATATATATATATATATATTCATTTTCTGGTTTCCCATATCTAGGTCAATGAATTTTTTGCATTATATTTCTGTTATATTATTTTTTATTATTGATTTTTTATTTATTTTATATATTTTACACAATCACAAAACCTATTGAATTAGATATTTTCAATCTAATAATGTGTCTTATATTAATTTTATAAGCTTTTTCTTTTATCAATTTTATGTATTACAAATAAGATGCATTTTTTGTTATTGCCTCCATTTAATGTTAATATTACTTTCTATTTATTACACACTTCAAATATTTGTATATCTTACTTTACATTTATATTGAAATAGTTCTTTTTATTTATTTTCCATTTAGTATTCATATTTAGGCATGGATATATATATATATATATATATATATATATATATACAATATATTATTCTATTATGGTATTTTAATATGTATTATTGTCAGAACTATTATACACTGTGCAATGCAATCATATATGCTCACATAAAGTTTATATACATAATATAGTTTATAGGATATCCTATATTTTATTTATTGTATGCATGTTTAATGTAAAATCCAGTACTTTTCGGTGCAGTTGAATGCCCTACCCTGCCCTACCCTGGTGTTTACATCAAAGTATTACCACATCTTTTACAAACATCATTTACAAACATCGTCTTCTACCCCATTTCACATAGTAGACATTTTTTTACCCAATTATATTATAAATCTATATATATATCTATGCACATATTAAATTAGATATTTTAAATGTAATAATTATTTGTTTTATATTATCTTTATATGATTTTTCTATTATGTAATACAAATATAAATATACTAACATATTAACAAATATGTTGACATACTTGAAACATTTTTATTTCTTACCTTACATTTATATAATAAATATAAATTTAAATATTTATTTTTATTTATTTTCCATTTAGTATTCATATTTAGATAGCGATATAAATATCCCAGACTATATTTATATATATATATATATATATTTATATATATATTATATTTTATTGAAATATGTCTTATTGTCAAAACTATTATACAATTATATCTGCGTATATAATGTGTGTGCATAGTATATAGTTTTCAGTCTACCCCATATTTTAACCACGGTTTGACCATTCATTATATACATGTGTTAACGTATAATACATTACTTTTTGATGCAGTTGAATGCCCTATCGGTGTTTACATCAACGTAAAGTACATCATTTACAAACATGTCCATCTACCTCAATGCGCATAGTAGACATTTGTTTACCCAATTATATTATCAATATATATCAGGTAATTAGTACACAATATATATATATATATATATATATATATATATATATAGCCTTTTCATAGTACGTTACATTTATACTTAAATATCGTTGGTGACCCAATGCATCAAACTAATTTGATTCTTTATCATTTGTGAACCATTAGTGACTGAAATCGAGACAAAAAGCCCCCATCGTCTATAATGTTAAGATGGTTTGCGTGAATGTTCAACCTATTTCTAAGCCGCCATGAAAGTATATTTTAATATCGTACTAGCATAGATGTCGGATTACTGTTTCTTTGACATTGACCTGCTTTGGCTGAGTATTTATTAGTAATAATAATACTTACAAGTCAGGGGGTTTTCGTGTCTAGGCCTATATGATTACATACTAAGCATTTATAGCGGTCTGTGTATTATGAGTCTAATGGTGTATGTTTGTTTGTGAATATCTCAATAACACTCATGCTGGCAAGTTCTTCATATAGACATCAAATTAGAATTCCACGTTGCCAATTTTACTTAAACCGGTATATAAACTTGTTTTTCCATTATATTGTTTACAGTTATGATATATTAGTTATAAGAAGAGAATAAAAACAAAATAACTCTCCCTCTCCCTCTCCCTCTCCCTCTCCCTCTCCCTCTCCCTCTCCCTCTCCCTCTCCCTCTCCCTCTCCCTCTCCCTCTCCCTCTCCCTCTCCCTCTCCCTCTCCCTCTCCCTCTCCCTCTCCCTCTCCCTCTCCCTCTCCCTCTCCCTCTCCCTCTCCCTCTCCCTCTCCCTCTCCCTCTCCCTCTCCCTCTCCCTCTCCCTCTCCCTCTCCCTCTCCCTCTCCCTCTCCCTCTCCCTCTCCCTCTCCCTCTCCCTCTCCCTCTCCCTCTCCCTCTCCCTCTCCCTCTCCCTCTCCCTCTCCCTCTCCCACTCCCTCTCCCTCTCCCTCTCCCACTCCCACTCCCACTCCCACTCCCTCGCCATCTCCCACTCCCACTCCCACTCCCACTCCCTCGCCATCTCCCTCGCCATCTCCCTCTCCCACTCCCACTCCCACTCCCTCGCCATCTCCCTCTCCCTCTCCCTCTCCCTCTCCCTCTCCCTCTCCCTCTCCCTCTCCCTCTCCCTCTCCCTCTCCCTCTCCCTCTCCCTCTCCCTCTCCCTCTCCCTCTCCCTCTCCCTCTCCCTCTCTCTCTCTCTCCCTCTCCCTCTCCCTCTCCCTCTCCCTCTCCCTCTCCCTCTCCCTCTCCCTCTCCCTCTCCCGCTCCCGCTCCCTCTCCCTCTCCCGCTCCCTCTCCCTCTCCCTCTCCCTCTCCCTCTCCCTCTCCCTCTCCCTCTCCCTCTCCCTCTCCCTCTCCCTCTCCCTCTCCCTCTCCCTCTCCCTCTCCCTCTCCCACTCCCTCTCCCTCTCCCTCTCCCTCTCCCTCTCACTCTCCCACTCCCTCGCCATCTCCCTCTCCCTCTCTCTTGACAGTTAACTAATAGGATAAATATCTAATTATCCAGCCTCCACCCATGATACTTCATATAAGTGGTCTATAAAGTTTTTATACACATATATATGAACATATGGGTGTGCAACTTATATAAATATGTACACTTATTGCATATCTGTTGAAAATCTATTTTTAGCACAGACTTCACTAATGATATACCCTATTTTCGTGAACTGTGACCTGCGAAACTGTGACCACGCAAATAACTCGTGCTAGCGACCTGTGTTTATGATAAAGCATTATATCTCAAAAATGCACAAAACAACTACAGCCTTCGCGTATACATTAACGTGTCTCCATGTGTTTACATGCAGAAATGTTTAAATCCTAGACACGCCCACCATCAATAAATACACCTCTTTTTTCAACTCTTATATTTATACTTCTCGCCTTATGCTTGATACCAAACTAATGATTTATAATTATATTACTAGTAAACTATGAAACTAGTACAATTCACATTGTTACGGATGGTATGATATAAATTTAAGTTTTTATTAGCGTATAATAATTTATTAATTATATACTTATTAATATATATTATTATTAATATATACTTACTGTTATTCGGAGAGTTCATTTTGATTCAATATTTGAAATTTAATTTATGACTTAATACCATTCTACTGAATCATATCTTCAGACTGTTAATTTATATATATATATAAATATATATACATATATTATGTTAATATATTATATTATTAAGACATCTTTTATATGGTTACTATATTTTCATATTATTTACAAATTATATTTATTATTTAGCAAATCCAAAGATTCAACCGAACGGATGCTAGTTTGAGAAAAGCTCCAACAATTGCAACTTCAGGCTACCTTTGAACATTTAACTACCAACTTTTATTGAAATATATAGAGGTATTAATAACTGCTAAAATAAATTCATATCTAAACATCAAATCATTTAAATATATATTTATAGTTCGAATCATAATAACTCATCTTATTTATTTTATAATCATGATTTATATAATATACTTCTTTCATCAATATTATGATTACTAATATGGATACAGATCTTTCATCATCCGAGAGATGGGAACCATGTTATTAGCTACTTCTCCAGATGCCATCTTCCCTTTAGAATTCCTAAATCCCATAAGTGAAGAACAGGGAAATACAGATTATAGGTAAATTAGGATTTAATTTTTAATACAATCTTACATTTACTTTATTATTTACTCTTTTAAAATTTGATTTGTTTTTGATAATTATTATTCTATGTATAAATAGATTATTAATTCATACTTTAGCTTTGTTAGCTAATTTAATAAAACTATTTTTTTAAATATTTTTGAACTTTTATATAAATAGCACATTTCATTTTTTGATTTCAATTTAAAATATTTTACCGCTAATTTAATTCAGTTAGATATTATTTCTATATCTAGCACAATTGTCAATTATTTAAAAAATGTAGTAAATATTATTTAACAATATTTGATTACTATTTAAGACTTTCATCTTTATAATATCATTAAATAAATACCAAATATAAACTATACCGAATATTATACAGTAATACATTTTAATACATTTTAATAGATATGCACTGGGCTTCTGTTTTACTAGATTAAGCTTATCGCGACCATTAATCTTCCATCAATACAATAGCGGTATTGTAATCGGTGACTACGATGTACGTGTGAGACTGGACCGAGCCCTGTCATCCGGAACATTCGGTCAAGTGTATTCGGCGACTCTACTCGCCGATCAAGATGGCCGCTATTGCCATGACGACGGCGACGATGACAATTACCGCACTGCTTGCAAAGTCGCAGTTAAACTTGAACCCAAGTTTGGCCCGGATCAACTCCTACACGAAGGTACTATTGTGCTACCCCTACAGCATATCTTAAGTCTCTCTCTATTGTCGCTTAAGAGCATTCTACGTCTAGTGATAGATTGACTAAATACTGTGATAGCTATCTAAACACCTCGATAAGCCCCACAATACCACAATTTATGCAAATCAATTGTGTCACATTTGGTATAATATAATAATGTTGGAGTATAATAAATAATATAATAATGAGAAGTTATTTTATGAGTGTGTATTTTATTGATTAATCACCTGCATCTATACAAAAACTGTAAATCTTTCATAACATGCAGTTATTAAATGATGTCCAGGCACTACTGTAACTGTATTCAGATATAAACTACCACCACTTTATATATGCTTTTTGTAGACCATAATATTATAGGCTTTGAGAAATTCCTTTCAACTATTTATATTCATTGTATTATAAAATCTAAATGTGCTGTAGTTTAGAGATGGGTATTGGGTGATTGTCTATGTGTTAGTAACAACCACTGGATGGAGTAGTGTACAGTTCTCATATCAAGGACACATTTCTAAAAACGAATTATTTTATTAATGCTCTTATAATTATACTAATCATTCCTAATGACACCTATACTATCCTAATGCCCAGGTAGTGTAAGTTTCAGTACTATAAATACATTATATTACAATAGTCTATTTATGTTAATCATGCTCCTCGATTAACAATCCCCACAATAGACATTGATAGACACAATAGACACAATAGACATTGATAATAGGCGTTTTGTAGATTCTATATATAATGATTCATTTATCATGTAGGCGGAGTTTACAGGAAGTTGGAAGGTGGTCCAGGCATTGCCCAGCTCTACTGGTTCGGTATGAATGCAAGGTACGGTGTCAACGCAATGGTTAGTTAAATTAACAGCAGTCGGCTTAATTGGTGGAGTAATTAGCAGTCGACCAATTAACTGCCCCACCAATAGAATTGTATGTATTAAATGACCAACATAGAATTGTATGTATTAAATGACCAACATAGAATTGTATGTATTAAATGACCAACATAGAATTGTATGTATTAAATGACCAACATAGAATTGTATGGATTAAATATAATTATATATGCCCAAAAATTTCTTACCATATTTACTTTTTAAAGTCATTCAACATAGATGATACACTCCTCTTTTTACATATATTACTTCACTCCTCACCCTAAACATATCCTCCGACATAACCCAAATACCATCCCTAACTTCACCTGTACATTATCATCGCCGTATTGGAAAACTCCCTTGCATCAGGCTTCGTCTACAGGTGTGTACTTTACTCGGAGACTCACTGTACGATAAGTACACGGCTTGCGGCCAAAAGTTCTCGCTGCACACCTGCCTCCAACTGCTTGACCAGATGCTGACCACCCTACAGTATGTCCACGACCAGGGCATTATTCACCGCGACATCTCGCCCAACAACTGGCTTATGGGAAGTCCACCAAATCAATCCAGGTAAGAGTTAACCCGCTGGAGTTTATAGATCAATGATTATATAACTACTCAATAAAAAGTGAGTGATTAATTATCAATGATAATAAAATAAAATACAATTAATACTATAATTACTTAATTTAAACTAACTTTACTTAATACCCAAAAAAATAGATGATATAACTATTAAACAAACTATTATATTACAATTATATAATTATTTTAAATAAAAAATAAAGATAATAAATTTATAAAGAAAATAAAATGTATTTTACTCAAAAAAGTTAAATTACCTGGATGATTTTCTCAATTTGTTTAATATTTATAAACTAATATATATAACTAATATAATAATCCTGTAAACCATCCAGGTAATTTTAGTTTTTTTTATATAATTAAATCTAAAAATATATTTTATTTGTATTTATATGTGGTTTATTTTAATTTTAATTCATTGTATAAGATTTCATGGTAGTTACATAATCTGGTTATAGAGTATCCCAGCAAACAATCCAGGTAATTTCAATTATATTCTTTTTAATTTTTATGAACACATCAAAGGATTTTACGAAGTATTACATTTGTACGCTGTTTTCTGGGATATTATAATATAATCACTGATTATAATTATTAATTATAATTACTATGGATATTTAGATCTACATTTTCAAATCATCAAAATATTTTCTACATCTATAACATGAACATGCATATTCAATTAGATAATACAATGTGTAAATAGAACCAAATTTTCTTAGTTTCTATATTTATTGTTTAAACATTAAAACCTAATTCTCAAACTCTCTCTCTCCTTCGACAATACAGACTATACTTAGTAGATTTCGGACTCTCGAAACGTTTCGACAACGGACCTCGCTTCATGCCGGGGTCCCATAGGAGCCGCGACTTTAAGGTCACTAGACCCGTAGTCGGTACCATGCGTTTCGCAAGTGTACCATCCCATCGCGGAGAGACTGCAGCGAGGAGGGACGATATGGAAGCAATAGGTCGGTGTTTAGCCCGGGTTGAGGGGAGATAACACCTTGTTTAACCTTGAGGGAAGAGCAGTATCGAGGAGAAATGATGTGCAAACTCACCTTTTCTACATTATTTAAACAGGTCTAACTCTTTCCTACCGACATTATTAACCCTAATAAACCCCATCCTACTGCACTCAAATCACGTAGTTCACTACAGACTATAGAATTGTTTCCCTAGCAAAGTGTTCCTCCTGACTTCACCCCATGCTCTTAACCACATCCCTTCTGACTGCCATTCCTGACTTCTAATTGTTCTAATTGCACTTGATTCAGGCTACCTGCTCGTCTACCTCCTTAAAGGCCGTCTTCCCTGGCAAGGTCTTCTGGCCGATACTGCCATTGAGAAATTCTCTCTGATTGCTGAAAGGAAATGCATTACCTCACCCGTTGACTTGTGCTCCGGCCTGCCAAATGAGTTTGCCTCGTACGTAGGTTGGTGTCGAGTAGTACGTCGAATCTTGGTATTAAAAATAGATAATTGCATCTATTGTATAATATAATAAAAAAACACGAACGAATAACATTTATGTGAATTGTTTAGATTTTTTTACAAACGTGATTAATTCTTTTCTGTATATTATTTACTGTATTTATATTATTACTTTCACTCGTCTAATGAATCATTAGGAATAAGCGTTTTCCTATTATTACTAGATTATACAAGATCACTACGCCAATACGACATTCCTGATTACGAATCAATTAAGGAAATATTTCGAAATTTAGCCGAAAGAAAAGGATTATGGTTATTATGAATTTGAATTATTATTTAAATTGTGCAATTTAATTAGTGAAATTATTTTTTTTTAAATATGACTTTTTACTAATAGTTATAATGGCAAATATGATTGGTCAGAAAAACAGGCCGAAAAAATTAAAGCTTGTCCTAACACTAGGAATATTTCCGGTGATTCCGGAATAGCAGATATGTTCAGCATGACATGATCTTTCATGCAACCTTTATTAGATTTCTTATACATCCAACAACAGTAATAATCTAGTATTTTAGTTTACTAGATTCTAAGATATGTCAGAGTAAGTAATGATCTGCCGAATTAGTTCAATAGTGAAATTTCACCATCTATCATGCAATATATATATATTTACATTCTTTCTTATATGTATATAGGTATAATCCCGGTATCAGATTTAGATATTTACAGATAATTGTTCATTATTTAATGTCATAAATTCATTGTTATTGTGATATAGAGAAATATAGTATTTTTTTTAATTTGTTATTAAAATTTATTCATTATAATTTATAAAGATCTGTTATTTATTATAATATATTACATTTAGTTTTAAATTTAGTAAACTTAAATATCTCATAATATACATATTATATATATAAATTTATTATTAATTTTCTATTGTTAAGATTATTATTGTATTGTTAATTATTTTTCTAAACTACTTGAATTTCCGATCATTTTTATAATATTTTTAAATATAATAAATATTTTTTAATTTACTATTTTATTATATGTATATTGTATATGGGATAAATGTTTATGTAACTTATATAAATATTCTCTTAAATTAAACATCTAGATACTATAAAATATATTTGGTAGCCATAATCCGAATATCTGATTTATATATAAAACTAAAAATATTTATCATTACTTACAGTAATTATGAATATAAGAATTTAAACAATATACTATTAATATGTATATATAATTACAATGGACCTTCAAACAAAGTATAAAACCACACATCACTATCTCATATCATTAATACAAATTTAATTTATAAATAAAATAGAATGTATATTATAATTACTTGAGTTCAACTTAATACTCAAGTAAGAAGATGATGTAAATATTATACAATATAATACAATTATTTTAAATAACAATAACTGTAAAAATTTGATATAGTATATATATTCATAATTACTATATTTATATATATATAATATAATATAATAAATTATATATAATATAATGATCAGATAGGAGGACTTTAATATAAATTTAGGAAAAATACTTTCAATAAATATCAAGTAAGATATGTTATATAACACATTTTAAAAGTGGTTCCGAAAACATATTACTATTGATTATTAGATGTTTATATCATCTAATACGACTACCGAATTGATTTAATTAATTAGTAACCAGATTGTAAACTCACTGACATATAACACTAACATAACGATATAGGACAATATGATTGAATATATTCAATATATATTTATATATATATATATATATATTAGAAGAATAATCAATAAATTATAAAGATTTTAATGAGGGAGATATATAGTGAAAAGTATACCAATATATTAGGGTAATCCGAATGTATGGGTTTTTCCCTATATTATAGATTGTATCCATATATTTGTATCATTTTAGATTTATTTTGGTTAGTTTCATGATTAGATTGCGTTCAATTGGAATAATTGTAATATATATCGAATTGCTACATCCATATATATATAAAATTATAATATATTTATATAATATTATATAAATATATAGTAATATCCTAAACTATTAAACACCTGACACATGCAATTATAATTCGATAATGGATGCACGCATTCTTGTTTACATGAAAAATTAGAATAAATCGGCGTAACATGTAAATAATATGATTAATTAACAACGAATTCGCATTACCCGAGAATAATATTTGCTTTTGCAATCAGAAATATGTATTGCTATACATCACATTAATACTAAATGACGTAGGACACACAAATACTTTGTAGCCGTTTTCATAATAATGTTTTATTAGGATGAATTGTAGCCAAGTATACAATATTAATTGTATTATATAACGTACACATCTCACCATTCAGGTAATTTCACATTTTGCATTACATAATTTCTTTTATATGATATTGACTTGGTTACCTCGTCAAATGATTTTATACAATTATTATATCATTGGTATGTTGGGAAATGAAATTAACATATTATTTTATAATTCTAAATATAACTCGTATAGCTTATTATTGTCAATATAATATATATTTATCTTAAATGACTATCAAGATCATTTACATATTTGTATATAAGGGTATCATTTTTGTATATAAAATATATTTATTTCATTTATTTTATTTTATAAAAATAATTATTTAAAAATATTTATATAATTATATCATCGATTATGTTTGAGTAATAACCAAATACAGTGATTAAATAGTTTGATAAATTATCAAGTGCTAACAAAAATAATTTGTTATTAATTTGTTATTCTCTGGATAGTTTTCTGAGTGATTTATGGATGAATGTATATAAATCTGATTGATTAAGCTCATATGTATATGTTATATCCTGCATGTAGCTATATATTGACGTCACCGTATTTAAGTTAGAGAAACCAAATAATTGTGTTCATATTTTCTAGCATACGATTTTTCAATAAGATTTCAGTAAATAAAGATTATTTAAAAATTAGATACATATATTTAATTTTCACTTATAAATTATTATTTTAATAATATAATAATTTTTTAGTAAACCGTACTGTAATAATTCCACAAGTAAACATCAATTTAACATTTCTTAAAAACAATATATAAGAACATTTCAGATATTTTATGAAATTAATATTGATTTATTTTATATCAATCAACTACGATATTAATTTATATTATAAAAAACTAATATTGTTCTACAATAAGTATTTATATAGGTCTATATTTAAATAAGTATGTTAATATATATATATATATTTATATTAAAAAATTGACTATATTATAATATTATTTCCATTCTTAAAATCTATTTAGTTTGATACGTCACCAATTCCCAAAGGCGTATCTATGATATACTTGTCAACGAGATAGTTACATAATACTTCATATGATCGCAATACACACAATACGTTGGTTCTCGGGAATATATTATCGTCTACCTTTGCGCCTCGAATTGTGAATAAGGCGATATTCTCCTCCGCAGATATTTAAATCGCGACGCCCGCCACGTTATCCCCTCCTCCATCATATCGTATTCATTTAAGTTTCACATCATATTGTTGTAGATAACTCATTGATAAGTTACTACGGAAAATAACTGCGATTTACGTAATTCCAGCATTCCGTAGAATCGCTTAGGTTACACTGATTAGTGTACGCTGGTCTTCTAGAACCCTAGGCGTTGGTTTGCCCCACCTTTGCCCCACCTTTGACCCACCTTTGATTTACTTTATTGTTTATCAACCGTAGAAGTGATCATCATATTTGATCTCAATGAAAATTCATAAGTTTAGACTACTACTATTACTAATAGTAACAAAAGAAATGTATTCCATAATAATCTGAGTATTCACACTGAGGAAATTTAAATAATAGGATATTTTATATTTGAAATACATCGGATATGAATTCTTTAAATTCAAGATTACAAATAATTTATAGATTCCAATTGATCATCCTATCGCTACGAAATTCAACTGAGACATAGCAAATATCTCAACCAGGAATGAAGGGTGTTACGTTAACACTGTGTTTTCTACGCGCGGTGTTCTTGATATCGACCGTTTTCATTTCGCCGGATGTCGTAAGCTTCTTGAGACCTCGTCACCGCCATCACATCACACTACCGGATGTTTACAGCAATAGAGGAGATGTGAATATGGGCGGTATTTTCCGCTTCACCGAACATTTGTTGGTATATTGTCTCTATTTTCAAATGAGCATGATAGTATATGATGTAAAACTATTTGATTATCATATCAAAATCTTTCCATTATATATTCACTATATATATATTCAATATCTATATATATATATATATATATATATATATATATATATATATATATATATCACAGGAAAACAAATCAAACTATATATATTGTACATACATACACAAACAATCATACACTCATATCCCATCGCGTACATGTAGACATGCACAATGTGTAAACCTGGCATTACACATGTACCTATATAAATATAACCACAGCCCACAGCCATACACATGCAGATACTCCCACCCACCTGCATATAAACACAAATACATATGAACACAAATACATATAAACATAAGTACGTATACACGAACACCAACACACACAAATACACAAATACATACATTACACATCAACACCGAATACTAAAACGCACGCAAAAACTCACGTGTATATACTTATGCATATATATATATATATATATATATATATATATATATATATATACACATATATATATATATACATATATATATATATATATATATATATATATATATATATATATATATATATATGAGTGGGAATGTTTGCTTTTTTCGTCTATTTGTGTGTATAAAGAATTTATAGAATTGTAGTTCAAGTAATATTTATTACGCAAACACAGAAACGCGTGTGAAATATTTTCTCCTGCTAAATGTTTATAATTGAATACAAAATAGTTGTATTCTAAACCATATGCAATTGTGTTTTATATAGCTTGGTAATTTAATAAGTAACTTAAGTTCCCAGCAAATAGAGTTATGTAATAATTTTGTAAATTGTTTTTTTTTGTGGACCAATCAAAACATTTTGCAAGAATATTAAGTAACCTTGTTTACTGAGTTTGGGTTTGAAGTGTTAATTTAATCTCCAATACAAACTTTTGGATGATAAATTAACTTTCCTAAAAATCCCATAGGAAAATATGATGAATAATGTATAATACTTTATAATGATTAATATTAATATAAATAATGTATACTTAAATATA
>OZ038314.1:21370379-21423768 GCA_964035775.1 Osedax frankpressi | reverse complement strand
AGCACCGTAGATTATTAAATTTCATAGAAGTTCGTATGTAACTTCTATGGAATTTCTAAATATACGACTCCCAATTTCTATATTTAATTAGCCCGGAAGTTCCACTTAAAATGACAATATCACATGATTCATTGGATTATTATACACAAGTTAAAGTTACATAAACAAACTAATTATTTAATGTATTATTTGGTATGAAAAGTAATTTTTAGAGTTATTTGTTAAATTAGATTACTATAATTCAGTTTCCATCCATTGAATATATATATTAAATATATACATATGTGTAATATATATATATTTGTATATTATATAAAGTATTTGTTTTCGCAATTCTTTTAAATTAGTATTAGAATATTCAACGAAATTCAGTAATACATTGTAATTTTTAGCATTTCTAATTTGTAATTAATAGTGCATCCTAAACTAAGTTAAAAACCTCGTATTTGAAAAATCTAATAATTTATACTTACTGTTTGCTATTATTAATGCTAATAATAATAATAATAATGTTATTATTATTATTATTATTACTATTATTAATATTATTACTATTACTATTAGTAGTACTATTAATATTACTATTACTATTATTATTATTATTATTATTATTATTATTATTATTATTATTATTATTATTATTATTATTATTATTATTATTATTATTATTATTATTATTATTATTATTATTATTATTATTATTTTTATTATTATTATTATTATTATTATTATTATTATTATTATTATTATTATTATTTTTATTATTATTATTATTATTATTATTATTATAATGATAATAGATAATGATAATAGATAATGATAATAGATAATGATAATAGATAATGATAATAGATAATGATAATAGATAATGATAATATATAATGATAATAGATAATGATAATAGATAATGATAATAGATAATGATAATAGATAATGATAATAGATAATGATAATAGATAATGATAATAGATAATGATAATAGATAATGATAATAGATAATGATAATAGATAATGATAATAGATAATGATAATAGATAATGATAATAGATAATGATAATAGATAATGATAATAGATAATGATAATAGATAATGATAATAGATAATAGATAATAGATAATGATAATAGATAATGATAATAGATAATGATAATAGATAATGATAATAGATAATGATAATAGATAATGATAATAGATAATGATAATAGATAATGATAATAGATAATGATAATAGATAATGATAATAGATAATGATAATAGATAATGATAATAGATAATGATAATAGATAATGATAATAGATAATGATAATAGATAATGATAATAGATAATGATAATAGATAATGATAATAGATAATGATAATAGATAATGATAATAGATAATGATAATAGATAATGATAATAGATAATGATAATAGATAATGATAATAGATAATGATAATAGATAATGATAATAGATAATGATAATAGATAATGATAATAGATAATGATAATAGATAATGATAATAGATAATGATAATAGATAATGATAATAGATAATGATAATAGATAATGATAATAGATAATGATAATAGATAATGATAATAGATAATGATAATAGATAATGATAATAGATAATGATAATAGATAATGATAATAGATAATGATAATAGATAATGATAATAGATAATGATAATAGATAATGATAATAGATAATGATAATAGATAATGATAATAGATAATGATAATAGATAATGATAATAGATAATGATAATAGATAATGATAATAGATAATGATAATAGATAATGATAATAGATAATGATAATAGATAATGATAATAGATAATGATAATAGATAATGATAATAGATAATGATAATAGATAATGATAATAGATAATGATAATAGATAATGATAATAGATAATGATAATAGATAATGATAATAGATAATGATAATAGATAATGATAATAGATAATGATAATAGATAATGATAATAGATAATGATAATAGATAATGATAATAGATAATGATAATAGATAATGATAATAGATAATGATAATAGATAATGATAATAGATAATGATAATAGATAATGATAATAGATAATGATAATAGATAATGATAATAGATAATGATAATAGATAATGATAATAGATAATGATAATAGATAATGATAATAGATAATGATAATAGATAATGATAATAGATAATGATAATAGATAATGATAATAGATAATGATAATAGATAATGATAATAGATAATGATAATAGATAATGATAATAGATAATGATAATAGATAATGATAATAGATAATGATAATAGATAATGATAATAGATAATGATAATAGATAATGATAATAGATAATGATAATAGATAATGATAATAGATAATGATAATAGATAATGATAATAGATAATGATAATAGATAATGATAATAGATAATGATAATAGATAATGATAATAGATAATGATAATAGATAATGATAATAGATAATGATAATAGATAATGATAATAGATAATGATAATAGATAATGATAATAGATAATGATAATAGATAATGATAATAGATAATGATAATAGATAATGATAATAGATAATGATAATAGATAATGATAATAGATAATGATAATAGATAATGATAATAGATAATGATAATAGATAATGATAATAGATAATGATAATAGATAATGATAATAGATAATGATAATAGATAATGATAATAGATAATGATAATAGATAATGATAATAGATAATGATAATAGATAATGATAATAGATAATGATAATAGATAATGATAATAGATAATGATAATAGATAATGATAATAGATAATGATAATAGATAATGATAATAGATAATGATAATAGATAATGATAATAGATAATGATAATAGATAATGATAATAGATAATGATAATAGATAATGATAATAGATAATGATAATAGATAATGATAATAGATAATGATAATAGATAATGATAATAGATAATGATAATAGATAATGATAATAGATAATGATAATAGATAATGATAATAGATAATGATAATAGATAATGATAATAGATAATGATAATAGATAATGATAATAGATAATGATAATAGATAATGATAATAGATAATGATAATAGATAATGATAATAGATAATGATAATAGATAATGATAATAGATAATGATAATAGATAATGATAATAGATAATGATAATAGATAATGATAATAGATAATGATAATAGATAATGATAATAGATAATGATAATAGATAATGATAATAGATAATGATAATAGATAATGATAATAGATAATGATAATAGATAATGATAATAGATAATGATAATAGATAATGATAATAGATAATGATAATAGATAATGATAATAGATAATGATAATAGATAATGATAATAGATAATGATAATAGATAATGATAATAGATAATGATAATAGATAATGATAATAGATAATGATAATAGATAATGATAATAGATAATGATAATAGATAATGATAATAGATAATGATAATAGATAATAGATAATGATAATAGATATTGATAATAGATAATGATAATAAATAATGATAATAGATCATTATAATGACAATAGATAATTAAATAACAGATAACAGGCACTATTATAGTCCGCTATTAATTTAATTATAATAAACTAATTTATTTGCGATTCTTTGTTTATACACTTTTTTATAATACTCCAACAAAACCATTCCCTCTATTTTATATATCCTGCGCACCTGAACATTCTTTCAGTTGGAGAAGAAGAATAAGTATACCTACTTCGAAAGAACTGTACCGCCCGACTACTATCAAGCCAGGGCCATCGTTGACCTACTGGTCAAGTACAACTGGACGTTTGTGGCCGTATTATACTCGGCAGATGCATATGGAACACGCGGAGCTGAGGTAGACTATGACATAAGTATTACGAATTAAACAAATTGAGTAACTTCTATCAAATCAAGAATTGCGATTTGTTAATATATTTCATATACTATTTAAGCAATCTCGTTACTTGTTGTTTATATTTAATTATTAGTATTGTTAATAATCAATCTAATTATGTACAGAGCATTAATTACCATTATTGATAACTTGTAAAACAACTCATTATATAGTAATATGCCATTTTCACAATAACTACGCATATCTACAACACATTGCATTTCCTACGTATATATTCAATGAATTCCTCACCGAGGTATTATTTCAATACTTTTTATTTTAACAGTTAGTTTCTCGATTACATAATATGTTTCCTTGATATCTCAATTCTTTTTTATTTTATAAATTCGTAATCGTACAACTAACCATCTTAATATTCATTTCTTACAATTAAATCCGTTCGTCTATTATGATTAGATAACACAACATAATACATACCTGGATCGACAAAAAAAAACAAATATAACTCGTTTCAATACACGATATGTCTTCTTTAAGCTAATATTTGCATGTTGCTACTATTTATTGCCCATCCATTCAAATGTTTACTCAACTTCCAATGATTTCAACTAAAATATAAATATCATTATAATTTCACTTTTTCTACAAACACCTAAACTAATAACTTATTATCCCTTAGCGGGTTGTGGAGTTAGCCGGAGACCAAGGGGTTTGCGTTCAGTTGTCGCAAGCATTCGTTTCGTCTAGTACTTCCGGTCAGTACCGCAAAGTTGTTACGCGGCTATCCCGTGACACCCGTGTCAAGGTCATCATATTGTTTTCGGACGTTAGTTGCACAACTAGCAGCCGCCGTTGTAGTATTATGTATTTTAAATGTAATCCAACGGTAGACAATCACGTATGCAATAGTTTTCACAATGCGTTATGTATTATGTAATTAAACTAGCTATATAATACACTAGAGTTTCAATATAGTTAATTGTGTAATATTCAACCAAAATCAATTTCTGTGTAATTTTGTAAGATATGTTTGTAGATATTTTAATTTCAAGCAATATTACAAAAGTTATCGGAGGCAACGACTTTTGTTGAAGTTATATAATATTACAATAAGAAATATAATAGGTATAATGTAGATACATAATCAAGACACCTATTAGATATTGCATATATATATTATATGTAATACTCTGTACAACATATAATTCACTTTATGTAACACTATACTTAGGATACCCGTAATTGAAATGTAAATGATGTCAGATATCTTATTACGAATTACAATAAATATAATACTAGATTTTGGTAAGAACTTTATTATTTAGACTATTTGTTAGTAAATTACAAAAGTATCTTTTTATTTCATATTTGTATTATTAGTCGGGATTTCCAATAATTGCATAACAAATAGCAATGTACTCACTTATTTAATAATTATTATTTATTTACCCACTAATATTTAGTGTACATTACATATATACTATTATAAATATTATATAATATATATATAATATTATTTCTGCGATCAATCGGAATATACATCAGGTAATATATCGAATTATCGCTAAGTATTAACCTAATAAAACATGTACTACCGAAGATGACTGATGCAGTAGGATTCCTAAAAGAACTTGAACAGCACCGTAAACAAGATTACATAATTATCGGCAGCGACGCTGTGAACCCTCGAAATCTTCACAATTTCGGAAGAATCTTAGATAATTCATTATTTATAGACGTGAGTTACAATAATATCAGCTCAATCCTTGTCATTCTTTCCCATTCTCCCTGTAATTCCTACATTTAGCAATTTAACACACGAACTTATAATTAAATATGTGTGACCAATTATTTTAATCTTAGAAATAATATATCAATCATCTTATGAATAAATATGTTGAGATTTCTAAATTTTAAATTAACCTCATCTAAACTCAATGCATGTGATTATAGTTAATAAATAATGGTTATACGATTTAAATTAACGTCAATATACATAATGGCACGAACCATATACTATTATCCCATTACTTCACAATTGTATATATTCATTATACGTTTATATAATTTTATATATATTTATATCGTTATATATTGGTTTAATATTGGTTTAATATACCTCTAATATACATTCAATAAACGTTTAATAACTATACTTTTAATACGTTTTCAGTTATTTTGGCACCGAATCAACGAGACATTCTACGAACATTACAAACAAATCAGATACGCGACTACGAATAATCCCTGGATGAAACGACTTTTCCAACAACAGTTTAACTGCAGGTCAGAGTTATTTCGTAACATGTTTAATTTTTAGTGTCAGTTATAATTAATTCATTTGTCATCAAATTTAATTATATATTTATTCGAAAATAACGTGTTTATCTAGTTATATATTGCATTTTAATAAGAAGAACCTATTTAATGAATATGACTCCATATTGACATCGAATTTATAAATTAAAAAATTGAAAAATGTTTCAAAATATCTCACTGTAACCATTATTCTAACTTGTGCAGTTCCAATGGTACAAATGCATGCGGAGATGAGTTGAGAGTTGGTGATATGGTTGATCTTTCCGACGTGGGCGGAGTTTCACTTTATACGGATGCCCTCGGGTTAATCGTTAAGGTACTCGATTACTACATCCGGGAGAATTGCGTACACCTTTTGAACCCGTTAGTTCAAATATTAGACAATTCTAATACTCCATATATATATATATATATATATATATTTGATTATGTAAGAATGTGCTCGAGAAATAGTACTATGGATTAAAATAGATTAATTAATGCGATGTATAAAATAATAAGGTTATATCTTTACTTATATATAGCTTATATATACAAATATATATATATATACAATATTCGAAACTCTATACAAGATTTATACTAAATATGTATTTAAGCTACAATTTTTATTTTTATTTAATTACATTCTCCCATATTTATATAATTCGTAATCAAAACTATCAACATCTATACCTTTACTCCCAGTTCGTATAAAGCTTCTTTGACTGAAGTAGATTTTCGAGAAGAATTAAGCGATTGTATTCATCCTGAAAAACTGATGCCATACATCAGACTTTTCATTAACCAAACAATCGATGAGAAATATCAAATCAATCAGGTTATTATGTGAAATATAAAATAATTTGATTAAAATACTTATAGTTGTAGATAAAAATGACCAATAATAATTTGTTACCAACATCTATATTGTAAATACTTATTATTATATGAATTTATAAACATTTAACAACTTTTAGATGCAATATGATGAAATCACCAAGAAATATTTTGTACAAAACGTCGGAACCTGGTTTCTTAAAGATACATCATTACGTTTAAATGATGAGGTCATGTCAATGATGTATTACTTTAGTTATATTCTTTACATAATATATGTTAATATTCAATGTTACTTTTCAAGAATCATATCGTATGAATATGGTAACAATTAATAAATATATTAATTCTATAATTATTTATATATTTATTGTTTATCAAAATAACTCAACTTATCATGAATCATGATTATTATATATTTATTCTATCATGGTCCATGAAAGATTAGACAGATATATAATAACTAAACATAAATCCCATTATCGTTATATAATAGTGTTTTATACCATTGGTTTAGAAAATAAGATGGACCGGATCTATACTTCCTGTATCAGTGTGCTCTATTCCTTGTGGTGTAAAGCAGTTTCATATTCAAAAAGAAATGGTGTGCTGTTGGGAATGCAGGTTATAGTTTATGAGATCACAGGTGCTGTGAAGAGACAATTAGTAATACAATCATCGAAGTCAATGTATTCATTACTATTATAAATATTATTTATTAAATACTTTAAATTAAATTAAAGTAAATATATTTATTTTACAATTAGAATAATTAACAATATATAGGAAATATCTAACTTTTAATTGTTAACGTTTAACAGAAGAGAATTCTCATTAAGTTTATTTACATCAATACTGAAATAGCAAATCTATTTGTTATAGTTATAATATATAATTTAATATAAACTTATCTTAAAATCCAAATAATATATTTATTTTTACACATAAAATGGCGAATATAGCATTGCAGAGATAAACGTATTACTTATTTGTGTGAATCCATGAAATCATATTAATTATTATTATCTAGAGAAACAGAGATTTTATATTTTTAAGTTTATTCTATTGATTGTGTTACGTGATCATTCTGATATAAGTAAATTATTAAATATTTAAAATGATTTATTATATTTTTCAAATAACCTAACAAATCAATGTTGTGTCTCTTGAAAACAGTTACAATGATACAATGTAAAATATTCCTTTATATTTTACTAATCAGTTGAACAAATATTATGGAATTGAAATTTATTTCAGATTACACGATCTAAAGAATATCGTATTTTTTGAATATTTTATAATATAAATTTGCGGTTTATAGTTTTTAAAACTTTGTCGACAGGTATTGCCATGCAAATGAAATCATTGTAGCAAATGGAACATCTTGTCAAGAATGTAAAGCATATACCTGGCCTGATCAAGTCACCGCTACCTACTGCCAAAATATTGGTTAGAGTCATATTAATTTCATAACCGCAAAGTACAGTTTACATTGTAAATTCCACTCTGTTTACTGAATTTATCCCAACAAGTCTTTAAAATACATTGTAAGTATACTTACAGATTATAATCTGGTTATTTAAAATTCATGATATTCTTGATATAATAATGATATATTCTTTATCATTCTATAATACTATTATTTTCACTTATTTATATACTTATTTAATATATATAATTACATACTTAAGTATATATGATTATAATGTTTATATAATACTATTAACACATATATATAAAACAATCTATAGCAACATCTCACTATCTGTGGACGTCAAAGATAACACTAATTGTTACAATATTCTCTTGTGCTGGTCTGGCTGTCTGCATATCTACATTGATGTTCTTTATCTGCAACAGACAGAAACCTCTTATTAAAGGTTTCAAACTCTTCGTCAACCCTGACATTTGTCCGTTACTTTATTGAGGAGATTTAATAATATATTAATTATAATAATATATTAATATATTAATATATTACATTTCTTATTATACTAGACTTACACAGGAAGTATACTTTGTAAGTATATATACTTAATAGATACTAGAAAAATAAAATATAAACTGGATATTTCACTATAATTCATTTACTTATTAACCTTCTATTTAATCACACATAGCGTACATTAATACCTAAATCTGGAGTAACATGGTGGTTCTAGTATATTCTAAGTATATTCTAAGTATATTCTAAGTATATTTCAAGTATATTCTAAGTATATTCTAAGTATATTCTAAGTATATTCTAAGTATATTCTAAGTATATTCTAAGTATATTCTAAGTATATTCTAAGTATATTCTAAGTATATTCTAAGTATATTCTAAGTATATTCTAAGTATATTCTAAGTATATTCTAAGTATATTCTAAGTATATTCTAAGCATATTCTAAGTATATTCTAAGTATATTCTAAGTATATTCTAAGTATATTCTAAGTATATTCTAAGTATATTCTAAGTATATTCTAAGTATATTCTAAGTATATTCTAAGTATATTCTAAGTATATTCTAAGCATATTCTAAGTATATTCTAAGTATATTCTAAGTATATTCTAAGTATATTCTAAGTATATTCTGAGTATATTATAAGTATATTCTAAGTTTATACTAAGTATATTCTAAGTATATTCTAAGTATATTCTAAGTATATTCTAAGTATATTCTGAGTATATTCTAAGTATATTCTAAGTATATTCTAAGTTTATTCTAAGTATATTCTAAGTATATTCTAAGTATATTCTAAGTATATTCTAAGTTTATTCTAAGTATATTCTAAGTATATTCTAAGTATATTCTAAGTATATTCTAAGTATATTCTAAGTATATTCTAAGTATATTCCAAGTATATTCTAAGTATATTCTAAGTATATTCTAAGTATATTCTAAGTATATTCTAAGTATATTCTAAGTATATTCTAAGTATATTCTAAGTATATTCTAAGTATATTCTAAGTATATTCTAAGTATATTCTAAGTATATTCTAAGTATATTCTAAGTATATTCTAAGCATATTCTAAGTATATTCTAAGTATATTCTAAGTATATTCTAAGTATATTCTAAGTATATTCTAAGTATATTCTAAGTATATTCTAAGTATATTCTAAGTATATTCTAAGTATATTCTAAGTATATTTTAAGTATATTCTAAGTTTATTCTAAGTATATTCTAAGTATATTCTAAGTTTATACTAAGTATATTCTAAGTATATTCTGAGTATATTCTAAGTATATTCTGAGTATATTCTAAGTATATTGTAAGTATAAACCGTTTCCTTCAAGCAACCGACGTCGAGCTGAGTGTCATCGGAGTATTCGGAGTGGGCGTGGCCTATGTTGCAGCAGCTCTCATGGTAATCCCGCCTACGTTGGTAGTCTGCTACGCCGGCAACATTCTAATGAACATCGGCTTCACAATCACCTACGCATCCTTGCTCATCGTTAGCCATAGACATGCCCTTAATGTCCGCGAATACGTTGAAAATCACTTACGCCGATATATATTGTAAACTAGCATATTTACTTAAATATTACTTAATATATTTCAAATAAACTCTAAACTAATGCATGTGATAATATTAATAATATTTGATAGTATCGCTATTGGCTAGTTGTTTAGGTAACGGTACGCGCGTACTTACATGCAAGCAATTACATTCCACTAGTCAGGTTATATGCAGTCGTTACAAGTAAGTTAGATATTTAGATCCAATCATACGTTTAAATGTCATTTCAGAAAACCTTGCGTATCTACCGTGTGTTCCACGCCGCAAAGTACTCAGCGGTACCTCCGAGCTACATTACCACAAAGTATCAGATGATCGCTCTGGTCTTCCTCATGGTAATTCAGGTACTTTACACAAATATAATTAATATTTACAGTTTGTCGGTATCAGAATAATTTATTAAATGGACAACTTTTTATAAGTACATAAATATCTAGATGTGATTGTTATGTGATATTTATTTTACTTTATTACATTCTATATCTGACCAACCGAGTTCTTGATATCAGCCTCCTAAATTGTATTTTAATCAAAGGTCGTTCTGCTCGTCACGTTGGCGGTTTTGAATGGTTCGGAGATCACGTTGCGTATGCCTGTTACAACCGTCGAGTTCGTGGAGTTGATGTGCCAAGTGAAACCGCAGAACTTCTTGCCTCCCATCGGCTACAACATGTTACTTCTGTTCGCTTGCTGGTTAGCATTTGCTTTTCCTCTCGGGACGTCAGACATTAAACTATTAACAATTGATTTTATGAACTAACATTCGAAACCCGAGCAGTGTATGCGCCGTGAAAACCAGAAAGTTACCAGATAATTTCAATGAATCGAAACTTATATTTTTACATGTGTTGGCTACTCTATTTCTATGGTAAGCTCAAAAATCTCATGAAACTAATAACGACATAATTTGAATCATTTCAATTTATATTATAAAATCCGAATTGATTTATATATGCAGATTTTTTTAAATATCATAAATTAATTTATTAATAAGATACGCGATTATATTAAAATAGACTATTATAAACACAACACACAATAATAGATATGAATTACACTTTGAACAGGTTAGCCTTTCTTCCCACCTACTTAGCAGCCAATAACGCAATGCAGAAGGCCATGCTCTTATCAATGTTACTCTTAATAAGCAGTACTCTTACGACATTGTGTCTTCACATACCAAAGGTAACTGAGTAGGTAACTGACCACCTAATAGATAGGTAATATTACTTTGAAACTTGTAAGGTTGAATGAAAATAATTCAATATAAATGCGGATTGGTAATATAAATAGAATAAGTACTTGGAATCGGATTTGTTATTATTACTAGTATTTTAATATTTATTATTCTGAACCATAATTCTCGTAAATAAAGTACAATTATGGATTTAGGTATATGCAACGATTTATTTGAATAAAGCTGCAACGTCGAAAACGAAGATGATCTCATCCACTTCTCAGTCCTCAAATTAAGATTGAGAAGATCCTCAAACTTGAAGCAACACATGAAAGTATGCTCTCGGATTTAGAAAAAAAATACATGTAAAATGTCTCAAGGAAAAATACTCGACAGTATGAATTAATATTCAAAATAATAAATAAAAAAATAAAATTGCATTTCCGATATTAATATAAATGTGTATTAATAACTATAATCATTGTAACCATATTCTTCAGCTGTAAAAATTAAATTAATTATCAATGTATTAATTAGTAATAATTGTTATTTATTAAATTACTAATTTATTCAATACTTTTTTTTTATAGAAATAAAAATTGTAAAAATATGTGATATGTAAAAATAATTATATATTCATAGTTTAGAAAATGTGATTAAAGTCGTTAATAACCCTGTAATTCATTGTTACGCATCTCCGATAACGCGCTGATGTGATGGTCATCTTCCTCTTCCTCTTCTTCGTAATCCAATTCTACGTCAGCTGTTTGGTTTAATTAAAATTGTAGATATACGAGTAGAAATAAGTAGATCTGCCAACGGACTTAGAAAATGTAAAGATTTAATCGTTTCGTTATTTATATATAGAACAATATTTCTCGTGAGAAGTTAGTTACCCATTGTTCATGACAATAATTTATGAAACCGACAGAAATACTAACGAATATATTCAATTGGTCCATTTTCAATAATCGATTCAACCTTAACCTTTTTCTCTAATACTTTTGGTTTAAATTCCTGCCTTAACCTTCGTTTGCTGTATAAAGCGTAATATCTGTATTACTCAGCCTATAACTAACTACTAACAAAAAATGCAGGTCGGGTCATTTCATTAATTTATCGATTAAATAAACTATTATATAACTGAGTTTACATTTTCTCAACATAAACCCTATAGAGGTCAGACCTGGTTGTGGGTTTCAATGGACTGTTGTCGACTATAATGGATCTATCATCTTTTTTTGCACCCTCGATCTTGACGAGTGTATGTTCCGACTTTGCAGCGGTCTCGGTATATGCTTCCGGGGGGTGTTCGGGGGAGGGATCCGTCTTCATGGGCTTAATGTCCGTGAGACCTGAACAATGAGGAGATTTATAAATGTAGAAAAAACTATTCGTTTATTATTTTTTGAGATCTAAATTTAGCAGTTTTACCAATTTATCAATTATAATAATAATAATATTTAGAAAGTGTTAGTTTCTATAAATTGAGTGAAAGTTTAAATAATCTCTTTACTAATAAAATGTAAAGTAAACACAAATGTAAAAATGACTTCTTTTACAATGATTTAATAATGAGAATGGAAATTTCTTTTCAATCTCGGTGATCAGTTATAAAAATAGAATTTCATTTCAATTACTAAAATAATTTAAACATTGATAAAAATTCTTTTAATATCCCACTACACAATAATAAACTTGTATCTATTTCAAAGAAAATCCTATAATTTAAATTCAAACTTGTATGCTCTTCAATCAATATTCTACTAATCAAATTTTAATTTGCACTCTTTTTAAAGCTGATTAAATATGAAGAGTTTAATATTAAATATAAAGTCTCATTTCCAAAATATCAAACATACCCCTGAGGACGTCGTAGTTTATTTTTGAGGAAATTTTCTTCTCTAACAACATTTTCTCGATTGCGGAACCTGCGTTAACGTTTTCGATTTTGATCTTCTTTTTATAAGTTTTCTTTTTCTATTTTTATAATAATTATACAATCTTGTAAGAACTTGGTGTGTGTTGGATTATTTGGCATGTAATTTTGAAAGAAAAGTCGAGTTATTATTAGTAGGATATTTTTTTGAGAGGTGATTATTGTCAACCTTTCTTTGTGAAGGATCTTTGGCCATTTCCTCTTGATATAGCCTCTCCGCTTCTAGACGTTTTACTGCGAAAGTAGATAATTAATTCTCGGACAATTCATAAAATTAAATTATATTAAAAAAAGAATTTAGAAAATTATAATTTATAGTAAGCTAAGTTTTTAGCGTATATATATTTAAGCGCATATATATTTTGCAAATTAATTAATTTGGGAATATATTACCTAATATAGGAATTATATGAAAAAAAGAGCATTTTATTAAATTTATCTTTTTATTACATCATTTTTTCCTTGATAATGTTTGTAATACAAGAAAGAATTTTATAAAAGTAGCTGGGTGTGCTAAATGTGAATATAAAATAATAGTAATATTAAACAATAAGAGATAATATGAATATATAAACAAACATTATTATAAATATAAATATAAATATATATGTGAAGTAAATTTAATTAAAAAAAATTGTAATGACCTAATGATAGTCTTTGGGTGTAAAGCATATATAATGATCTTTAGATTTGAATTAACTGTTGATAAACTGTCAATAAACTGTAATCAACAATGAATCAACTGTAATCGAAGTGGATAAAGTGAGATTAAAATAAAAACCTTTCTGTTCTTTCAGGAAGTCAATATTGCACATCATCCAGAGTTTGGTTTTATTTGCAACTTCTTCTGGTTTCAGGATCATCTGCAAATGGAAATTGGAATTAAACAATATTGTTGTAGAGTTAAGGATATGCACTTATATCAAGACAGGAAATGACTACTTACGCATACAAATTAAGATAAATTTAAAAGTAAGATTAAATAGATCTCGATAATATTGATATAATTAAATAATTTGAAGTAATTATATGACACATGAGTCAACAATATATCTTATTACTTAAAATTAGTGTAATTAATAATTATTAATATAATAAACAAATATGTTATTAAATGATAATCTCCTAACATCTGATTGTTTTTCCACATTTATTGGGTTTTCATTATATCTACATGCATTATTATAATTATAAAATGTAATTAAATAACACATACTATAAATAGAATACATACAGTGCTTTTGTCCACTATTTAGTGACATTAATAGATTACAAACAGAATCAATTTCATCTTCATCTATTCCATCGAGGTCAAGTTCTCCATCACTTTCAATCATATCTACAAATGTTAAAACCGGTACAAACTAGTTTACAAAACTAATTTGTTATAAATAAATATATTTAAAAAGATAAATAAGTATAACTATATATATATATTTATATATATAATTATAAGGATAATGTCTAAATGGCATAACGCTTGCACCTAGGTTAGGTTTACTGGTAAGGCACTCCTCGATGCTATCTGTGAGACCAAGGCTTGCCGCTGTAGGTCTTGCAGTCCAATCTGAAATTACACAGAGATGTAATTCTAGATAATTGAAGATGAATTTACCTCATCGGAGAGAATGATAAATTGACATATAAATTTTATAATTTTATAAATTTGCAGTTTTTAAAACTTTGTCGACAGGTTACTAATTATATATACTAATTACATACTTAAGTATATATGATTATAATGTTTATATAATACTATTAACAAATATATATAAAACAATCTATAGCAACATCTCACTATCTGTGGACGTCAAAGATAACACAATATTTATTTAATAATTGTTACAATATTCTCTTGTGCTGGTCTGGCTGTCTGCATATCTACATCGATGTTCTTTATCTGCAACAGGCAAATCAATCTTTACAGAATAAACCTGTAACTCCGGCAGTCTCATTCTTCAGTTTTAATCCCCCAGGAATGATTAGCGCATCAAAATCGTTGATTTCGAGTAATTTCATTGACTCCGGATCATTTGCTGGAAGGTGAACAAGGATTAATAGAAGTTATAGTCTGCAATTAGTAAATAACTTACTGTAGGGTACTATAATTTATACCGCCTTGTTTAATTGGTTTACAAGACTTAATATGATTTCGCCCCGGGTATAAATTCATTTCAGAAGAAGTTTCGTAATCTTTAAATCAAATACAGAAAACTTACTCTAGTTCACAATGTATGCATTTCAACATAACACAGTTGGTCATTTATATACTAGATACATGAACTATGGCTCCTGTTTATACAGAATTATATGGAATCATATTATACCTAATTTGGAAATTACTAATTTATAAAATTTTAAGAATAATTTATATAAATCAACTTTAGAAATTTTAACTTTTTATAATTTATATAAGTAAGACTTGAAGTATTGTATTAGGTCAATTAGAGATTACGATGTATATTATTTTAAGATCTAAGTCTTTGTTAACTCCAATCTAATGGTTATTACGCAATGCATGACAAGAATAATAGATAGCCAATATTAAACATTGAATAGCGGATCTCATCTCACGTGATCATCTCGTGCAATATTTGATGGAAACGTATCCTACACCCGATATGATTAGGATTTCATTTGAGCCCGCGAATAGCACACCGGGAGCATCGGCTTTTGTTACCTACCATTGATATCGAGTGCATTGGTCAGCCGGTCTATGACCTCGTTATCTGTGACCATGAAATGGCCCACTTTACCCTTCAATCTCGACAAGTCTTCCGATTTCACTTTGATCGAGCTGGCCAAACTCTCTGCATCTGAGAGGGGGCTGTAGTTGTATGTGCAGCTATTATAGGGGTTATAGGGGGCTTGAATGTAAGGATGCTAGAGTGGAAAGTGTAGCAATCACCATTTTTATAGAGGGGTCTAGTGAATGTGAGGTAGGTGTACTCGTATAGGGATACAAGATATGAAGTTTTAGTATTGTAGTTTTTATTGTGAATAAATGTATATAGTTAATATTTAGGTTGGTGCTAGTCATAATGGCACTGTCTCCTGGTATAGGTGGCGTTAGTGTAGGTGGTGCTAGTGTAAGATCATATTCTGCTATTATATAAATAAGTTATAAGATATTTTTTGACAAGCATTATTTTAAACGTTTTTTATCATTATGCTCAAATAAAAAATTATTAATTTTTTTAAAACAGAATTTTTTATAAAAAAATAATTAGATAACATATCTTATTGTCGCTATAATTAATAGTAGTTTAGTAGATGATAGAGAAGTAGTACAGGAGATTCTAGAGTAGTAGTACAGTAGATTGTGCTGTAAGGTGCCTAGGATAGGCTAGTATATAGAGTTAATATAATAGATCCAGTTGCTAATGCTATCAATAAAGACATTGTGAAAGTGTGGCCAGTTTTGCTGTCGCTAATTGAACCTTTATTTCACCATTGAAATATTTCTCTATACCAACAAATACTAACTCAATATTGCTTATATATTGTTACGGAACAAACAAAATAATAAAACATGATATTTAATAGAATCAAATTCATATTATTAATGAAATAAAAACAATTTTAAAAGCCAAACTCATGATAATATTATTAAATAATCATTTTGTAAAATATTTTTAGAAACAGCAATTTGATTTAAATGAATTTTGATGCTTAAATATATGATTTATTAATAATAAAATAATAATTAAAATTAACATTTAAATAAAACTATAATGAAATGTATTAACAATTGAAACTGTTTTATTGTTAACTAAAACAATAATAAAACAACTCACCTTATTATATGTATTTCAACTTAAAATTAATAAATAACATTATAATTTAATATTATAATGGAATTGTAGGCTGATATCGGGCCAAACTTATTAGACTAGAGCACTATAAAAAATGCATAATTTTTACTCTGGGAATTTGAATCCCTTGGAAAATGTCAAGGAATTATGCTGTGTTTAATTTTTTTAGCTGGCATAGAATATGTTCAATTTACCAGCGTGAAACTTTGGAGTAATGAACTTACACCTTCCCATGTAATATATTTATTTTAAAACATAATCAATTATTACTTAATTTATATTATTTAATTAATTTTATCATATATAAATATTAACATTGGAAAATGTATTCAATATATTAGATAACATAAATCTATATGGAAAGTAGGTAATAAAATATATTGTAATAATTTATAGAGGAAAATGATATTGCTTTTATAGATTATATTTTTTAAATATTAAAAATAATAATTATAATTTTACTTTCTTTGTAAATAGTCAAATTACCACTAATATCAAAATTCCTTTTTATATTTTATGTAATTCCGATCGGAAAAATGACGTATTTTTTCAATGCATACTACAATGAAATCTACAATTATATAATAAGTCTATATATGTTGATAGGCATAATATATCAATGTATGTTTCGACGGAATCTTCTTGCATCTATTGTAATTCGGCCTTGTAAATAAACCAGAGCCGTTGACTTTACGTATACGCTTGCCGTCGGCGGATTCCAACAGGATTTCGATTTCGCCTTGCAACTGGTGAATCTCAAGATGCATACGCTCGAAATTCTCGGGTTCAATCTTCACGTCGTTCTCCTGGCAATTGTTAGGCGGTTAGGTTGTATGGTTGTCTGGTAACGGGTTAAGTGTGGGAAGGTAGAGGGGATATAAAGGAAATGTATGTTTGTATGTTAAGAAGTGAAATTATCGAATAATACAAAATTAAATAAAAAGAACATAAAATAAATCAAAATAGAGAACAACAAAACTTTACCTGAGAAGATTGTTTGAACTTCTTTAAATTAAATAAGAAAACAATAACAAATGAGGTAACTATAGGAAGATAACCTTCTTTCTTATTCCTAATATCGTATAATTCTTTATTATTACTAGCAGATAATATATACATTATAACAGACAGTATTATTAGATATAGAAAAAGAATAGGTAAATGAAAGTTTTACAAGAATTCTCTTTGCTCATTTATGAATACCAAGACTATAACCTCAATGGTTTTTATTCTGGACTTATCAAAACTTGGCGGATTCGCTTCGGCTTCCAAATCTACGGTTTGAAACTCGTCTATAGTCAGGTTAGAAGAAGCTGTCTCTTCGAATTCATTCAATCTGCGAGTCAAACGAAACAGATTAATTAGCCTTGGATTGCGAGTGATGCAAATATTGAATAGTAGCTTTTTTATTACGAATATCTTCTCGGATATTTTGAATACTAGACTTTTCTTATCATATAATATTTTTCTTAAGTATTTTATATACTAACAGATTCATAAAATGAAATATGATAAACAATTCTCAAAAATTAACTTACGATTGTTTATAGTTTTCAAGAAATAAGCACTTTTACTAATAACATACTTATTTGTAATGATATAAATGTCAACAGTTAAAACTTTTATAAAAATGTATCGAGAAAAATACTCTCATCAATAAACGTAAAAGATCTACACGGGAATATCACAGCTTTATAGAAGTTAACCTCTTTTTAATGGTATGTTCACCAATTCGCACAACTTTTATGATGTCCTTGAGTGTTCGATTGAAATTGTGGATTCGAGCAGCAACGAGTAAAGCTGTTGGAGAAAGGAACGGAGGAGAGTTACACAAGGTGTGAGTTGATAGAAAGAAATGATTAAGTCGAGTGAAGAAAGGAATGGTAAGATGGAAAGTGGTGGGAGAGTAAGGAGAATTCTGAGGTAGAAGAAAATTATATAATGTAAAGTAGTTATTATATTAGTATGTAGAGTGAGGATAGATAAAAGAGATTTATACACTTATTTGTGTTATTGTAAAGTTTTGAATGGGATTATGATCATGATTTACTACATAAAATATAGATATAGATTTAATAAATTACAACTTTATTAATTTATTTTTACAAAATTGATAAAAAATTTAATTGAATTTTTGAAATATTTAAAACTAAATAAAGTTATAATAAAAGGTATGAAAATTTAAATATTAATAAATCTAATGATTAAATTGGGCATGGTTCTTCAATGTATTAACCAAATGCTACAATAAATATTAATACAAAATATGACATAATTAGATAGAAAATGAAAATAATTTTTAAATGTATTACATAAAGTAATGAATGATAATAGATGAGTGAAATGAAAATAAAGGAATTACTCTAGCCTCATATAAATTCATATAAACTCACTAATATAAAGTTAATACTACAATGTCCTTTACAATGCCTACTTACATATATATGAAATAATACAAGACTCCATGCCACCAAATTTGAACCCTGTAATTACCTGCACCGCAAAGTCCGCTGGGCCTTCTGCCCATTGACATCCAGTCGCGTTTCATGCGAGAAAGTAACCGCATAGCAGTGGTGGAAACACCATGGGTGTGGTCACCAAACTCCAGTTTGTGGGCGTAGCGTTGGATGTAAACGCACGGGTCTGAAGCAAATAGAGTGGAGTAGGTGGTAAAGCATGTGGATTCCTATGGGGAGAGTGGTGGGTGTCGTGCGGGGTAAAGAAAGGGAGTGACTATGGTTGTAGTACCAAAACTATGAGGTAGTGAAATATAATCTTGAATGATGAAATAAGGCTATAAAGGGGCAGACAGACCTAAAGCTGGTGGATTGATACACAATCCATTTGACAATTGCATGTAAACATGGCCCAGTTTGTAAACAGGAACCTAATTTATGGAAATTGAGTTGTAAATATGTTTATTTCTAAATAATATTTACATGTAAACAGTAAATAAGAGAAGAACAAATTCTAAGAATTATCAATAATCGTTTTTATAAATTTAATTACACTTTCAATAATTCATCAAACAATAATAATAATATATAGAGATCATTATTTATTATAACTGAAACCTATGATTGGTATAGAATGTATAAGGTATGATTGATAGTGTAATTATCATTAAAAACTAACCTGTAACACGTCACTGATATCAATGAGCATATCTTAGATGAACTAAGGAATATATTAGATAGGTATGAAGTCAGAAGAGGTAAACCATGTATTAAATATCTTCATGAGGAAGAGGTAGAGGAAGATGGAGAGACAGAGGATGAGGGAGAGGTAGAGGAAGAAGGAGAAGTAGAGGAAAGGGAGTATAAAAGTGAGATAGAGGGGTAGAGAGAGAGTGGGAGAGGTGATGGAGTGCTAGAGGGGTGGAAAAAGTAAGGGAGAGGGAGATGTACGAGGAGAGGATGAGGGAGAGGTAGAGGAAGAGGAAGAAGTAGAGGAAAGGGAGTATGAAAGTGTGATAGAGGGGTAAATAGAGTGGGAGAGGTGATGGAGTTGTAGAGGGGTGGAAAAAGTAAGGGAGATGGAGATGTACGAGGAGAGGTGAGGGAGAGGTAGATGGGTGGAAGAGGTAGAGGGGTGGAAAAAGTAAGGGTGAAGGAGGGGTACGAGGAGAGGTGAGGGTTAAGAAGAGGGAGTGGAAGAGGTTAGGGTAAGGATGAGGATGAGGAATGGGTGAGTGAGAGGGAGAGATGAGGGAGTGGGAAAGGGAGTGGGTGAAGGAGTGGGAGAGAAGAGTGAGAGGAAGAGGAAGCGGAAGAGGGTGAAGGTGAGTTAGAGTAAGAATGAGATGGAAAGGGTGAGGGAGTGGAGGGTTGAGTGAGAGAGAGAGTGGTAGAGGGAGTGGGAGAGGTGAGAGAGAGTGAGTGTGAGATGGATAGGGTGAGTGTGTGTGAGAGGGAGAAGTAAAGGTGAGGGTGAGTGAGTGTGAGATGGAGATGGAGAGGGTGAGTGAGTGTGAGAGGGAGTGGAAGTGGGAGAGGGAGTGTGAGATGGATAGGGGGTGTGTGTGAGATGGAGAGGGAGTGGGAGAGGTAGTATGAGATGGACAGGGTGTGTGTGAGATGGAGTGGGAGAGGGAGAGGTAGTATGAGATGGACAGGGTGTGTGTGAGATGGAGTGGGAGAGGGAGAGGTAGTATGAGATGGACAGGGTGTGTGTGAGATGGAGTGGGAGAGGGAGAGGTAGTATGAGATGGACAGGGTGTGTGTGAGATGGAGTGGGAGAGGGAGAGGTAGTATGAGATGGACAGGGTGTGTGTGAGATGGAGTGGGAGAGGGAGAGGTAGTATGAGATGGACAGGGTGTGTGTGAGATGGAGTGGGAGAGGGAGAGGTAGTATGAGATGGACAGGGTGTGTGTGAGGTGGATATGGTGAGTATGTGTGAGATGGATAGGGTGAGTTTGTGTGAGATGGAGAGGGAGAGGTAGTGTGAGATGGACAGGGTGTGTGTGAGATGGAGTGGGAGAGGGAGAGGTAGTATGAGATGGACAGGGTGTGTGTGAGATGGAGTGGGAGAGGGAGAGGTAGTATGAGATGGACAGGGTGTGTGTGAGATGGAGTGGGAGATGGAGAAGTAAAGGATACGAGGTGTGCCTTCAGTTCTACACACCATGTAAATACACGCCGCTATTACCATCATAATCTTACGACCTCTAGTGATTCCTCGTGCAACTGCCATTTTATAGAAATTGTACGCCATATCCAGGCAATGCTGGTTCATATGCAATTGGCTGCCCAGGGCGATGATTTTCATCTTACCTACAACATTACATAGGGAAGATTAGAGTAAAACCTAGGACTATTGAGGAGGACTATTGAGGAGGACTATTGAGGACTATTTATCACTTTAGATAATTGGTGTCTTACACCAAATAACTTTTGCGGTTTCTTAACGGCCGTTTATAAATAAATGATAATTCCATTATCAAATTAGAAGTGAGGTAAATATGTTCATTATTATGTATTGAAGATTATGTCGTAGTGAATTAGTGTCACCACATAACCATAACAATGATATCTACGTAAGGTATTGTTAACGACGCATATTGTGTCCGGGTGTACGATTACCCGGGTATATAGAGAATTAATTATTAGCCAATCGAAATCCATGTTAGATAACAATAGAGTAAAATACGTCATTATCTTATACTTGGTTACATCACATTTGTTATATTCACGTGGTTTGTATTTCCTTAGAATAACCGTTATAAAGAGTAATTTCTCTTGATTTTTTACCCATCGATTGTCCGTAATTGGAACCAAACTGCGGCATTTTTGTACCTAAATATTAAGAGGATATAATTTATATAATAATTATTTATACCCAGAAGATTTTTCTAAATAATACATTATTGTATAGAATTATAGTTACAAATTTGTTTACATTATTACTATTATTATATGAAATTGATAGGAATATTATAATAATTTAGAAATATATAGACAAATTGAAGCATGTTTAACTAAATTAGATTAAGAAATTAAATATTATGCAAAAAATGTAAATTGATTTTGTTTATTAAAATCAAAAATTGTTAACTTTTCTCTATTCTATGAATTTACAAAATTGTATATGAGAAAACACTATTACTATCTATCTAATATCCATCTAATATCCTTCTAATACCTACTAAACCTATACCATTTATTCATCTAGTGTTCATCTAATATTCACCTAAGATACAAATAATATCCACCAATTCTGCACAAAATATCCAAAAAAAATTCAATATCATTTCCACTCGATATAATATCATCGTAGAATCCAACTAGATGGTTTCTACCTTCGGTGGAGACGAACTGGCCGATGACGGCGGCGCCACCTCTTGAGTTCTCCGCAAACTGTACTTCGGATACGATAGTCTGGTCGTCCAGTACGGTGCCGCAGTCCGTGCAGACGGTGTTACCCCGTGCGGGGTCGTAATCGAGTTCAGCGCACCCGCACTCCAGGCACGCCTTGGCGGGTGACATGTTGGAGGTGTTGCGGGGCTGGCGGAGGTGAAACCTATGGTGGCGGGGAGTCGACGACAGTGATTACAACAATAGAGAGTCGGGTTCAATAATTGGTTGGAAGGTCAAAATTGACTATCCAATAACTTTAAATGTAATCAAAATTATATTAATTGATATGTATATAGTATCCAGAAATCATTTCAATATATAAAGTCATTATTCAAATGTTATTGGATATACAAATATACACAAATAATATATTTATCATAATTTCACCAAAATTAATAGAAAATATATAGGTTTTATGTATGTAACGTTAAAGACACTAATATTCTCCAGGAATACAGGAAGCTTGAAATATATAAACATGATAATATATAAATATATTATATACTTAAAATTATAATTTATTTTAAATGTTTTTTTAAAAATAAATTACATTTAAATATATAAATATTGTTTACCATCCTTGTACGATATATTGTATGGTATTATAACAAATATTATACAAATTATTAATATGTATATATATAAATTTAAAGTATTTGTGAATGTAAATCCATAGTTGCAAAATTACAATTATAATATTAGATAATCGAAATCGAAAAAATTCACAGATTCTAGAATATATTTATAAATAATGTTTAATTTTGTTTTTTACTCCTTTTAATTTTTAATATTTGTTTATATTCAATAGAAGTTTTTAGTAAATATTATTACTTAGATTCTAAAATATAATTTTTTTCTTTCATTAATTTCATTAAACTCCTAAAATAATTCTATTAACCTCACCACCTCTATCTCTATACATGTATTAGTAAGATATAATGTATTACACTACATATGTATTTATTGGGAAGTTATTGAACATATATTTAAATTCAAAGAGTTTAGATTTGGTTAACAAATTCTTCTACATAAATTTATATTGAACGATTTATATTAAGTCGAAATTCTAAAAATTCAACCGGAACATAATTAATATACAGCATATGTCATAAACAAATCATAAACCCAGTAATAATTATTTATATTATAGTTTATTATATAAACTATATAATTGTTTAATATATATTATCTACATAATATGAAATATTAACAACATTAAAATTAGTACTTTAATGCAAACCATACATTAGATAAGTAATTAAGTTTCTAAATATGTTGCACTATATATAAAATAATATTAATAATTATTTCTATCATATTTTAAATTATTTATTTGATTATTATATACATTAGTATTTATTAATAGTATAATATAAATTAAAGTAAATTTAATATTTAGTCATTTTACTACAACAGATGTCTATAAGTTCTAGTATCATAAAAAATATGAAATGTTGCGTATTTAGAAAATTATGTATAAACGAATGAAATCCTGACATGACCTCAGAGTTACTACTCTAGAGTTAACTACTTAAAACTTTAATTGGTAGAAGATAGAGTAAAAACCAGTTGTGTAGTACTTTACTGACTACTCGATTTGATACTTATATGTAAATTGATGCATGCCGAGAATATGACATGGGAAAAATACTGCTCGTAAAATACTTTAAACTGCATCCAGTCTCTTTTACTAATCATCAAATCAAACTCAATGGTTTGCCCATTTTTTGGTAACATTATGATTGTTAAATATCTCATGTTGCTTTAAAGTTTAAACCAGGTCAAATTACTTTAAATAAATTACTCTAAATATAAAATCTATATATATAAATATCATATAATTTTTTCTAATATTGGTACCCTTATTAGGACAGGATGGATGCAATCATCAAAAAGACTGATTGCACCATATTTCAAAACATTGAGTGTGAACTCTGAAAGAAAGGTCAAGAAAGTGAAACTAAAAGTTAATTAGTACGATGTTCGAAGTTCGCAATATTCTGTAAAATCCATTACAACTATCATCCTCCGCTGTGAATACAAATGTCGGTATGCCTACTATAAAGTAAGATCGCGAGAAAATATGCAGCCGTTCTATATTATATAATCTACATGTAGATTCTATTATGAGAACTGATTTTTTTAGCCGTCCTCAGATTTACATGTTCCAAGCAGTAAATTAATTAGGTAAAAGAATAATGAACATAAGTCATAAATTGTAGTGTATATATTAAAATAATTCTTCTTTTACGATATAAAAAGCAACTCATGCATCTATATAGGCCTGTATACTACATTATTATTTATAAGCAATTATACCAATAATCCTGCTAAATATTACTATCTAGTATTACTGAATTAAATGATTTACCAATAATACTTTCACAAATTAAAACAAATTATTATAGAATATTATTATAGTAAAGGGTTAAAAATCAGTTACAGGTTAACAAAAATAAATTCAAAAACATTTAGACGTTGGATTTAATTGCGTTATAATTAATAAAATTAACCTGAACAGAAAATTAAAAAATAGTATACAAATATTATATATAAATTTTTATAAATAAATCCATCATGGGTGAAAATATTAATTTGAATATCTCTATACTCATTGATCATAATTACGCATGCGTATATTGTTATATTGACATTTTATATTTTAATATCAGAAATTAAGTATTAAAATCTTATTTGTAATGCATTTGTATAATAGTGTATTACAATAGCAAACTATGCTAATTTAAAACTAATTGTTAATTTGTTTATTGATATAATTTTTATAATTGTTTGCCCAAGTTTTGTATAAACAGCAATTCATTAATTATATTTGTCAATTTTCCATATTAATTGCGTTAATTGCGAAACATTATAATTACTTCTCCTTTTCAATAATGTCTACTTCTTCTAGTGTCACTGAACCATCAATCGTCCATCAAGGATATTTATTTAAAAGAGGTATATTGGATTGTGATTTACGAAGTAGTATTTTAATTACATTCATAGTAATCAATTAATATCTACATAATGATACATTTTTGTATAAAAAATATACACAGTTGTACACAATTTAAAATTAAATTATTTTTAATAAAATCTGATAATTTTATATAAGTTACTGATATGAATCCAGATAATGATCATAAAACATACAACTCTTTATATCCTTTGTATAGAATCATAATTTACTAAATTAAATATAAATATAATTACCCAATATAATTATATATTTAAATATATAACTAGTATAGATAATTTAATTATAAATCAATATTTACTAATAACTTTATTCTAGAAATATATAATATGCAATATATGGGATACAACTATATCTTAGGATATAGTATTATAAAAAATAATCAAGAATTTCATGTATTTTTTAAGATTATTATAATTATAAAAATATTTATTATTATATTTTTATCATAAAATAGTTTATTGTATTGTGCAATACAATTTATAAATATAGGTGAACATATTAAAACTTGGAGGTCAAGATATTTTGTACTTTTAAATAATGGAGACTTTTTTGGATTTAGAGAAAAACCAGAATCTGGTCTATCCGGTCCTTTGAATAATTTCACAGTTAAAGGTTATAGCCAAAAGTACTAAATAATATATTTAATATACTAAAATTATAAATAAATATATTTATAATGTATTAGATATCATGTGAGATATTTGTGTTTAATCAATCATTGGCATTGTGATTTTCTTTTGATCTATATTTAATAATCGCAGTCATATAAAAATATACTGCTATATTATTGAATTTTCAATTACTGAGATTTATACAGTAGGTACACTCCAGGTATTTACATACTGCTACACTACTGATATTAAACAATAAATCACTATACCATTTAATACAATATAATTGACTAATAACTATACCACTAATCACTACATCATTTACTATTTCATGAATAACTACTTCACTACTAACTACTGCGCCAATAACCACTAAATAACCACTATACTACTAACTACTATGCCATGAACACCTACACTATTGATATTTCTAGCACTGCGCCAATAACCACTAAATAACCACTATACTACTAACCACTATGCCATGAATACCTACACTATTGATATCTCTAGCACTGCACCAATAACCACTAAATAACCACTAAAGAACCACTATACTACTAACCACTATGCTATGAACACCTACACTATTGATATCTCTAGTACTTTACCATTAACCACTACATTATGTTCTACTAATTACATTACTTATCAATAGTCAACTCAATCACTAAATCCACTTCTCGACCCCTCATCATCACCTCTTAACTTTCTATCTACTCATCTTTATAAATAACCAAATCACCACTTTATATGCATTAATTAACTCCTAAAATGCTAATACTTCTGTAACTACTCGGCATTTAAGACCCACGCCTCCCCATTCATAAATCCACTCACCATCGTAATAACCAGAATATTTATCAAACAAAACTCATAACTATAATTTTCACACCCTCTACCAAACTATAGATACCTCATCCTTACACTTCCTTAACATCCCGACATCATAAATACTTTATTTGAATGCCTCCTCACCACCAGACTGTCAGCTTATGAGAAGAGAGAAACCCCGAGCCAACACTTTCATCATTCGAGGTTTGCAATGGACTACAGTTGTTGAACGCATGTTTTCTGTTGAGTCCGCCGAAGGCAGGTTAGTCCAACTCAAATACTCTACATTTAAGTACTTTAGAAGGTTCTCCTCCTATTGAATGTTACTCTAACTCTAATACTCTACATTTAAGTACTTTAGAAGGTTCTCCTATTGAATGCTACTCTAATTCTAATACTCTACATTTAAGTACTTTAGAAGGTTCTCCTACTATTGAATGTTACTCTAATTCTAATACTCTACATTTAAGTACTTTAGAAGGTTCTCCTCCTATTGAATGTTACTCTAACTCTAATACTCTACATAAGTACTTTAGAAGGTTCTCCTCCTATTGAATGTTACTCAAATACTCTACATAAGTACTTTAGAAGGTTCTCCTCATATTGAATGTTACTCAAATACTCTACATAAGTACTTTAGAAGGTTCTCCTCCTATTGAATGTTACTCAAATACTCTACATAAGTACTTTAGAAGGTTCTCCTCCTATTGAATGTTACTATAATACTTTACATTTAAGTACTTTAGAAGGTTCTCCTCCTATTGAATGTTACTCTAATTCTAATACTCTACATTTAAGTACTTTAGAAGGTTCTCCTCCTATTGAATGTTACTCTAATTCTAATACTCTACATTTAAGTACTTTAGAAGGTTCTCCTCCTATTGAATGTTACTCTAATTCTAATACTCTACATAAGTACTTTAGAAGGTTCTCCTCCTATTGAATGCTACTCTAATTCTAATACTCTACATTTAAGTACTTTAGAAGGTTCTCCTCCTATTAAATGTTACTCTAATTCTAATACTCTACATAAGTACTTTAGAAGGTTCTCCTCCTATTGAATGCTACTCTAATTCTAATACTCTACATTTAAGTACTTTAGAAAGTTTTCCTTTAGTAATGACTCTAGTAAGATTTTCTGTTTTATTAATTACATAACAGCTCCTCTTCGACTCGATGAGAACTCTATTTACTCCGATCTCTATTTACTCCCATCTCTATTTACACCGATCTCTATTTACACCGATATCTATTTACACCGATCTCTATTTACTCCGATCTCTATTTACACCGATCTCTATTTACACCGAACTCTATTTACACCGATCTCTATTTACAACAATTTCTATTTACACCGATTTCTATTTACAACAATTTCTATTTACACCGATCTCTATTTATAACAATTTCTATTTACACCGATTTCTATTTACAACAATTTCTATTTACTCCGATCTCTATTAACACCGATTTCTATTTACACCGATCTCTATTTACAACAATTTCTATTTACTCCGATCTCTATTTACACCTATCTCTATTTACACCGATCTGTATTTACATGATCTGAATATGAAACAATGTATACATAGCGAACATACAATAAGAAGTGAATCTATACAATCGGTGCCTCCGAATTATCTATAATCTGGTACACGTGCGATTTTAAAGACTGAGTTACTCTGTGTTTGCGTTCATGTCCTCAGCCATGAGTTGCTGACTCTACCAGACAATGCAACACCCGTAAACTACGCCCCATACCCACACTTCACTTCCCCGCTCGCGTTAGGAGTGAGTGCAACTATAAATTATTATTCGCGCCCCTCGAGTACAGAGAGCCCCGACCCTAAAACCCAATTGCCCACCACTTATATCCACACCCATAACACTCATATAACGCCTCATAAAACATCAACGTTTCCCACTCATTCCCTGCCAATAAACCACTATGCCTATCACACATTAAAACTGTATACCCAACTTCCCTGCACCCCTCCCCATATCCTACTCCTTGCACCCCCTCCACATACCCAACCTCCCCGCACCCCCATCCCATATCCTACTCCTTGCACCCCCTCCACATACCCAACCTCCCCGCACCCCCATCCCATATCCTACTCCTTGCACCCCCTCCACATACCCAACCTCCCCGCACCCCCACCCCATATCCTACTCCTTGCACCCCCTCCACATACCCAACGTCCCCGCACCCCCACCCCATATCCTACTCCTTGCACCCCCTCCACATACCCAACCTCCGCGCACCCCGACCCCATATCCTACTCCTTGCACCCCCTCCACATACCCAACCTCCCCACACCCCCACCCCATATCCTACTCCTTGCACCCCCTCCACATACCCAACCTCCCCGCACCCCCACCCCATATCCTACTCCTTGCACTCCCTCCACATACCCAACCTCCCTGCACCCCCTCCACATACCCAACCTTCCCGCACCCCCACCCCATATCCTACTCCTTGCACCCCCTCCCTATACCCAACCTCCCTGCACCCTATCCCATACAATACTCCCTGCACCCCCTCCCTATACCCAACCTCCCTGCACCCCCATCCCATATCCTACTCCCTGCACCATGTCCTTATACCCAACCTCACTGCACCCTAAGGGTGGTCGTTTTCATATTTTTTTTCATATATCTAATTGAAAATAATGAATTCATATAGAGTTTTATCATATTATCATGTAAAAAAAATTTCAGTTAATTTAGAGCATTTATGGGACCGCGATAACAGTTACAATTTTTGTATGTGATAGATGAGAAAATTTACATTGAAAAATATGAAAATTATAGAATATCACTTTAAACTATAGATAATGATTATTATACCATACAATCTTGCTATCTGGTAAAGTATGTCAATTATATATGAATAAAAATGAAAAATAAATATTCTGTTATATTATGTGGCATTTTTAGGCGATTTATGATTTTTTTTTTTTTTTGCAAAAAAAATTTATTTTTCAAAAAAAAAATTGTTTTCCAATTCTATTTTTTAATTTTCTTTTTAAATCTACCATTATTAGTATGCAATATATAAGTGTGATTTAATAAAAGTGTTAAAAAAGATTGTTAATAGACAATATAAGCATATTTTTAAAATATGTTAAAAATATTACAACTAATCATCAAGAGGGGTGAAAATATGAAAATTTAAAATAAAAATTTTCGCTTTATTATCAACACCGTAGTATATAGAATAAAATAAATATTTTTTGCCGTCTAAATATATTCACTTATAAATTCTAATTTTCACATACAATTGAATTGATAAAAAAATAAAATTTTATAAAAAAAAGTTAATATAATATTATTTATATAAATAAATTTTTTATTAATTCTACTATTAATCATAATTAATATTAATCATAATATCTATATTATTATAAGAAATTAAAACATTTATCATTATTAATAAATCAGTTATCATTTTAAAGAGCTATAATATATATATATATGAAGTATAATAATTCTTTTGAAAATACTATTTATTATATCATATTATTAATTAAATAACATAAATATATATAATAAAGAAATTAACATCGTTGAATGAAATCGCGCTTAGAAATAAAATTTGGATAATATAATATAGTATAGTATAATAATAATATAATATAGCCCCGAGATGTTGGATTTCAATGGCATATAATTTTCTCTGCACTTATTTCTTTGGCGACGAACAACATTCCTATCAACTATCTCAGAAGTTGCATCTTTTGTTGCATTTATCTTACGGTCAATTAAAACAGAAGTGATAATTGTGGCCAGTTCTGTATCTGATGTACCAAAACGTTCTGCTGCTTTCATTGTCACCTCATAGTACACATGATCAGTTCTGTAATTGAAAATATTGTATCAATAATAGTGCTATTATGATATTTAATAAGTATTGTAATATATAATATGATATCATTAAGTAGAGTAGTGATCATATTATATAATAACCCTGGCATAGATAACTCTTCTGGCTCATAGTCGCTTTCATCAAAATAATCGAAATTTCGGTAGCCATCATCTTCATCGATGTCGCTTTCGCTATCACTATCAATATATTCATGTGAAGAATCTTCATTGTTTCTATTGAGATAGTTAAAAATATTATTAAAAATATAATTATCCAACTTGAAAGATTTTATAAATATTCTATAATTCAAAATATATTAATTTCCATAACGGTAATAATTTACAATATATCGTTGAATAGACAAACCGAGAATGACTGCCTCCGTTAGTTTTATTGTATGAACTGCGACTTTGTTTAGATGTATCAATTCTTGTAGATAAGTCGATACATCTAAGCCTATTTGTTCTTTGGTCGTCTAGAAAAGATTTCTCAGACGGAGGAACACGTTTAAGGCGAAGACACCGACATTGATCTTTACATTTACATGGGCATATATCGAATAATTTATCATATTTTTCTTTGTGAGTCTGGAAATATGTATCAAATTTGCTGTTGTTTAAACTTTTTTTAAGTTTAATCACTATCGATATATACGTAGATAGCTTTGCTGTCACGTAAGCTTTTGAAAATGTAGGCAGTGACGCTCTATGCCATATATCTAAAATTCTAATTGCTGTTTGCGATTTAGCTGATGCATCGCAGCAGGGTTTTAACGATATATAATGCATATATATATCTAAATTAGTAGGTAGTTTTCGATAAGTCATAGTAGTAGGTGGAAAGTACGTATTAAATGATGATCGTGGTCTTAAATTCATAACTGTATGCAATTAAAAAGTAATAATGTTAAAATGTATATTTTAAAAATTTCAAATTTATAAACAATAACAATGTAGCAGTCATGCGCACAAGCTTCATCTTAATTTTCGAGATTCAAAATTTTGTAAACGAAGTAAAACATCTTAAACGATATCGCGTCTTCAATATAGTCACTAAAATTACAGAAATTTGGTATTATTCTTATATTACCATACATTAAATAATACCATGATTTTAATTTGTATCTGTAACTACCGACCACCCTTACTGCACCCCCTCCCTATACCCTACTCCCTACACCCCCTCCCATACCCTACTCCCTGCACCATCTTCCCGTACCCTACTCCCACACCCACTCTACATAACCCGCTCCTCACACCTCAAATTCCATTGTAAAGCCTCTTGAATTCAACACTCGCTAGTACATTACCCCAATACTCCATAAACTTCTACCTAAACACATAAACCCCAAACCTATAACCATATATTCCGTCTTCTAAACCCATTTATACTGGGCCTAACTCTCACGTGTTTCACTCCCTACATACATAACCACATATTTACTAATACCCCTAAATTATACCCACAAATTACCACTATATTATACCCACCAATCCCCTATATTATACTCACCAATAACCCTATTTCACGCCACCTATAACCCATATCCTACTCCTTGCACCCCCTCCACATACCCAACCTCCCCGCACCCCCACCCCATATCCTACTCCTTGCACCCCCTCCACATACCCAACGTCCCCGCACCCCCACCCCATATCCTACTCCTTGCACCCCCTCCACATACCCAACCTCCCCGCACCCCCACCCCATATCCTACTCCTTGCACTCCCTCCACATACCCAACCTCCCTGCACCCCCTCCACATACCCAACCTTCCCGCACCCCCACCCCATATCCTACTCCTTGCACCCCCTCCCTATACCCAACCTCCCTGCACCCCATCCCATACCCTACTCCCTGCACCCCCTCCCTATACCCAACCTCCCTGCACCCCATCCCATACCCTACTCCCTACACCCCCTCCCCGCACCCCACCCCATATCCTACTCCCTGCACCCCCTCCCTATACCCAACCTCCCTGCACCCTATCCCATACACTACTCCCTGCACCCCCTCCCTATACCCAACCTCCCTGCACCCCCATCCCATATCCTACTCCCTGCACCATGTCCTTATACCCAACCTCACTGCACCCCCTCCCTATACCCTACTCCCTACACCCCCTCCCATACCCTACTCCCTGCACCATCTTCCCGTACCCTACTCCCACACCCACTCTACATAACCCGCTCCTCACACCTCAAATTCCATTGTAAAGCCTCTTGAATTCAACACTCGCTAGTACATTACCCCAATACTCCATAAACTTCTAAATAAACACATAAACCCCAAACCTATAACCATATATTCCGTCCTCTAAACCCATTTATACTGGGCCTAACTCACGTTTTTCACTCCCTACATACATAACCACATATTCCCTAATACCCCTAAATTATACCCACAAATTACATCTATATTATACCCACCAATCCCCTATATTATACCCACCAATAACCCTATTTCACGCCACCTATAACCCTGTATCACGCCCCCATACACCTCATATTCAGTTACTACAGTGGAGTGTTGATACTAGAAGTTCCATTTCTAGTTGACTTAAAACCAACACACTTTTCACTATAATCCTTATATCCCTCTTTCTAAAACTCCATGTCATACCCCTTAAAACCCTATGCCCCACACCCATACGCTGTATGCATTGCTTCTTTTATATATATGTCCCGCCCTATTATATATAATTCACACCTATATTATCTGTGTACACCACCCTATTATCTGTATGCCCCGCCTCTATTATCTGTATGCCCTGCCCCTATCATGTATATACCCCGCCTCTATTATCTGTATGCCCCGACCCTATCATGTATATGCCCCGCCCCTATTATCTGTATGCCCCGCCCCTATCATGTATATACCCCGCCTCTATTATCTGTATGTCCCGCCCCTATAATCTATATGCTCCGCCCCTATTATCTATATGCCCCGCCTCTATTATATATATGCCCCGCCCCTATCATGTATATGCTCCGCCCCCAGAGAAGAATGGATCACCGCCATAAGTTCTGTTTCTAAGCGACTTCAAAATCACGATGACTCATCAGATGACACATTTGGAGAGGACGAGATAGAAAAACAACTAGGAAAATCTAAATTGAAGATTGTTAGTCTAAGGTCACACCCACCTCACCTTCGTACATCCCCATTGGTCGCTTTCATCATCTCTTTTCGCCTTGCAGACTCTCGATGATTTTGAGTTTCTTAGTACGCTTGGTAAAGGAACATTTGGAAAAGTAATTTTGTGCCGAGAAAAAAAATCTAAACATTTATATGCTATCAAGATTTTACAGAAGTCCGTCATCATACAAAAGGTCTGCAAGTCTGTCTGCAAGTCTGTCTGCTAGTCTGTCTGTCAGTCTGTCTGCAAGTCTGTCTGCAAGTCTGTCAGTCTGTTTTTCTTTCTGTCCTATTGTCTATATCTTTCTTTCATTCCTTACAAATCTCTTTATTTCTATTTAAAAATGCATTACAAATATAATTCGTTAATTTAAATATATTATCATTATCTATTTTCTTAACAAAGAAATGTGTGAATATGAGTATTGAAGGCAAATGTGATTGTCTTTACAAATGTGATTGTCTTTACAAATGTGATTGTCTTTACAAATGTGATTGTCTTTACAAATGTAATTGTCTTTACAAATGTGATTGTCTTAATTGTCTTTACAGGATGAAGTAGCTCATACACTTACTGAAAGCCGTGTCCTTCAAAGAACAAAACATCCTTTTCTCACGGTTTGCATAAAACAAGGATCTCTTGTTACTCGAACTTGCTAAGTTATGTGGTTGCAGAATTAAACCTAATGATTATTAATAAATGTATTATGAACTTATTATGTAACAGCTGTTACATGGCTAGTCATTGGTCAAGTGGTAAAAAGATCAATAAATATTGAAATCTGTAGTAATACGCATTATATATATTACTAATTACATTAAGTAACTGAACAGTAAGGAGAATCTGGTGAGAAAGACTAATTAGCCACCTAATTCCGACCCCATTAACTGCGGACACCCGCCTCGCAGGGTCTGAAATGCACCTTCACCACCTCTGACCGACTATGCTTCCTCATGGAGTACGTGAACGGCGGAGAGCTCTTCTACCACCTGTCCAAGGTGAAGATCTTCTCGGAGGCCCGTACACGTTTCTACGGAGCCGAGATCGTCTGCGCTTTGGGCTACTTACACGAACATAACATCGTCTACAGGGATCTCAAAGTAAGCCAGATGCAACCTTAATCTGTAAAATCCCTACTCACTTTGATGAGACATTCTAGGAATCATGATAAATATATTTATTATGATTATAATGATATTTATCCATAGATGAACTTAAATTAGACACAAATTTAGGAAATCGTCAGTATTGTCTGTATCCATTATTTATTTTCCCTTCTATAAATAGAAACATAGAATACTGAGTGACTTGTAATTGGTTGAATATGCATTTTTGCGTTTATTTAAGGTTTTAAAAAGTTGAAAGAGAAACCAGCTTTTATTGACCTCACCAACTTTTTTTTTTTTAGCATTTTTCACCATTTTTGTCTAAATTTTAAGCTATAATTTGTTTTATAAAATGATCAGAACTAACCTACTTCTCCGTAATTAGTATTAACCTATTCTAAAATATTGGTATTTAGATCACCCGTAGAAAAATTGTAAACAAAATTAAAGAATATATTTATCTCTTTTATTTGTAACTATTCTATATTATGTAATGTCAACCTAGCTCAGTTGTTATCATTCATATGATATGAAGGAGGTTAAAGAAATCATACTGCAATTTATAGAATATTCAAACATATTATTTTATATTTTATGATACATTGAATTACATAAAAATCCTTGTTAAAAATCATATATACAGATTTATAGCGAGATATTCTTTCAGAATACTATATAAGTTTATATTAATTTCAAAAAATTATATTTTTTAGTAATAATCATAGATAAATAATATTAATTAATTAATCAATTAATAATATTAGTTAATATATTTGTTCTCACTTTTGCAAACTAAATTTTTGATTTTATGTTCTAGGATCATATTTCTAAAAATTCTTCGAATAGACATATATTCTATATTGTGCATAGATGAGGATATAGCTTCGTTAATTAGCATGTGATTGGTTTGAAACTACAGATTTACAAATTAGGTGATATACTCTATCATAGGATATTTATTTATTATAAATGCTCATATATTATGTAAGTTATTATTATAATAATCTCTCTATTACAAATCAGCATCTGACCATATTATTAAATTAAACTATTTTAATCATCTTAATTAATAGGTGTATTTTTGAATATGAAATATTTCTATTGATTTATATTACTATGATATTATTCCAAAAGTTCCTAGCTTCCCAAGAAATTAGTCACCTTTATTATATATATAATATATAACAAAAAAACAAAAATAAACTGGATGGTTATTTAAATATGAAAATAATTTAACATCTACAAAATACATAAACTATGAAAAATAATAAACAAATTATTATTAATAAATATTTTAATATGTTTTAGATTAAATATAGATATAAATATATACATTGTTATTTTTAATTCATATATAATTATTTACACTTTGAAATAATTAGTTGTTTATTTATTATAATTAAATTAGTGAAAACCAAATATTAATATTTTAATTTTGAATAAAAATTTAATATTATTAGTAACGCATAAACGTGATTCTAGCCAAACATAGCTCAGTAAATTGTGTTAAGATATTTTTGATTCAGTGTATTTTAAGTGAATATGGAATGTCAGCAAATTTTATAAATGTATCAATTATAAGTATTGATTACATCTTTTCAATTTAGACTTCATATATTTTCACTAAATAAATTTGTAAATAGAAATTTAATATGCATAATTATGTTATATGACATATACAATATATATATATATATATATATGTATGTATATATATATATATATATATATATGTATGTATATATATATATATATATATATATATATATATATAAATAAATACTTTGAAGGCATTACTACTTTTAATTAATACCTTTAATATATTTATATTAAATTTATGAATATGTTATTATTTATTATGAAATATCTTATTTTCTCAAGTAGATATTGTTATTATAGTACATTGTAGTTCATTATTATTTTACATTATAGTTCATTATTATATATGCTATAGAAGCATTTAATCATCTTTATTGTTTGATAAATTTTATAAAAAATTCTTCATATTAAACTTATAAAAGTGATTGGAAGGTAGAAGAAACAGGGATATATAAAGGGAGTGATGATGTAAGGCGAGATGATGAAATGAAGATATAAAGAGAGTGGTTGTTGGAGTAAGAGGAAAAGTATTTGTAAACAAGCTCTCGTTCATAGCTAGAGAATCTACTGCTGGATCAGGACGGTCATGTAAAGATTGCAGACTTTGGTCTCTGTAAAGAACAAATGGCATTTGGAGCGACCACGAAAACCTTTTGTGGAACACCCGAGTACCTGGCTCCCGAGGTTGGAGTTTAATTTACACTGATCATCGCTATAGTTTAGCTAGGTAGATGTAACTATCATCTGAATTTAATATGTCTCAAATAATAACTTCATTTTGTATCATTAGCTTACCACTGCTACTGGTACTAGTACTATTACTACTACTACTACTACTACTACTACTACTACTACTGCTACTACTACTACTGCTACTGCTACTGCTACTGCTACTGCTACTGCTACTGCTACTGCTACTGCTACTGCTACTGCTACTGCTACTGCTACTGCTACTGCTACTGCTACTGCTACTGCTACTGCTACTGCTACTGCTACTGCTACTGCTACTGCTACTGCTACTGCTACTGCTACTGCTACTGCTACTGCTACTGCTACTGCTACTGCTACTGCTACTGCTACTGCTACTGCTACTGCTACTGCTGCTGCTGCTGCTGCTGCTGCTGCTGCTGCTGCTGCTGCTGCTGCTGCTGCTGCTGCTGCTGCTGCTGCTGCTGCTGCTGCTACTATTACTATGCCCCACCCCTCTAGGTTCTCGAAGACAATGACTACGGTCGTGCCGTGGACTGGTGGGGTACTGGTGTCGTGATGTACGAGATGATGTGCGGCCGTCTTCCCTTCTACAACATGGACACGGAGAAACTCTTCCAACTGATACTCGTGGACACCATACACTTCCCTCGCACCATCACAGCCGAGGCGAAGAGTCTTCTCGCGGGGCTCCTGCACAAACAACCCTCGCAAAGGTTCTAGTAATGTCGGAGGTGATGTTTCAGAGATGTTGACCTCTATAGATGTTGACCTCTATAGATGTCTTTAGTGCTTTAGTCTTACTAAAGAGTCTTTGAATATAGTAAAGATCAATAGTGAGATCATTAGAAGCAAAGTTGAACCTGAATATCAATATACTAAAATACTAATGTAATATGTTACATATTAATTATTATATATATATATCTATATCTATATAATATCTATATAGTATATATATAAAATATTGCATATATTGATTGAAACTACAATCTTTAAACATAGGTTGGGCGGTGGTGAGTCCGATGTTATGGAAATTAAGAGACATCAGTTCTTTGCACCAATCAACTGGGTTGACCTTTATAACAAAAAGGTTATTATCATCACCTCATTTCTTTTCACAGCCAAATGCCAACTTTTCTACTTATTTAAATTAATAATAAAGTGAAATTATTTAATGTTAAAATCTTATAACTATGGCTATGTTTATATAATCTACTTTATTTAGATGTATAAGTAACTCTCTCCATTAATAAGTAGTAATAAGTAACTCTATACTAATAAGTAGTAATAAGTAACTCTACTAATAAGAAGTAATAAGTAACTCTCTCTAATAATAAGTTGTAATAAGTAACTCTCTACTAATAAGTAGTAATAAGTAACTCTACTAATAAGTAGTAATAAGTAACTCTACTAATAAGTAGTAATAAGTAACTCTCCACTAATAAGTAGTAATAAGTAACTCTCTACTAATAAGTAGTAATAAGAAACTCTACTAATAAGAAGTAATAAGTAACTCTCTCTAATAATAAGTAGTAATAAGTAAATCTACTAATAAGTAGTAATAAGTAACTCTATACTAATAAGTAGTAATAAGTAACTCTACTAATAAGAAGTAATAAGTAACTCTCTCTAATAATAAGTTGTAATAAGTAACTCTCTACTAATAAGTAGTAATAAGTAACTCTACTAATAAGTAGTAATAAGTAACTCTACTAATAAGTAGTAATAAGTAACTCTATACTAATAAGTAGTAATAAGTAACTCTCTACTAATAAGTAGTAATAAGAAACTCTCTACTAATAAGTAGTAATAAGTAACTCTACTAATAAGAAGTAATAAGTAACTCTCTCTAATAATAAGTTGTAATAAGTAACTCTCTACTAATAAGAAGTAATAAGTAACTCTCTCTAATAATAAGTAGTAATAAGTAACTCTACTAATAAGTAGTAATAAGTAACTCTCTACTAATAAGTAGTAATAAGTAACTCTACTAATAAGTAGTAATAAGTAACTCTCTACTAATAAGTAGTAATAAGTAACTCTACTAATAAGAAGTAATAAGTAACTCTCTCTAATAATAAGTAGTAATAAGTAACTCTCTACTAATAAGTAGTAATAAGTAACTCTACTAATAAGTAGTAATAAGTAACTCTACTAATAAGTAGTAATAAGTAACTATACTAATAAGTAGTAATAAGTAACTCTCTCTAATAATAAGTTGTAATAAGTAAGTCTCTACAAATAATTAGTAATAAGTAACTCTCTAATAATAAGTAGTAATAAGTAAGTCTCTACTAATAAGTAGTAATAAGTAACTCTCTCTAATAAGTAGTAATAAGTAACTCTCTCTAATAAGTAGTAATAAGTAAGTCTCTACTAATAAGTAGTAATAAGTAACTCTCTCTAATAAGTAGTAATAAGTAACTCTCTCTAATAAGTAGTAATAAGTAACTCTACTAATAAGTAGTAATAAGTAACTCTCTAATAATAAGTAGTAATAATTAACTCTACTAATAAGAAGTAATAAGTAATTATCTCTAATAATAAGAAGTAATAAGTACTCAACTAATAGTAGTAATAAGTAACTCTCTACTAATAAGTAGTAATAAGTAACTCTCTATAATATTAAGTAATAATAAGTAACTCTCTCTAATAATAAGAAGTAATAAGTAACTTTCTTCAATAATAAGTAACTCTTTTTACTGATAAGTAGTAATAAGTAACTCTTTTTACGGATAAGTAGTAAAAATTAACACTATTAATAAGTAGTAGTAATAAGTAATTATCTCTAACAAGTAATACTCAATACTATTAAGTAATTATTTGTACTAATCACTGATTACTAAACTGTACTAATGTACCAACACAGCTTGAACCTCCTTTTAAACCTCAAGTATCCTCCGACACCGATACTCGTTATTTTGACGAACAATTTACTAAAGAATCAATACAGTTGACTCCGCCCACAATCATGGAGGAGGTTAGGAATTGTGTCTATTGTTGTCTACCCGTCTGTAGAATTATATTTACCTTTCCATATATATATATATATAATATTCATTTTCATATCGTATAACATAACATTGTATACTCGGTCTGCAACACAGGATGACGGTATGGACGACGAGGAACCTTACTTCCAGTCGTTTTCGTATCACGGCTCCAGGAACAGCTTTGGTTCTGTGGCGAATACTCAACAGGGCATCGAGGACATGTCCTTGTAAACTAAATGTCCTCGACTACGGCGCAGTCTTTTATACCGGAGAACGCTGGACATGCGAATCCTCGATGTTATAGCTCCCAACGCAAACGATGTACACAATGGAGTAGTCGATAACCATTTATGGCGATTTTCTCCCAATATAGTGGTTGCTAGGCAACTAGTCTATTGTTTTACTACAAAGAATCACAAAGTGTATTCCTGATTTTACAAATTTGTATATACAATTATCTTAAATTGAGTGAAAACGTATTATTATCATATAATTGTTATATTATTTTCTATTGTTAATTGTTGTTACATAGAGATGTGTTTTTCCTTACATATTATATTGTGAAAGCAAACAGAAGCTTTTTATCAATATTATAATACAAATAAACTGATACACAAAATTTATCTTTCGATTGTAAATAAATTACGAATTACCGATATCATAAATGAGGTAAGAGGTAATGACTAAATGAGGTAAGAGGTAATGACTAAATGAGGTAAGAAGTTAGTAGAATGAAGATAGGGAAACTGATGATATTATAACTTGAATATGATTTGCATGGTACATGTGCAATCTCTACATGTAAACTTCAAAGCATGTTTAAAATAAATAATTGTGATTTGATCTATTCTAACCATCACTAAACACATACACTGAACAGTATTTAGTTTACAATAATGTATAAACAGTATTTGATTATATTGATATTTATTGCAAAATTAATACAATATTAATGATATTTATTACAAATTCAATAATTGGAAATAAGAAAACTGAATATATAGCAACTAGAAATGTTTGCAGGAGTAATCTGCAACAGCAATATGTTCATGTATTGTTATGTTGCATGTCTTGAATATATTTTTGTACAAAATTAATTGAACAATACTAAAACCAGATACTCTATTATTAATGATATTTATACTGTTATTAGTAGTATTATTTATTTGTCTATAGTATTTATAATATTAATACTATTTCTTTATATAGTGATTTCTACATATATTTCATAATGAAATTAAATATTTGTTAAAACTATATTATCATAACAGTAATAAAATCATTATACAATATAAAATAATAACCTTTTATAAGTGAATTTTAAGAGAAAATGAATTTAAACTTCCTTTCGGATGAACTTTATTGAAAAATAACAAATTATAAAAAAATGTAATTTAAGATTCACGAAAATGGAAAAAAAAGGCTTTATTAAGTTTCACCAAGTTAATATTTGCTGGTGACCTTGGTTATGGAAGTGGTAGCAGCTCAACTGGGTTTCTGGGAGTGCGCAAAAGACACCGCCATCGGTCTGCCATGTAATTCAAATGTGTGAGTCTCTCGGCGGGCCCTGGCGGCGGTCACCTCAGATGGCAACGTAACAAAGCATTGACCTTTCATTCGACCCCGTTGCATGAGTTGTACGTCAAAAGCGAGCTTTTCGTCGCTATTCGACCAGTCGATGTAACGGCCGTATATGAAGATCATGTCTTTCTCAGTAACCTGCACAAATATGAAAACATAAAAGCCAACAACTCTATTATCATTTTCTGTATTATAAATCTATCTTGGAGTTAGGTGTGAGGTGATAAGCAGGACATAACCCCGGGGATAGGTAATAGTTGAGAAGTAGACCTAATCCAAGATAAGTGGTACAAGGTTAGAAGTAGGTCATGTTGTTGTTCATGTCCCTATTGTTTAAAATGAGACATATCAATTAAACTTATAATACTCTGCTTCTCCTTCACTAAACCAGCATACATTCAACTTCCTATAGGTCCATTATCTCAACCTCCTCTAGGTTCATTACCTCAACTTTCTCTAGGTTCATTATCTCAACCCTCTCTAGGTCCATTACCTCAACTTCCTCTAGGTCTATTATCTCAATTATCTCAATCTTCTTTCAACATTCAACAACTCCGCCCCTATCACGAAACCTGTTTTGCGAGATTCTTCACATAGAGTCTCATGGAGGGTTGTCCCCGCTCATAGCTCCTAAATGCAGCTATAGAGTCGAGGTCGTCGGCGTGCATACGACCCCGTCGCAGCTCGTGGCCGCTGATGAAATCGCCATTACGACCTTTAACCCCCGAGGCGTCGTCGTCCGAGGACGAGGATTCGCAATCGCTCTAGATCGGTATAAGGAAAGACTGTGCTAGAGGTTAGAGGATTAAGCTAAAGGTTAGAGGATTATGCTAAAGGTGGTAGCATCGCATCTATAACCCACAGAATTTATTATAGTTTACTAAGTCGATAAACTGACCCCTTAACAAATAAAAACAGGCATTCGTTATATTTAACTAGGTGCAGTAATACTCTCTTCGTGTTCATCTGGGCCCCAAATAAGAAATATTGCGGTAGTTACGGATACCGTTTTTTGGGGCGGCTTCGGAAGAGGCGCCATGCGACCGAAAGCTCCAACTGGCCGGAGGTCGGCGGACCCGGCGTCGGTCGGCGACGTCGAGGTGGAGTCGGTCGGCGGATTTGACGTCGCCGACGAGTCTAGTTCCCGAGGCTTTACGTCGGCGACTACGATTCCGACTTTCACGGGACGTCCCGTGCCGTCGAACACCTGTCGAGGGTAACGCCGACGGGTGTTAGAATAAGGGTAGGGAAGGAGTGTTTCTCTGTGACGAACGAAAGACATATGAAGACACGTCGGGGGATATAGAGGAATCATGAATAGTTATCTGACGTTAGTAGAAATAGTGGTTTGTGGGTATTAATAGTAGTAGTAGTTGTGGTAGTAATAATATAGTTACAGTATATATTTCCGATATCTAGTATAATAATAAATTAGAAATAATTTCCGGAACAATTAACAAACTAAGAAAAACTCGAAATTACCTCACAAATGTTATTAACAACAAATAAATTCTAAGCACTCTCAAACTATTTTTTACTTAATATCAATATTACATTGATAATATTGCAATATATTATCTAATACCTCACTAGGTTTTGCTTTCACTGTAGAGCGAACACGTTTCACTTCCCCCAAGTCGACTGCAATAATGGCACGTCGTTTGCGTTTACGTGGCAATAAGGAATGTTTACGTTCTCCGCCATCTTCGCTGTCATTGGCAATGAGTTCGGTGTCTGTGCTCAGCTCCGATTCGTCAGACGAAGAGCGATCGGGGAGTTTTTCAGCAGTTGCAGACTGTTGGTGAGGCATTGGAGAAGGTGAAGACGAGAGAGGAAGAGGGAGAGGAGATATAGAGTTCCATTATATTTAAAAGAAGACTATCAATTCCAATATAATAAATTTGTAAATTGTGAATTTGTATTTGTTGATAGGTAAATATATAATAGTTTATATTATTAATAGTTAAATACTCAAGTTTGTGGAGTGAGTGATGGGGAGGGAGATACTGACCTCCGGAAGTCTAATATCAGACACTTGGGGTCTAAGAAGGAATGGAGCAGGTAAATTCATTTTATTCATCAAATGCAATACCTTTAATTGTTAAGGGGTAGAGAGGGTTAGGGTGTATTCAGCAGTGTTAAGGGGTGAAGAAGGTTAGAGTGTATTCATAAGTATTAAGGGTTAGGTAGAAGTAGGTTAGGGTGTATAAGGTAATCTAGAGTTTATCTAGCAATTTAGAATAGTGTAAATACGGATTTTTAAATTTTGTATTCAATGATTCAAATTCAAAATATGAAATGTCCCATTATCCAAATCATGACAACAATTACATTTCTGCTATATTATTATTTTAGTGAAATAGAAAAATAATTTTGGAATCTATAAATGTGTAAATACATGATGTAGCTATAGCTACTATTAAAGGTTATAGTCATAATGATTAGGTAATATGTATCTGTTTTAATTGATATGCTTAGGTAATCCAAAATAATTATATCAAATATAATTTTCCCAGGATAAATAGATAATACTATATAACCCATACTTTTGGTCTTGACCCATAGTTTGAGAAGCTGTGATGTATAGGTTTATTTAGCATTAAACAGGAATACTTAACATTATTCAGTCATACACATATATACATAGACATATACATACCAATATAGACATAGATAAATATATACAGATATTTGCAGTCATAGAGAGACTATACAGATATATACGGAAATACATAGATATTTACAGATATTCACAGACATTCACTGACATTCACAGGCGTACAGATGTGAACAGACGTAGACCGATGTATGCATGCATAGAAAATAAGAAGATGAATGATAATGAGGAATATATGTAAATTGAGTCACAAAAAAGAAGTGAATTCATTATAAACAATTATATTAAGTAAATAGCATTGTATTTATATCTATAAATTACTAATAAAGTGTTCTGGCATTCACATAACAATTAATCAAATTATAAACAGCCACGATTACCATATACTATTCGATTACATCTTACTAATTAACTACCATCCACTCTTTAATTACTAGCATATTAATCAATTACATCCTCTTAATCAATTACATCCTGTTAATCAATTACATCCTAATAATCAATTACATCCTACTAATCAATTACATCCTACTAATCAATTACATCCTACTAATCAATTACATCCTACTAATCAATTACATCCTACTAATCAATTACATCCTACTAATCAATTACATCAATCAACACTAATTACTAATTACTAATCATCTACAACTTAAAACTTGCATTAATAACCCTCAAATAATGTATTAAATAAAAGAATAAACTGAAATATACAATATAACTACTTATATTTAATAGCAAGCCTATATATATATATATATATTCATATATATATATATATATATATATATATGTATATATATATATATATATATATATATATGAGTACTCACTGCATTTGATTATTACTAATAAATTATTTATATTGAAATATAAAATTCACAAAATAATAATATGGAACATTTGAATATATAAAATAAATGAGAAATACCAATATCAATAAATATATTATTATTATTAAATAACTTTGATAATAATTCATTTCCTTCTATATAGTTTTACATAATATAATAATAAGATATAATAATAAGATTAGTTTAAATGGTTTATAAACACTTCAGGAATAGGCAATATTTAATATCATGAGGTGGCGCCAGGGGTCGCCAACCTGCGTATAGAAGCTGGGTTCCGAAACCAAAACGTCGGCAATATTCCTCAGCGTTGTCTCGTTAATGGAGGGGTATCGATATCGGAGCATGCGATTGGTCGACGGGTAAACGTGCGCCGTCGAATCGACGGCCCGAGCGATTCGTCGACACTGTTCGCGCAGTACGGTGGCCTGCTTGTCACTTTGACCTGTGGGTCGTTCGGTGGCGCCGTTTAATAGGCCGTGCGACTACAGTTTGTTTTAACTGTGTTATGTAACGCGTCATTATGTAGGGTTGAGTAAACGTCTTTAAGTTGGGACCAATAAATGAATAGGAAATTTAAAAGTTCAGAGGGACTTTGGGTTGTTAAATAAGTATGTAATCGATTCTGAAAGTTGACCAAATATGGTGTTGGAAAGTGCATTGAAAAGATATTGCTTCGTACAAAAGTAGGAAAGCAATTCGTTTACGAAATTGATTTATAGCTACCAATTTATTAGTTTGCTAAATTGTTAAATAACAATAAAATGTAACGAAATTAAAATTTACTGTAATAAATCTAACTGGGTATGAGTTTATTTTAGAATCTAATTTAAGATACATAGATATACTTGTATTGTAATATCGTGTTTTTAGAAGGATGCTATTACTTAGTCAGAATTAAACTAATTCTACTTGGTTGAAGACTACGCATAGATAGTGATTCATCTATGATGAATTTACACTCTCAGTTCTTTTCTCATGAAATTTCGTTCGCAAAGTCTACAGATAAGACTGCTAACGCCTTTTTAGTTGATTGCTATACGTTTAGCAAGAATGTACCCCGGGCAACCTATCGCTTAATTTGGAACTTTACTAATTGCCGAATGAACGCCGACAAAGAAATATATAGGCTGAGAAAACTATCGAAGATGAATTGACCCATTTCAATGAATTCCGTTTACGCGATTTAAACTTTTCGAATTGTTACTTGGATGCTTTTAAAAGCGCACAGAAAATGTTATCGAGTCAAAAACGTGTTATTATTTCGGCATAGCACAGCAAATGGAACGCATGCAAACTCTGGGAATTGTTTAGCGTCTAGCGACTGCAGTAACCATGGCGACGTTGTTTTTACGCCGAGGGACTGGGGACGGGACGTATGTACGTTTACACTCGTAGAGCAGGGTGCGCGGTCTACACGGTTTTTATTGAGACCAGGCGTTTTTACTCCGGACCCACGGGCGGGGACGCAGTGACAGCTAGGCCGGATCAACGGCGTAGAGATTGTTGCGAGTGATTGCGCGTGTTTTTTATGCCTCCCCACTTGGCTCTAGGCATAGCGTTTGACACCGAGGATTGTTATGATATACTTTGCCGTAATTACAGTCACACCATAGCGAAACATGCTGTGGGTCTTTTACAATTAATAAAATGCTGATTGGTTTAACTTTTATGATATAAATGAACATAATACACTTTACAAATGCATATGATAATATATCAATTATTAAATATATTTACTTTTTAAAATTAACAATTTAATAAAAAAGAATGTATTTAATTAATTATTATTATATGAGTCAATTTTGGAAATATACTTTATTTAAAGTATAAAATTAGTTTCTTTTTGAAAATAATGTAATAGGATAAAGTGTATTTAAAATCAAAAAACATCTATTTATAGATATTTTATGTTTATTTCTTACTTAATGTTATATTATACATAAGAATATTCATAGAATATGTAAATCATATATTTGAGTATATATGATTACAATTTTAAAATTAATAAAAATTCATAATATTTTAAATTAAAATTAAAATTAAATCAATAATAACATGACATATATATTATGAGTTTAAATTATGTTATAAAATATTAAATAATAATAAAAACCAATTTTATAATAATTAAATTATAGTAAAATATATATTCATTGTATTTATCAAATATAACAACAAATTTATTTATATTCATGGATACTCTTATATTTATTGTGAAGCTCCGAGAGATTCTTAAATATCTAATTAATACTTATTCATAGACATTACAATATAGACAATTTCACTTTTTTATAAAATTGTTCTATTTATTCATTCTATGTCGTATTATTCCTATAAATATCAAATGAATTTGATTCGCTAGATAAAACTTATTTTGCTACATAATAATTTGAATATAATTGAAATATTTACATAAAATAAAATAAATATATCAATTATAGTAGATGCAGTAGAATATTCAGTTAGGATAAGATCTAATATGTACATAAAACACAATATAAGTCATAGCAATATAAAAATGAGATTAATGAGCAACTACAATGTTATATTTATAAACTATTTGGTCTGGCGTGCATGATGGCCGAGATGATGGCCGAGACGAAGGCCGAGATAAGAAAACTACGAGAATAAGCAATACCAACCTATTGAACTGGCAGCCGGCACCGCGGGAAGGTATTTCAGCGGAATACGCTTCACGTCGCAGTAGCGAACCTCCAACGTGCAATCGAACACCTGCAACTGGTGAAGAGTGTGCAGGAGATCCGCAGCTTCGGCAGGGCTGTGGCTTGCAATGAAAACCGTCCTCTTGTTCCTTCTGGTAGAGTGGAAGGGCAAATGAGCGATATGTGAATGGAGGGACTGGCGATGAATACCTTGTACGTGTGCCTTCTGTAGTAGGGGAACAGGAAGTGCGCGAGAAGTGGAAGGATAGGTTAACAATAGATGCCTTCAACAATTGTAGGAGTGCGAGGGTGAGTAAGTAAGTGAGGAAGAGAACATAGAGGTTATCGATGAACACTTTATTCCTCCTATAGGAAAGGAAAAGAGAGCGAGTGACGAGGTAAATGAGGGGTTAACAATTTAAAATGTCCCCATCTTCCTTCTATATGATAGTGCTCGAGGGTTGAGTAAAGGGATGAAATGAGGCTTAGCAAAGAACACATACCTCTACTACATCCAGAGAAAAAGGAAGTGAGTGAGGAAGGAAAGGGAGGCATTAGCAATGAACACCTTCCTCTTCTTCTTATAGGAATGGAAGAAGTGGTGAGTAAGGAAGAGTAAGGCGACGTTTGTAATGAACAATGTTCTCTTCTTCCTTCTATAAGAAGAGGAAAGGAAATGAGTGACGAATGTAATGTAGAGGGAGATGGATTGGTTAGAAATAAACAGTATCCTCCTCTTCCTCCCGTAAGAACATTAGAGATATATGAGGAGGAGAAGGGTAGAATTAGGTTAACATACTCCTTTTCTTCCTATTGTAGGATGGGAAGAGATGGGTAAAGGGAGGAGCAAAAGATAGTAGTTGTATTCTACACTGTGGGGATACCACACATGATATTAAGAATCAAATATTGGGAGCTATCAATATTAAGAACAACCTCCTTTTAGTGTAGAGTAAGTCTGCTCCTAAACGTAATATAAATTTCTTTATTGTCTGAGAGTCCATTGTTGCAGGAAAGTTGCAGACTTCTAAAACAAATTTCCCTGTGAAATTATTAAATATGTATATATAAATCACGATATAAAAATTTATATATAATATATGCACTACAATAATATATAATTATATATATCACATATATTTATCTATGTTTTTATTACCATGTATAATTTTAATATAATATGCCTACACCAAGTGATTTTATATAATAAATAAAATATATAGTCTTATTATGATATATTGAATTCATAAAAACCTTCATTTGTATCCATAGTTTTCTTGAAAACGTATGACTATTGAATTTAGTTAATAAATAATATATATATATATATATATATATGATGGTGATGGTGATTAAAATGAAATATATAATTAGAATGATACCCACTGCAAGCGAAATAGAATACCATAAATAGAGAATTTTTACTTATTAACAATAATAATTACTATTAAAAATCTTTTATAATTCAAATTATTGTAAAATTAATTTTAAATATCAATATAAACATTTTACTTATATATAATCTATAAATACCAATTATTATATATGAAATTTCCAATGTGATGAAATAAATAATACTATATATCTAGTATTTTATTAATTATAAGTTAAATATTGTTTTTATTTTTCAAACATTAAAATATTCTTGGATATAATTTAACACAAATTTTCAAAATAATTATAATACATCATAGATTAGTTCGTATTATTTATTCATATATACAACTGATCTACATTCAAAAAATGGTAATATAAAAACAATTACAATACTTTCTTATGTAATATGTACAACAAGTTTTAATATGTTAATATAACATATTAATATATTCATAAATAAATTAAAAGTATACAGATATAATACAAGCATTCATATTGAATTAAATCCCAAGTATTATATAAAAAGTTTAAAATTATTACAAACAATTACTTGTTATACTTTATAATAATAATTTTTAAAATAAAATATATATAGAGAAACTTATGTAATAATATTACAATGATAGGAAAAGAGAATAATACATAATATATATATATATATATATATATATATATTTATATATATATATATATATATATACATATATATATATATATATATATATATATATATATATATATTATTTATATATATATATATATGCATAATGTATATATATTATATAATACTTGGGATTTAATTCAATGTGAAGGAGATGTATACTTATAAGATATTAATATATTCATAAATAAATTTAAAGTATACTGATACAAGTATACTAATACAAGCCTTCATATTTAATTAAATCCCAAGTATTATATAATATATATTTAAATGATTACAAAAAATGTTATACTTTATAATAATCATTTTTTAATAAAAATATATATATAGAAATTTAGGTAATAATATTACAATGATAGGATAATCCATAATTTATATATATATTATATTTAAAAAAATTATAGATAAAAATGATATCATAATATTGCATTTATGAATTATTTCATTTTCATTGTTTATTAGTTCTAATTTATCAAAGATACCGTTATATACATACTATTATAAACTCTTCCGTGTGTGTTCTAAACATTAAAAGATGTAATGATAGTTTACTATTCAATAATAATATGAAAGAATACAATTATTTTATCAATATTATATTTCGTTATAAGATTATAATTGTATAACATTAATGTAGGATAAATAATTATATTATGGTTTTTATAATCATAGTATACATAGACTATTATCGATGTTATTAATTATATGTTGGATAAATACATTGTATATGAGAATTAATTGTATCAATATAAAGGTATAATATAGGATAAAAATATAGGATATAGGATATAGATATAGGATAAAAAATCCATATACAATTTAATATTCATATTCCCACTGTAATTATAAAAGGTTTAGTTTTTTTAATATAATTAAGAATGCAACAAAATAAAATAAAAATCGAGTTACAAATAGTTATCGAAAAATTTTAAAAATTATAAATATTTATAAAATACATTAATTGTTTAGGCGATGTACATATTTGAGTTACCCACCAATCTATACCGAGTAATATACTACTTTATATACGTGTTAGTAGTTCTTAAATATTTCAAATTAATTACTTTTTATTATAAATTATCATTAAATTCTTTTTTAACAATTATTTATAAGATATATTCTTATGATTTAAAAATAAATGTATTATCAAAATACGAAAATATTTGTTCCCCTGTCTTTATTTAATTAGTGATATATTTATATACGAGTGGACATGAATTGCATTTTACTATTCTTATTTAATATACAAAATATGCCCTACATACGAATATCTATTTAAAACTGTTAAAAGCATTTGAAATCTAGTGTATGCTGATGCGTCTAAATCGAGTTATTCGGCTTTATTTTAGCATAATTAGCAAAATATAAATATATACATTAGTAAGTCAATAGCACATTACCCACGTTATCAGGTGACGCTAAATTGTACGGTATCTATTATGAGATATACTCTAGACGGAAGAAGAGAGAGGACAATAGATAACCGTGGTTTCAGAATACGTGAGAATAAGGAGAAACACCTGGATTTCACTTTAAATCTTCACCAAGCAAATCGCAAACAACAGGTTATCCAGTCAAGTCTTTTACTTTCAGGAACTCGTGCATTTGTCAACGCGATGAAAGATGCATTAAGGAATCATTTAGGAATCTAATCAATTATTCTAACTTAGTAAGCTTATAGCTAGAAAATCGTCCTAGGCAATAATAAGTGTTCAGCTGATCTGATCGACGTACACACACACACACACACACACACACACACACACACACACACACACACACACACACACACACACACACACACACACACACACACACACACACATATATATATATATATATATATATATATTTATATTTATATATATATATATTTATATACATATATATATATATTTATATTTACATATATATATATTTATATATATATATACATATATATATATATATATATATATATATATATATATATATATATTAAAAGAGTTCCGAGTTAACAATGGTTTATAGTGACGTTATTTATATATCCTATACAGATACTTGTTACATCAAGGAGTTAACTTGTCGCACTTTTAATATATATTCATATCTATAGAGATACGAAAGTTGATAAACTAATGATCAATGTTCAATAGAATAACAAGAATTTCATTACAAACATACCACACTTTCACAATGATATCCATACACTCATATTATAATGTATACAATGTGTCAACATGTAAATATTTACAATTATAACTAAATATGCCTACTTATAATTATACATCATAAGTTATGATTCATAACACACACATATTTGTGTATCATTTATACGTTCATAAATATATATATATATATATATATATATATATATATATAAGTCTCTATATATACATATATATATAGAGAGACTTATTGTAATACATTCTACACATAGAATCACAACTACATGCAACGAGGTTTTATGAATTCGTTGGCTAGACCTATGCCCC
>OZ038314.1:21296958-21370179 GCA_964035775.1 Osedax frankpressi | reverse complement strand
TACTTATATTATTCACATTCGGAAATATCTTTGAATTCCTTTCACTTTCTATTAGGACACAACTATTATTAATTATATATATTTATATTTTAATGTTATATTATTTATTATAGACACATATTCAATAAACATACATTGAATCAATAGCATAATAATAAGATATACTTATATAAATATAAAATAGCATTCATTCAATACTACTTTTCATAGTATGTATTATTCGTAATAATACAACCCAGTTTTAAATTAAAATTATTATTGAAATATATTCGATGGTTGATAAATTATTCGAATGATTTTGAATGATTAGAATTATTAATAGAGAGAAGATGTGCAAGGTATGTGCGAACATGACTAATTTACAGTATCTCATTGATTTCTGCCTAAATTAATTATCACTATATAAATATATTTTGAAATAGAACATAATCTAAATCTATATAAATAATTAATATTAGAATGATTATAGAAATATTAAATATCGCCACATTTATATTTGTTCAACATTAGCTGTTATCAAATTTACATTCGATATTAATCATCATTCAATAATATATCATTATTTTATAATTTCAATAGTATGTAATATAATAATATAATAAATAAATTGATTATATTATAATTATTATATAACATTATTTTCATGATTATTATTAGAAGCTGAAATATTTTGAATAAATAAAAAATGTATTGTCATGCGTAAATAAATATTTGACAATTCTTCTATATTATAAAAATGTTATTCAAATTATAATATTAATTTTGTGTATATTATTTTATAATTACAAATTAGTAATATATAATAAATGATTTATTACATACATTTTTATAAGAATACCATATATATTATTTTTTTCAATATGTAAGAAAATTTGGATTAAATAGTTTAATTTATTTTAAAATATGTATACAATAATTAACTATATAACAATAATAACTATTTTTTTATATTAATATTATTTGATAAAAATAAATTTAAATAAAAATATCCCTACAATTATTATTATTATGATTAGATTGAATCCACACACATTTGCAAACCAGGATACGTATTAGTAAAATAATAAACATTATATATCTATGTATGTATATACTATAATTAATAGTATTAGTATAGTATAGAAAAAGTTATATTAAATATTAAATAATATAATACATAATATATAATCTATTCACTATTATGTATATACATATATGTAGACACTTTTTTTAAAAGTATGCTAAATATATTTAGTTTTATTTAAATCCACTTAAATAGCAAACTACAAGTCGAGTAATTTATTGCTCCTCTAGATATCGCGTTATAATATAATATAACATAAAACATAACGGTGTGGTATGCGTCATGTGTATAATATACGGTTAATAGACCAGTGAATATACTACTTTTTATTTGATACAGTTTGTCAAATTGTACATTGCATCAAAAACATCGATATGCATTTGAAACAATATATTATAATAGATATGCATATGGAATATAATAATATTGAATACTATACTAATGTACATGATAGTATTGAGTTCATTAACTGTTAATCGCAGGTAATACATTGTATCTTATATAAGTTATTTCATATTTATAAATAAATACAGATCATACCGTATCAAATAGGAAAACTTCTGCTCAAAGTTGGAATATATTTAAAAAAATAATATATATATTATTTAGTTGTATATCTTTGGTAGATAACAAGTCAGATAGATATTAGTATATGTTATATTTATATTTAATTATATATTTATAGAAATTATTGCAGTTTATATTGTATCTGTTAATTTTAATAACTACAAAAATATTAAAAATATATTGCAAAATTTATAACTATAATATAAATATATATATATATATATATATATATATATATATATATTTATCAGTACTTTTTACGAGAGGAATTTGTACTGTTATCGTGTTTACATATATACAGTATATATCAATTACGTGTAATATTATTATCAACATGTATATTTCGGAATGGTATGTTTAGAATGTAACTATCTGTATACGTCTAGGAATGGGTATACGTGTATACTTTCTTTTAGTTTATTTCGATATCGGATATATCATGAGTCATGCATTAATGCATTAATGAGAAACACGATTAATACATTTTATTAGGTATATCTCAAGGTATGCTTGGGTATATCTATTATTAGTATTTTCTATTAACTAAGATAACTGTTTTGTGTTGATTATCATAAAAGTTATAATTGCTTATAATTGATATTTAATATATTACATTATATTATATTATATTATATATATATTATATTATATTATATTATATTATATTATATTATATTATATTATATTATATTATATTATATTATATTATATTATATTATATTATATTATATTATATTATATTATATTATATTATATTATATTATATTATATTATATTATATTATATTATATTATATTATATTATATTATATTATATTATATTATATTATATTATATTATATTATATTATATTATATTATATTATATTATATTATATTATATTATATTATATTATATTATATTATATTATATTATATTATATTATATTATATTATATTATATTATATTATATTATATTATATTAATCAAAATTAAACTCAAATTAGATATGAATTCTAAGTAAATACTTAATTTTGTTTAATTTATATTTTAATTTACTTTATTTTGTAAATGATGATTATTTTAATTTTCAATAATATATCATTACTTATATTTGCGTTGGTGTTTATTTAAATTTGATTATAATAATATATTATGAATATAATATTCAGAATTGTTAGAATAAACATATTAGATATGTATTCCCTCATTGTGTTCTTAATCTGATTATAATTCAATATACATTGTTTTTATAACGTAAATAATAGACACATACATTGTTTTAAAATTTTAAAAGTTTCTATATGTTATATTAAATTCTTATGTTCTTAAAAATATATGTATACTAATCAATTTCTATAGGCCCCTAAGGAACACGCTATTTACGTCTAAACTATACAATGTACATTTTAGTGTACAGTGTACTTAGTCTACTTTACAGTGTACATTAGGTTTCCATTGTATAAAACATAATATTATTATTAGTATTACGGTAAATTTGATGTGCAGTTGTGTTTATTTTAAAGTACATTTTCTATAGTATAATCGACCTGTAGTTAGTTAGATTAATCTAAGCATCATTAGACCGACGCATGTAATTTACTATAATCTATATATATATAAATATATATATAAATATATATATATATATATATATATAACTGAGAATCATATAATTATATATAAGATACCCAATAAAAATAGTGATATAATAATTTTATAAAATTCTTTGATGTGACCAAACATATAATAAATAATATAAAATAAATTATGAAATGAAAAATTTTAAAATACCTTAATTGTTTTCTGAGTATCATAAATTATTACATCACTGTGTTTGCGTATTCTGCAGAAACTGTATACATGTATACAGTTTCGAGTATACATTGGAATTTGATATATCAGTGATACATACTATAATTACAATTTTAATTATACATGTTATATGAATATAATATAATATATATAATGAATTATATATGCTATATGAATATAATATAATATTGTCTATAAGTATCTATTATCTACATTATAGACCTATACATAATATATATATATATATATATATATATATATATATATATATATATATATTATAAATATATATCTTTTATTTGGCTATTTATTATATTCTAGTAAATTATCATATCGATAAAAGGAAATAAAGATAAGTAAATTTGAGTTTGATTTATTAAAAACCAGAATATATTTATCAAGAATTATTATAAATTCGTGTATATTCTGTTATATTACCATGGTTACATTATTATATTACTTTACATTTGTTGAATCTTTCATTATCAAAATCCTAGTATAGTTAATATGAAACTACCTATATAACCTATAATATAGTTTATATTATAAATTATTGGATACTTCAGCAATATTTTTTTGTATTCATAGTATGTTCATAGTTGCTCTGTATATTATTATATTATAGATAATTATAAATTATAATCCATTATACATAAGAATATATAATATATGCAATATAAGCTTATTAGTATGAATACTATATGATATATTAGTATTATCTATATTATTTATATTATATTAGTAGAAACTATATATATATATATATATATACATATATATACATAAATATATATATATATAAATATATATATATATATATATCTATATTTATAATAAATCTATATTTAGTACGGATTATAAATACGAATATCACGATGCGTGTGTTGTGGCGTTAGGAGGGCGTGTTTTAAAAAAAAATCGGGGTCATCTATACTAGAAATATTAACGGTTATTATTTTACAATTATTTAACATTCTAAGTAACATAAATATAATTTGCTTTATTGAAAATTTAAAAGTTAAAATCTATAATATATTATAATATTAGATATATATACTTTATATTAATATAATCTACTATGGATTATTAAGCATATTGTTTTATTTAAATAATATAATTTAAATAGGTCGTCTGTCTGCATCCTGTCCAATCAGCTGACGGCTCCTATCACTTATTTTCGTCAGACGTTTCTCGACCTTGCTTGTGTTTGTATGTTTTAAAAAGTTTATTTTTATAGCTATTTACTGGACGTATGCGTTAGTTAAATTAGTTATATACTTACCTATTTTATAACAGTAATTCATTAATAATATATAATATTTTATCATCAATTTGGAGTATCATAATATTACATTTCATAATATAACATATACAATATAGCTGTACAGAACATTTTTATAATAATTATATATTTTAAAATATTTCAGTATACTACACTATTTTAGTAATCATATATGATTTATATGATTTAACTTAATCGATTTATGATTTAGCAGTTTCATTTAACTAATGAATAATACAGCTATATAAACTCATTATTAAATATACATCATATTTTATAATTATTAAATATAAGTATTAAAATAGTAATACATGTAAGTATAATCCATGGTCAAATTAAATGAGGATAAATAATATCGTTTAAATTATGCTTATCTACGAGTATATTAAAAAAGTATTACTAATAAACGTTATAGTGTATCAATAAACTCTATGATATATATTATTATTTAATATTGGTTAGCTAATAGACATCATAACAAAAAAATATAATTAATTATTGCTAACTTAACAATCCAAATATATGATAATTTATAATTTTAAATACATATAAAAAAATAGTATTCCTAATGATATGCATATTGCTCTGAATTCTCTAAAATAATTGTAATAAATAATATTTGATTCAATAGTATTGTATTTTAAATTTCAATAAATAATTTAATATATTGATATTAAATATTATTGTAACACACATTTATTAATATTTATATATGTGTAATTAATAATTTATAATACAAAATACATAACTAAGTATTTACCAAATATTTAGGTATTTAAAATTAATTGCCTTTTAAAACAGATGGTATGAAAATTATAAATATTTATATAATTAGATTGAATACAAATTAATTTTATTTTACTTCTGAAACAATAGTGATAGTTATATAATAAAAGTGCAAATATATTTTATTTAATTACAAATTATATATTAAAATGATATATAATAGTAAATATGTTATAATATAAATTCAAATATTAATATCTGGATTATTTCATTACATTATTTCAGTTAAAATAGTTCCCATGTTTGGATTACATTATTTTAAAGGTATTTTTTATTTAGTTATACAATTACAATTTGAATTATAATTTTGCAATACCAATATATATTGGTGTTTTACTTTATATTTTTTTCCAGAAAAGTTTATTTAATTTGTTTGCATAATTTCTATTATATTATTTTTTATTAAGATTAAAAGATAACTACTACAATAACAGTTAGTATTTGTTAACATTGCTCATTAAAAAATATTTTTAATCATTTTAAAAAAACTACTTTTGAAATAAGATTATATAATATAATAAATTATGAGGTTATTTTATATGATAATTATTATTCAACAGAAAAACTAATATAGTGTTCGTATATTTAGTCATTTTTGTACCACACAAAATAATATTATATAAATTATCTTTTTTTCCCAGAAACATTCTGTTATTTTATTTTTTTTAAATAATTAAAATGTACATATATTTTTTATAAATTTAAAATACCTGGATGGTTTCTTAGGTATATTGTATTTATTTTTTACTTAAAATATTTATAAAATATTGTAAACAATTATATCATCTTATTTGTTATTTTAACCTAATAGACTATATGATGTAACTATTATATTTAACACAACTAAAATGATCTGATGTTTCCTAGATTTTTGGTAATATCTGTATACAATTAGTTAAATTTAATTTAAAGTTAATAAGCTGTGTATTTTTAAATAAATATACTAAAATGTTGATGTTAATCAAGGTGTCTAAATTTAGTATTATATTTCTTGGTTTATAAAAGAATAACATTGTATTATTTAAAAGTATATCCAACAATAACATGTCTATATTTATTTATCAATTTTATATATAATAATAAATTTATATTTATATTTATAAATTACTAAAAATCTAGGTTACTTTATTTTTTATTTTTCTATTAATTTATTATTTTATTAATATTATTTTCAATACTATTTAATTAATAATTTAAAAATGTAAATATATATTATAATTTGATATTCAAATATTTGTTTTCTTAAAATCATGATCTTCAAAATATAATTATTAATTACTGATAAAAACAATATTTATTTTTATTAAATTTACTACTCTTAATATTTCTACTATGGATAATTTATTCCATTTATATATATAGGAAAACATTCAGGTTATTTTACTTTTTTAATTATATAATAAAAGAGAAAATATATTTTATTTGTAATTAAATTATACTATAATCTATTTTATTAAAAATAATTATAATTATATAAGAATTTATAATAATATATCATTTGGTTTAAAAAGTATTTATTTTTGTATGTAAAATATTTATATTTTGATTTGAAAGTGTTTAAATTTAATTTATATTATAACATTAGTTATAATCAAAAACAACATTTTATATGAATCATAATCACATTCCCCTAAATTGCAAGATAGAGATAATAACCCTCTTGATATATTTATTATAAATATCTATTAGTATATAATAGATGTATATTTGTATATTTATGTATGTATATATGTATATTACTCTAAATATTAGTTTGCCACATGTGATTCATTATATATCACGACTCAGACAGTACTTTTATTGAAACATAATATGGCCTAGAGTGCAGCCATGTCTTTGTTAGTATTATGTCTAGGCCAACCAAATATAGATTATTTTCAGATGCTCGTTCACTTATTTATAATAACTAGTCTACATTCTAATAAATCCATTTAAATATATTTTAGTATATTTTCATAGTATATGTACTTTAATTTAATATACAATTAATTATATTTTATTAGTACATATTCTGTTATAATAAAGACCTTTGTTAGGTATCTGTATTTACATGCTTATATTTCGTACATGCATTTTAGCGTTATATTCATATATGCATTCGACCTTACTGAAGCCAGACGCCTTATCGCGTTTTTATAAGTGCTTTGCCTATGTGATATATCGTTTTAGTATGCAGACTGGCTATGTCCTAGATTCAGAGCAAATACGCCTATCATGGCTTTTTACATAGGCCACGCCTTCCTCAGACTCGATATACCACGCCTACCAGACATGTTCAGCTTTTTTATACATTATCACAGATAATAGCACCATGTTCTCTTGTACATTGACCTAATATATATATATATATATATATATGTATATATATCAGTTATAGGAATTATATTTTTATAATTTCCCTATAATATTTTTTTATTTTATTATACAATACAGATTATATCAATCAAAACAGTTATTTATTAAAAAAATATGTCTACTAATTTAAAAAATAGAAATTATGCAATATAAAAAATGAAATTATATACCTATAAATTCAGTGAGCAGGTTGACAATAATTGTTTAAAATCTTTTGATGTTTACAAAAATAAAAATAAATATATAATAAATTAGGCAATGTAAAATTATCTTTATTGTTTATGGAATAGTTTTAAATAATAGTGTGATGTGTCAATAAAATTTAAAAAATAATACAATGTTTAAAATGATATTACCTATATTATTTACTGGGTATATATCAAAATAACCATCCAGATTATTTTTGTTATATAACAAGAAAATAGAAAAAAATAGTATTACAATTATATTTTATTATTATAAAAATTATATAAGAATTTATAATAGTTACGTCATCTGGTTTAATGGGCAACAATGAATACAAGTAATTTAATTTTTGTATTTTTTAATTATTCTTTATTTTTGTTGGAATATTAAATTATTCTATGAAACTATTATATTATTGTATTTGTAGGCTACCTGTCAAACAGATGGATGTAATAGTTTTATAAAATCCTTTTATAAAAAGTAAGCATTATAAAAAGTAGATTAACAAGAATATTAGATAATGCAAACAATGAAATTACCATGATTTACTGAAGTAAACAATACATTCCATAATTTCTTTTATATTATTTTTTAACAATAGATTTTACAAAACTATTAACTCACCCTGTTTACTAGCTACTAACTTTTTAAGCAAGAAACCAGATATAACTATTATAAATAAGTAAATAAATAATTTAATTTGATACAAAATAATTGTAATATATAAAATATAAATTAAATATGTTTAATTTTTACTATATAACTAAAATACTAACATTAATTGGATGGTTGCTTGATAGTACTTATATAAATATATTGATAGTATACTTATATAAATATATAAAATGTTTATTAATTCCCCAAGAAATCTAATGATACTCATATAATAAAATATTATACAATCATACAAGATAATTATACCTATTTTAAATATAATATATTTTTAATGCAAATAATAATTAATTATATATTTTTTTGTTACAAAAATACTAAAATCATCTGGATGGTTCCCTGTGATATTATTGCTGCATTAAACATTAAAGGTATTGTGATAAATGATAATACTGATAAATTATTTGTATTTATATTAATACAATTTATTAATATTTTAAAATTTAAACCTAACAAAATAAAATTTTAAATTTAATGAATTGTTTGCTGTTGCATTCATGGGTATATATTACAATCATTTAATTTAATTTAATGAATTTATGATTATATATAAGGTATACAAACGAAATAAATTATGCTTATTTTCCATATAAACAAATGCATTTGATTAATCACATTATTACTGAAAATAACATGGATTTTTAACATTAAAATATTTGTTATAAATAGAATATGTATCTAATTTATGTTTAGTAATTTATAGAATAATTATATATCTCTTTTTGCAAAACATGAAATTATGTTTATAAATAAATTATAGTATATATAACCCAGTAATTTCTTCAAAATTTTCAGATTTTACATAACTATTAAATCACCCTGTTTCCTGGTTATATCTTTATATATATTTTTCTGTATATTAAATTTCAAAATTGTATCTATAATACTGTGATATAAATATATACTCCAAGAAATACATCTAGGCCATTTATTTTTTTTGGTATATAGAATATATATTTTATTTAAATTATATTATAAATATATTTTATGTAAAATAATTATAAAATTATTTTTAAAATCTCAGTAAATATTCCAGATAATTTATTTTTTGCATTGCATGATTTCTTTTATATTATTTTTTATTTTTATAGAAACATCAAAAGATTTCACAAAATTATTAAGTCACGCTGTTTACTGGGATGTACATCTAATTTCTTGGTCTGTATCTACCCAAATATCCAGATGTTGTAACTATTATACAATTTTATATAATTATTATAAAAAATAAACATAATATATAAATGATTCATTTTAAACTAAATGGAACCATTGAGTTGGAACAATTGTTATTTTAGATTTTAGAACATTAGTTATTTTAGATTTGTGTTATATAATACAAGCGCAAGACATTGTGAATGCAATCAATAATTAAACTATTCATTTCTGTGTATCAATTTATATATATTACAACTATATTTTTCATTATGTTTTCTAGATATATATATAGTATATACTATATTAACTACCCCTTAAAATAGATGAAAATATAATACATTTTAATATATATATTATTTTAAATAAAAAATAAAATCCTACCCTATCTTAATTACAAACCTACTATATTTTCCTTTGGTTATATAATAAAATGGTAACATAAACTGAGCATTTTCTAGGAAAACCCGAAAATAGAGATGTAATAGCTTGTCCCTTGATGTGCTAACAAAAATAATAAATAACATAAGTAAATATATATATATATAGCATTATAATGTTATTAGTAAAATAACCTAGGGTTTGTTTGTAGAGGAATTATTTCGTATATACTGCATTACATTATAATTAAACGTATTTTTATTTCTATATATGCAGAAAACTATCCGGTCATTTTAGTTTATTAGTTATTTAATAAAGTAAAAATATAAGATATGTAAGAGTTATATCATCTGGTTTATTGGTTATATATACATTTATAATATATGTTCACATTAAAATGGTATTAATAAGTACTATTATAATACATATATATATATATAAAATTATACATTTTTGAAAATGAAACTACTTATTGTTTGATGGACCAGATATTTCTATTATTATATAATGTTCTATAATATACGTATTTTTTTCCAGTCTAGACAACATGACCTAAAAGATGGAATTGACACTTTGATTGACATGTGCTGCATTTGATATTGAAACACCCACCAATGAATTATTAATCTATGTATATGTAATTGTTATATAATAATATATATAAGATACATACATTCCATATAAACCCGTACAACCGATCTTGCATATATATAAATGCAAGTACGTTTTTATGGGTATGTATTGTTTATACTCATCATCAAATGCATTATTTTATTTTTATGATTGATTTTATTTTGAAGCTATTTTAATGTTAAAATATATATGTTTTTAGTTTATGCCAGCATGATACGCATTGAGGTAGTTTATTGTATGATTAAGCATTATACCTAGCTTCAGGAGAATCGTACAATCATCTAGCTTTCCGCGTTACATTGCTATATAACAATTATTAAATTTATATTATGTATTCCCTGAGACCATAATTTGTGATGTGTTTGTTTCACAGATTATGATTTCTGGAATTATATAATATATCAATCTTAATTAATATCTATTATCTAATATCTATTAATTTTAATTTTAATAATAAATTATCATTTATCAATTTAATAGTATTTTATAATAATATTTAATTATGTTCAATACATATATATGTTATTTTACTTTCAAAATATATGATCCTAATTATATGCTATTTTAATATGATAATTGTTATGATAAATTGGCTTGAAATATATATTCTTATTTGAATTTTGAGTAAATTCATATCATATGTACATATATTTATTAATAATAATAGATGGTATATATTTTACATGTATATTATAAATCTTAAAATAATGTATACTTATATATATATTTTTTAATTATTCTATGTATATGATATATCTGTACATAGACAACCAGACCTATATAGGGAATGTTTGACACAAGAGCATTTAAAGTAATTATGCAACCTACTTTGACAATGGATTAACTACATTCTAAGACCCCATGGCTCATCATAGAACAGAAATGAATATGCCATAAAGAGAAGGTATGTTTATAAATATTTTGTAAAAGGATTTTAAAATTTGTTATGCATTTTGTATTGTATTATTTTAAACAAATAAAGGATCATAATCAGTTCTATTTAAAATGATAGGGAAATGATTTTTTAATTACATGTTTTTTATTATGTTATTTTAAATTGTTCTTTATTTTTGTTGCTAATTCTTTATATTATATTATATCTGGTATAATATTAACATTTATTTTTAATTATAGTTTATATCCTTATCAAGATAAAAATTAATGTGAGTAATTTTTTGTGATCATTTTTGAATTTACTTAATTTCTATAAATTTAATAAAGATAGAATTTAAGATAGAATAAAGATATTAAAGATAGAATAATATAAAGATAAATATAATTTGAATGCTTAATTTGAATGCTATTTTAATTTCAAATAAATATTTAACATATATTTATTTAACTTTCTTTATATACAATAAAATTACTTATACCTCTTATTTATAATACATTTTTAATAACGACCATTAAAAACCAAAAGTTATTATACTTATATTCAAAATTCTATATATTTACATGTTACATTTGCAATGTAATTATTCCACACTTTATTCCACTTGTTAGCATTATGTTAAAATATAAAATATTAATATATTTAAATAATAGATATTAATATTTTATTAAAATATAATTATTTTGTAATAAAAATTTTTTGTTTTTTTTATGATCATTTCAAATAAACTATTCTAGTGAGTCAAACTAAAATATAAATAAATAAATAATAAATTATTTATTTTTATTGTATTTTTTAAATATTAATATATATTTTAAATCATTATTTCTGATAGCAAAATTAAACATATATAATGTTCACAATTTACCATTGTCAAGAGTTTAGCATTATAATAGATATAACTTTTTAAAAAATTATTAGAATCGTAAGTATAGCCATATTCCATGATTGTATACCCCTCGTACTATTTAATTTGATATACATTTGATTGAAATTTGAATATCTTATAATTGTAAAGATACAATTTTAAAAATTTTATTTAACACTGATAATTATTATTAAATATGTCGCGTATTGTTTATTTTTTTATATATTATAATAAATATAAAGTTAAGAATACTGATATTAGATTATTTTAGCCATCCAGTTCATGTTTTGGTGATATAATAAAAATATATTATGTTATAATAAAATAAATTATAAATATTATATTTCAATTATCGAATATAAGAAAATATAAAAAATTTGATATTCAGATAAGTATAAAGATATTACTTTTAATTTAATTCACTTTGTGATAGTTTTTATACTTACATTTTAATTTTATGCTATTGTTTTTTATATATATTTTTATTGAGACAATTTTATGTTTTTACTCAGTAATTCACTTTAGTTTATTAAAATATTCTTGTCGTGACATTCACTTTCTATAAATTCTAACAAACAAATGAATATATTATTAATGAAATTATATTAAATCTAATAATATATATATATATATATAGAGAATATATATTAAATAATATTTATAATTTATATAATTTATATATTAATATAATATATGTTATATAATATATATTTAAAACATAACTAATTAAACTTACAATTTAAAGTGTAATAATTGTGGTAATGGATAATTACCAAGATTACCTTTGATAGTAGTTAAAATTAATCTTGTATAAATCAATATATCTCAAATTATATTAAAAAATAAATAGATAATACTGTATATTATAAAAATTTATATTATTCATTTATATATATTTAATTGTATATAAACTTATAACAATAATTATTATAATATAATTTTAAAATAAAATATGTTGTATTATTAAATGTATAAATAGTAATGTTCTAAATAATGAATAGATTACTATCAAGATATCTGAATACTAAACAGTTGGATCTCGAGGCTTTTGAATTCTAGGATATTTAAAAAGTCCTGATCTCAAAATAAATTATAAAAAATTAATTTTAATAGAGATGGCTAGTATTTTTAAGAACAATTTATTTCAATATGAGTATTAATAATATAGTATATCTATTTATGTCATTTTATAATTATTTTTATCACAACAATATATTAAATACATAAATTAACAATTGATTGTAATTTTTAATGGTATAAATGATAATTAATATTTATATCTACTAATAAAATTACATTATAGTAATTACATTACATTATATTATTATTATACAATGCATATTAATTTATCATGTTTTATTTAATATAATTAAAATATATTTTTATCTGAATCCATATTAAATTGTTTCTATTATATATTTTATTTTAGTACTAATTATTGAATGAACTTAGTAAGTTGTATATAAAACTATTAATTTACTGTAACTATTTTTCCCAATTCAATGCAAACTTATTAAAATGATAATCCTAAATAGGTAAATCAGTTGATTTATAGATGAAATATAGTTGTAAATAAATTAACTTATTTAACTTTATTAACTTATTAACTTATTTAATGTTTTACTTACTTTTGAAAGTTAAGCATTTATGTATTATATTGTATATTATTATTTTTACATTATATTTTCAGCTTATTATAAAAGTAGTAGTGTTCTTTTGTTACTGTTATGTAAACATCTAATATTAATTTTAAAACATCAGATTCCAACACATAATCTATATTAAAAAATGAAAAATTAATTAAATATAAATTAAATTTCTTTAAATTTGTATTAATATTAATTATACTTATAAAAGTCCTGTTTTCAAAGTTTCTTCATATTGTACTATTAAATATTATAAACACATTACAATTTATAGATATATTAATATCAATTAAAATAATCCTTCCTTGTAAAATATCCCCAGATAATTTGATGTAATAAATTAATTAGGTTATTTCGACTGAATAGCGAGAAAATAGTTGAGCCTAAATAGTACATTGTTTATTTTCTATAAATAGATTGGAAACTTGTTATTGTTTGAATATACGTTTCCGCATTAATTTTACAAGTCTAGAAACGTTTGAGAAACCATTTTTTATCGGAACTCAACATATTTCTGGGAATAACCATTTTAGTCTAAATATAAAAGTTAAACATTTTTTAATAAAATGTCAGAAATAATCTACTCTACCTATTCTATTTGTATTTACCTATTCTAAAATATATAATTTAGAAGTTCACCTATGTTTAGTTTCTCATGAAACTTTTTATATAACACAGACTAAAATAACCAGGTTGATTTAAATTTTATAATAATTATAGTTATCAATATGTAATACAATATAATTATGGTATATAAAAATTGGGCTAATAATTGATAGTTATATATAAAATAGTATATGAGTTATATAAGTTTTGCTTCATCACATTTTCATAAAAGGATTCCATCAAATATATATAATCCAATACATTGTGTGACAAAAACAAAAATATATTTAATTAAAATACTATGATACAAATATTTGCATGCCTTTTAATAGTTTATGATATTTCTAATTCAACCTTTTTTTCAAAATGATACTTTAATTTTCTACAAAATAATTTCATAATCATTTTATAAACATTAATTCCTTAAATAAATATAAAGGATGTTTATATAAGAATTTAATGACTATTAAGAAGTGCTGATTTATATCTTTAGTCTTTTTACTAGATAAAATAATAAATATGATAAAGTAAAATAAAAAATATAATAATAGATTTTACGTTTTATTATTCTTTTCTATTATTTTTATAATTAAACATTTATTATTTATAGATTATTAAAGAATTATTTATAATATGTGATTACATTTTTGAATGTTACATGTTTGAATTAGCATATTTGTATTAATTTCCCCAGTTTCACCAATATAAAAAATTATTAATGTAATGTTTTGAAAAGTATATTGGATAGATAAATTAAAGAGTACCCTATAGATAAGTTATTAAGTATATCTCTTTGTTAGAGTTTTATTATTGTAATATATATATATATATAATGATAAATAATTTTCATAATAATTTAGAGTGTTATTTACAATTATAATTAATAGTATGACTTTCATCACTCACAATTGTAAATAAGTGATTTAGTTTTAATTATATATCATTTTGATTTAAATAATATACTAACTTCAAAAAGTAAGTAATATTTAATTTCTCTTATATTTATATATACCATGGAATTGTAAAAGGATTTTATAAATTATTAAGTTATAATTTATATTAAAAATGTATTTCGAATTAGGAACTCTACTTTTGCTCATACTTTTAATATTCTTTTAATATATATGATTCAATTGCTAATTAACCTTGAGGATATTTTTCAATACCTCGAGTGTTATCGAAAATATTCAAAATTATATATGTTTCATTGGGAATAATGTTAAAAAGGCTATTTTAATAATCTTAATTTTTTTAAAAATATTTTTGTAATATAATATACTGTATATTATATAAACGCAATGTAATCAGAGAGCATACCGAAAAGTATTATATTATTATCCAATCTAAAATATATTTTCTATCAACACGATCCTATTAACTCGAGTTAAGTCCATATGAAACATTGTGACATTGATGAATACTCGGATGATATAGTATTTTAAAGAGGCAGAAATAACTGTTCATAATTATTACAACAACAACATTTAATTATGCTGTCAATCAAATTGAAATTGATGTACATATACACACATACACACACAAATATAAATATATATTTATATTTATATAATATGCAAATCAAATAGAATTCTCATTAAATAAAACAGATATATATGAATAATTATATATTTGTTATATATAAATGATATATGATACAATATAAAAATGTTAATTAATGTATACATTAATAATATTATATTAATTTAATATATGATGTATCTAATATTTAGTCTATAAATAGCATACTAATACAAAATTTCAGATTATATATTATATGTATATATAATATGCGAAAGAGTTCCATTTATGTTGATAGTAGAAGTAAATATGAATGTACCAGATAATTGTCATCTATTAAAGAGAAAGTTAAATAGTTTTATTTCGGAATATTATGACACAAATATTCAAAATATTAAAATATGTTTAGCAATAAAAACGAATAAAAAGAAACTAGGAATAGAAAATATAGATTGAATCCTTTATAAAACTTTAGTTTCCTTTGAATTCCAAATCTCACATGTAAACTAACTTTTTTGTAATATATCATGAATAAGAAGAGGGAATATCATTAAGAATAAAGTTAATATAGTGAAGTGAAAACGATTATCCGGGTATATTCTGTATACTGAGAAATCGAGGAATTTATAGAAAAATAACTTTCTTATAATAGATCAAGAATAAGAAGAGCGAATATCAATAAGAATAAAGTTAATATAGTGAATTGAAAAAGATTATATGGGTATATTCTGTATACTGAGAAATAAAGGAATTGCTAAATTCACTGATTAGTTACCACTTGAGAGTTGGTATGAGCAATGAGTAATCAGTAAACGACTAGCATGAAACAAAAAATCGATAACTAGAATGTAATAAGTTTTGATAGGTTAAATATATGTCGGAAACTGCCAAGTAATATGGAACAATAAACAGGATAATGCAGATTATGGAAAATGGTTAGATTTTTAAATTGCTCTTTGAGTGTATACTTGATCAATGTTGTAATTTTTATGAACTGTATAAAAAAATATAATTTAAAATTTATCTATAATTCTGATTTTTAAATTTTACTCTTAACCGTTCAACCATCTATAGGTAGTCGATTATTATATTTTGTGGTGCAATTTATAAAAAAATAAAATAATGATTATTCTATTGGATTGTTAACGATAGATGCCAATATAAATCATAATTAATTCATAGTAATAATTATCAATTAAAATAAATAATCATCCCTAGCTGGTTCGGGGAACTAATAAAATAGTACGAAATTAAACTTCTACCAGTTGTTCTCTTTATAGTTGTGACCTAAATTTATATCCAAATTAATAATAATTAAATTTCAGTTATTTTATTATTTTAATAAAATATCAATCTAAGAATTTACACATGATGTAACTATAGTAAGTAATTATTAAATATTAGTTACTATTAAGGTGTAAACTAATAATGGCTAAGATATGTTTCTAATTTGTATTAGATTTAATAAATATATTCAAAAAGAATATTTTTGAACTTGAGAGATATAATCATTTTGTTCGATAACACAATATTGAATAATAAATGAAGATATTAGATATTTCAATATTACACAATATAAATATAGAACTAGTATTTTAATAATTTGAATAAACATCATCAACATAAATTTGTTCAGCTACCAACGAAATATCTATTAGATATGGAAGCATTAGACAGTTACGCGCTTGCTAATATGAACACAATGTAATCTTTAATTATACACAGAAAGTATAATACTCACAATTGTAGAAGAATTTTCTCGTTTGTTATTTGAAAACTTTACAATTATAAAGACTGAAAGGGTGCATGAAAAATAATATAAATGTAGTATTAAAAAAAGAAAGATATTGTCAAAGTACGTAGAACCTAAAATCAATAAGATATATTAAATATGTTTGCCCTAAACAACGTTGTGAATTAAAAAATAATAATTCAATGATATCAAGACTGCAGTGAATGTAATTGAACTATATTGAATAAAATAATAAGTGACAGGATACTAAATAATCTACGTAAAGCGCTAATATCAAAAGAAACATTAAAATGTGAAGATTTAATAAAACATTAATAGGGCATAATATATAACCAAAGAGAAATACATTTATCGCAATATAAAATAATCCATTAATTACATAAATGATAAATAAAAAAGACAAAATAGAACAGTTTTGACACTAGAAGAGTATACTTATTATGAATGAATTATACACACTAAAAGACAAGCTTGTATGAAATACATTATGAAGAATCATTTAAAAAAAATGGTCAAAGCTACAGAAATATCTTAATGTGTATAGATTTGTAGTGTAAATAAAATAGTAAACAAGGTAAGATCCAAAATGTGATAATCCAGCAAAATATGAAATACACTACGTTGCACTTAGTTGGAAATAGTCAAATTACAAATTGATAAAGGACGCGAGTGTCTTATTATATATATGAGATATTGCCTAAGATGATATGTGAATATAGAAAATTTAGATATAAAAATGTCCCTTCTTTTATAGGAATAAAATATAAAATCAAAAATAAAATAATAATAAGACACGCATTGTTTGAAGACTCCAGAATGATATAGATTTAATTCAATTCTAGATAGAGCAGAATGAATAACATTTGGAACCATATAAATAGTTGATAATCAGATACAATATACAGTAAATACTAAATGAAATAATAATGAATTACCAGTTGAGAATGACTAAATAATAATATTGATACCATTACAAGATTATCAAATATGGACGACGTCCATTGGACGTTGAAGCATATAAATCTGAATATATACGAGTTTATCAGATCCTAAAGATCAAACCAGGTTATCTATCTTTTATAATAATTATAGTATAGCTATAGTTAGTGAGGATATATCGATTAAATAAATTTTAATAAATTAAAGATATTCGATGTAAAAATATATTTGGGAATTCAAATCAATTAAAGAAGTAATTACAAAATTCCAGTACTAAGATATTTACATACAATTGCATGTAAATATGCATGTGACTATAAAATATGACCAACCGAAATATGGTTTATGTAACAACTTATTGTAAGCGTATAAATTAACATCATACTTATCTCCAACTAAAAAGATAACATATACCTAAAAAAGAAACCACTATCCATAGTGTTTTTGGAAATAATATTTCATAATAGCTATTGAAAAATGAAGATATAAGTAGATAGTAATCATAAATCTTAAAAGAATATTCAAATAATAAATAAACGTTAGTTATCTCGGAATTAATCAAATGCCAGTAATTACATAGATCTGACCTCAATATTTAGGTATATATATGATACATAATTATTACTCACTGAAATATTGGTTATATAGTATTTACAACATTTCAATGCATGCGACCTTAAAATTGAAAAAATGTATATTATGAGAGTATTAACAGATGCAAGCAATCGATTAATTAATCAATAAAACAAATAAAGACAATTTCCAAAACAAAATTATGAATCTGGAAAACCAATCTTATTGCGTAATTATTATTTCCTTAAAAAATGAGAAAACCAGGAATATAAATTTTGATGAAACATAAAATAAAAGATTGTGAGATATCTAAAAACAACAATAAAGTTCAATTATAAAAGATCCTCCTAATTTATATGAAACGTATAAAATATCATGGCGTTGTATATTTTTGATTAAAAATAGGTCATACAATATATGTTACATGTATGCCAAACACTAATAGTAGATAACTGTAGATTAATGTAAGCAATTAATGTATAGATGTAATAAGTGAAATATTTCCTATACAAGGAGTTAAAAAATACATAGTATGCGAAACTGTTCCACAATTTAGATACATTGTAAGAGTTCACAAAAGAGCATGCTATATATCTAATTATATATATATATATATATATATAGTACATATATATATAGGTAATATAGTATTCATATATCTCAAAGTAATGGCAAGCTATATAATTCAGTTAAAATAATTAACTAAATATTAAAGAAATATAAATTAACGACAGATGCAAGAAACTAGCATTTTAAAATTATAATAACACGAACAACTAAAGGATATTATTTAGCCATTCTCAAAGGATTTTCGGTAGACGGTGTAGTACTACGATATAATTTGCGGTTAAGTAACTCCAATATATTACTAAAGGAGTATACTAAATTAATAGAAAATGTATAATTTTTTATAATTACTCTCGATGTAATGCTATTAAAAAATCATATGCGTATTTATTAACTACTAGGTTGAATGATGATTCAGTTGAAATGTATTTATAATTATTCGTACGTAAGGGGGACTCGTGACTACCCTAAACCATATTATCCAGGTATGCATATAGACAAGTGGTGTTTGACAATATTTTAATACCCTCATTGAACAAACTGTCTTCCAAATGCTGATAAGTTAATTGTATCAATTACAAATATTTTAGCTTGTGTATCTAGAATAACATAAAAAGCACATCATACATATTCCAAAGTTTCATCAATTTAAAAATTACCTGCTATTAATGTAAAAAAGATAACATATATAGTTGCTTATATAGCTGGATATTTATTAAGAAAGAATAAAATAAAATGTAATGTATGTTGAAAATAATTATATTATGCCGATAACAGTTTATATTGTATAATATTTATTCCAGAACAAGAATACTGGGGAAATACAATACTGCAATATCCAGCTATATAATTTGCATTTCTAATAAAATATATTTAATATATTTTCCTTGGAATAATAAAAAATATGTGTAAATTGATATTTTCTCTCAATATGGTTCATTTTTTTTAAATACTGTAAATTTAAATGATCGATTCTCAACTATAATACCATGATCAATTTGTATATGAAGGATAGCATGTTTAGCACAATTAAATACACGAATGAATATATAGTAAGGGATAGAAGAGATAACGAATACATCTAAATTAATTATTATTAATTTGAAATTATATCATTAATGAACAATATAATTAATATATTTGCTTTACTTTGTAATGTTCATCACATTTAAATTAATATTGTTGCAATAGCTAAGGTATATTGTCATTACACTTATTAATATATTAAAATAGTTTAAAATAAATCATTGAAATTAATTATTTACTAATTTCATGATAATTAAAATAGAAATATAATGATAAGGTTGCGAACATATTTATATTAACATAAATGTAAATTAAAAATTCTATAAAATAATAATAGGAGAGGTAGCTAACATACCGCGAATATTGCATTAGTACATATACGCAGTAACTGTATTATATATTTAGACTAACAATGAAGATTCTCGATTCTCGATATTATTTAAATAAGACTTTTTTATCAATATGTCTATAGAAGTTATGTATAATTATTATACAGTACCAGTTCCAACCCTAGGTATTGCAAGTAACTTTTTGCATAATTTTAATCCGACTAGTCCGATGCAAACATTTTACATATTGACATATATGGATGTAAATATGTTTACATTAAATTGAGCTATAATATTCTTAAACATTTCTTATTAAATTACACCTTCGATTCTAGATCATCTTATTTTTAAAATAAATCATGTATATTGTTAAATATAATCGATGGCATTATATACCCATTTTTATTTATGATTATATGGAATAGAAAGAAGTTTATAATATAGGATAATTAAACTAATTAACTTTATTTATTAACTTGAGTTCGTTTGGAATGCTATTATTTAATTCATTATGTTATTATGACTTACAAGATATTATAGAGAACTTACAGAATCAGCTTTAACAATTTGCTAGAAAATTAGAATTTTAAGATTCAATCTTCTCCCATTTCTTTCATATGATTTATCATTAGGAAGCATTTTAATACAATTTTCCTATAGCTTAACATAAATATGCTTAACAATTGAGCGACACAATTTTTAGACTCAAATACAAGTATTAGTGAATTGTACACAACCAATATATCTATAACCCATATAGCGAGACATCAACTATAAGCTACCACATCTCCTAGAATTATGATAATATTATTGACGTCTCCTAAATCCTATCTGGTAGTTAAATGAATCGTCTTTTCGCAAATTGATATCAAATACAGGGGTAACATTTGGATTAAAATATCCTTATGTACCTTTAATTATCGACGTACATTGATATATCAATATACTTACATTAATCGACGTTCATAACTGTTCATTCTTCATCAAACGATGAATGGAAAAAAACTAGAAATAGCTGGTTAAAGACAAAGTTATTTTAACCAAAATTAATATTGTCTTTTCGTATGTTGAAATTATGGTATAGAGATAGTCTCCAATGTATTAATCCATAGTTTGTTGATTCAACATATAAAATATTTATAAAATGTGTTGTCTCAGAATAAACTATGCATTTCATCAGCTAATGTAAAGTCAAATCATTTGATTGAAAAGTCATGAGAATATTCAAAATATTTAATGTTCAACATAAATTACAAATGTAATGATATTTAAACTTATAATATAATACTATACATCTTGTTGGAAGTAGATTATATAGTTTATATTTTGGTTATTATAATAGTATTTAACGAAATGGACAGCATACCATTTGTTTTTGGATTATTCGATATCAAATTAACCAGTAAAATGTATAGAATTTATTTATTTTTGTAGTTTATAACTAATATTAGTCAATATATATATATATATATATATATATATATATATATATATAATCTCTTTTGCTTTTACTCGTTTTATGTCTCATTTCATTTTAATTAATAAATGGTAATCTCAATATACATTTTTATTTTATTGGATTATCCAATATGATAAAGAGATCAAGATTTTAACATATTTATTTAATTGATAATATAAAACACCCATGGATTTTTTTTTACAATACATGTAGATTATAAATCAAGCAATTATCCTTGTAATTTTCATTCTTAAATTTAAAAATATACAATAAATGTTAAAATATATATATTTTTTAAAGTATAATTAAATTATATTATGTTTTCTTTCGAATAAATTAACCCTCAGTCCAAAAGTAGCAATATATTTGATTAACAACCAATATTAGAATAATCTAATCATCAGACTGCCTACATAATAATTGTGAATACATTTAAATATAAATAATAATGCTATATATATAAATGCTATATCATGAATTTACTTACGCGGGTTTATATAATCTTATTATAATATTACACAATTTATTTAGGTATATCTATGATATGGCATATGATAAAGTAAAGTGTATAATATAAAACTTCTACATTATGTACAACATTTAGTTTATATAAGTGTATATTATATATATATATATATATATATATATATATATATATATTTATGATTATTGGCGCAAATAACTACATAATAAATTTATAATATCGCAGCTTCTCTCATCCCGTATTTAATGTTGACTAATCGTCATTGCTCGCATTCTCTCGCAGTTTTTATTAGAGAATTATGGCGCCCGCTTTAGTAGAACGTAACTCGATTGATGATGGGAAGACTAACTCTCTGTTTACACGCACCGATGGTGACCGATGACCGATGACCTCAAGCAAAGATAAAGAGTGGATAGCGATATTTTATTTATTTAAAATTCATAATTCTTTTGTAGATCTTATATAACATTAAATGCATTAATATAAATTTATCGTAAATAATATATTTCAGTAATTAAAGGTAAGTTTACTAACAAGTTAGTAAAACGATTTTATATTATGTATTTAAGAAGTTACACGAGGAAGGTAATAACATTCACATGTAATCACATTAAGTATACATATTGTTATAACATATTTGGGATAGAAACAACTAAATATAACCCCAACTGCATAACTAAAAACTGCAATAGGCATTTAAATAATATAATAGTAAAAAGAAAATGATTACTATTATATGGCAATGTTAGTTATAGAATTGTAAACGCTTGCATTTATTCTAACCGAATTAAATTAATTAAATAATATTATATTTTAAATAATAGATACAAAAATAATATCGATATAAGTATACTTCTACTGTTATAATAATAATGTTAATCTATATATTTTGTATACGATATATTATTGATATGTAATCAATTGTCAGTGCTTACCAAGCATAAACTACGAATTGACGTAATAGATTTAATCGAAATAGCTTGGTCATTAATCTATCGCCATTTTTCTCAACACTTTTCGCGAAATGTTTCTCACGATATTTCTCACACATGTTCTCACTCTGTATCTCACTAAGTTTCTCATTATGTTTCTCACTCTGTTTCTCACTATGTTTCTCATTATGTTTCTCACACATGTTCTCACTAAGTTTCTCATTATGTTTCTCACTCTGTTTCTCATTAGGTTTCTCATTATGTTTCTCAATATGTTTCTCACTCTGTTTCTCACTCTGTTTCTCACTAAGTTTCTCAATATGTTTCTCACTATGTTTCTCACCCTCTTTCTCATTCAGTTTCTTACTGTTGTTTTAACTCTGTTTCTTACGCTCTTTCTCACATTATTTCTCACATTATTTCTCACTTTATTTCTCACTCTATTCACATATTGTTTCGCATCCTGTTTCTCACTCTGTTCTTTATATTATTCCCAAATCTATTTCTCACGCTGTTTTTCACATTATTACTCGCGCTGTATCTTACATTTGTTCTAACTCGGTTCCTCACATTGTTTTCATTCTGTCTCTCACATTGTTTCTTACTATATTTATCATGATGTTTTTCACATTATTTTCAAGCTGTTTCTCACATTGTTAATTACGCTGTTGCTCACATTTTGTATCACTCTATTTCTCACATAGTTTCTCACATGGTTTCTTATCCTGTTTACTTACTCACCTCCTCACATCACTCTATTTCTCATATAGTTTCTCACATGGTTTCTTATCCTATTTACTTACTCACCTCCTCACATCACTCTATTTCTCACATAGTTTCTCACATAGTTTCTCACATGGTTTCTTATCCTGTTTACTTACTCACCTCCTCACATCACTCTATTTCTCATATAGTTTCTCACATGGTTTCTTATCCTATTTACTTACTCACCTCCTCACATCACTCTATTTCTCACATAGTTTCTCACATGGTTTCTTATCCTGTTTACTTACTCACCTCCTCACATCACTCTATTTCTCACATAGTTTCTCACATAGTTTCTCACATGGTTTCTTATCCTGTTTACTTACTCACCTCCTCACATCACTCTATTTCTCATATAGTTTCTCACATGGTTTCTTATCCTATTTACTTACTCACCTCCTCACATCACTCTATTTCTCACATAGTTTCTCACATGGTTTCTTATCCTGTTTACTTACTCACCTCCTCACATCACTCTATTTCTCACATAGTTTCTCACATAGTTTCTCACATGGTTTCTTATCCTGTTTACTTACTCACCTCCTCACATCACTCTATTTCTCACATAGTTTCTCACATGGTTTCTTATCCTGTTTACTTACTCACCTGCTCACATCACTCTATTTCTCACATAGTTTCTCACATGGTTTCTTATCCTGTTTACTTACTCACCTCCTCACATCACTCTATTTCTCACATAGTTTCTCACATGATTTCTTATCCTGTTTACTTACTCATCTCCTCACATCACTCTATTTCTCACATAGTTTCTCACATGGTTTCTTATCCTGTTTACTTACTCATCTCCTCACATCACTCTATTTCTCACATAGTTTCTCACATGGTTTCTTATCCTGTTTACTTACTCACCTCCTCACATCACTCTATTTCTCATATAGTTTCTCACGTGGTTTCTTATCCTGTTTACTTACTCACCTCCTCGCATCACTCTATTTCTCACATAGTTTCTCACATGGTTTCTTATCCTGTTTACTTACTCACCTCCTCACATCACTCTATTTCTCACATAGTTTCTCACACGCTGTTTCTTATCCTGTTTACTTACTCACCTCCTCACATCACTTTATTTCTCACATTGTTTCTCACGCTGTTTCTTATCCTGTTTACTTACTCACCTCCTCACATCACTATATTTCTCACATAGTTTCTCACATGGTTTCTTATCATATTTACTTACTCACCTCCTCACATCACTCTATTTCTCACATAGTTTCCAACTCTAAATATCACGTCGTTTCCCATGGCATTGCATGCTTCGAGACTCGGCAATACAAATTCAAACCAAATGGTCTATAGACCCTATAGGGTAGTACTCCTACATTATTCTCCTAGTAGGTTTTACTTCCACTTCCTCACTTTTTTACACCAGTTATTCATTCCTACACTAATAAACTACTCCTTATAACCTTCGTCAAATACCACCTATCTATCTACCAGCTAGTACGGTGTATTACTTCTGAATACTAATCCACCCACCTCTATGAGTAATGTATATAAAAGCGTACACCCTACCATATCCACATTCTCACATACACCTCCTAAAACCAATCCTCACTAATCTCTCGGATGACGTCATAAGTGGAATAATAAAGAATTTAGGACGTAATTCTAGCCCACTTGAGATGTTTTACAATACTATTGTTTATGTGCTCTTGAGCTTTTTACTTATTTTATAGTAGTAGTTATAATATGGATAGTAGAATATTTACTACGTGCAGGGGTGCTTATGGAACTAAACTATAGTCTCCTTCACTTCAAGATAATAAAGGAAGTCATGTTTGTATTTGAATTTCTTAATTTGATTACATTTAAATATTTAAATAGATAATTTATTGAATATAATTTCTATGTATAATTATTATATTTAAGATACTTATTAAATGTTTGATATTTAGTAGGTATTTTCTGTTATGTGCTTATTAGTTATTATTTACAAGTATATAGATGAAGTTAATATTAAATAACATTAATTTATAATTTCATAATTTTTTAAATTAATAGTAATATTACTCAAAATAACTTATTGAAAATGTATTAAGTACATGCAAATTCATTTTAAATAAAACATATAAATTAATTTATATGATAAGATACATTTTAGGATATCATAGAAGCAATTTGAAATGCATATACTATCAAGTTATGTACATTAAATATATATATATATATATATATATATATATATATATATATATATATATATATATATATATATATATATATATATATTATCCAAGTACGGTCAAGTGTCATATGTCAAGTATCGCATGTAAACCATAACGTCCTAAGTTGTACATACTAAGCGGAAAAGGAAAACGTCATCAAATATAGTTGTACATATACTTTATAGTGTATATTTAACCCTATAGGGTATCTGTATACCCTATGAGGTATATGTATACACTATAGGGTATATTTAACCCTATAGGGTATATTTAACCCTATAGGGTATATTTAACCCTATAGGGTATATTTAACCCTATAGGGTATCTGTATAACCTATGGGGTATCTGTATACCATATAGGATATCTGTATACCTTATAGGGTATCTGTATACCCTATAGGGTATCTATATACCCTATGGGGTATCTGTACACAATATATAGTGTGTTCTCTCAATCGACGAATTACAGTACATTATATTTAGGTACTCGAGTAATATATGTTACAAGTACATGTGTATCTACTACTTGAAGTAGTTACATCGTGAGTTCCAGAAACCCATTCCGACAAACTGCGTCGTTATAGGTTGTATTAAGCCGACGTAGTAATCTGTGTCATATTTGATTGTAATTATGAAATGTTATCTGGTGTAATGTTGATATAAAGAACTGCATGTAAACGATAAGGCCATATCCTCCCCGCTATATCAGATATTGCCTAATTTATATATTGTCACGCTGCGACCGCTTGAATAATGTATAACGTATTTACGTATACATCTACAATATATACTATAAAATGTAGACGTTGTAGACAATGTATATACTGTACAGTGTACAGTGTACAGTGTACACTGTATACAGTATACACTGTAAAACCTGTATTGCGTATTCAATACATTGTATACCATATACTGTACACTATATAGTATATACAGTTAAGAATGGTCATATTACTAGAAATAGTAGTATTGTACTTAGAACTACACTAGAGTTATGATGATACAAGTTTATAATATGTATTCAAGATTAAAATAAGTCCATTAATGATGTAATTGCTAGCATTACTTGGATCATATACGTAATACTTATTAGTAGTTATATAATATGTGTTGGTCTGTACCTATAAAGTATTATCATTTGTATAAAATTTCACCTGGAATATATTAAACACCTTAACACCTTAATATGTATAATGATATATTAAGTTAAGATAAGAGATAACATATCCAGGTATTGTAATCGGATCACTTCATCACTTGCCCCAGGTCTAGAATTATGTTGATTTCTAAGAGAGTCTCGCAAGCTCTCGGAGTTCATGAACTCTATCGTAAACGTTTCTATAGAGACTTGTTTAGTGAGTTCATAGGAGTCACGTGGTTACTGCTCATCACTTCAAGGTTATTCAAATTATCATTAATGATTATTATTAGTATTAATAATCAGTAATAATATGTTTACATTGATATTATTATTCTTATTATTATTATTATTATTATTATTATTATTATTATTATTATTATTATTATTATTATTATTATTATTATTATATATATATATATATATATATATATAATATCTTATATGACATACTAATTTAGAGTGTCAGTACCAATTTTTAATAATTCTATAATCTTAAAAGAATAATATATATATATATATATATATATATATATATATATAATAAATAGAATTGCATTATAATGTAAACTTATAATACAAATCAATAAGTTCATTTGAATATACAATTGTAATATACAGAATATCAACTGATAATTATTAATAATCAACACCTATAAACTTACTATATACCACATAGTATATTTCATTAGATATATAGTGAATATATAAATATAATATTTTCAAATTATACAAATAAAATTAAGTATATAAGTGTATACGCTATACTAAATCTATATTACTTCTATAGGAGTCTTGTAAAACTGATAACATATTATTTACTGAATTTCTTTACTTATTTAATATGTAATAGGCATATATAATATAATATGTAATATAATATGTAATAGGCATATTATGATTGACAAATGAAAATTAAACACTATTTTGAGTTAATTGTTTATATGAACGTGGTGGGTCAGGTGTAAATGTATCGTAGTAGTTTATGAGTGAAACGTAGTCACGTGGACTGCGTTTGACTCAAATATCTCAACTCTAGAAAATACCGTAATTACATAACGATACGTCATTTCAGACTTGTCAGTAGGATGGTGGGGGATTTATTTCAGTTCGAATTACAGATTGTAGTAGAGTGGATAATTTTTTTTTACTTCGTTATTAGTGCCGTACAAAACATTTGGGTAGATATAGGTCGACCAGGGTTATCGAAATAAATGGAAGGGGAGTAGCACCCGACATAAGTTCGAATATCATATAAATGAATATCATATAAATGAATATCATATAAATGAATATCATATAAATGAATATCATATAAATGAATATCATATAAATGAATATCATATAAATGAATATCATATAAATGAATATCATATAAATGAATATCATATAAATGAATATCATATAAATGAATATCATATAAATGAATATCATATAAATGAATATCATATAAATGAATATCATATAAATGAATATCATATAAATGAATATCATATAAATGAATATCATATAAATGAATATCATATAAATGAATATCATATAAATGAATATCATATAAATGAATATCATATAAATGAATATCATATAAATGAATATCATATAAATGAATATCATATAAATGAATATCATATAAATGAATATCATATAAATGAATATCATATAAATGAATATCATATAAATGAATATCATATAAATGAATATCATATAAATGAATATCATATAAATGAATATCATATAAATGAATATCATATAAATGAATATCATATAAATGAATATCATATAAATGAATATCATATAAATGAATATCATATAAATGAATATCATATAAATGAATATCATATAAATGAATATCATATAAATGAATATCATATAAATGAATATCATATAAATGAATATCATATAAATGAATATCATATAAATGAATATCATATAAATGAATATCATATAAATGAATATCATATAAATGAATATCATATAAATGAATATCATATAAATGAATATCATATAAATGAATATCATATAAATGAATATCATATAAATGAATATCATATAAATGAATATCATATAAATGAATATCATATAAATGAATATCATATAAATGAATATCATATAAATGAATATCATATAAATGAATATCATATAAATGAATATCATATAAATGAATATCATATAAATGAATATCATATAAATGAATATCATATAAATGAATATCATATAAATGAATATCATATAAATGAATATCATATAAATGAATATCATATAAATGAATATCATATAAATGAATATCATATAAATGAATATCATATAAATGAATATCATATAAATGAATATCATATAAATGAATATCATATAAATGAATATCATATAAATGAATATCATATAAATGAATATCATATAAATGAATATCATATAAATGAATATCATATAAATGAATATCATATAAATGAATATCATATAAATGAATATCATATAAATGAATATCATATAAATGAATATCATATAAATGAATATCATATAAATGAATATCATATAAATGAATATCATATAAATGAATATCATATAAATGAATATCATATAAATGAATATCATATAAATGAATATCATATAAATGAATATCATATAAATGAATATCATATAAATGAATATCATATAAATGAATATCATATAAATGAATATCATATAAATGAATATCATATAAATGAATATCATATAAATGAATATCATATAAATGAATATCATATAAATGAATATCATATAAATGAATATCATATAAATGAATATCATATAAATGAATATCATATAAATGAATATCATATAAATGAATATCATATAAATGAATATCATATAAATGAATATCATATAAATGAATATCATATAAATGAATATCATATAAATGAATATCATATAAATGAATATCATATAAATGAATATCATATAAATGAATATCATATAAATGAATATCATATAAATGAATATCATATAAATGAATATCATATAAATGAATATCATATAAATGAATATCATATAAATGAATATCATATAAATGAATATCATATAAATGAATATCATATAAATGAATATCATATAAATGAATATCATATAAATGAATATCATATAAATGAATATCATATAAATGAATATCATATAAATGAATATCATATAAATGAATATCATATAAATGAATATCATATAAATGAATATCATATAAATGAATATCATATAAATGAATATCATATAAATGAATATCATATAAATGAATATCATATAAATGAATATCATATAAATGAATATCATATAAATGAATATCATATAAATGAATATCATATAAATGAATATCATATAAATGAATATCATATAAATGAATATCATATAAATGAATATCATATAAATGAATATCATATAAATGAATATCATATAAATGAATATCATATAAATGAATATCATATAAATGAATATCATATAAATGAATATCATATAAATGAATATCATATAAATGAATATCATATAAATGAATATCATATAAATGAATATCATATAAATGAATATCATATAAATGAATATCATATAAATGAATATCATATAAATGAATATCATATAAATGAATATCATATAAATGAATATCATATAAATGAATATCATATAAATGAATATCATATAAATGAATATCATATAAATGAATATCATATAAATGAATATCATATAAATGAATATCATATAAATGAATATCATATAAATGAATATCATATAAATGAATATCATATAAATGAATATCATATAAATGAATATCATATAAATGAATATCATATAAATGAATATCATATAAATGAATATCATATAAATGAATATCATATAAATGAATATCATATAAATGAATATAAATGTATCCATTCACATTTCAGATAAATATATTTATTTTTATTTTTATTTGTGAACATAATATAATAAATGATTTCGTTTTTTATTCAACAGCAGAATTGTTTGAAAACTACAAAACTCACATATAATAATATATTTGATATCGAGTCATATCATTGTAATATGTTATATTGGTTTAATTAGGAGTGGTCGCAATGGTGAGTGGGATATTGGATAATGGTTATAATATTAAATAGAGCTAGATTTACATGGTGATATGCATAGAATACTATAGATACGCAACGAGTTACATTTAGAATCAGATATTGGCAGAAGGATTTCGGTATAGATTAATTTCCCACTATAAATAACTGGATTCCCACTATAAATAAGTGACTGCAGGAAAATGTTCACGATATCGTATTGAATAATCTAATTAGCACACCTTAATTAATTAATTATAAAAAATGAATTGAATCTTTAAAAAAATTCATCCTTAAACACTTAAATATAATATAATTTCTTGTTGGTACCAACTCCATCCTTCGATCTAAACCATATATTTTGAAACTAACTCGGGTAATAATAATCGAACTATTTTTAATAATATAATATTTAAATATACTTATGTGAATTATGTACATATATAAATTATTAAATAGACACACTATGAATGTCGAGTAAATAAATATACGTATTTATATACTCTATATTCAATAAAACATAGTATATGTTGGATTTATATTAAAAAACTATAGTAATATATTACATGTTAAAAACATCGATATCGAAAGGTATCAACATAAATCGCAATAGCAAAATTATCCTCTTTTTAAGTATACATATATACAAAATTCCAAGACTCTCTTTCGTCACGATTTTTTCCCACGTTTGGACTTCCGGTAAAACATCTAGTATCTTATTAATCATATTACGATAGAGTTGTTTAATTATTTATATCGCCTTATATCCGTATATATGGTATGTGAAAATGGCCAATTTTATCCAAATTAATGATTGACGCCCGTGTAATTAAATACAACAATTCGGGTTGAATCTCGGAATTCAACCCACAATTAATCGTCTCATTACCATTCGTCTACTCCAATAGTTAGCATAACTCTACAATCATACTCATTGAGATTATAGATAATGTTAATAGTATTATATTCTATTAAATCGTCCTCCTCTATAGAATACACCTATTATAAATTGTTAATACTAAGAAATATACTTGCCTTCACATTGTACTTATCCAATACTCTATTTCATACTCTACTATGGATTTCTTCCCGCGTATTTCCCTATCTACCATATTGTATTTCTTCTTTCAAACCTAGATCTTAACGTTGCTATTGTTACCCCCATCATTAAAATGATTTAATTCGTTTTAATTTACGTCGACAATTATGAATTTATACAAACTCCTCTTGTTGTACGAATATATAACTCCCCTAGCAAAATATCTGACATTATATAAACAATCTATTAGGATATTATCACTCTATTAGGATAGTACCACTCTATTATGATAGTACCACTCTTTTAGGATATTACCAATCTATTATGGATATTATCTATCTTTTAGGATAGTACTCTATTAAGATATTATCACTCTATTAAGATATTATCACTCTATTATAGAATATTGCAATATACAAATAAAATCATTTATTCGGTGTTCTGCAAAAAAATGATATATAGTTGTAAGTAATGTTATCCTCCAGGGGTTGAGAATGTGGTGGGATACCCACCAAGAGGGATTCTATCGTACGTGATACCCAGCATACGATAGTAATGTTTACAAGTGGGCATTATTAATATATCGTTCGTGATTTATTCGCAATATCTTATTACCGTCTTTTAATCGCGTTTGTTTATACATCGGCTAAACCTCACGAGGTTGCTGGCAGTTCGGAGAGTGAAATCCTCATGGAAACGAATTTATCACTACGCAGATGATGCGAAGAATGTGTATTATGATACAGGAAAGATCGCGACGGAACGACAGGATATGTAATCAAGTATACTCACCAATTAATTCGAAAGTGACGTTGAAAATGTAATATCGGTTACGAATCGTCCAAGTTACATAATATATATAAAACAAGTTCAAAGGTGTGTTTTAATTAATACAAATAATGTTTATATACGATTATGTATAGTTAATTTTGGTGCGTTGTTCTGCTTTACGTCAGTTATGTGGTATTTCGTATAATATGCGTGTGGTACGTAGACTCTGTTATAATGATGCATTAAGTCAGTGAAGAGTAATACTTTATCATTCAATTGTTGAATTTAGGTATTTATAAAATTATGTAACGAAGCAATATGATCGCAAAAGTATAGACAATACTTACTTCATTATCTTGTTATTACTTTACATCTTTATATTATTAAAAATTGTTTATATACGAAATTAACTGTATTTTATTATATAGATTGATATACATACACACATATATATATATATATATATATATATATATATATATATTAATATATAAATCAACAGATTAGTGAGAAATAACTGTAGTTGCGAATAATTAGTTATAATATATTTTATTAAATAATTGATCTCTGACTACATTTTATTTCATGAATATAAAAATTATAATAAAATGTGTTAGGAAATAAAATTTATATTTGTATTTTTAGTATTTTTAGTATTTTAATTATAAAATATTAATAAAAAAATTGGTAGATGGCGAAATTATATTATACATATTTATGTCCTTTTAATCGGATTTTCTTAGATTTGTATTATATAATTAAAGAATTATTTAAAATGTTATTGATAACAAATTAAAAGTAAGAAAATAGTAATGGAATTCGATAAAACTGAGTTTGCATCACTAAAATAACAATTATATATAATACTTTTATAAATAGTTATATCATATAATATATATAACATGTTGTATAATTATTAAATTATTACATACTAATTTTATTAATATATTCCCTTTATAAATATCAATATTTGTCTAAAAAAATTATTATTATTATTTCTATTCTGTTATAATTATGGTGAATATTATTAACATACACATTAACGTTTCGTGATTTACAATATAATATATACTATACATTGCACTATATTATATATATATATATTTATACAATATAAAATGTAAAATGAACATATACTAACAATGTATTGGTTATATATCACATTAAAAAGGTTAATTACTTATAAATTGAGATAATGTAAATAGTAATACCATATTAGAAAATATTTAAATTTCCCTCTCCCTCTCCCTCTCCCTCTCCCTCTCCCTCTCCCTCTCCCTCTCCCTCTCCCTCTCCCTCTCCCTCTCCCTCTCCCTCTCCCTCTCCCTCTCCCTCTCCCTCTCCCTCTCCCTCTCCCTCTCCCTCTCCCTCTCCCTCTCCCTCTCCCTCTCCCTCTCCCTCTGCTTCTCCCTCTCCCACTCCTTTCCCTGCCCTTCCCTCTCCCTCTCCCTATCTCTATCCCTCGCTCTCTCTACTAATTCGTCTCCCTCTTACTCTCCATCTACCTCTCCCACTACATCCACCTTGCTATCCTTCTTTCTTTTCATTACCCTTATCCTCACCCTAACACTTTAACTCCCTCCATATCAACCTTTACCTCCCCCTTCACCAATCCTTCATCTCCATGCAGTCTTGGTACAACATTCGCTGGAAAACATCATGACGTAGTACGCAACTCACTCTGCGCTTGTTTCGCAGTTTCAACTATAGTCTGGTCTCTAGCCAACGCGTCTTCTCACATCAATCCAGCCATCTCCACTGCATTCTGCGTTACAGGTTATCGGAGTGCGAGGGTAAATAGAGGACACCCTTACAGTTTGTTATTAGAACATTATTTGAAGAGTAAAGTGCTATAGATTGCCATTGTCGCTATTCTGCAAAGTGGTTTAATAAGTAAATGTCATTATGCAAAGTTAAAATATTTAACTCCCCGAATCTCAGTTATAATCTTCAAATACCAATATAAAGAACTCACATATCTAATTAACTTAACTAATTAACATACCTAATTCACATTTTTATTATTACCATATATGGTAAAAGAGTATACTCTTTTCCATCTCTGTATTATTTGACAAGTTAAATATAATACTAGTAGTAAAGATCGTGAAATATATTATTTAAATTTTGTACACATTGTAAATATACTTTTTTTTATACATTTGATTTAATATTTCAAAATATTTTCTTATTACGAAAGAAATATGGGTTATAATTATCGTATTATTATTGTGTATACATTGTGAGATGAATCTAACAATGACTTTTTATAGTTTTTTCTAAGATAACGAATTTTTATTTTCGATAGTGTTTACCTTGCATATGCGCCGCGCTATACGGTTTAAAGAATCTCTGTGTGCTTGAACTCTACTCTCTCCCATAACGCAGGCCACATCTCTCCAGTGCGTGCGTTCTGCTATGTAGTGTCGCAGTGTTGCGGTTCCTGCTTCGGAACCTACGTCGGAGCCGCTATGCAGCCCCATGGAGTTCTACACTACTCTGTAAATAGGCCACACCCCTCAATCACATTCGGACAGGTAAACACCAAATAACTAGTATAATACTAAATCAGATACTAGCAGGCTTATTTTTATAGTTTCCTAATGCATCGGAAAGGTATCCAAAAACACTAAAATGTTCTGGATAATACCCGTGGTACTTTACCAATGCGGGACGTTCAATTTTTGTAGTGTTATTTGCAGTATCTGGAGTCTTTCTAATGTAAATCAATGATATTATTTTCGATATTAGTAATTATATTTACTACTTATAAGTACATAACTAAGCTATTAAATCATTTTGTATTCTATGAAGATATATTCATATTTAATTAAAATCGAATTGACAGTTATACAACACGTAAATATCTCCGAATACCTAAGTATTTCACAAATTATTACAAGTGAATCTTTGGATTCGGATTAACTTAACTGGATGTTATTATAAAACTGTTAAGTACTGTTGAATTGAAAGGAAAATCCAGTCTATATAAATATTGAATAACTTGGCCATTATACGACTAATCATACATCCTACCACAATTCATAGTTAAGTGATAAGTCTATATTCTAGCTCCAACCAATTACATAACAGTACACTAAGTCCCGCACCTTAGAAATATCCAATTGTCACGAATTTGTAATGGAAACTATAAGTAATATATTCTCCTAACTTCAACTTTGACCTACCTCTAACTTCACCCTTGACCTACCTCTAACCACATCCCATGACCAAACTCACTTTCCAGGCCGTTGCTATGGAAGCATTGTGCACGGCAGTACTAGCGATCACTGTGTTCTCTACCGTTGATAAGACGCGTCATGATCACCATGGTTCCGGTCCACTGGCTATCGGTATCGCAGTAGGACTTTCTCACTTCTTCGCGGTATGTTGTTATTTTAGTGAACTTAATCCAGGCACTCTTGAAACGTCGATTGGTAATTATTTATTTAATTTTATATTTTATTTGCTGAATTTAATGATACATTCATGGAGATGTAAGATTTATATTAGTACTCTATAATACAAGCGGATAATAATATTTAAACGCCGTTCACATCACAATTACGAGGAAATATCTCGGTTGTAATTCGAGAAATTAATCGTGAAATTTGAAGAGAAAATGTTAATTAAATTTCAAGGATTTAAAGTTTAAATTATATTTAAACTTTGAAATTAAAATTATAGTATTAATATTAAAATGTTCACACAATTATAGTCAAAAAACTATACTATTTTAAATAATTTGAATTGATTTAATATATTCCCCTAGAATATAATAGTTTATTAATATTTACTGTATTAGTATAACATTATCTTGCATTGTTACCTTTGAAAATCAATCAGTGATATATATACTCAATGATAATTTAAAATAATTTTGTAACCGTAAATTTATCTTTTGAAATTGTTAAAAAAAAATAAAATTTGATACCAAATAACTGAGAAATACTTCAAATACTATTTTATGGTAATAGTTGTATCTATATTGTAACGTTAACGTATATTCAAATTATTATAATAATGTTTGGTAATTATTTAAGTAAGATATATATATATATATATATATATATATATAGTTGTTTGTGTCTATATGTATAAATATAATAAGAATAACTATATACAAATTTGTCACCAGGAAGAATTCACTGGAGCTTCTATGAATCCAGCAAGATCGTTTGGTCCAGCTTTTGTTTCGGGGGATATGTCTGATATGCCTGTTTGTATTATTCGTATATTTTGTATGTAGATTGTATTGGGATAGTGCGGTTTGTATTACAATTGTACATAGACATACATATGCGTAAATTATACAAACATTTATCAAAATTTATTTAAAAAAATTGTATTCGATTATTATATCATATATAATATTTATAATATAATTACTACTTATTATTACTATTTAATATATACGTTTACTTTATATTTATTTTAAATTGAATGAATTGTTTAATATTGTAGTTTCATTTCATCAAATTTCCTATTATGGGATTAAATGACTCCACCAAGTATATACGATACAATAAAATAAACACACGATAAATTAGAATATCTGAAGGAATGATAAATCACTCCTTTTGGAGTGAGATATTTAATAATGTATTGAATATAGTCCACCATGGGTAGTGCTATAATAATCACTGAGATTAATTCAGAAATTATATTATGATTAATTAATAAATAATAATCTATAAATATACTTTAGTTAGTATTTATTTGAATGTATATAAAGTTATCTTTAGTTATTTATTGAAATATTTAATTCGAATTTGACGAAATTAAACATTAACGATTAAGTAAATTATAGTCTAAGATTTAGTTTATTATACATATCCTATATACATACAAAATGAATTTTCAAGTTTTTAAGCTATTTAGAAGATAGGAAATTATATATGATTATTTATAGTATATGATTAATATTTTACATTTGAATATTTTCTCACTATGTGCAGTACATTCGCCTCTTAAATCTTATACTTAATTGAATTAAATCTACAAGTTTATAACCTATAGTTAACTCTAATTTTTAGATCTACATATTAGGCCCTCTGCTGGGCAGCGTGTCAACTTCTATCTTCTACCACTTTATCATTGCCGGGGACGCATCCCCACGTAAGTTCACCGACGAAGTCAAGGATCTCTGCAGGGATTTCATGGCTGCAGATGTCCAAGGTTAGTGCATATGGGAGGACATAAAGAGGCAGAGGAGAGTTGGGATGTAGAAAGATTATGTAAACATTGTTGCAAATATCGAATATTGGTGAAACTGTTGTCAGAGAATTGAGAGGAAGACAATATGGAGTGTAGTGAAGGGAGATGAGAGGAAGCAAGGAGGGTATTGAGCTCTAATAAATAAATATCATGAGGTAGTATAGCTGTTTATAATTCTGTTTGGTAATATATTGTTTAAGGAAAGGATAAACTAGAAATTGTGATATCTAATATCCCCATAATATACACTGTATATTATGGGGATATTAATACAGAGTTCAAGGATAGGAAGGTAGAAGTGGGGAGAGGAAAATAAATCCCGAGAATCATATGATTAAAGAGGTGAAGGAAGAAAAGTGAGTTTTATGTTGTTATTTAGGTTGTGAATAATTCACTGATGTGAAGACGGCATGCTATAGAGATCGCGGAGCAGAGGAGGGAGTATGGAGGAGTTAGATGGGAGGGAAGTGAAGTGAAGTGAAGGATATTAGAGGGTATAGGGTATATGGATGCTGGTTGATATAATGTGAGGATAAGATAAATCTAGAATATGCATATAGAGTGAATATTATGTGTTTAAGACGGATGTATTACACGAATGGACATGGACAAGGAAATAGTTAGTGGAATGATGGTAAGGAAAGAGTAAGATTTTAGTTGTTATTTATGGACAGATTAATGAAAGTGAAGGCATTATAATCGGAGAAAAGATGGAAGAGTAGATTTAATATTATCACTTATATTAAATAGGTTCATATTTATAATAATTCAGTATTTGTAACCTAGAATATGGATGGACAGAATGTAGGGGAAATATAATAAAACTGTAAATAAGATGAGAGAAGTTATAGAATAACTGTGTTAAATTAGATGGGAATTATTTAGCAGTGTTCAATGAGTGGTGTTAGCCATGGTGGAAGGCGTAGTTGTAGTAAGGGTAATCAGGGAAAGAGAGATTGCATTGTTGAAGATAAGTAGATATTAATTTGGACTTTACTTCCTGGGAGAAAAAGGGAATTATTCGGTGAGAATTATGAAAATATAAAATTAGGTGTGTAAATGATATAGCCAATGAACATATTCTCTGTTTAGATTAACTAGAAAAGCTGAACACAGTTCAAAGTCTATTATAAAATTATATAACATTTGTACATGATATATCTGTTTATTCTTGAAATTCTAAATTCCTGTAATTATGTTAACACGAGTTATATCCTCACTATTACTTTACAGTCGACTCTGACGTAGGTCCAAACAAATTGCCGGAAGGTGGAGAGATTGATGTCGGCCTTGTTACGCAATCCGCAGCCATGTCACGTCGTCGTAGCCGCAAACCCAGCCTCATGATCCACTTTGAAGAAAACGCAGAGGCAGAAGGTTTATTTATATCGGATTATCTTATTAATTAATTAGGCCAATCTTTAGAGAATCGAGTCGATTATAATTCTGGGATACCATTTAAACTATTTCCTAATCATTAGCGAGAGACAGTGTAGATAAGCATACTTATATTTAGTTTAAATTATTTAGCCAAAACATGGTTCGTAAATAGTTTTATAATACATATTTCAGAGTAATTATTAACGTAGATACTCAAGTACAAATTAATTTGAAAAATTCCAAACATATTTTGTGTGAATTCTTATTAAGTGTGATTTAGGAATTCTCTGAGCAATAACCAACACAAATTTAGAAATAATTTGTAATTTGTATTATGTAATTTTTAAGATACTATTGCAATATATCAAAATACATCACCTTTGTATTCATAGTATTTACATCTTAGTACACAATTATGTAATCATAATATGAAATAAAAATTTAAAATAGTTACAAATTAAAAAAATATCATATATTTATAAAAATATAAAACGAGATATATAAATGATTATATAAAGTGTTTGCATTGCATAACCTTATTAATAAAATAAACTTATGATTTGAATATTAAATCGCATTGAGTTTTATCAGATTCTTTAATATTCCACTTGAATAATTTTCAATATAGAGATTTAAATGGAAACTTTATCAAATTGTGGATTACGTAATATTAAGTAATTATTAAAAAATTGTATCATATTCTTTGGTTGCTATGTATACTTGTTGCATAATAATATTCATATATGACTGAATCCATTATAATAAATACTTACATTTAAATCACAACAATATCAATTCACGTTAATATTCATAACTAATGTTACTATCGTACAACCAATCAGAAGACATCTACATTATGCACCCAGCCATCACGCTGTGTCCACCTAAAGAATTCAGACGACCTTCGAGGAATATCGCTTGCAATGAACTATCACGCGGAATGTCGATTTCAAAGAGCATTCGAGAGGTTAGCATAGGTTGGGCTAGCATAGCAAAACATGTATCATTGAATATAAGCCCTGAAAATTGATCCTTTGAGTAACTAAAATCAAAGTACTACATTAAATACAGTAACGTATTCCATGTCACATGAGTATAGCTCAAGTGTATAGAACTATATATGTAGTAGTTTTGTCAAGTAAGTCTATGCTAGGTATATATGTAGTAGTTTTGTCAATTAAGTCTATGCTAGGTATATATATAGTATATATATAGTGTATATATAGTATATATATAGTGTTCTGACATTTAACCCTTAATGAGACATAATTAGTGCGTATTACCAAAAAAAATTTTGTAAAAAGTTTATCTTTGAAAAAAGATAATAATATAGTCATCTAGGATAGAATATATATATATATATATATATATATATATATATATAGAATAAAATATAAGAAATTATTTAAAAATATTATTGATTATTTATTAATAATATTTAATGTTTTTATCTAGGAAAATTGTTATTATATATGATGATATCATTCATATTTAATAATCATTTTAATTTATATTTACATATAAGGTTATGTGTATCCTAATAAAAATAAACTCAATTTGTCATATATATATATATATATATATATATATATATATATATATATACATATAAATATATATATATAGGTTAAATTATTGTTTTTCTATGAATATATCTTGGTTTAATTTATACCAAAACATATTTGTTTGTAAAAGTATGTACCTATTATAAATATATTATGTTTTATATATACACACATATTATAAAACATGTTTTCATAACTATCATAGTTGTAACAAATAATCAAACATAACCAATTTGGTTGTTTGGTTAGATTCCAAAAATATTAAAATACAAATAGTCGAAATTTATTCATTTTAATTTGTATTGCAATTATTAAAATCTGATAGGGGTACTGAATATCCATGATTTAGTATATTGCGATTTTAGTACTTGGTATTTTGTTAATAATTTATAATACATTATTTTGTAATCATTCTTGTACAAGATATATTTTTTTTATTAAATTCCACTTGTCACATATTATGTATACTATTATATATTTACTATTTCTCCGCTAGGTAAACATAATAGAGACAGATAATGATGAAAACATATAATGCGAACTACAACAGCTGTTTATTCATTTGCATGTTATACACTGTATTGATTTTTATTGTATCTATTTGTATATGTTTATATTTGCAATTATTAATATCACTTTTTTATTTATAATACATTTTAAAATTACCTCTTAAAATAAATGATTTATAATAAATAATGCAAATCAAATCAATGTAATGTTATTAATATTATACTGTTATTACAATTATGTATAATATAATTATATATAAATAAATAATATTATATAATGATATATTATAATTGTAACTATTATAAAATGTAATAGGTGTTACGGGTTTAAAGAAAATTATCTTATCATTAATTTAACCAATCTAAAACATAAATCTATATTATTTAGCCCTTCTCAAAAAATCAGATTTTGTAACTATTTTATATAATTATTTTAATTAAATATATTAAACATACAATTATAATGTAAATAAAATATATTTTCTCTTATATTATATAACTAAAAACAATACTTAAATGCCGCAATTGGAGGAATTAGAAAACTAATATATAAAATCTTCGGCTGTTTTTGATACTTTACATAAGCAGTTTTTACATATATATATATATATATATATATATATATATATATATATATATATATATTACACGTATACAATATATTTTAAGTTCTAACTTTATTTTAGTAATTTACGCTTTACACCTTATCATCTGTTCTTGCATAGAGACTAATTAAATATAATAAAGAGGTTACTACTTATTTTAACATATATTAATAAGTGATGTTTCAATAATACCCTTTTGAGTTATAAATAAATATATATATATATATATATATATATATATATTGAACAATATAATTAGTTCTATATCAACTTTCGAACTATAAGTAATTCATATATATAATATTTAAATGCATTAATACCAAATATGTCTTAACAATTGCATATATCGAATAATATTAGATAATATGTATGAAATATATCACATAATTAATATTATTATTTATTATGAAGACAGTACATATGAATATATTATTTATATACAGTATTAGCTACATAGATCAAGCTTATCTTGAAATAATATAATCATCCCTTGAACACTGTTATATATTATATATCTATTATTGAATATAAATAAAGATTACATAATATCATCAATATTAAATTACATATTTATATATACTTTTGGCCTATTTGAATTTGTTTTATATTCAACCTGAGATTTTATGAGATCATTTGTAACGAGTCCTATTACTCGTAGTTCCACCAATCACACTAATAAGCTTAAAACAAGTATTAAAATAAGCTTAAGACAGGCTACTGATATAGCAAAATCCTGCCAGTTTTCATTTTTCACGGATAATTTTATCTCCTTAAAAATATACAGTAGAAAGTGTTCTGCCTACGGAATCTAATTATAAATATTACATATATATATATGAATAAATAAATATATATATATATATATATATATATATATATATATATATATATACAATAACACATTTTCGAAAACCTGTTTATAATGTTATATTATAAAACATATTTTATCGGAACATTCTGTATAAATATATTCGTTTACTTTATCATATATGATAAAAAAGTACTTTTTCTAGATATATTATATATACAAGTTTACTATGTCTATTATAGTAATATATGATTTTGACGTTAAGATATAATGGTTAATAATCACTGATTATGTATTTTTTAGATATATTTTGAAAAATCAATATATGTTTAATATGTTAAATGCCACTTAAATTCAATTATTTTAAATTATAAGTCATAATTATATTAATTTGTGTATAACAAATCATATATGGATACTATTTATATGTGATAATAAAATTCAATACGCCATACGGTCATATTGGATATATAATAAATAACGTAAAAGTGAAAATAATGTATATTAGGGTTTGGGAAAAAAAGTTGGATTAAAAGTATTGAAAATAATAATTATTGGACCAATTTAAATATTTTAATAATAAACGATAATATATTTAATATGCTGTATAGATATTTCATAATTTTTTATATACTTTTATTAAATTTAAATGAAAACTATACAGTTCTAGCCAAGTTAATATTGGGGTCTAGTACAAAATACTAGAACTATAATTTAAAATATTTATTATAATAATTTGTATATTATTAATATATTTGTATAAATCGACTCGAACTTTAAAAATTAATAATTACACTACTCGGAATCGGTTTCATTTTTAAATACTCGAAACCGCTCGAAATTTGCACATTTTTGAATTCTGGTGATATCACTAGTTCTCAAGGATAGCTAAATAATGGCGGGACTGTAGAATAATATAACATACGATGATAATTATATGAAAGAATGCAATTTGTTTAGGATTATTGGTTTTCGAAAATCATTTTACCACAATATGTATATGTAGAAATATAAGATATATAACGTCAAGTATAACAGTGTATCAAGTATAATCTATCAAGTATAGCAGTTGATATAAGTGAATTTAAGATTTTAGGAAAGAAGTCATGATTAAAATCATGATTAAACAAGCAATATATCGTAAGTATACATAAATAGAAAGTAAACATAATTATGATAGTATACATACATAATAGAATATAACTTAGAGTAATAACATTACATTTTTATCTACATTAAATATATAGGAACATATGTACCAATATTGATAATTATGTCATACATGTATATCAATTACATAGTTGTGATAATACAATTAGTAATAATGAACATATATTAATCCTTTTTAAAATATATGATACCAAAGAATAAAATAAACCTTTATATAATAAATGTATTTATAAATACTTATATAGGTAATAATGTATTTATTAAGTATTCAGTGATGTACGATTATTGTAAATCCCCGATGTGTCTGGATTATGTTTTAGATATAGATATATATATATATATACATATATATATATATATACATATATATATATATATAACATATCATATATACGGCTATAGAGAGTTACGATATATATATAGAACAATAACAAAGGGTATTCAAATAAAGATTAAAATAATAGATTTATTATTACAACGATTATTGTTTTCATTCTTAAATATTCTTTAAATACGCATATTTATTTATTAAAATTATATATTATTTATTTATTAAAATAATTTATTATTTATTTATTTATTTAAATTTATTTTAATTAATTGAATATACCTATGTTAGATTAAATTATAAACATACATATTTATAAACTATAAAAAATTGACTAGATACTTAATTGGGTATACATTATATTTATTGAATATATAACATGTATATTATTAATATAATATAATTTTATATTTTACGAAGTAAATATAAAATACAAAATAATATTCTAAATAATCCGAAAATATATAAAAGATTTGCATAACTTATGTTTATGGAATTATTTTCCAGAATAAATAAATATATTTTAAAATTATCCACCAAAAATATTATTTACACATATTTGGAACACATTTATTTATCTGGGTCAACGTTTAATATACAATTTTTATATGTGTATGTCATTTTATCTTTTGTTTAATTTACCAATCTAGAGTGGCTATATAAACTTAATTAGATGTATACATGATTTTGTTAAAATATTATATCGAATTTAAGTTATTTCTTTGAATCTCTGGAAATATTACTTAAATGAAAAATAAAAATAAATTTCTTTTTTTTTATAAATTTATAAAATTTTTAAATTGCATTAAAAAATTATTTAAAAAATAATAAATATATTAAAATATTAAGAATATATCTAATAATCTAGTATATTATATTTTTCCATTGATCATGCAAAAGTTAGATTATAATATATTTTTTATATTTATAAATTTATTCAGTAAATATTAATTATTATTAATAATAATAAAATACTAACTATTTTTTTAATTGAATGGTGATATATTTAAACATATAAATATTGCATTATAATTAATAAACAGAATGGAGTCTTCTCAAATGTTGTTTCAATTAAAAAGTGAACCTACACAACTTAAATCATATCCTTTACCCAATAACAAATCATCTATATTAAAAGACGCCACATTTAATATGCAAGGATCAGCAAAATGTATTACACATTCTGCTAATACAAATGTATCTCATCATAATATGTTAGATACTAATGTTCCAACAACAGTGACTTCTTATCCAGATTCTTCTTATTTATGTAAATGTAAAGATGTTATTAGTAATGAGAATAAAGTATTGAATGGTATTCTAATACATTCTAATTCTCCGAATAATATTAAAAGAGATCCATTTACTGTAAAATTATCTTGTGGATTACCAATGGTGAATATTATCAGAAATAAAGGAATGTTTTGGATAAATTCTAAGGGCCAGAAAATAATTGCCAAAAATATTAGATATAAGAAACATATTAATACTAATATGCTACCAAATATAGTCATAAAAAATAATATAGATAATATTGAATTTACTCATAAAATAAGTAAAAATAATAATATTTTAAATACAACTTGTAATCAAATTTCTGAAAATGAGGATACAATTGATAACATGTCTGATGAAACTCCAATTGATCTTATCAAGATGAGCATGTATGAAAGAAAATCAATGATTAGTTCAATAATAACTAATAATACAAACAAAGATATCGATCAAATTGATTCTACGATATATAATATATTAAATAGAATGACTTATTCTGGAGGAGAACTTATCGTGAAGAAAGAAGTTATCTTTAACTTAATTCCAAGAATTACTTTATAATTGAAGATATTTTAATAATAAATGTTATTATGTTTATTTTGTAAATAGAAATTGTATAAAATATTAGCCCACGATTTAGTAAAATAAAATAGTACTGTGCATTAATGATATACTATATAATACAAGTAACTAACATAATATAAGAATATATATACATATGAAATCCCAGCTCCAAAATATTTAGATGCACGATGGAATAAATATAATAAATACTATAGAATAATTTAACATGCACGAAAATAAACCTAGCTGGAAACTATGTAAACTATAGATAAACTTCATTCATTATAAAATATGTGTTCCAAGCGATGAACCAACGTTTGGTCACTTATACATTAATTATATAATAGAATACATAATACAATCAAAATATTAAAACAATTAAGCTAAAATAAATTTTAAAATTATTAGCGAATATATTCATTATATAATCACGTATAATATTCGACACATATAATATGAACCATTGTTCACAACTAAAAATATGTTATTATAATATTATGAAACGATTATTTGGTCATTTATATTACGGTAGTATTTCAATAGTTTGTTCGATGTATAATTTGTACAGCTTATATTATCAAATATTCTGTTTTCAATTTCTAACATAAAGTAATAATTGAAAACTGACATCATTAACTTGAATTTATTAATTAATAATTATTAATAAATCACCATGGTATCTTATCTATATATTACGATAACACTATATACAATTACATTATTTTATTTTTCCACACAAATAACTTGAATTTTTATTTATTTTAATCTCAATTTATTTTAATTTCTTTTATTTATTATTACTTATCCACCATATTCATTTTTTCATGCATTACTTTAATTTTGTTAGCCTTTAAAAGTTCATAAATCATTAAAGAGTTAATCTATATATATATATATATATATATATATATATATATATATATATATATATATATTCATCTGCATATGTAGTCTAATGGCTAAGGTGTGTTCTCCAAAGCATTAAGTTAGTGGTTTGAATATATGACATGACTAAACAATTAGTTTTGAAATTATATATTGATGTGGTTAATAAATTTACCACAAAGAATATTGTGTCCTATTATCTCCTCCGATGATCTCGTCCGCTTACTAATTACCCATCATATTCACCTTTTAATCCGAATACTCTAATATTAACTAGTTAACTAGTTTTACCCTATTACGTACCCAGCCATATATTCATCCCAATCCCAATTAAATAAGTAATCTATTCTTAACACTCTACATAGTATCTAGGATACACAAAGAAGAGTAATAATCTGCATACTATATGGCTTGATTTGGCTAATGCGTTATGGTCAATATCACATATGATTCTTAACAAATTCTTTTAATTACTTTCATTACTTAGCCAAACGTCCTATACGCTAAAATACACATATACTGATAATACATGTCAGTATAGTGAGTTTGAGATGACACCGACTTGTGGATTAAGGTAAGTTGAATGTCTTTTTTCCCGTTGATTTTTAACTTAGCTTCAAAATAAATTATTAGACACACAAATGAAGCATTTGGTTATAAAATATACGAAAAATAGCAAATATGAAGGCATATGCAGATGATTTGGATATTATTTCGATTTATATCATTCTGGGAGATTAATACCATTCTAGATCATAAGGAAAACAGCGAGTAATATCGGTTTACGGTTTAATTCAAATAAATATTACAGCATATCATTTTGTAAAGGTTTAAAAGAAAAAGAGTAATCGGAATAAAAAAAGAATCAAGTGTTTACTCGAGGTGAGCAGGAACATGTTTAGGAATTCCCATTGGTTCATAGCTTTGATTATATCAGTAATGCATATTCTTGTATACCAATTGTCAGACTATATTACAGTTATCTCACAATACTACCGTTATCTCACTATACTATACGAAAGTTATCCCATTATACTACCGTTATCTCACAATACTACCGTTATCTCACTATACTATACGAAAGTTATCCCATTATACTACCGTTATCTCACTATACTACCGTTACCCCACTATAATACCGTTATTGATTATATTACCTTTATCCCAGTATACTACCATTATCCAACTACACTACAGGTATCCCACTATACAGTAGAGTATTAGTAATACCTTTCTATACCGTTTCTCCACCGTATAGTATACAATGTATATAATACCCATTTAAATAATTAAAATTTCTCTTAGGCCTATCAGTGTATATGTAATAATTAATAATACCTAAATTTATATGCACTATAAATAATGTATACAAATATATACAAAATAATATGTTGAACTGTTGAAGATGTTAAACTGGAGAATGAAAGAAGTGGAGAGAATGAAAATAGAAAACAAATTAATAGAAGATTAAAATCTTTATCCTAAAAACAGTATACACCACCTTTAATTTGTAATTGATATATATATATATATATATATATATATATTATATTGATAAGTATAAATATATAAATCATATACAAAAATTTTGTAAATTGCATTTATATTTAAAAAGATATACAATTTTAAAAGTCAGTTTTTTGAGAATATTAAATATATTTTAAATTATCAAAATTTAAAAGTCATATAATAATAGTCATATATAATTTTAGCCAATACTACTTTTTTTTATATATAATTGTATTTATATTGTTAATTGTAATTGTATTTATATAATATTATTATGTTATATATAATTGTATAATTAACTAATTAAATTTACTGATAGGTAAGTCTAGTTAGTGTTATTTTTCAGATTTAACTAAAAAGTTAATTATGATATCGATATTATTAACTTTTAACCCTTCTTGCGCCGATGTTGAAGATCGTCGTGTTTACTAAATAATCAACATCACGAATCATCGCGCAAATACTTATAATAATTTATATCGATATCGTAATATGTATTGTTATATCATAACAAGATTGAAGTATATATGAAATGGATGAATGTATGGATGGATGTATGGATGGATGGATGGATGGATCTCTGTATCTGCGCTGATGTTCTGTGACTACTCCGATCTGCCCAAATGTCAGTACTCCAACGGATTTAACATTATCATTCAATTCACTTATGATATTATGTTTACTCTTTTTAAGACACAAATGAGAACATATCTATTTGTTATTTTGTGTATAAATAAACTTTTCAATTCAATTTAAAGGTTAGATCGATGAGTGGGTGGATACATAGATGGATAGAGAGACGATGTGGGGGATGGATGCATGAATAGATCATTATAAAATTGTTTATTATTATTATAATATTTATTTTACTTACGATATATAAATTTTATTTTTAATATTATTCGATTTAATTTCCAAGAAATAGAAAACACATGCTACAAATGTACTAGGTCTGCGTTTCCTAGTTACATGATGCATTAGAAAAAAACTCGAAAAACAAGGCAGCTTAGAACTACCGCCGGATTCATAGGTTTACAACGGTGTTTTCAGATATAAAATGCGTTGATATGTTTTTGAGATCATTGGAAGAAGATGAAAAGAAATGTACAAAGTTGTAGTAGTTTGTTTCTATTTTTCTATATTTTATAGTTTAAATAATACATATTATATAAAATGATTGTATATATATGGTTATACTCATAATTAGTATCCAATATTATCAGGTGTGAATATTTATGATTATTTTATTATTATTTATTAATTATTAATTATTAATTATTTATTATTTTATTATTTATTAAGTATACTAATACTTATACCATAGAAATGATAATACAGATTTATGAAACTGGAAATTGATCATGATTTATATATTTATTTATGCTATATATTTCATTGTATAAATTGTTTTATTTTATATTAATATTGAAATTTTCTAAGATATTCTAAATATATTTCTAAACAATTTTATTTCGATTAATGCAATTTTAATTTTTAATATATTATTAAAATAAAATAAATAACATATTAATTTCATTTATTTTTTATTTTTTAGAATACATTACTATAGTTAGTATTTATATTCAGTAATTATATAGAAATATACTATACTCAAAAATTAATTATTTATTATATCTTATTCTATAATAATAGTATATCAATGTTATAATATTTATGTAAATATAATACATTTTCACATTATTTTTTTATAGTACATTTAGGTGATTTTTATTATAAAACTATCAAGATATTAAAAATAAGTTAAATTAATATATAATTGCACTGATTAAAAAAGGATGGAAAATCAGGTTGGTAAATCTCAAATAATTAATATTCAGCTTAATAATGTATATGAAGAAATGCTACGACAAATATATTTTAAATCAATTCACCTCAAGGAGTTAGTATTTATAAAATATCAATATTATAAAATATAATAAATAATGTATTATTCACAATTTTATTGTGAAATTATTATTTATGATAAATTACAGAAATCAGAAAGAGTTATTTTTGATGAATCATAATCCTGAAAAAACAATTTTTAAAAATATTAACAATAAGAAAGACTATATTAATAAAGTTCAATTTGATATAACGTCATGTAACTTAAATTGTATAAGACTTAAGAATAATAATGCTAAACAACACATCAAATTAGATAATGGTTCATTTAATTTTATTCTTCACAATAAAACTGAAAGAAAACAAAATCCATCCTCTTTGATAACAGAAAAAGTACATTCTCTGAATAAAGAATTTCAAGATGATGATTCTATAATATATCATATATTGAATATAATTGCTTGTTCCGGTGGTACAGTGATCGTGAAACAAGAAATGATCTTCAATTTAATTCCAAGATTATCTCTACATTTCTAATAACTATTCACCCTGTATTATTATAATGTATGTTAATTGTATTTTAATTTTTATAAATAAATATTATATTATAATGATATGTTTTTATGACATATATAATAAATAATATTTATATTTTATAATACATGATACTTATTTAATATAAACTTATATATCATATTTTAACAATGAATACGTCATTGTAAATACCTTACTCTATTAATAAAGATAGTATAATACGTAGTAAGTTAATAAATGATTTAAATTTAATGATAGATACATAATACGAATGGTAATCCAATAATATGAAATATATTTTACTTATTCATGATATATATTATTTATATTTTATTTAATACCGCTTAGTGGGTATATTGAATAATATGCATTAATATTAAAATATGTAGTTAGTTTGACGAGTTTATTAATATTCATATTAAATATATTTGATCATTTCAATTATCTAGATATTTTATATGCTGTTTGTGGAAGATATGCGATTTAAAACTAATGGATTTAAAGCTCCACTTGTTAATAGCTAATTGAGAATATACAATAGAATGAAATATATTTGTGATAAAAGGATGTATTAATTATATCTTCGTCAAAATAAGAAATTATAAATATTTCAAATAGAATACAAATATATTTCATGTAAAATATCCAACTAAAATAATACAAAGTGAATCGCTATTCACCTTGAAATACTATTCGAATATTCTTGTAGAATTCATGAATTCAGGCTGAATTGCGGAATTGCTGAATTGTAAAGTCAGAAAATTAATTCTTTTATAGAAATTTGTGATAAATATTCATTAAATCTTATTTAAACTCTCCGCCAATTTAGCTTACTTCTAAGAATTTGAAAGTTATATTCTACAATATTCTCAATCAGTCTAAGGTTGTAACTTCAAAAATAGATATATCCTTAAAAAATGTGGCCCTTATTAGTTCAGAAACATATATGTTTCTGAATTAATTAAGTATACTTATTCGAAATTGTCATTCTAGAAATAAAAATTGATTTAAAGAAATAATTTCTATAAGGTATTGCCAAACTGCTAAGGCTAATAATAGATTTATACATTAACTCTCATGATATGGTTTAGAAAATTGGTACAATATTGAATACTGAAAAGATATTTACTCCCTTTACTTTCAAAATTACTCTTATCGGGATGATTGTTAAAGGTAGTTCATTCTATTTTAATACATTGGTAACATAATTTTGTATACATCTTCCACTAGGTTAGTATAAATGTCAAAAATCTTGGAATATGAAATCTGAATCAGAAAATGTGTAAATGAATAATATATAAATCGGTTTACCACATTTACTCAATATTCATGATAGTGAAGACACAATTATTTAATACTATTCAGTTTATAATATTCAATACAAATATATATTATCAATTAGTTAAAAAAAAAGCAAAGAATGTATAAAATAAATGTGTATAAAATATGAATGTCAAAGAAGATAAAGTAATTAATTTTTAAACTCTTAATAAATGTATTTATATATTTAAATAACAAATTTATTAGTTATAATATAATAAAATACCTAAAATTAAATGTGAACAACATATTTAAAAACTGGTTTAAATTCGAAATCTATTTCTTTATATAAAAGTAGCAAACTATTTAAGTATACATTTACCATGGGGTATATGTACTACATAGGATATTTAAATACTAGCACAATTATTAATAACTTCAAAACAAAATGGGCAATTCAATAATGAATGATCTATATATATTACACGTATATTACACGTATAGTACACGTAGAATATCATGTTACTATAGATTCATGCACTAATGTGTATGATGAGTGTAACTTAAAAGTGTATCCGGATCAATAGATTTATTATCAAAGTTACAAATATAAATATTATTTTTATTAATATTTTGAAAGAGTATTTATATTTAATTATATATATATATTATTGCAAATAATATCATAGAAATAAGGTAATACGAATTACATAAGATACGTAATTATTTGTATTTAAGTTTTAATTTTATAATCGATCATTCGTGTATAAATTGTTAATGCACGTTATTATAATCGATAATATATTTGTTATATATTATGTCAATATAATGTATTTAAATGTCTCGTCTGCTTTAATAATGCTTCACTGATTTCGATTATTATTTAATTTATTGAGATTGAGTTCAAGGTAGTATGATGACTTTCTGGTGAAATGATAATTTTATAATGAAAGAAATTAATAAAAGGTCAATACATAAATAATAGAGCAGCTATTGTTATATGAGATATAAAAAATAGTTGGGGATGTTACAGTTCTATTAAAGATTATATCAATAGTTATTAAGTTATATATAAGTACACTGGGATTATACTTGAATTGGTCTATTATTATATATCACTTGATTTGTAGTTGGTTTTGATATATTAGTTAGTAATTGACATTTTGAAATATATTATATGGTATTATATTTACTTATGAACAAGTAAAATCCTTGGCTTTTAGTATTAGTTATTCTTCATCTATCTCTAAATATCAAAACCCAATATCATTTATTATGCTATCTTCTACATTTTTCCTATACTGTATTGACTGTATATTCATCCTCAGATTGCCAACAAATGGTTTAATTTACAGAAAAAGTTACGTTGCATTCCGATAGCGAGGTAGGAATTATGACATCCTGTTCTTTCATGCCAATATGGTTGGTTGGTCTACATTATATGGTGTAGGAGGAGCTAATGTTTGGCTAATATCTTCCGGTTACCTCATAAATCTAATATTATCATTTAATATATAAGAGTATATTATTAGAGTACATTCGAATATATTTCTTGATATCGAGGTCGCGGTCTTCTACTAATATGTGAAGTAACTCATCTGAAATTAGCCCATACACTATTAGTCATCTGCGTCCAAGTATTAGTATCTCTTAATGTAGATTTCACATCTCTCTATATATGATGACAATACATTAAGAGCGTACAATTTTAAATCAATCATCGTGTCCCCGTATTTAGTTCGACATAGAGGTCAGCTTGACCTTGAGTGGCAACCAAATATACTTAATATTGATTTCTTCATCATCGTCTTTATCATCGCTGTAAAAAACGTTTTGTTCTTTTCTACCCAGCCAGACCAGTACGTAATTTGTTTGAATCTTATATATTATCATTGATGGTGGTCATTTAAATTCAGTATATTATGATCATCTAAATACAGTTTGTTCGGATAACAGGACATTGACGGACTAGTCGAAGAATGGCGTGTGTTAATAATCGATGTCCGATCTTAGTCATCATATTAAATATATATTATTAAATGGCAAAAATAATATCTCAATTGTTAGCTGTAGGTGAGTATATATTTATATCTCCACCGTTTGAGTGTGATGTCCATTTGTGATTATGCGTTGCCTTTCCATCGAGTCTGCCTAAAGTATGCGTTATTATAGATTATTACCATATCAAGCCATCACCAAATGTGTACTTGTACATATGTATGCGATCCACATATAAACCTCAGAATATAAACATATTTAACAAATTAAAATGAAATGTGATGTTGTTTTACTCATAGACATTCAAAGATGACTATGGTTATTTATATTTTAATGAGAACACTATTTAATTCTATCTTGTCAATATAATTATTAAAACCATCTTTCTATATCTTGATTTGTATATATATATATATATATATATATATATATATATATATATATATATATATACGTAACTGTATGCAACTGATGTGAATGTTACTATTAATAGAATGAATGTGTTTCAGTGTGAATGTGTAATATATATATATATATATATATATATATATATATATATATATATATATATATATATATACGTAACCGTATGCAACTGATATGAATGTTACAATTAATAGAATGAATGTGTTGCAGTGTGAATGTGTAATAACAGAATTGTATAAAAGTATTCGTATGTAATTGTGAGGTTGTGATTGTATACATTTGCAGAGAATGATTGTGTTGGTGTGTATCGGAGCGTGACTAGCTGGACTGGTATAAGTGTGTGCACGTGTGGATAATGTTCGCACTTCAATTTATATATCAATAGAATACATAACTGTAAATAATATAATACATAACTGTTAATAAGCCTCTCGAGAAGAACTCCAATTTCGCTATGACTATATTAATGAATAAATGTTAACGAAAACTCTTACTGAAATTGTTCTTGTGTTCCCTAAAATCAGTTGGCAAGGCTACATTTTTATATATATCTTATACTAGAATATTTTATATACTGTAACCTGACCAAACGGGTGGATCCGAATAAATATCTCATCTCCAATCTATACATACTTAAGAGAGATTAACGGTAAGGTTAGACGATGTAAACGCCTTCCCCTTTCCGCTTGTGGTCGGACTCGATATAAAGAAGTGTATTCCTTTCTATTTAGGTTACATAGCAATGTATCCATTCGCAAGCAAGGTTCTCTACAGAAGAATAACGGAGGTTCTCCAGTAGAAGTATGCACGCCGCATTTAAACGCGTTCACAAGATTATCAATATCCTGAGGATATTCTGATTCTTTTCCTTTGTACAATCGTACAAAGTAATCCGTGTAGGGTGCGTTTAAATCAATTAGTTTGTTCATTGCCTTGCAGAAGATATACAGTCGTCTTAATCGTCTTTTGTACTCCTGCTGTTCACATACATTACAATTAATTTCCAATTTATAATTACGCTCTTGATTTTATTGTATTCTGGAATGTATGCCTTTTTTAAATCAGAATTTCCGTAGACCCTATGCTACCATCACCGATTTTAATTACGGGTCGAGATTGCTACCGCATACTTTGTAAAGAAATATTAGTTAAAAATGTAATGCAACCGTACAAAACCGTCTATATTGTAAGGCTATGAAATACCCGAACGTCGTTTCATCGTATAATATCTAATAAAAGCAAGAAATTAAAGCTAATGCAAACTATATTTACTTTAATCAAATATAATAATCAATTCAATATTTGTAATGTAAATGTAATTATAAGTAACAATATAAAATAATAGCCTTATATAACCTCTTTATTGAGTAAACAGTATTATAAATTATTTGAAAACCATTTTTTTTTAATATTTTAAATCCACGATAAATAAATGAAAATTTTATTTCTTGTTTTAAAATTGTATTATTGTTTACCTAGATTATTGTTTTGACCTACATTTCCTAAATAAAATTTCGAAAAATGGTTAATCCTTAAAGGACATATAATGCTTCATCGATACAGAGAAGCGGAAATGTATCCATAACAGTGCTCGTATATAGACTTATAATATCGCAACAATAAATGTATTTAATTTCTTCAAATTTTAGAAAAATTTCAAAATCAGATAACGTGCTTTCTTTTGTCCCTATGCTGTGTCATATATCTAAATATACCCGATACATAATAATAAGTAAGTTCGTTTTCCCTTCCTTTCTATTCTTTGATAGGAAATATTAGTAGTAAATATACGCAGACTAGTTTATGATTCTTAAATTAATTAGGATTATCTAATTTTCCCAATTTTATTGTGGAGCTTTGAATTTAATTCTTTTTTTTTTAATTAATGTCCTTATTTATTATTAGTCATCGTTAATTTACACTTTCACTATTTTATATTATGTGTTCATTAGTATGTGTGCTAGATCTCTGAATAATAAAAAACATATTCAAAGTTGAGTTTATAAAATGTTGTTATGGGTTCCTAAGCTAGATAATGTTATTATGAATATATAAAGAATAACAAAGGACATTATAATAAAGATGTATGTGTTGCAATAATATATTCACTTTTTACAACAATTGTATTTTTGATCCATTCGTAAATACGAATATTTATTTATTTAAATTAATAGAATAGAAATATAAATTCTAAAGATGGCATTTGTTAAATTAAGTTATTAATGACATGATAACTTATACAAGTTGACGCGTTACTTATATTTATAGTATGTTTAGCAGATATAGTATTAATATAATATTATTTTGTATTCAAAATAAATATACAATATAAAATAATAATCGAAATATATAAAAGATATTTGTATAATTTATATAGGATTTACATGTTTACTGAATTAGTTACCAGAACAAATGAGTATAAGTATGAAAAATACATTTCCAAATTATCTATAAAAAATATTATTTACACATATATCTTGGAAAAACTAATTTATGGGATCAACTTTACAGTACAATTATTATATACAATGTATTTCTCTATTTTTACATTTTTATGTAATTTTATTTTTTGTTTAATTTACCAATATTGACCTTGTAAATATAGTAATTTATATCTCCTAGAATATATATAATTAATCAGATGTATACATGATTTTATTTAGAATATTATATAAAATATAATGTATTTCTTTGAATTTCTGTAATTACCACTTATAGGAAAATTAAAAAATCAATTTCTTTTTTTTATAAATTTATAATAATTTAAAATTGTATTCACTTTTTATTTAAGAAAATAATAAATACATTAAATTATTATAATTATTAAGAATAATCTAGTATATTGTATTTTTCTATTTATCATACAAAAGTTAGATTATAATATATTTATATATTTTATAAATGTATTCAGTAAATATAAATTATTCTTAATAATAATTAAATAATAACTCATAATTTTTAATTGAATGGAGATATATTTAAATACAATATTAATATTGAATTTTATTTATTAAGCAGCATGGAGTCTTCTCGCGTGTTGTTTCATTTAAAAAGTAAATCTACACAACTTAACAAATCATATATATTAAAAGACCCCATATTTAATATTCAAAGATTAGCGCAAATCAATAAACCTCCTGACAATACAAATGTATCTCATCATGATATGTTAGATACTAATGTTCCAACAACAGTGACTTCTTATCCAGATTCTTCTTATTTAGGTAAATGTAAAGATGTTATTAGTAATGAGAACAAAGTATTGAATGGTATTCTAATACATTCTAATTCTCCGAATAATATTAAAAGAGATCCATTTACTGTAAAATTATCTTGTGGATTACCAATGATGAATATTATCAGAAATAAAGGAATGTTTTGGATAAATTCTAAGGGTCAGAAAATAATCGCCAAAAATATTAAATATAAGAAACATATTAATACTAATATGCTACCAAATATAGTCATAAAAAATAATATAGATAATATTGAATTTACTCATAAAATAAGTAAAAATAATATTCTTTTAAATACAACTTGTGATCAAATTTCTGAAAATGAGGATACAATTGATAACATGTCTGATGAAACTCCAATTGATCTTATCAAGGTGAACATGTATGAAAGAAAATCGATAATTAGTTCAATAATAACTAATAATACAAACAAAGATATCGAACAAATGGATTCTACGATATATAATATATTAAATAGAATTACTTATTCTGGAGGAGAACTTATCGTGAAGAAAGAAGTTATCTTTAACTTAATACCAAGAATTACTCTACAATTGAAGATATGCTAATAATAAATGTTAATATGTTTTTAGAGTTTTTTCATTGAAGTTAATATTATTACCTTTATATATATACTCAATATTTGTGATTTCATTATAGCAAATAGAATTATGAAAATAAATTATTGTTGATAATTAAAAATATTCTATCATGAAACGATTATTTGGTCATTTACATTATGATAGTAATTCAATAGTGTTTTCGATATATATTTTATACAGCTTATAATTCTAATATTCAGTTTTCAATTTCTAATATTAAATAACAATTGAAATATGCCATCATCAGCTTAGTGTCCATATTAATAAAGTATGCACTTTTATGTAAATTACGATAACTCGGGAATATAGTTACACTATGTTATTTGATTTTTCTTCCTAAAAAACGTGAATTTATATTTATAATCGTAATGTATTTTAATTTCTTTTACTTACCAACCATATTCATTTTTTTCACCCCGCAATTTGGGTTTGTAAAAAAAACAAATGACAACATATCTTTAATAGTATATTAATATAAAATATATCTTATTTTAGATTTCAGAAATACTGGCATTAATTATTGACTTTAAATTTTATAAACATATAGTACTTACGATTTTACCGGTTAAAATATAGGTTTATCATGTATATATTCAAATATTTAATATATTCATATATATTGGTAAGAAACTAATAACACAAAAAGAATTTTTTACGCGAGGCTTTTTTTTGTATCCGTATATATATATTTATATTGCAAATATTTAATGTTTTCATTAACATAATATAATGTTATGTAAGCTAGGTATACATTATAAGTGATTAAAAATATTAATCTGCTGAGTACAAAACCAAAATTTTAAAAACAGATAATTAATTTTAACATTAGTTTTCCGGGTATTGGATTTTCTGCATTTAGGTATTGATATTGATGTGTTTCGAGACTTTATCAAGAATATTGGACACTTTTTTTTAGAATATCAATTGAGTTTACACAAAGATATTGAGTAACCTAGAGTGGCATATTTCTAAATTTACAATATATGTTATTATATAAATTGAAATAAATGTTATAGTAATGTTAATATATAATCTATAACAATGAGCTATTATTATGTATGCATTGATTTAATCATTATAGGACGAGTATTTAAAAGTTAATTATGTATTATATTTTACAATAATAATAGTAAATCAGTGTAGATATTATAATATTTATTTTTCACATTATTATTTTTATATTAAATATAAATGGTTTTCATTATATTTTATAATAAACTAACTATTAAGTTAATATATAATTATACTGATCAACATAGGATGGAAAATCAGGTTGATAAACAATTAATACTCAGTTAAATAATGTATGAATAAATGCTTCAACAAATATATTTTAAATCAATTTACCTAAAGAAGTAAGTATTTAAAAAATATAATAAATAATATATACCATCATAACATTGTATTGTGAAATTATTATTATTTATATTAAAGAAATCTGAATGAATACAAAATCATACTTATTTAATACTTATTAAAAACTAATTTTATAACTTAAAAAGTAACTTTTTTAAGTAAAGAATTTTAAGATTCAATAATATATAACGCATTGAATTGCTTGTTCCGATAAAACTATAGTATATGCTAAATTATACTATATTATACTATAGTATCATATATTTCGTGAAACAACACACATACTTCAATATAATTCAAAGATTATTTCTAAATTCTGTTCACCATGTATTTTTTAATATATTTGAATTTATATAAATAAATATTAATTTATAATGATATATTTAATAAATAATATCTCTATTTTAATACATGATAATTTAATATAAACTTATATATCATATTTATACAATAACATTATAATATAAATAAACTGGTGTATCTGGTTCAGAAAAGGATAATCTAGTACAACAATCTATGTTAAATAAATCATTTATTTTAATAAATTATATATCATTAAATAATATTAATAAATTGATTTTTTTGTATAATTTTTTAAATTACCTGCATTCATAAATTTGTCAATTTGAAGTTTTCAAGAAGATATACTACTTATTACTATTATAATAGAATTTACTTTGCAATATTTTCATTGTTCTTTAAATATGTTAATAATAATAATGATATCTCATAAATATAGTTTTTACTAAATGCTGCTATTAATAATATCAACTTCTTTCTTAACTACTCCGATATCAACATATCCGGAGAATTTATTGAGATTTCCAACCTAAACTAACTGATTCTGTATGGCAATTTAATCCAACAATAAAGATAAAACAGAATCTGGATATCTCACTCTCGAGTATAAAAAATATTTTTCTAAATATAAAAGATTATTATTAATATTATATATTGCCACTAATACATAAATATATATATTTAATATGCTGTAAATCCTGGATAAATAATAAATGTTGAATATCATTTTCTTATTCTCGAAGGAGTTGGCAAAGCGAAATTTAAATTGTCTTTAATAATCATGATATTTCCTTTCCAAAATATAATTAAATATGAATTATATTAATTTAAATAAAAAAAATATAATTTATAATATGATAATATAAATTATGATATTAATAATAATTTGTATTACATTTTATCACCATTGAATTTATCAATCAAATTAAATATTTTTTTACTTACAATGTCAAAACAAAATATCTTAGTTATTTACAAAATGTATTAGTATTTATTTGTCCTTTAGTTATTCTGTTTAGGATACTTTTTGGTATAGCTAAAATAATATATAAAAATATCCATAAGGTTAAACAAATGAATTAATAAGAGTAATCTTACATACCTACTATGTGTTTTAAATACATATAAGATAAGGATTTTATTTGAAATTTAAATAGAAGCAAATGTGTTTTCAATCACTTCAGCTGCTGTGTCTATAATTATTATCAGATTGCTATTTCTTAGTTTATAAGTTATCGATTACAATATTTCAATTTTATCTGATTGTCTTTTTACCTGAACACAATTGTGTATGATGACCGTATTTCATATATAAAATTAATTATTTCCTTCATTTAGAGATTTTCGATTTCCTTTAATTTGATTGTGACTAATTTTTTGCACTTTTCATAGTTAACTAGTGCCTACTCATTCATCGAATTACTATGATCATGGCAACATGATTTCTCAGTTTCACAATATATTTTGAGGTATCTTAGTAGCACAAGTTATATATTTATATATCTATTTATATACCAATATATATATTTATATTGGAGGTATCTTTTTTTGAGTCTAAAATCACATAATTAATTAATATTAATGTTTGTAAATAATGTCACATACAATATGATATAAACTGTAAGATGTCCTATATAAATCAAATTATTTTATACATTATAATATATAGAGAAAAAATATATTTAAACATTATTAATGTACAATAACACCAGTAAACCACACGTTTACCAATAGTATATTAAATTATAAATTAGTAGTAGTTGGTATATTGAAATACATATATATATTATTAGGTATAGTATATCAGTTATACTAAAATATTAATTAATTACATATTTATTAATTTATAAATTCAAATATCGTGTGTATTTTAAGAGATATTATGAATTACATAATTTATAAAATTAACTTATCATTTTTAATGTTTTATTTTCAAATTCTGTCTACATTTTATAGCAATATTAATTTCTAATTCAAACTATAAATCACCTTATGTATATTTATATATAAACCAGGATAGTTAATTTAGATTATAGGATACATTAGGTAATATATTAAATATAACTATAATATAATGATAATATATGCCTGCATAAACAATACAATGTTGTAAGTTGTATACACAGTAGATATTTTATTCTAAATATGCATTATATATTAGCAAATCTTCATAACACTTATAACATGCAAATGTTATGGCTTTTATTAAAATATAATATTATTTACACATCAATGACAATATCTAAAAAGGTTGTTATCACATAATCTGATATTCCAAATTTAACTCAATGTAGAGAATGAAATGACAAATTAGAATGATTTTATTATTATATAAATAAATAATTAGAGTATGAAAAATTATTTCAATTACTATTAATCTTCGTAAAAGTATACCGAATAAAGCTACTATATAAATAGACAGTAGACACGCGGATGTAACAGGGTTAGTGGTATGTTAGTGCATGGTAGTGGTAATTTTAACACGAATAGTTAGAATTTGTTATATTCATATCACATTGACTTAATCAAAGTGCCTTGCTTTATATTACTAGTCCATGGTGAACACTCTTGACTTAATATCTTCAGTCATCCAGTCCATACCATAGGAGAGGTTAAGACCAGTCATAGCGCTGCACGACACAACCGTCCAGTGGTGAGTTTTAATCTCAGCGAGACAGAGAATCTGCAGACGAGGAGATAAAGATAATGGTGAGGAGAGGTGAATAGGAGTAGGATGAGGAGGAGGAGGAGGAGGAGGAGGAGGAGGAGGAGGAGGAGGAGGAGGAGGAGGAGGAGGAGGAGGAGGAGGAGGAGGAGGAGGAGGAGGAGGAGATAATGGTGAGGAGAGGTGAATAGGAGGAAGAGGAGGAGGAGGAGGAGGAGGAGGAGGAGGAGGAGGAGGAGATAATGGTGAGGAGAGGTGAATAGGAGTAGGAGGAGGAGAGGGGGAGAGGGGGATATAATGGTGAGAAGAGGTGAATAGGAGGAAGAGGAGGAGGAGGAGGAGGAGGAGGAGGAGGAGGAGGAGAGGGGGATATAATGGTGAGGAGAGGAGGAGGAGGAGGAGAAAGGGGGATAATGGTGAGGAGAGGTGAATAGGAGGAGGAGGTGGGGGAGAGGGGGAGATAATGGTGAGGAGAGGTGAATAGGAGGAAGAGGAGTAGGAGGAGGAGGAGAGGGGGAGATAATGATGAGGAGAGGTGAATAGGAGTAGGAGGAGAGGGGGAGATAATGGTGAGGAGAGGTGAATAGGAGGAAGAGGAGAAGGAGAGGGGGAGATAATGATGAGGAGAGGTGAATAGGAGTAGGAGGAGGAAAGGAGGAGAGGGGAGATAATGGTGAGGAGAGGTGAATAGGAGGAGTAGGAGGAGAGGGGGAGATAATGGTGAGGAGAGGTGAATAGGAGGAGTAGGAGGAGAGGGGGAGATAATGATGAGGAGAGGTGAATAGGAGTAGGAGGAGGAAAGGAGGAGAGGGGAGATAATGGTGATGAGAGATGAATAGGAGTAGGAGGAGGAGGAGGAGGAGAGGGGAGATAATGGTGAGGAGAGGAGAGGGTTATTTAATAAATAGAAACTAACTTCACATATTTGATCTGCATTTAATGCCCCGGGTAAATCTTGCTTATTGGCAAATACCAAGAGAGTAGCTCCAATCAATCTCTATATAAAAAAATATATATTTTATATAGACCTACATAAAAATCTATAAAAAATCATTCTGTATAACATTCATATTATTTAGATGGTTAGAATTAATACAAATATATCTAAATAGATAAAAAAAGTCATATATTAAAAATACTACTAGCAATTGTAGTAAAATGCATAGCGTAGTATCACAACATAACAATTTGTTTAAACCTCTTCAACTAGAAGTTTATGCAGCTCACGTTGACAGTCGGATAGCCGACGTTTGTCAGTGCAATCCACAACCCAAATCAAGGCGTCGGTTTTTTCAAAATAGTTCCTCCAGTATGACCTAAGAGATTTCTGCCCACCGACATCCCACACATTCAATGACAGACTAAATGTGTCATTATAATAAATTTAGTGATAATCTAACTTACAAACAATACATGCATGTTGATGTTTATCGTACTTGATTTATTATATATTTATTACAGAAATAATTAATAAATTTTTATAATTTTTTAAAATTAGAAATTATATGGAAATAATGCTGTCTATAAAAACGTTCTATATTGTTAAATAATTGATATATGTTTATATATAAATATATATATATTTGAACATGACAAGATACAATATTAAGCTGTCATACAATAATAGTAGTATATTCAAGTTGAAACGTACTCATTATAATCCAACGACTTGATGTTAAATCCTAGAGTTGGAGCAATGGTTGACAATTCTTCACCCATCAGATTACGAAGAATCGTGGTTTTTCCGGCATTGTCTAAACCTCTATTTTACAATTAACATTATTAGATAAATAGCAAAGGCATTAAATAATCCAGATATATTAACATATTATAATTAAACTACAGTTATATAGTTAAATTTAATAAAACAAATATTTAATAAATATGTATTAAATTATAACAATATTAGTCAGAGTTATTTATAATATTCCTATTATTTATATATATATAAATATATAATATCTATTATATTATATTTCTCTATGCTTTTATAGGATTGAACTAACTTGAGTTATAATTATTACTTTAATTAGACATTTAATTATCGATGATATTAACCAAAATAAATGATATTTATTTATTTAGGCAATTCACTATTTTATTAAAATTAATTATAATTATGAACTGAACTTACAAACAATAAGATGTAAATCTATATATATATATTATATATATATATATATATATATATATATATATATATATATATATATCTCTAATTCAGCCGAATTATGGAGGTTGTATGTAATTGGTGTGATTATCTAATTATGTGTGGTTATCTCATTGTGAGAGGCTTGGAACAGGATATTTGTAAAAAGTTTTAGTTTTAGAAAATATGAATTCATTTACAATTTCTATTATATATTATATTAAGTATACCAATTTTTAATCTAACTAAAGAAGCTAACAAATTACTTAATGTTATTGTACTTTACACATATCTATTACGTAATCAAAGAAGGTATTCTATTTATTGTTATGATTAGCACATATGTTTTATCTATTGAAAATAAAATGGATGATATATATAGCATATTTATTGAATAGATATCATTATTTATTATATAAATTTGGTTTTTATAGTAAATGAATAAAATTAAAATTAATAAATCTATATTTATTTGAAAAATATATAGATTTTCTATTATTATATCAAATTGATTTAAGTATGACTAACAACATTAACACTCGCACTTCTTTCTCTTTTTCTTTCATTTTCTTAAGTATACTTCGAAGTCCCATTTTAGTAAATATAGGCAATAACTAGTTGGAAATATATATTGGAAATAAATTCATATATTTCAAATCATCTAGAAACTAACAATAATAATAGAGTTTATTTATTGAGGTCTATTATTATATTTTAAATATATTTAATGTCTAAAATATCTAGAAATGAAGATAACTTTGTACGGTGCTATGAGATATCAAATCCCACGCTACACCCTAAAGGGTATACTATTTATAAAATTACTCAAAGGGTTATTGTTATTATACGAAATGTCATATTTTAATTTAAAAGTATATTAATAATTATATTTCTGAAAATTGGAGTAATATAATTTCTCATATTTGATCAATAATATTACTAGTAAATTTCATATTTATATACGATTAAGCATAATTAAAATATATTAAGGAAAACCTCAATCGTATGCAAACATATTCAAATAAAATACGTAAATATTTGTTGTAATTTATTCAAACCTAGGCTATAATTATTATTCAAACTTAATTCATCTATACACCAATCACTACTTTATCTGTATTTAATGATAATACGTAATATTAAATAATTTTGTCGAGTCGAATTTCTATACAGTTTATTTAATATCTGAAGACCGCATATTCTTAAGCAATATCAACAATAGTTGTTATACGGTTCACACAAAATCAAAAAAATAATAATAACTATATACGTCAGTGTCAAAACTATTTAAATATTTTATTATGTAATAAATAGTTTAATAATATTCTATATCCTATATAATTAACTATTATATAGATTTTGACCATTAACAAAACAATTTAAGATATTAATTAATTAAATATGCCAAATAATGTTTTCTATTACATCACTATATTTTTCATCCATTGTTTTTAAGTATGCATTTTGATTGTTTATTTATATTTAAGTATGCACCTTTTACATGTAAACATACATTATATATGTCATGTCGATCCAAAGTATTTAATATTTATATTTATGTGCATATTTATTATAAATATATTAATGCACAATATGTTAAATTATTACCTTTAAAAGTATTTTATACTATTTTATATGATGATTTACTACATAATATATGTATATGTGTATATATCTATTAGATAAGTATTATATATTGTTATAATTTGATATAAACTAATAACTTATATATTATTTAATAACTTGATATCTGACAAAATATTTTCAAAACTTAGTAATAACACCCTTGAACTCATAATTACAAAACACATTTTCAGTTATATATTATTGCAATAAGTTATGATATATTATATTAATATAATGATTTATACTATAATTTATTATAATATTTATATAAAATTATAAATCTTATTAGGAGATAAGATGTTATCACATACATGCGAGGATTTTGTCATAAATCCTGCAGTTTAAGATTTAAGTGATATCGTCGTATTTTCATTGTACCGCGGCCTACATTCGACCCTAGACGCTGCAGGTGACCGGAGAGGTCAGGGAGGCGCCGTGCGAGGTCACGCTGTGGAAACGCTTCTCGGAGATCGCTCGACTGTACCGCGAGATGCTGTCGATTCACGAGCGTAAAGGTCGCGACGAAATGTTTCCGCCGATATTGCAGGCTAAAGTATTCGGTTGGTGTCAACGCGGAGTCGGGACATCGAGGCATGTCTGTCGGAGTCGTGTTTAGTGACTTTACTGTCTGTCTACGTACAGTAGACTTCTGGGCTGTCGGTGTACACTATATAACATACATTGTACATTGTAAAATCTATAACATACATTGTACGGTGTACACTATATAACATACATTATATAACACTATATAACATACATTGTACGTTGTACACTATATAACATACGTTGTACGTTGTACACTATATAACATACATTGTATATAATATAATATATAATGTATATGTATCAGATTATAAACAATATTTTATTTACAAGTTATTTGATAAACTAACAAAAATATTTCAATAATATTGATATTTATTTAAAATTAGATTTAAAACTTATATATATTAATTTGAATGCTATTTAAATGTTTATTAGTTAATTATTATAATTCAAACTTTATTTAGGACGCTTTGATAGGAGGGTCATCAATAATCGCATGAGTAATTCACAAGATCTCTTTAATTTCATTGGTCAAAGACATTATCTCGTTAAAAGTTCAGCCTTTAAAAAGTTTTTCCAGGTTTAAAATTTAGTGGAAAACTATTTTATATAAAATTATATATTTGAATGCTATTTTCATAAATTTTTTTATTATATTAGCTTACTCATTTTTATATTATAAATACTTTTATAAACCTTTACAAGCTATATGTAATTAATAAAAATAATTATATATTTATTGATATTGTTAAATATTAATATAAATATTATTGTTAAAAGTAAACTTTTAATTATTTTGATATCCATTGATTATTTTGCTGTTGATTATTTTTTAAGAATGCTGAAAAAATTAGCATTGATCAAGGCAGTAAAATTCCATCTAAAGTCGCTAATGAAAAGTTACAATTTCTAATATTTTTATATTTAATATTATTAAGATATTTTTTAACTTCGATATCACTATAAATGTATTGTTTTTTGAAATATTTATAATTCAATCTACAATTTTCAGAAAAATACCTCCTACTTCTAATAGTTTGAATAGAAATATTCAAGGTTTTGGTTTTATTTTCTTTTATTATAAATTACATACGGATATAATAATTATTTGTATTATTAATTAATACGTGTCATATATAAATGTAACACTTAAGTGATTGATTACAATTAAATTCTTTAATCTATGGAGCATTTGTAATATAAATTAATATAATATAAGTTTTACATTTGCCCTGCGCTATTTATAGATGAGGACACTTTGGTTGAGCCCCCAGATAATGTCCACTGTTCTCTTGAAAAGAGTGGTATTGCAGTATTGCGTAGTAGTTCTGCAGCCGAAACTGCCATTTGTACACATGCTCCGAGGAAGTGCGAATGCAGTCCCCATCTTCAGGCCGCAAATCATTGCGTCGACTGCCCGATATCCATCTCTACCTCCTCGATCTGCGAACGCTCGGGAAATTGCAACCCAACGCTACCGGTATCCCCTCCCCAAGTCGGTTGCGATATCGCTGATCGAACGCCGGCAGTCAATGTATCGCTAACTATAGCCAATCGCCATGACAACGGAGGCACAACCCATAACAACAATTCCATTCACCATGGCAACGACGCCGCCGCCGCCATTCCACGAGCAATTCGTTTAAACCCCGCCGCCAACGACTGTGTTCCGCCCACCTCGGCTTCCCCACCTCGGCTCCTACGCGACGCCTCCGTACAACCTCTCACCCCTCTCGCCTCTACCCCGTCACCCGGTGGCATAGACCTTGTTACGGACCTTCTACTCGCCGAACTCGACCAAGAACTCTCCGTCCTTTCCTCCGATTGTTCGCTGCGCCAGCACCGACTGCCGGCGTCTTCCCGTACCGTCTCTCTAACGCTATCCGTCGGTTCCGAGTGCCCAGATGCAACCCCTCCACCCACCTCGGAGTCCGGAGGAGATGATGGGCCCGGAGATGATGGGCCCGGCAAATCTCCTTTCCTCTCGTCATTCGTTGACTTCGTTAACAATAATCTCAACGGCGTCACCTTTGAAAAGAACAACTCCCCTTCTCCCAACCCTACGACAACCTCCCTTGAAGACGGTGAAACTAAATCTCCCAACCCTATAACTACATCCCTTGAAGTAGGGTTAACCAATCCTCTCAACACTACCACCCCGTGCCTCTCCTCTACAGACTTCAACCCATTCATAGATATCGTACGTGAGCACCATTTATTTCCTTTCAAACCAAAAGATAACTCCAGCGAGGAAATTAACGACGACGTATTTGATTTTCAGACGGAGCCGAGTGCCGACCATAGAGTTTACGGTGGTGGTGGGGATAGTAGTGGATATGGTGGTGGTGGGGATAGTAGTGGATATGGTGGCGATGGTGACTCTAGTGGATCAGGGGCATCCGGGGTAAGCGGGCATTGTAATCGTATTGGACGTTTTGATGGGCAAGACGGAGGTGGAGATTGGAGAGGAGATCAATTCCGTAGTCGAGATGTAAGCAACGCTACTAACATTGACAGCCCCGGAAATCTACAATCAGTTGAGAACCTACACACTTCTGTTTTGAACTCTTCCTCATCAGCTCCGAACCCACTCCCTCAACTTCACCTCACTATCCCAACTGCACCTAGGCTACTTAGTCTAGATCCCACCCCTTTCACAGCCCTGCCTACCTCCTCCTCCTCCACCCGCACGACTATCTCTGCATATAATAATACTCGTAAATCTATCTTGAAGGTCGTACATCCCTCCACCGCCCCCATCCCCTCCTCCGCCGCCCCCATCTCCTCCTCCGCCGCCCCCATCTCCTCCTCGGCCGCCCCCATCTCTTCCTCCGCCGCCCCCATCCCCTCCGCCGCCCCCATCCCCTCCCCGTCGCTACCGCCGAGGACTGTCGCGAATTCTCGACATCTTCGTGTCACTATCGCCGAACACCGCAATAAAAGCCACGACCACATCTCCGATTACATCGTCGAGGCCGGACACCACTTGCACGTGGCCAGCAAAGCGGAGCAGGCCGGGGACTTAAGCACCGCCCACAACTACATGCGCACCGCTATTGCCGTACTGTTGAGGGGGGTTCAAGGTCAGTGGATTTGAGGAGTTTCTAGATCGAGAGTTTAGGGAGGTGAACGGTATAAGTGTGTGGGGAATGAGTTCAAGGTCGGTGTGTTGGTGTGAGTTAGATTAGCAGTTGATGCGAGAGTATTTTTACGGTCATTGGTTATTGTCTTATTTAATTTTCCCTGTTATTAAATGATGGTTCAGTAAATGTCTTGTAAATAATTATATCATTTGCATAAAAAAGTTTATTTTTAAAATTCGAGATATAATAGATTTTAGTGGTAGTAAATAAATTATGAACAATAACTGAACTATTACTTAATCTTGAGTCTAAAACATATATACATCTAATATTATATTTCACCTAATTACAAATTAATTACTATAAGTAACCTTACCTATAATATTAATGATATTGCTAAATATAATTAATGATAATAATACAATAATGCATGCAATGTACCTATAATATAAATAAACTATACCTATAATATAAATAATAACATTATAATTACATTAATATAGATATAAATAAAACAGTGATTATAACAATACCACAAATTCTCAAGCTAATTATATTATTAACTATAACACTAAATATACAAATAAATGACTTCTAAAGACAACAATCTGATATTAAATGAATCATTATAAAGTTCATTATTAATTTATTTAAATTATTCAATTTTAGTGAAATTAAATAGAATATCCTCACCTATTTAAAATAGCTATTAATACTAACCTAGTATATATGTATATATGTATATATATATATATATATATATATATATATATATACTATATATATATATATATTATATATGTATATATATATATATATATATATATATATATATATATATATATATATATATATATGTATATATATAACTAACTAATACATTTGTCAGTTATATATTTTCAAGCAGATTTTATTAGCTAATGTTTTGAACAACATCCTGTGTATAGCAATTACTATACTAGACACTAGATACAGATGACTCCTTTAACCTATGACCTCTGGGTATTCAGAAGACCCACACGATGGCAGGGTAAATGCGGTCAGGCGGAAAATTGCTGCTTATTTAGTGAAGGCAGAGAATCTATTCATATTACTCCCAAGAGAGTTAGTATAAAAAAGCCAATGCCTCTTTTTTATATACCTTGTAAATAGGATATAGATCATTACTTTATTAAAATCAATATATATATATATATATATTGATTGAATTTGTTTTTATGTATGTAGGTTTTGACAAATGAACATGATATATATGCTACCCTGGACGAACTCCGCATGTATAGGGTAAAGGTCGCGTTAATAACCTGCAACTGGTTACCAGGGATGACGAATTCTATATGATAAAGGTTAGTGCCACT
>OZ038314.1:21174310-21296758 GCA_964035775.1 Osedax frankpressi | reverse complement strand
CTCCCTCCCTCCCTCCCTCCCTCCCTCCCTCCCTCCCTCCCTCCATCCCTCCCTCCCTCCCTCCATCCCTCCCTCCCTCCCTCCGTTATCATATCAATTTACTTTCATTCATATAGCTATAGAACTACTGCATGCATCTGGTATCGTATGTCTTGACCTGCGACCCCGTAACATTCTGATTGATCCCGGAGAAGCTTCTCCTATTCTAAGATTGACCTACTTTTGTAAATCTTCCAGCGTATGTCAACCACCTTCAATGTTTGCACGAGAACATTATTACTGTGCACCAGGTTATATCTCCCTCTCTCTCCCTCTCCCCTCTCTCCCTCTCCCTCCCTCTATCACTCTCCCCTCTCCACATTTCCCTCCCTCTCCCTCTCTTCGTCTCCTCTCTCCCCTCTCCCTCACTCCTTCTCCCTCCCTCTCTCCCTCTCCCCTCTCCCACTCTCCCTCTCCCTCCCTCTCCCCTCTCCACCTTTCCCTCCCTCTCCCTCTCTTCGTCTCCTCTCTCCCCTCTCCCACTCTCCCTCTCCCTCCCTCTCCCCTCTCCACCTTACCCTCCCTCTCCCTCTCTTCGTCTCCTCTCTCCCCTCTCCCTCCCTCTCCCCTTCTCCCACTATATTTCTTATATTAATATAGAGATATCTATGATGAACAAGAGAATTACAAGAAATTGTGACTATTGGAGTATTGGAGCTATAATCTACGAGCTGCTAGTTGGAAAGGTTTAAGCAGAGATAGAAGTCGTCAATATTTTCATGGTAGACATATGTATTTATACAGCTACATAATATGTAACTAGAGATTCAATTTTTGGAATATTGTCAAAAAATCTGACCTATTTATAATAAATATGTATGCATACATTTTAACATAGCATTTGCTCGATAATTTTTCATGTTTTAATGAAAATAATAATTCCGAGAAAATGCACTTGAAAGATTATGCATTTTTATTATTTATATTTATTATGCACACATTAAAAAGAACAAGGTTTATGGTTGGTTTAGTTGAATATATTCAGGATGAGGTTCATAGACTGCTAATGGTTCAGTGACAATTAAAGTTACTGATTCATGATGTACCTATAATAAAAATATGATTAACATTTATGATAATTTTATTATATAAATCCATTTTATATTTAATATATGTAATTAGTAACAATACATTGTTGTGAATATGTCTTGATCAGCATATCATATGAACTCAATGTAAAGAGTGTTTATTATTTAGCGATATTGTGATAATAAATTCAAAAATTGTTAGCAAATAATTTGAAAAATTCAAAAATTCTAAGAAAAGTGACCATTGTTGTATTTGTAATATTTTATTGACGGGTTTTTATAGTTGTCAATATAAAATATAAATATAAATAATTTGTTTTTTCAAATTTTAAAATCCATAATTTAAATGATATATTAATATGATATGCAAGACTGAATATAATAATAATATCTATATATTATTTATTAATATTTTCATTTTACACTAACTTTATAAAATATATGATTTATGTCACTTATATTGATTTTTTATCTGAAATTTGACATTAATATTCTTAGTATATAAATAAAGCAAAATATATTATAAAAAAATATAAATATATAAAGGAAAAATATTTGTTATCAATATGAAATAAGTGAAATTAACTTATTATTAACTCACTTATAATTCAGTGAGATTAACTTCATTTAATTATTTATAAAAAAATTGAAATAAAAGAAACAATAATTATTAATGTAGTGACTTCAATATTAATTTTACTGAACATTTGAAACTGAAAAATTATTTAGCTTTTTTATCGATGTATGGGAATTTTGATTTACATGTGAATTTAATTATCAAAATAATTTACGGATTGATAATTTATTGCTTATGGAAATATGAGTATCAAATGATATACAGAGTAATACATCGGTACTGATAATGTAACTGTGTATTATAAGAAAATACATTTAGCTTAATATTGGATATAGATATCCAATATCGTAAATTAATTTTTATTGGAATTAAAGAATCGCAGGTAAAAAGATAATCATCATAAAACTTACGCTATTCATATATTATTTATTCTTATTGAATCTTTAATTGTTGATATAAGTATATTATTTTTATATTATTATACTCTTAATTTTAATGTTATTTTTATATTATTTACTAGTATTTATATATTATTTACTAGTATTTATATTCATACAATTTTATTTCAATATTTGTTTACTTTATCAGGCCATATTATAAATATAGATGTATACTTATAAATGTAGGGCTATATTTATATTAAATCAATTACATACTAGTCTCTAATTACTTGAGTATACAAATTTATATTCTATCCGATTTTAAATTCTGTACCTAAATTTCAAAAAAGAATTATGATATAGAATACTTAATAGTTGAACTTAGTGATATTTGAGCTAGAAGTGAAAGCCAGTATTATGAGTAAAGACTACATTATCTTATACTTGTATTCAATTATGATAGGTGGATAATATCTCATGTAATTATTGACATATTCAGTTGGCCCTAAAACGCAAACACGGCGAGAATAACTAAAAATATCAAATAATTTGTAAAACTTATTTGCTCTTACAACTTTAAATTCAAACTTTTAAAGTTTCAATATAATTACAATAAACAATAATATATGTCACTTTCAGATTATTAAATAAATATTAATCACTCATTACGTACATATTATATAAAACAAATTAAATAATCTTAATGAGTTATGACTTCAGCATAGACATCGTCGATATAAAAACATCACAAAATAATCTTACTTCGTTTGTTGACTAGTTAAAAATCTTGACTCGAGATTAATAAAGTCTAAAATCAATTCTAAACCAGTTGATATAAAATAATAATACTGACAAATACAATTAGATAACCAACGCCCCTAACTTAAATGTTATTATTAAAAGTATCTCCTGAGGTAAGTTTGATGATCTCTACATAGATTAAATACCTGTAATATACAGTTAATACCTCCCATGGCACTCAATACCACATGGGAAAATTGTTATGGTAACATTTTCTACGCTACTTAAATAATCTAAAACATACAAAATATAGTCAACTTTGCTATTAAACATTGAACATTTACAAAAATGATTTTATTATAAATTAAGTTTTAATATATTTCGGAAGTTAAATCGTTTTTAATAACAGAATAAATAAATTAGAATTCTCAATAATAAATACAAATAGACATGTGTCTAATATGTCTAATAAATTGTATACTATATTATATAATTGATACATCCTCTGTTACGTAATTATAAATTGTGACAAAATCTTGTACCCTTTTATAGTAATCCAAGTAACCAAATGATGTAATTATTACATATTTTTATTTGAACTAAAAATAAATTTAATATATTTCAAATTATATTTTCACTTTTATTATATAACAAAAAAACTTAAATTATTTGGATGGTTTCTTGTGAAGAAGCTCCTCATTAAAATGGTTATAATCTCACGTAAACAATGATATAATAAAATGTAATAAATTGCCACAAAATTCTAAATAACATAAATATCAAATATTTATAATAATCTCTATCTTAGAGCCTTTACCATCAACACCCCTTCAACTTTTCTTCTCACACGACTCTTCAGTTCCCCGGAGACATAAGTTCTGCTGCTAAATCATTACTCGAGATGGTTATTACTAACACTTAATTATCTGTAACTATTATTTATACATTCATCTATTATAGAATTTATTATAGAATATCATAATTTTCTACATAGTTTTAATGTGTTATAATTTAATCACAATGTCATAATTTACATATTATATTTTATATTAATATATATTAATATCTTTATAAATTGTTTCTTTATAAATTAAATATACGTTATTTTCATTAATCAGTTTTTACAATTTTCACTTTGAAAATGTCATTCTCTGAGAGCAAATATAAAAGGACCAGATTGTGTATTTACAACAATAAAAGTACGACTTTTTATAAAAGTCTTACTTCGATACCAATTTTTCATATTGATCAATAATAATACAATTTTATATATAAACAACTTAAATTTTTTGGATTCACAATTTGTTTTAAAATTAAAAATTCTACTATTTGCAATATTTCTATTGTTGCTAATAAATCTCATTAAATATTGCATCATTTTAAAGTTTTCTTAAAATAAAAATGTTTAAAGTCAGCCATACTTTTTAAGTGTATATTGAATATTTACATTTTATTAGTATTATTTTTTGAGAATGTACTTAGATTTGTATTAGATTTGTAGTTAAACAGTGAAAATGTAGGATCGTTTTTTCGGGTAATTTGTATTACTTCTAGATTAATTTCTCACCAAAATATGTTATTATTGATAAACTATAGAATTAAAATAATTATATTATTCTTTTGTTATATATAATAACCTTCTGTGGTAACATTTATAACTTTTTCTTGTAACCTAATAAATAAATTGGTCACAATATTTTAATAAGTAATATTACTTAAAAGTATTTATATATTTATATATTTATATATTTGGCATTTTTTCATCTCAACGTTTAAAAACTTCTAATAAGTCAATTTAAATATATTATTCATTATTAATTTCTTGTATTCATTATATTTTCAATATACAATTAATATTTATCTTAGTTTATTTTATATATATTATTACATATGTATATATATATATATATGTCATAGAATATAATATATTATTGTATACGTATTTTTTATACTCATATCAACATATCATTAAAATCTTTAACAGTTACTAAAAGTGAATCCTAATGAGAGATTGGGTTCAGGTACCGAAGGAATTGATGAAATTAAATCCCACCCTTTCTTCGAAAACATTAATTGGCTGACCATGCAATTCTAATATCCCTTTGTTATCTTCTATTGTTACGTTTTACAAATACAACTGCAACCAATAATTAAATAATGTGAGGAATTATCAATTCAATACTCAAATTAACAGGAAATTTTCTATTTACCTTTAGTTACATTATAATAATGGTCTTTATTAATTGAGCAGTTATTGTTGATATTTAATTGTATACATTTATTTATAAATTATTACCTATAATAATATCATATAGTATTATCATATCTGAAGATTACTTGTATTTGGTTCATCAATTAACAGTTATTTATTTGTATTATTATTGCAATAAATAAATAATTTTTACAATTTCTGTTATATTACATTATATTACATATTATCTTATATTGGCTTATATTATATTATATTCTATTATAATATATAAGAATATTTTTTTATATGATGAATTACTTTAATATTTTCTGTTTATCGAATATGTGATTACTTTTATAATTGAAGTTTTAATTTGATATGATCCTATTGTTAGTTATATAATATCTTATAAGTGAATGTGAACGAAATGATTAAAATTAGCAAGATGAATATTTTGAAAATATTAAAAACTGAATTTCCATTCCTCATATTTGCATTTTGATGATTTTTATATACCAAATTCATATACTATTTATCAATTATTTAATTGTCATCAATAAATCCCATTTTAAATCTTTTAACAAGACCGGTAAAAATATTAATTATTAATCACTTGTTTTCTATATGTAACGATGTATGAATAAGTTTATATGGAATGTTATTGATGGGTAGTAACAATATAATATCTCAGTTTTTGATATTTACAAAGTATTTCAGTTTAATACGAATATTATAATATCGAGGTTTGTATATATTAATTTTGAAATAAAAATTGTTTCCGTTAATAATTATACATGTACAATGTACATCTTAGAGGTAGTGTCTATACATTGAGTTGATATAATAAATCACTATTGTTTCTTTACATAATACAATACATCCAGAACTACACATTTATTATTTATTTCTTATTGAATTGTATTTTTAATATTATATTAATAAAGTTAATATAATATAATCATTCTAAATATATATTCTATTTTACAATTTATCTTTTGAAAAAACTAGTGAATGAACGCAATGATTTCATTTAATCATTAAGCGATTCAAAGTATTTGTTATTACACACATTTACACTATTTTTGTGAATTGTTGAATCGTTGTTTTATATATAATATTATTTATAATAATATTCATGACAATGAATTTGTCATAATTAAATATTTGATCTATTTCTAAATAAAGCAACTAATTTTTATTATTATTAATTATAATGAATTTCATATTATATTTCAAAATTTTAATTTATCTAGTCAAACAATGATAAATTACAAACCCCGATGAATAAATTCGTAATTGAATAGATAATTGTTTATAAAATGATATTAAATAAAAAATATACGATGTGTTAATTTTGGTACCTAAGCATTATTAATCAGTTAGTATTTATTTTGAATTGTTATTATATAGTTCATATTATTATATATTAGATATATTTGCAAAGTATATCGAAAATAAAGGTTCCAAAAGGGACCTGATAGTATTGCTAATTAGAAATTAGCAATGGGTTAATCCGATACATATATATTTAAGTAATTTCAAATACTATAATATTGATTATTCATTCGGAATATACATAAATAGAAAATAGCTTTAAAAAATCTGACGTTTGATAATAATACATAAGATATAATATAGACTATTTTAGAAAAATCAAATTAATTTTATAGGATATGAAAAAAGGGTCTGTTATTATTATGGTATATAAGTAAGATCCTTAATAAAAAAGGTTTTATAAATGATTAAATAGTATTTGGGTAGAGGTATGTAAGTTATACTTTAGACCATACAGTTATCCTTTGAACATACCGTTAGGTTATGTAAAATATTTAAATTATATATTTTAACATAATTATTTTAGACTATTATATAATCCCAAGTGTAATCTAATATCCTTCTAATCATTGTTATAATGAAGTTTAATAAATTATCTGTGGAAATTAATTAAATTGTAAAGGCTATAGATTACTTTTTAAAACTTAATAAACAATAATAATGATCATTGTTTTTGGTCAATATCAAAGAATTATTATCTTCATAAATTGTCTACCACCTGGGCTATCTTGCTGGTATGATCAACAAATTGCAATACATGTTTTTTTACCTATAATACTACCTATACTACTTAAATTTACTTTTATAAATAAACATCATTATTAAATAAATAAAAATAATTACATGCACTTTCAGTCAGGCATTTTTAAGAATGCGTACACTTCAAATATTATATATGTCTACATTAGTTTAATATCCAATTGCCTCTTCACTAATAACACATTTGTTATTTACCTATAATATATTGCTAGATATAATAGTTATTTTGTTAATTATTATTTATATATTAATAATATAAATATAAAATATCAACTATAATATATTTAAATTTTATTATACTCATATCATTAGATATCATACTTAAAAGAAGTATCTTCTTTAAGACACGTTTTTTTTCATGAGTCGTGCTGATAATAGCAGCTAGCTTATCATTCTAAAAAAATATTATAAGATATTTTATTATTTCAATTTTAACATGTTGAACATTTTAATAAATATTTCAATAATTTGCTGTATATGAACTACTAATGTTAGTTATGTTTGGAAATATCAGTACTTGAAATATGTTAAATAGAATAACATTAATGTATTAACATTAATCAGTGTTAATACATAGGACTATGCATAATATAAACAACTATTATAGTTCTGCGATATCAACACCTATTATTTAATATTATTATATTATTTTATTATTTATATTTATAATATTATAATTATTTTATAATTTCATACAATATCTGAAAATTTATTGATATTTTTAGGCATGTTGCTTTTTCTTGCACAAGTCTTTGATAAATAGTTTGTGGGAGAATGCAATTTTTCTAGCATTAATCTCAAATTATAACTAAAAATAAGCAATCTGTATTTTTAAATTTATATTTATTATTATTATCTTAGAAGATATTATACAATATATATATATATATATATATATATTATAATATTACGACGATATAATCATGCTTAAATCCAAATAAATCACTATTAGTTAAACTATTTCTTGTTCGTTCTTTAGAAACCCTAAGTAATGAAGAAACAAAATGGTATACTTTAAATATATATATTTAAATAAATCTACATTTATTGAAATACTTTATTATTGAAGGTATATTAATATTGTAAATTAATAATTAAATTTACAATTAACACTCTAGCATATATATTATTAATATTAAATAATGTTTATTTATGCAAATACTTATACATATTATCTTGTAAAGAGTATTATCACCGTATAAAAAAAGTAAATTATTAAAAAATATATAGTTTAAATTCTGGTAATCGATAAAATCGAGGGTGAAAATCGAATTAAAAACAATAAAAGGCTATATTTGAAAATAATAAATATAGTTCTTAACCATATCATAACTTAATTTTATTACGTGTATTCCGTTTACATGTGGCGATATAAATTATTATTTATTTGAAATAAACGTTTTGTCAGATATTGGTAATACAAAGTTAGTCTAAAATATGATAGATCGACAGATTGTCACCAACGAATATATGTATCCAATTACATCCCGTCCCTAAAATAGTTTAATAATCATTTATTATAACTTACTTGAAATGGGATATAGTATAGTTATGAATTAATCATTGATAATAACATAGTCAACTGACTATGTGTGAACATAACATTTATTTAATAATTAATTATTAATCCACTCTGTGACTATACATTTGTTATAAGTTGTTGTAAAATATTTTGTTATAAATATTTTTTGTGTAATGATAATATTAATATGAATCAAAAAATCTAAGCGAATAAAGATACTAAAATCTATATACTTATAGTTGAATTAAGCATTATAGTTATTTATAAATCTACTAATATATGTGTTATACTTAAGTACTAATGATATTCATTGCTCACTAATAAATACTTTATAGTTAAATTTAAACAGTATAGCTATTTATAAAAGTTACTAACGCATACGTTATAGATACTTTTAAGTAGTATAGCTATTTATTACTTACTAATACAGTAATGTTTTTATTGGAAAATATTAAATAATATTGTATATAATGTGATTTGAATAAATTGTGATAAGTATTTTGGTATTTGCATTTAAGGATACGATTTTCTATTCAACCCTAGTCATAAATACTATTATATATATATATATATATATATATATATATATATATATATAATACATGTGTGTGTTTGTTATTATATAATATTATTAAATCATAAATCACACCTGAATGTATACAAATGCCTTACAAATATCAGTTTTATAGCCATGTAATAATACCATGTAGAAGTAATTACTAATCATGTTTTTATAAATCTCTCTAAATATAAGTATTAGTTTATGCTGAATTTATAGATACATTTATAGATAGAGTCCCCAAAATTTAAATATTAGTAATCTTTTTTTCTAATAATAGTACAAATAAAGTTTTCTAAATCTTAGTATTTATATTTGATTTGATTTATATTTGATTTCATTAGATGAAGTATTTTGATCAATTAACGAATATCATTTTAAATTGCAAATTTTACAAATATATTTGATACCTCGGAAAATATTTAAATAAATAAGAAACATAATATTACCGAATAATGAATGATGTATGTAAATTGATATGATTGACTATATCATCCCACACTATCCCCACACCATCCCCACACCATCCCCACACCATCCCCACACCATCCCCATACCATAACTCTCTTTCTCTCTATTTATATCTAAATTTCTCTCTCATTCTCTAATCATTAATATATTTTTTCTTTCTACCTTTAACCTAACATGGCCTAGATAGACATACACCTCCAACAATATGCTATATAAAGAGATCATATCTATCTAAGTAGGTACATCGACATGAATTCATTCATCTGTATTGTGGCTTTTGCCGGTTTAATCGTGGGCATATTTGGGTGCACCACATTCACAGTTCAACGTAAGTATATTAGATTACTAAATCTATGTTTGATTAAATGTTTATATAATTTAATAATATATATATATATATATATATATATATATGTGTATATATATATATATATATATATATATATATGTATATATATATATATATATATATATATATATATATATATATAATTATAACCAAATAATGTATATTATACGATTGTGTTCTATATAACTCTATTATTTGGTATATATCGATGAATTAGCAAAATTAGGATACTTATATATCCATGTCGTAATATTGATCTGGTCAGCCATTAAATAAATGTTCTAGAAGATTGTATACTTTGCAGAATGTTACGACAAGGACGTCGATTTCATCGCGGATGGTTGCAATTCCAAATGTTTCTACACTTGCCTCATGTACAAGGGTGTGTACACGGCCCAAAAACGTTGTTGCAATAATTGTGAGATTTGGAGCCAAGATTTGCTTACCTGTGTGAATAACCCCGCAAATGATAATTGCGAGTTCACCGACGACTTACAAAACACAGGTTACTTTATTAATTTAGATATGAATTTAGAAAATCTTAACGATTTATATACATATTAAATATAATTATATTACATTGGAAGATAACTGGCTTCAAAGATAAAATTAATTAATTTGATATTAGATAAAAAAATATTTACTATTTCATGATGTAGGAACGAAAACAATGATAACAATATATATATATATATATATATATATATATATATATATATATATATACATTATATATATACTACTTTGTTATACATAATTACTACCCAGTAAACTGTTGTGTAAAAAACTTGTGTTAACATGTGTATCTTTTTATACGAGTTTGCCTGAGAATTTGGTTACAGTTAAAACTTGGGTTAACAAAAGTAACAAAATATACAATAACACAAGTTTATTAAAACATGCAATAATATAACACATAATAACAAAAGTAATAAAATAGTATTTCAAAGTATTAAAAAAATATATCTATTAAATTTATTTATATATTTTTAGAAATATTTTATAATTTCATAAAAATTGTCCAATCTCCTATTAGACAATCACTTATAATCACTTACAATCATCATTAGTGAATATTTCTTTATTTCTTATATGAAACTATAACATATGAAATATATACATACATATATATATATACCATAATATGGTTTGGTATATATATACTATTTATATATTTATATGAACATGGTATTTAAAAATACAAATACTTAATGTATATATTTAAATTAAGTATTATTTAAAATAATGTACTTCGTAATATATAATATATTTTGTATACAATAATTAAATATATGATGTTATACTAACCAGATATATTTTGGACATATTGTCTATAAAGAAATATCTATCTCCCTGCCCAGCACGAATACACTAACATAAGGCATCTTTATTACAACGAGAGTGTATTTATCTATGAAATTATAATAATAAGTTAAAATACTATGTTAAATATATTATTTGATCAAAAAACATATATTTCCTATAGTACGTACAATCATAATATATATATAAATAATGCTAATAAAAATAATATAAAAGTAATACAATAAGAAAAAAAACACGATGTAATTTATTTTTACTATAATAATATTATTATTTAGTAACCATTTTTTCAAATAAATATATTTTCAAAAGATTAATCTCCAGAATCTCAAACTTGTCCAATGTCGTCATTGTTACAATATATAAATATTGAGTTATAGATTCTATTTAATGAATATGCATATATTTATAAATACATTAAATATATATTTCATACTATTGAATATATTTATTATCGAATACTAATTCAAATAAATCACTATTTATTAAATTATTACTATTAGTATTATTATAACATTATCACTATCACTCATGTTATTATAACTAGATATGTGAATATACTCGAGAATATGAAATTGTAAATTTAGATGCATTATTTTAATTCAAACACATCATCTACATATAATGATGTATCATCATTAGAATACGATTCTGATTCGGTTCTACTAAAATGCATGTTATTTACATCTAATTTAGTTCACTTATACAATTTGTTATAAGATTTAATAATAATTATTAAAAATGTAATGAATATTTAAAAATGTACATATATGATGTAAATATGACGAAACTGTGTATAAAATATATAAATCAGATTAATTTAATTTAACTATTAATTCAATTGTGTTATTTTATATTAACGACTTTTAATGTATATTAATTATATACATTTATATTTGAGATAGAATTAATTAAATATATTAAATAATATTACCTTATGTTATATGATAATCGTTTATGCAATTTCAAAATGTGTTATGCTACCAATATATTTATATATGCATATATTATATATAGCAAATATCATTATATATAGTATACTGTAATATATAGTAAATAAATATAGTAATTTTTTTTAATCAAATCGATATTTTTCTATATTTTATACTTCGAAAAATATTATATACGTGGAATTTATAATAATCAGTATAATTTATAATTTATAAATAAAAGATCATAAAAAAAAGTAAATCGATGCCTACATTTTTTATGTATTTAAAATAGTTGACACAACTATTTTAAATGCACGTTTCACTATTGTTAACCCTTTGTTAATCCTTAACCATACATCTTGTAAACTGGTATCAAATGAACTAATATTAACAGTCACGTGTTAACATACTGACCATGTGTTAACACTAACACTAATGTATTTTAACTTAAGTTAACATGTGTACATTTTGTGTACATTTAACAAGTGTTGTAAAACACAAGGTAACATAATATTATGTCGGATAAAACATACAAAATAAAGCCTAACCTAAGTATTATTTCCCCATTGTTTACTGGGTAATTTATTTATTAACAAATATAGAAGTAGTGAATCCATTTATAGAATATATATATATATATATATATATATATATATATATATATCTATATTCTTTTATAGGTAATTTTTAGAATTGGTTATTATTTTATTATTTGTTTAGTTATTAATTGATCTACGTATAATATATTCACAATTGTGATATGTTGCAGTTTGCGATCTGGAGGTTGGACCGACTGATTACACTTTCGTTAACAACGGAACTGTAATGGAATGCGCAATTGGTACAGAATTCAGTTTGGTAAATTGCACCTGTATACAGAGTGATACCAATCCTCGTTAGTAATTGATAATCTATCCATTACACTTCACGCATATCCATGAGACACTAATATTCTGTTATTAACTTATTTTGAAAATAAATCACTTATCATATATTATTTACATGAAGTTAGATATGTAATTATTCATATAATTTAAACATATTTATCATAAACTCTTTAACATATTAATTAACATATTCTGTAATATTATTCCAAGATAATTCCAAGGGAGGGTATACCCCTAATTATGGGATATATATATATATATATATATATATATATATATATATCCCATAATTAATCTTGGGTACTCTAGTATATTGTGTATTGTAATATTTATGTATATATCATAAATGAAATCATTATTTGTTTGGAGTATTTTAAAATAAATAAATAATATATACATCCTTAACAAATATTGAAACGAAAGATGATTTTAAGATAATAAGCAGACATATGGCTGTATATATTAGCATAGGATTACCGCTTTAACTCGTATATAGAAGCTATAGGAACATTACACCAAATCAGTGATAATCGCATTTATTTATTCTAATTCCTTCACCACGACGCTTAACTTAACTTAACTTAACAAAACCAACTTAACTTAACTTAACAAAATCAATTTAACTTAGCTTAACAAAACCAACTTAACTTAGCTTAACAAAACCAACTTAACTTAACTTAACAAAACCAACTTAACTTAACTTAACAAAACCAACTTAACTTAACTTAACAAAACCAACTTAACTTAACTTAACAAAACCAACTTAACTTAGCTTAACAAAACCAACTTAACTTAACTTAACAAAACCAACTTAACTTAGCTTAACAAAACCAACTTAACTTAGCTTAACAAAACCAACTTAACTTAACTTAACAAAACCAACTTAACTTAACTTAACAAAACCAACTTAACTTAACTTAACAAAACCAACTTAACTTAACTTAACAAAACCAACTTAACTTAGCTTAACAAAACCAACTTAACTTAACTTAACAAAACCAACTTAACTTAACTTAACAAAACCAACTTAACTTAACTTAACAAAACCAACTTAACTTAACTTAACAAAATCAATTTAACTTAGCTTAACAAAACCAACTTAACTTAGCTTAACAAAACCAACTTAACTTAACTTAACAAAACCAACTTAACTTAACTTAACAAAACCAACTTAACTTAACTTAACAAAACCAACTTAACTTAGCTTAACAAAACCAACTTAACTTAGCTTAACAAAACCAACTTAACTTAACTTAACAAAATCAATTTAACTTAGCTTAACAAAACCAACTTAACTTAGCTTAACAAAACCAACTTAACTTAACTTAACAAAACCAACTTAACTTAACTTAACAAAACCAACTTAACTTAACTTAACAAAACCAACTTAACTTAACTTAACAAAATCAATTTAACTTAGCTTAACAAAACCAACTTAACTTAGCTTAACAAAACCAACTTAACTTAACTTAACAAAACCAACTTAACTTAACTTAACAAAATCAATTTAACTTAGCTTAACAAAACCAACTTAACTTAGCTTAACAAAACCAACTTAACTTAACTTAACAAAACCAACTTAACTTAACTTAACAAAACCAACTTAACTTAACTTAACAAAACCAACTTAACTTAACTTAACAAAATCAATTTAACTTAGCTTAACAAAACCAACTTAACTTAGCTTAACAAAACCAACTTAACTTAACTTAACAAAACCAACTTAACTTAACTTAACAAAACCAACTTAACTTAACTTAACAAAACCAACTTAACTTAGCTTAACAAAACCAACTTAACTTAGCTTAACAAAACCAACTTAACTTAACTTAACAAAATCAATTTAACTTAGCTTAACAAAACCAACTTAACTTAGCTTAACAAAACCAACTTAACTTAACTTAACAAAACCAACTTAACTTAACTTAACAAAACCAACTTAACTTAACTTAACAAAACCAACTTAACTTAACTTAACAAAATCAATTTAACTTAGCTTAACAAAACCAACTTAACTTAGCTTAACAAAACCAACTTAACTTAACTTAACAAAACCAACTTAACTTAACTTAACAAAACCAACTTAACTTAACTTAACAAAATCAATTTAACTTAGCTTAACAAAACCAACTTAACTTAGCTTAACAAAACCAACTTAACTTAACTTAACAAAACCAACTTAACTTAACTTAACAAAACCAACTTAACTTAACTTAACAAAACCAACTTAACTTAACTTAACAAAACCAACTTAACTTAGCTTAACAAAACCAACTTAACTTAACTTAACAAAACCAACTTAACTTAACTTAACAAAACCAACTTAACTTAGCTTAACAAAACCAACTTAACTTAACTTAACAAAACCAACTTAATTAGCTTAACAAAACCAACTTAACTTAGCTTAACAAAACCAACTTAACTTAGCTTAACAAAACCAACTTAACTTAACTTAACAAAACCAACTTAACTTAACTTAACAAAACCAACTTAACTTAACTTAACAAAACCAACTTAATTAGCTTAACAAAACCAACTTAACTTAGCTTAACAAAACCAACTTAACTTAACTTAACAAAACCAACTTAACTTAACTTAACAAAACCAACTTAACTTAACTTAACAAAACCAACTTAACTTAACTTAACAAAACCAACTTAACTTAACTTAACAAAACCAACTTAACTTAACTTAACAAAACCAACTTAACTTAACTTAACAAAACCAACTTAACTTAACTTAACAAAACCAACTTAATTAGCTTAACAAAACCAACTTAACTTAGCTTAACAAAACCAACTTAACTTAGCTTAACAAAACCAATTTAACTTAGCTTAACAAAACCATCTTAACTTATCTTAACAAAACCAACTTAACTTAGCTTAACAAAACCAACTTAACTTAGCTTAACAAAATCAATTTAACTTAACTTAACAAAACCAACTTAACTTAACTTAACAAAACCAACTTAACTTAATTTAACAAAACCAACTTAACTTAGCTTAACAAAACCAACTTAACTTAACTTAACAAAACCAACTTAACTTAACTTAACAAAACCAACTTAACTTAACTTAACAAAACCAACTTAACTTAACTTAACAAAACCAATTTAACTTAACTTAACAAAACCAACTTAACTTAACTTAACAAAACCAATTTAACTTAACTTAACAAAACCAACTTAACTTAACTTAACAAAACCAACTTAACTTAACTTAACAAAACCAACTTAACTTAACTTAACAAAACCAACTTAATTAGCTTAACAAAACCAACTTAACTTAGCTTAACAAAACCAACTTAACTTAGCTTAACAAAACCAACTTAACTTAACTTAACAAAATCAATTTAACTTAACTTAACAAAACCAACTTAACTTAACTTAACAAAACCAACTTAACTTAATTTAACAAAACCAACTTAACTTAACTTAACAAAACCAACTTAACTTAATTTAACAAAACCAACTTAATTAGCTTAACAAAACCAACTTAACTTAGCTTAACAAAACCAACTTAACTTAACTTAACAAAATCAATTTAACTTAACTTAACAAAACCAACTTAACTTAACTTAACAAAACCAATTTAACTTAACTTAACAAAACCAACTTAACTTAACTTAACAAAACCAACTTAACTTAACTTAACAAAACCAACTTAACTTAACTTAACAAAACCAACTTAACTTAATTTAACAAAACCAACTTAATTAGCTTAACAAAACCAACTTAACTTAGCTTAACAAAACCAACTTAACTTAGCTTAACAAAACCAACTTAACTTAGCTTAACAAAACCAACTTAACTTAACTTAACAAAACCAACTTAACTTAACTTAACAAAACCAACTTAACTTAATTTAACAAAACCAACTTAACTTAGCTTAACAAAACCAACTTAACTTAACTTAACAAAACCAACTTAACTTAACTTAACAAAACCAACTTAACTTAGCTTAACAAAACCAACTTAACTTAACTTAACAAAATCAATTTAACTTAACTTAACAAAACCAACTTAATTAGCTTAACAAAACCAACTTAACTTAACTTAACAAAATCAATTTAACTTAACTTAACAAAACCAACTTAATTAGCTTAACAAAACCAACTTAACTTAGCTTAACAAAACCAACTTAACTTAACTTAACAAAACCAACTTAACTTAACTTAACAAAACCAACTTAACTTAACTTAACAAAACCAACTTAACTTAGCTTAACAAAACCAACTTAACTTAACTTAACAAAACCAACTTAACTTAACTTAACAAAACCAACTTAACTTAACTTAACAAAACCAACTTAACTTAGCTTAACAAAACCAACTTAACTTAACTTAACAAAACCAACTTAACTTAACTTAACAAAACCAACTTAACTTAACTTAACAAAACCAACTTAACTTAACTTAACAAAACCAACTTAACTTAGCTTAACAAAACCAACTTAACTTAACTTAACAAAACCAACTTAACTTAACTTAACAAAACCAACTTAACTTAACTTAACAAAACCAACTTAACTTAACTTAACAAAACTAACTTAACTTAACTTAACAAAACCAACTTAACTTAGCTTAACAAAACCAACTTAACTTAACTTAACAAAACCAACTTAACTTAACTTAACAAAACCAACTTAACTTAACTTAACAAAACCAACTTAACTTAACTTAACAAAACTAACTTAACTTAACTTAACAAAACCAACTTAACTTAGCTTAACAAAACCAACTTAACTTAACTAACAAAACCAACTTAACTTAGCTTAACAAAACCAACTTAACTTAGCTTAACAAAACCAACTTAACTTAGCTTAACAAAACCAACTTAACTTAGCTTAACAAAACCAACTTAACTTAACTTAACAAAACCAACTTAACTTAACTTAACAAAACCAACTTAACTTAGCTTAACAAAACCAACTTAACTTAACTTAACAAAACCAACTTAACTTAGCTTAACAAAACCAACTTAACTTAGCTTAACAAAACCAACTTAACTTAGCTTAACAAAACCAACTTAACTTAGCTTAACAAAACCAACTTAACTTAGCTTAACAAAACCAACTTAACTTAGCTTAACAAAACCAACTTAACTTAACTTAACAAAACCAACTTAACTTAACTTAACAAAACCAACTTAACTTAGCTTAACAAAACCAACTTAACTTAACTTAACAAAACCAACTTAACTTAACTTAACAAAACCAACTTAACTTAACTTAACAAAACCAACTTAACTTAACTTAACAAAACTAACTTAACTTAACTTAACAAAACCAACTTAACTTAGCTTAACAAAACCAACTTAACTTAACTTAACAAAACCAACTTAACTTAACTTAACAAAACCAACTTAACTTAACTTAACAAAACCAACTTAACTTAACTTAACAAAACTAACTTAACTTAACTTAACAAAACCAACTTAACTTAGCTTAACAAAACCAACTTAACTTAACTTAACAAAACCAACTTAACTTAGCTTAACAAAACCAACTTAACTTAGCTTAACAAAACCAACTTAACTTAGCTTAACAAAACCAACTTAACTTAGCTTAACAAAACCAACTTAACTTAACTTAACAAAACCAACTTAACTTAACTTAACAAAACCAACTTAACTTAGCTTAACAAAACCAACTTAACTTAACTTAACAAAACCAACTTAACTTAGCTTAACAAAACCAACTTAACTTAGCTTAACAAAACCAACTTAACTTAGCTTAACAAAACCAACTTAACTTAGCTTAACAAAACCAACTTAACTTAGCTTAACAAAACCAACTTAACTTAACTTAACAAAACCAACTTAACTTAACTTAACAAAACCAACTTAACTTAACTTAACAAAACCAACTTAACTTAGCTTAACAAAACCAACTTAACTTAGCTTAACAAAACCAACTTAACTTAGTTTAACAAAACCAACTTAACTTAGCTTAACAAAACCAACTTAACTTAGCTTAACAAAACCAACTTAACTTAGCTTAACAAAACCAACTTAACTTAGCTTAACAAAACCAACTTAACTTAACTTAACAAAACCAACTTAACTTAACTTAACAAAACCAACTTAACTTAGCTTAACAAAACCAACTTAACTTAGCTTATCAAAACCAACTTAACTTAGCTTAACAAAACTAACTTAACTTAACTTAACAAAACCAACTTAATTTAGCTTAACAAAACCAACTTGACTTAGTTTAACAAAACCAACTTAACTTAACTTAACAAAACCAACTTAACTTAACTTAACAAAACCAACTTAACTTAGCTTAACAAAACCAACTTAACTTAGTTTAACAAAACCAACTTAACTTAGCTTAACAAAACCAACTTAACTTAGCTTAACAAAACCAACTTAACTTAGCTTAACAAAACCAACTTAACTTAGCTTAACAAAACCAATTTAACTTAACTTAACAAAACCAATTTAACTTAACTTAACAAAACCAATTTAACTTAGCTTAACAAAACCAACTTAACTTAACTTAACAAAACCAACTTAACTTAACTTAACAAAACCAATTTAACTTAGCTTAACAAAACCAACTTAACTTAGCTTAACAAAACCAACTTAACTTAACTTAACAAAACCAACTTAACTTAACTTAACAAAACCAACATTCCTTCACACCTCAGTGGTTGCCGGTACGCAGATCACCTGTATCACTTTCGACAACGGCTATAATAACCTTCAGGTGCGTACAATAGTGAAATGTATAAATCAGTCCCAGTCGCGGCTATAGCCTATAGGTATACCTATAGGTATACCCACTTGTGTAAATAGAACTCGTAATTGCTCTAGTATGCGGTTGACTTCTATGAATACAAATCGCGTTCATATTGTTCTTGAATAGTCCGTAATCTCGGTGGTCACCAGAACACATGTGATATTATATAACAATTATTAGGTGTACGATTAAATATTCCCCTACTAATTCACTCTAAACATCTCCGGACTCCACTACCTACAGGGAACCGGTGGAGTATACGTCGAATCGAATGGCGTCACAGTGGTACCAAACTGTACCACCATTGGCGGTAACTGCGGTTACTTCAACGAGTCCTCGATGACCATCCCCCTATTCTCCAATTGTTTAGATTCCAACTTGGAATTCTCGATGGCCGCTTTCTTTAAACGTGATTCCCAAGTTTCCGGATTATCAGTTAGAATGAATACACTATATAGTTAAGTAAGCTGGTATCGTAAGAGTTTTATACGTTTCTAGAATCTGGTTCACTTTACACATTCATTTTACCCGTAACTTTATTCTTAACTTAGGTCTGTTTAATTAGCTGAGCATTTCAATATTCTTATTGTCATATATTCTTGTTATATTTTATTCTCATTATTTGTTATTCATATTATCTTATATTTCTATTATCTTATTTTCTCATTATAGTATATTCTCATTGTATTATATTATTTTTGTCTAGTGTGAGCACATGATGTGTATTTTGTCGTAATAATCAAATTGTATGACTACACATATTACTAGTACATAATACTACCATATAACAATATCATTAACATATACCACTACATTATAAACAAACTAGTTATACTACCACCATTAGGTACTGGTAGGAAATGGTAATTGTGGAGTCGACAGCTCTTTCGATGTGATTTCAGAACCAAATCAACTGTCCGCCACAGTTCGCAATGCTGATGACGTCGTCGCCACTAGCGGAGTTCTAACGGTTATTTATCTGAGTGAAACGCGTTTCCTTCTACATCGGTACAACTCCGATACGTCATAATACCCTTTTGTTACCCATCCGAACCTGTAATAGGTAGCGGACGACGTGTTCGTGCATATCGCGGTTGTATACGACGGGCAAACGGTGAGTACGTACCTGGACGGTGTACTGCAATCACTTCAACCGATCTACGGTAAACTGAAGAGAGTCTACCATCCAATGGTGATCGGGAACTCGATTTGTACTGGAAATGATTTCTTCACCGGATATATGGATACTGTTAGCTAATCGTATACCTCCTATATCGCTATTTGCTGGCTATATCATTTATTTAATTTGGAGTGTTTTCATTGTATATGAAACTGAATTACGATATAGAAGTATTATACTTCTCACATTTATTAAAAAGGACTCATTATTGATTCATTTTTATCAATGTTAACTATTATGATTTAAAAAAACTATATTTATCAAATTTACACAATTATAATATTTGCTAATTGGATGTTATTTGATTGAATCATTTTAGTTAAATGAGTCCAATGAAACATTATTAAGTATTTGGTAATATATTTTACATCGTGTGTATGTTATCTGATCGACTCTATAGGATTAATGATGATTAATTTTACTTAACTATAATTATATAACTATTGCTATATATATAAATATTTTTTATTTAAACTACAAATTCTGAAATATTATTTATTCATACTCGTAGAAATAAACTAAATAAAAGTCATTCCATTTCATATATCATTATATTTAACAATGCGTCGTTTGTAATTTACTCTTCCTCGTCTAATTACAGATCAGCTTCGCCAGGGTAGCCTTCTCTCCATCTCAAATTGCAGATCTTTCCAACAACCGTGAAAAGTGTTTACCAACTGTTTAAATTATATTAAATAAATAACAGTTACAAACTACTGAATTATGATAATTGACTTACTTATTAAATGATGTTTACATATATAGAATATATTGTGTTATAAATATAAATACAATAATAATAAATATAACGATTTATAGAGATAATAGTTGTTATATTATGAAGGTAATTATCAATAGCATAACATTAAATTAGTACTTAAAACAATTTAAATATAATATATATACAACATAATATCCATATATAAAAATCATAATATCCATATGTAAATATTATGCTGGGTTATATATATAATATGATCTAGAATTTTGATTCATAATGAAATATTTAATTAATAATTCTAATAATATACTACCCATCAGATCCCTAATATTATATTACAGTATATTATTATTTTTAAATTAGATTATTTAAATAAACTTGCTAATATATACATGACAAAATTACGGAGATTATAAATATTCGATATTTTTAATATATATATATATATATATATATATATATATATACATATATATATATATATATCGATTTTAACATAACACTTTAATTATATAGCTTTATACAATAATATAATTTCTTCTATCATATTATTATCTAAATATGTAATTAAAAAATATTAGTTGTCATAGTATAATTTCTATTCGTATTATGACTATTATATTAATATTAACATTATTGTTAACATTATAAATAATTATAAGAGTATTATTAACATTATACATAATTATAAGATTATTGGTAACATTATATATAACATATGTTATAATACATTATATTTTAAATGTTTTTATTTTTTTATTTTGTGACTATTAATTATAAATGCTATGAATAATTATTAAAAATATATCGTGTGTTGGCCTTATTATAATAAACAAGCTTAATAAATAAATATAAATATATTGGTTTATTGTAACATAAACACTAATTTCTAAACTCACCAGATTTATTCTCAATTTCTTTAAATATGAATAATTATTTTATTTTACATACATAAATAAATATATATATTGTCATAGGAAAATTAATTCTAATAACGTTCTATATTGTCTTCCAAATAAATTACTAATTGGATATATGATATATTTATGATATATTTCGATGTGGGGAAAGAAATTCATATTTATTTAAGTTTTTCCACCAAATTCTAATAATTTATCTTCAATAAGTATTAAACAAATTTTATAAATATCATCTTTATATATTGCATTTTAATTTATATATATTTCTCTTCGGAAAAAATTGTCGCTGCATTTTTATATATATTCCTAATTATTGATGGTTCAGATAATCCGCATATATTCAGCATTACAGCAAATAAATTTCTCAAATTGAAGGGAGAATAAATTAATGATGCACTCTTTATTATATGTTCACATTGTTGGTCATCTTACAGCAATCCTCGTGCAATGCAAAAATTTATAATAATTTATTGGAATATATAAAATATGTAATAATTATATAAATATTTATGTATTATTATATTAATAAAAACCTATAAGATACATTAATAATTTCATTATAAGTCGCTATATCTTAAAATGAGGTCGGACTATTAACATTCATCAATAGCTTTCTTAAATAAAATATTTCGTGGTTCGCTATTAAAGTAACGGTAAATATTCTTTCAATGACATCACTTCTTCTTATATCTTATTGCTCTTGTACATTGTACAATACTGCCCATCTTCTTTTTATTCAATTTATCTGATGAAAATATATAATAAATTGTTAGTTCTTCATATAATAATGTTTTTGAAAATGAATCTACTCACCACAAATTAAAAAATGCTATTAATTTTATATCCTTTGGATTATTAATTTTATTTCTTATATTATTTTCATTGAAGTAAACATATTATTATTTTTCTAAATGTACATTTAATCTGATGATGAGTGTTCATGCATATTAAACTCTAATATTATCCACATGGCTTCATTAGTACCCTAATTGAACAGCAGTATTTTTACAGAATTACAAAATTCAACATTTATACGAGCATTACATATTTGAGATATTAATGGACAATATGGAACAACCCATCTATTATCTATTGTATATTCTACATTTCTTTTCTTCATAGTAAATTGTTGTCCCCCGTATTCTATTGTCTTCTTCTGCATATGAGATATCCATCTTCTTCTGTGTGCGTTTCCACAAATATTCCTCCGGGAAATGCTTTTTACATTTAACATTTTTCAAACACAGAGCATTCATGTTTTCTTCCTCATAGACATCATTTGTTGTATAATAATACTTCTTGGTCAATTAATTTATTAGGTATTTCTGCACTTAACAACTATCTATTTTAGAAGCATGTATTTTATAGTTTAGCCTAACTAATAATAATGACTATGTGGTAAATCCATTGTTTGCCATTCTATAGTGTGCATTCTACATTTAAGCTCTCCAAATATTTTACAATTCTTTAAAATATGAATAAATTTTTTTATTTTAAAATTAAGAACTATTGAAATTAAATCATGTCTGTGTAATGTGATTGTTGTCCCTCGATAAGTTCTTTCTTGATTTATTTCCAATTAAGATTACAAATACACGCAATAAATAGGTATGATGTACCATATTTCATAACATGTATTAAAATTTGGTTTTCCATTATTTTATTAGGCCCGAATGGTGTCATTTGAAAAGCTGAATTATAATTACGAATGTTTTTCTAAATTTCTACTTTGTAAGTCGCATAGTGTTCCCTTTTTTTGTTTACTTCTTCTCTATGTTCATTATTTCTGTTACTTGAAGTATTTATTGAATTAGATACATATCTTTAAATAGTTTCTCCTCTCATTTCGTCTATACGTTATTCAACCGGTTTCCTTCGATTATTTCTTCAATTTTCATCTTATTTCCATTTTACGTACGGATTCTATTTTAATTGTGTCAATTGTAGATTTCTCTTCATTTTATCTTCTATTTAATGAAGTCTTAGCTTTTTTAGATTTCCTTGATTGATTATATTTTCTTTTTACCATTTTTAATTGTATATTTATTAACATTTATATTAATTTCATTATATGCCTCAATTTCCTTCTTCAGTTGAATATTCTTCCTTTAGATGTGGTGTAATATATATAATAATAATATATATATAGATATACATACAAATATAATATTGATATATAAAAATATAATATAAATATAATATATAATGTAAAAATCAAATTGGAATAAATGAATCAGTGATTGTATATGGTAATATTTCAAAAAATAGTAGTATTCGATTAAAATGTTTTTAAAGAAGAAAACATATATTTATATTAACAACAACGTAACCAATCAAAATAATTAAATATAATATTCCCACTAATTATAAATAAATAATTTTTTATAAATTAATTAATTATTAATCATTGTTAATATAATTAACTATCGTGATATTGATATAGTTTACGTTAGCATTTATACTTATATATATTTTGTATTTATTTAAATAAGTACTAAATACTGATAATCATATACTATATATTATTATATCGATATCGGGTTATATATATTTATATGGTTGTATCGCAGATATTACATTATATTTATGATGAGCAATGTTTATATCGATATCGTAATATTTAATGTTATGTCATAACAATATTGAAGTATATATGAAATGGATGAATGGATGGATGGATGGATGGATCTCTGTATCTGCAGCCCATGGGCTGATGTTCTGTAACTACTCCGATCACATCTGCCCAAGTGTCAGAGGTCTCTAACTGATTTAACATTATCATTTAATTCAATTATTATTTTTACTCTCTTTAAAATACAAATGAGAACATATCTATTTGTTATTTTGTGTATAAATAAACTTTTCAATTCAATTACTGGATTGATAGATAGATGGATGGATGGATTGTTGGATGGGTGGGTGTATGGATGGGTGGATGTATGGATGAGTGGATGGGTGGATGTATGGATGGGTGGATGTATGGATGGGTGGATGTATGGATGGGTGGATGGATGAGTGGATGGATTGATGGACGGACGACGGATGGACGACGGACGGATGGATAGATGGATGGATGGATGGTTCTGCGTTTCCTAGTTATACGGTAACTTAGAAATAAAAACTCGAAAAATAAAGACACCTTTTACCACCACCAGATGCATTGGTTTACAACGGTATGTTTACTAACTAATGTTTTCAGATATAAAATCGGTTCATGAGTTTTTTTAGATAATTGGAAACAAACACACATATATACACACATACATAGTGAGTATATTGAAAACATTAATATTTAACTTAATATATTTTAAATTGATTCGAATTTAATATAAGTTAATTATTCACATTATTATTAAATTTCGCAAAATAGGATATTTAAAAATAATAAAGTTTGTTATGTTATTTATTAAATCAATTTAATAACATTTATTATTTATTTATCTATAAATTAACACTTAATAAAAACAATCGTTAATTTAATCAATATATATATATTCCTGCAATTAACTAAATTAAAGTAAATATAATAATAAATAAAAAGTGTGATCATATTAGAATAAAATTAATATTAGTTCATTTATATATATACTAACTAAATATCAAAACTAATATAAATATAAAGTATAAATTGTGAACACCTCTAGTTAGCGAATATCTAATTAATATAATCATTAAGGAATTTAAAATGAAATGATTCGTATATAATATTAATTTTATAATTCTGATATATAATATATTTTATTTATATTCACACATTTAGAATGAATACCGCAAAAAGGTCGAAAATATGCAGGCCACTGATTAATCTAGAAAAAACCACTGGTCCGTCTAAAAACTCTTCTTTACTGGATAACATGAACGCTCTGAAGACGCCCAATGAATGTACGGTTGCCTCTTTAGGAACCCCGCCGGTTGATGCGTCTACAGCCATTGATAGGATCGCTGAGGACAATGCAGATGATAAGGTCAACGACGTAGCACTCTTCGTGGCCGGATGTTACGATACGCCTAGGTCCAGGGCCGGCTTTGAACCGGGAACAGCAACCGGCATAGACCCATCTACCTACCGGGGCTTTACCAGTGTCTTCAATATGGTGAACCACGCTCAGATGTCAGGGGGGACCGTAGTCATTCGTAGCCTGACGCCGTTCGTTTACGCGCAGAATGGCGACGTCTTGGCATAATGAACCTCACAAACATTTAAAGGTCCTAGATGTTAATTAAAATCTAGGCACATCAATTAACTAATAGATCCGGGAAAGAAATGTAATGCATGAAAATATCGATTCTTCTAAATTAATAAATATAATTAAATAATGTTTATTTAATGTACATTATTACTTCAGTTGTATTATTTGGTTTAAGGATAATATATTTCATATACGACTGCATACATGTAAATATACCTAACAAATTAAATATTGCCTATTATAGAGTAAAGTAGTCTAACATCAATATGAGTGTATACATTGAAAGAACTTAACTTGAATTAACTTGAACTTAACTTAACTATTTTATTTAAGATAATATTAATATATATTATACTATTAGAAATAGCTCCATTAAATCAATAGCTGGAATAGAGAATACTTGTCTAAAACATATCCTACAGGATATAGACGATTCCATCTCGAATATGGGACAATAATATAAACTTTGTTATAAACCTATATTTGTAACAATAATAATATCTATATAAGTAACACTGCTTAAGTAAGTAGCATTGCTTAAGTAAGTAACATTGCTTAAGTAAGTAAAATTGCTTAAGTAAGTAACCATAACTAAGTATTATTGCAATGCTAATAATATTTAACAATTTAAATTCAATAACATCATCGGATAAGTATTTATTTAAGCATCAATTAAACACAATAATGGCATTTTCTCTAAATGGTTAGGAATTCTATAAATTAGAGCATTTGTCCACAATATTTGGTAGCGGAAAAGTAATCTTAGGTATTTCGTTATTTTCCCAGTTTCCCTATAAAGGATATGTAACGATATATTACGCGAATTTAATTAATTAAATTGTTTATTAATAATATATAATATATTAATATATTTATTTGTTAATATGATTTTAAATCATAAATCTTATATTACATAATATATTAATATCTCGTAACATAATAACATGGGATTCTATGTTTATGATAATTGTATTATAAATAGTACATTATATTATCATTTAAAAGAATAATTATTATAATTATATAAAGCTATTATACTTGGAATCTACGGCCATCCGATTTGTTGCATTGCATGGAAAGTGGAGCATTATCGATAAAAATCTTATATAACTGCACGTTCGTAGGAGTCCATCGAATTCTTTTGTAGTTATCACTGATCCCCAAGCCACTAGAAGTGTTTTCTTTAGCGCAACTGTATTATATTGTATAGTATAATACGGTAATGATAGTATATTATAATATAATATAGTATAGTATAGCATACTACATTATACTATTATATAGTATAGTATAGTATGGTAATGTACCATCTAATTCCACATACTCAATCGTAAGGATAATTACATATAACCAGATTACCTCTTTTAATTGCACTTAAACAGTATATAATAGTTTCTATTATATATATATACATAAATATATATACATATATATGTATATATATATATATATATATATATATATATATACACACACACACATATATATATATATATTAGAGTTTCGTTTACGAAAGAATCAACGTCACGGTATTTCTAGCAATTTAATGCCATAAATAATTACTACAAAATATTTAAATTAAAAATATACATTTTATAAAAATCATTTTCATATTATAGATTAAAAAAATAAGTTTATACGCAATATTATATATAGAATTAACATTATGTTAAAAAAAATAATAAAATTATCCATAATATTTTCATTCGTTTATGGATTATAAAATTTTCATTAAAGTTTATTTATTATCACATGTAACTTATTTAATCATTAGAAATACATAAAAAAATAGTCTACTATCAAAAAATAACATTTAGATTGTATGAATAATATAAATCATTTTAAAAGTACCGTAAAATTTGATACATTTATTTTTATATAAAAATAATAATACTTATAACATTATAAAACTGATTTAATACATTTAAAATTTAATGATTTAAAAATGTAACACATTTATAAAAGAGTAAATTAAACTCTTTATAATGAATTAATATATAAGAAAATAGTCCGTATATTACTATATAGGTCAGTTATGAACTATTAGGTATTTTTAAATTATTACAAATTACGTATTTTTGCGTATTTTAAAATTTAATATAACTAGAGACAACGGTTCATTATTTTATATTAATTATTTTAATTTAATTTTAAAAACTATTGTAAATATTATTATATTATCCATTACTTTTATAATATATATATACTTTTATTGAATATAAATATTAGTAAAATAACATGTCAATTTAACAAGATAATAATATGTATTATTTGATATATTCAAACTTTATTTATGAAATATACTATGATATGTATTTTTATTAAATTATGTGTATACTCATATATTCACTATATTAATATTTATGGAGTTATAAGCTAGTTTATTGAATATAGTAAAAAAAATTAATAAAATCTATTGATGCAAAGGGTTTGAATTAAGGTTTGAAGTTTCTATTGAAATATTTAATATATAATGTACTAAATGTCGAATATTTTAATATCTAAATATTTTAGTAATCCAATTCTTATTATATCAAAACAAGTTATATAATATATTCACTATCCGATAGAATACAGTAATATAAAACAACTATTCAAGAATAAAAATTGTTTATTCGTTATTCGAAGAAATCAGTTACGACTAACAGTTTCATAAGACTGAAAAATGCGTACAGGGACGAAGTGGCTACGGAGCTCTTGCAGACTTCCAAATCGACTTTGGGGTAGTAGTGGATGTAATTGACACACATCTCGTCTTTTGTGGAGAACCCTCCCTGGATGTGTAGAATACGGTGTACATCGGTCACGCATAGCAAATGCGTGCGTTAGTGAATGTGTTTGAAGATGCGGGCGCTTAGTTGATTATGCAGATACGATTGTTACAAAATAGATGATATGTCATCTTTTAAAGCTTTTTTTAGCAATAATACAAATCATGTTGTCAATCTGTATAACAATTGCCGATTAAATATAATCTCATTAAATAATTTCACATCCTCTAGAAGATATTAAACTAGAGAGGTCTTCAAATGATATGGTCAGTTGTCTATCTAATGACTATATCTTACCAGCGTGACATTGTTTCTATCCATTGTATTATCAACGCATGTGGTGATCAGAGTATCACCCTGCGAACACCGTTGGGTATAGGGTTGGTTTATATATATATGAGAAGTAATGTAAATGTGAATTTAGTGTAAGATTTGAGTGTTAATCTATAAAGTGAGTTATTGTAGAATAAATAAGTATTGGTGTTGATATGACTTATAATGTGATATTTTAATATTAGTATCGAAAAAGTAATTGTTGAGAAATACGTGTTAGTGTAAGATTTGCGTGTTAGTGTAGAAAATAGAGTTTAACTTATAAATAATAAACGAGGTTCATAGTGAGAAATGCAATGTGATTATAGAAAACTAATCTTAAAAATTAACCTTATAAAGATTATTATATTTAAAAGTTTACCTTATTAAAATTTCGTATCTATAATTATTTAAATTGTTCTCTTATATTTAATATATATATATATATATATATATATATATATATATATAATAATTTATAGATTTATTTATAAATAGATAATATAATAGATAGATATGGTGGATATAACCGGAAGTATCTTAATATGATTATGAAGACGTCTTATTTCTTGATAATGGGGGCTGTAGTGGTTATCACGAGCGAGTTCAGGAAGTTCTACTCCAGCCCGGAAGTGCCTAGTGTATGCTTGTCTACCCGTGAGATGTGTATGCAATTGCGAAGCAAACACCGTTATACCTGAAGTTGGTAGACCCTGGGGAAAGGTGTGTCGGGGGCATAGCAAGAGTATATTTCGAGTAAATATCTGGAATAAGAAAACGATGACCAAGTATTTTAGTAGACAATTGTAATTGTGATGTTTTATCAGAAAAGTAATAAGTGGATGAAAAAAGAAAAAAGTAAAATCGGTTGGTGATATTATAGGATTATCAGCTAGTTAAATATATATATATATATATATATATATATATATATATATCAGGATGATATGTTGCTATGCTCAGATAGAAACATTGCTGGATTGAGTATTCAATTGTAATTATGGAATGTAAACATGTATATGTAAAGAATTGTAGTGCAGTTGTGGATTATCTTGATCATAAATTCGATACGAACCACTTCTCTAAGATAATCACAATCCAACGTCGTACGCTAATTGCTATCATACAATTTATAACAACCAATATCTTATAATATCATATACCATGCCGACTATCATATACTCTAAACCGACCACTACCCTCATCAAAAAACTACACCTTATTCAATACAATATCTACACTCTAGGCTTTACACTAACCATTAATTTACACTGTATCCTGAACATTATCCTACAATATACACCATTATTCTGCTATATCATATTCTCTATAACCTAGTATATGGGGTACGTGTACGGTAGTAGGTAGCGCGCAAGGGGTAGCTACCGCGTGCGCTAACCTATGCCCCGTATAAACTATAATTACGGACACTATACCTCCTACTCCTTAGACTAACCGCAGCCGTACACTCCGAGGTACAGTATCCGTGTAGTTTCCATACCGGTTGTTTCAAGGGTAACGCCACCTTGTCCGTGTACTCTTGGCCGATCTCCATGATACCGGCGATGTACTTGCGTTTACGGTCCGTTACATAGAACCTGATTCCCGAATTATCGACGGCTCCTAAATCACAATAACCATGCGTAATTGTTATGACATATCTTCTAAATATTGCATAATAACGACTGGCAATCAAACTTGACTCACACATAATCTAGTTGATTTTAGAATACATAGGTTTATAGGGGAGTTGCAATAGGGTTCATAGTAGTTAAAATAACTTGTGTCTCCACATAAGTATAATTTCTATAGTAACAGCTTATATAATGTATAATGTAACAATTTACTCAACAAGTTATTCTATGTGATGTAACAGCTCGTAAATGTCAATTTATTAGAGACCACTCTCTAAGTCCAGTCGCAATTAATGTGAAATTCTTAAGTTTAATTACGAATCTTCATGTAATCATATAAAATTACTCTTATTAAAATGTTAATACTCTTAAGTACATGAATAGAATGTTAATCCACAAGATGAACAATCAATTGTTTCATCTGAATACATGTATTTGCATTTAATTGATTAAATCATACTTATTTCCATACAAATGTCTAGGTAATAACTCTTTTTTGTTTATATATGTATACAATGATCACTGTTCGTCTAAGCTGTCTATATTATATTAAAAGCATGAGCTTGTAATGCATGAGTCCAATACATATTACTAATACGACAACTTCGACTCACTATTGCGTACCTCTGACCATCCTCGGATTGTTGTAGTGAACTTCGATCATGACGTAAGAGTTATACTCGGGTCCTCCGATAGGTGTTGCTACGTCAGCTGGGAAGGTCAGCGACTGTTGGACCAATCAAGACGGCTTAGATCATAAAGTGTGTTGTTATTGGCAACAGATTCATTTCATATGTACATTTGTTTTCAGAGATTTAAGACGCATGGGTTTACTTATTTTTATTTAATATGCACAATATATCACAGTAAATTACTTTAGCATAGTAAGTCTTAGACACGTTAAACACAGACTCACTTATTAATAAAATACAGAAGTAGTAGTATACAGTTCGAAATACTCGATATTTTTCAATACTACAATCTCAATATCTACGTTCAATTTAATGCAATTTCTTTAATAATCAATATTATACTTATATCTAGAGTATATAGCTATCTATTATATATCTGTAATTCTCTATATCTCTTTAAAAAAATAAAGGAAATCATTTTTAAACTTTGCATTTGATTATATGCTGGCATATTTAAAAAAAATAATAACCATTAGAAAAAATCTGCATAACTATACTACTATTAGATTACATATGATTACAACAATCCAAATATCTGTACTGATAGTTGTAAAGAATTTTTATTAATAATTGAACGAATAACTATTTTATTATAGCCTACTATCATATGTTGAATGGATAATTAACAATAAAATATGGTTAAGTTAACACTACTGAATATATTAAGTGTTCAGAATAGTTGGTATGAAAAGTATAAATTGTAAAAAATAAGATGTAAAAAAAATTATTTGCTTAAATTAAGTTAACATTTATTTGGTTATATACAAATTGTATTTGATATTTTGTTTCAAACATATTACATAATTTCCTTAACTTTTAATTTGAAATGTTCAAAAATGATCAATTTGAATTTGGCGCCTAAATCTCCTCAGTTAATTATATAGTAGCCAAACTGTATTTAAAGTATCCACTTAATGCTACACCAATGTAACACATTATTGCCGAGGCTTCCTGCTAACATGCTAGGATTTCGATTATACAATTAAAATATATGTTCTAACGGGAGCTCCGATCGCCCAGGCACCGATGACCTTGCGACACGAGGACAAACCGGCTGGTCTTTCGGCCATTTGACCGCAAGGGGCATTGTATTGGCGCACAATTTCCCCGACCGGAAGTTCGCAGTGGAAAACTTCGAGGTGGTGGACTAGGCCATGGGGAGCGATGTATCCTTCGTACTAGGAGTGTAGTATAGTTGAGGGAGTGATGAGAGTATCCAATAATTAAATGTATGCAATATTTATATATAATTATGTTATCTGTCTAAATAAATAACAATTATATCGAAGAACTTATGCAATAAAATTTAATGACTTGGAAGGTTTATTTGGTTATCTCATGCAATGTAGGTATTAACAGGGAATATATTGATTAACATTTCTATGACACTGACATTACTCAAGAAACTATATAATGATCTACTATTATAATTGTTCTAATATTTATTAAAAATGAACCTAGTTTTTTTTAATTATAAAATATATATATATTATATTTTCAATTAATTATTTTGGAAATAAAAATAGCTTGCAAGGTTATATAAGGAATAGTAATAGTCAAAGTAAACATTATGTAATAAGTGTACACGTATGCGTACCCTACTACCTTGACTATATATTTCTCCCGGGGCATAAACGGTAGTTTCTGTACGGAACACCAATAGGTTGTTCCCACTGGTGGTATTACGACCTTGGGTAAATGAGGTAGACAATGTGAATGAAAATTAATATTTAGTAATTCATTTAAAATAAAAATTGTAAGCCATATATGTTCATAAAAGTAAATATTTAATGCAATATGTTTCTTATTATTAATGCTTTATTAATGATACTATTTTTAAAATTAATTTCTCTCACTTGAATTTAATAAAACATCAGTAATTAGAGTTAATATATTAAATTATTAAATAATATATACTTAATAATACCAATCAACCAGCACATACATATATATATATATATATATATATATATATATATATATATATATATATATATGATATAAATAATATAATATATGCTATATTATATTAGAGTCAATTTATATAATTAATTAAATACAAACTAAATAAACTCGGGATCTCTCACACTCTAACGGGACTTAGACTAACTTCTTTAACATTGATGACTAGTGTCTTGGTGTCGTCGGGAAGTTCTGCAACGGGAAGTTTGCTTTTCAAAAGCTGTACTCGTTGCATGTCTGGTAACATATTTGTAACGTTCAGTCCGATCGGTATTCCGTTGTCCGGCACAAGACCGTGGAAGAAAAGGACGTGAGTGGTTCCACGCTATGTGAGGTTTTCGAAATCAACATAATAACGTTTTTGCTAAGCTACTGTTATTGCCACGTTATGTTCACGAATGTATAAAGTTACGTAATACTAATATAAAATATCTAAATAGACGAGGTATTGAATACGAAATATCTAAATATTCAACCGATTTTGACATTGAAATTTAAGAATATTTGTAACATTATCTATTATATTAACTATTATAAAACAATAATGTATCTGTATTATTAATTGCTTATTTCTCTATTTTTCACTAAGAATGAAGTGTCTTTGTTATATCACTCAGTATAATTAACATCGATGAGGTAATCGTTAACGTCGCAGGTGTCAATCAAACGCGAAAACGTGATTACTGTCTCATGAGGTAGTTCTTCGATACGCTCGGTTACGTAATCCTGTTGTTCATCCATCTGCAGTGTACCATGTCTCTCGGCATATGTATCCTGGACGATTACATAACCATATTATATATGACGCAACTGTTAATTTAAATTCTAATTGAAATCAACCTTTTGCGGTTATTTCATAAAGTAGGTCAAAGTATTATAAATAATGAGGACTCCTAAATATATTTATATTTATATTATCATATTTATTAAATTTAATATTAACATATTATATTTTTTAATAATAGATAATATGCCTATATGTATTATATTTCAATATGTACAGCTATATCCTAATTATAATTTAAAACAATATATGTAAACATCACATGATATCAATATTAACTTTATGATTTTTTGAGAAATAGTGTGTATTATATAATATCGTATATAAGAAAGTAAGCATATCATAAAAAGTGATTTAAAATAAATGATAGATGACATAATCATAATCGTTATTAAAAATGTAAATAAATAAATTTATGTAAATATAAAAAATATAGTTTACTTTTTGAACAAGAGTCTATTTTTTTAATATTTCTTATTTTGATATATTATTATTTTTGTTACATTTTACTAGTTTAGTGAAATAATTATATAAGTTGTAATACCTTATGTAATACTGTTATCTACATTATTATTGTTATATGTCAACGGGCTATCTCACAAGCATATCATGTCAACTTTACATATATAATATATATATTAAACAGTAACACAAGTAAAAGTATAAAAGAAAACATACCAATATAATATTTATATTATTTAAGAGGTGAAAAGTGCTTTTTCATCAATATTATTTGTAACCAATTAGATTCGGAAGTGCTATTTAAAATGGCATCCCGTTCTTCAGTAACATCTTATTTTGACACGAGCCACTCGACATACGCGCGCGCGCGCACACACACACACACACACACACACACACACACACACACACACACACACACACACACACACACACACACACACACACACACACACACACACACACACACACATACACACACACACACATATACTCACAGATTTATACATATATATATATATATATATATATATATATATATAAGTATATATATATATATATATATATATATATTATATAAATATCACAGCTATGAAGTACTATGCTATTTTATAATAATATTATATTGTGCATATCATAATATGATATATTAATATATTATAGAATAGTATGGTATATTATAATATATATTAAGGTAATTATATTATTTTAACTAAATGGGAGATAAAAAATGAATTTTGTTGTATTTTATATTGAACTAATAGTTTTCTAATCTTAATATCATTTTTAATATAATCATATAATAATAAAAAATATATATTATGTAAATAATAACGTCGCTAAATGCATATTATATTATATATATAAGTGTTCAGACATTGAAAAATTACCTGTAAAAATAACACAAGTAAACTTTCTATAATAAATTATTTTAATAATTTATAAATTAAAAAATTATAATAAACTGTATTGAATCTTTATTGAGCATTTGCAATCTATATCAATCTTTATTTATCAATCTTTAATAATCTTTATCGATCATTATATAATAGCATACATATCTACATCATTTCTATTTTATTATTTCCATTATTTACATTACCGTTATTTTACAATGGAATTTCGGAAACTATTTGCAGAACAAATTAAACATTAATACACTTTGTGAACGTCACACAGGAATTCACGAATACTTCTAAAACTATATAAAAAAGTTCTCTTTAATAAATATTTCAATATCACTCACTATATATCATTAATATCACTTAAGACATAGCTTTAATATCATTTAATATATAGCTTAAAATACAAAATCTCAGAGAAGGTAGTTGCGGTTTATATTATAAAAAGATATATTAAAAAGATTATGAATTCTACTATTCAAATTTCATCTGTTTGAAATAATACTGAGTGTATAAGATATAGTATGTAATAAACATAGCTTTTATTTTATAATCATTCTGATTTCAAAATCCACCCTCGTGGGATTAATAAGAAATAACATTATTTATAGTTAATATATCATTTCATAAATATATTATAAATATTAATACTAATAATGTATTAATAATTGTAATTGTAATTATCAATTGTAATTTTTAACTTCTATACAACAATATATTATTCAATATATTATTTATATGTGCATATCGACCATCAATGTATAAACTAAATCATATATCCTATACAATAATATTTGTATACATTTGTATTAAAGGTGTGAAAGAGAATTTAAACTGTAATACTGCGTGATAATGTGTACTAATATATAATAATATTTAATATGTAATATTATGTAATAACATATAATAATATAATAGAATATATATATATTTAATAAATTTAACGAATATATATTTATCGAATTTAGTTATAATTAAATATAATTCACATTTTTAAAATTGTATTATAAAATTTGTAAAAATAGTTATAAATGGCAATTATTTTAAGATTACCACTAACCACGATTATTCTCTGACCACTGAGGTCTTTGTACGAGATAACGTAATCAGCTGGAGAGGGATCGCCTCGATCCGAGAAGCCGATGCCAAAAAGGTCGTGACCCCGTTTACAGGTTAATTGGAATAAAATACGACGGTCAGATTCCACGCCCCATCGTAACTGACCGCGACCTCCGTCCAGTGATAAAGTATACGGCATAGGATCTACCGAGGCTCTGGGAACATTGCGATATCCTCCTCTTACCGATACCAGCGATATCGCGACGATAAGAGATATAAGCATTTCCCTTTTTAACGTCATATCGGTGTATTTCGTATTATTTGATTTAGTATAATTAATGTAGATTATTGAAGTTAAGCGGTACCAGTGGAATGTGGTTGGCAACTCTTGTCAGAAGACGCCCAACTCGCTTAAGTTCGGTCCATAGCCCAACTAGTAAATGTATCAAATGAACAACGCGCAATAAGGAGAGAAAACAAAATGACAGTTCGACGAGAAACAAAATTTCGTAGAAAATAAATAAAATGGCGTCGGCTGCGGAAATTATTCTAGGGAATGTACAACATTAGGAAATATAATAGATATAGTCATGCGCATCAATACAATACTTTTATATCGCTGGTAAATGTCGCCTTCCGTTATCACCCATAATAAGCCTAACCCATTCATATACTGACGTATTGTGCACACTTTACAGTGTACAGTTTATAGTGTACGGTATACACTGTGCACTGTACATTATAAACTGTATAGTGTACACTATAAACTGTATAGTGTACACTATAAACTGTATAGTGTACACTATAAACTGTATAGTGTACACTATAAACTGTATAGTGTACACTATAAACTGTATAGTGTACACTTTAAACTGTATAGTGTACACTATAAACTGTATACTATAAACTGTATAGTGTACACTATAAACTGTATAGTGTACACTATAAACTGTATAATGTACACTATAAACTGTATAGTGTACACTATAAACTGTATAGCGTACACTAGGTGTAGGTCTATAGTTCGTATGAGTGGTTGTGAAATTCAAAGAATGTATTTTTACCCAACATAACCTACTATTTAAATTATCACAAATCCTTATTCAAATATGATTACCATTTTATTTACATTATATTATATATATATATATATATTTACATATATATATATATGTATATATATATATATATATATATATATATATGTAAATATATATATATATATATATATATATATATATATATATATTTACATATATATATACATAAATATATATATATTCATATACATTAACATAAAAAGTTAATATTTTGATTATAATTTTTCTAAAATATTTAATTTTAATAAATTCTGACATAAAACCTTTTTTTCAATTTAAATCGTATACGAATTCGTATAGATTTTTAAAATTGTTATTTTCTTTTTAAATTATATTATTAAGATATTAAGATATTTTATTTATAGTCTTATTTATTATAATAACAATATATTATCATTATAACGATAGTTAAGCTATAGAAATTATTAACAAACATATAAAATTGCATTTTCTTATATAAATATATATATTAATATTTAGAAACTAATTTAGTTAACATTCTAAATGTATATCAATAGATTTAGTAAGGAATATACATGTATGTAATACAAAAATATTCGTATACAATAATATCATTACCATTATTATATATTTTATCTAAAGGGTGTATCAGTAGGCGTTGTGTAGTTTACATGCACATATAAGATACCGTATTCATATATTTATTAATATCAACATCCAATCGATCAGAGTAATGTCAAATTGGTGATAATCTGCAGTTTCTGAATGAAGAATAACAAAAAAACTTGACAATGAATTATATTAATATGTGCATCAGTTATTGCATTTGTTAGATTTATTAATATTGTGCATTGAAAATACGTGTTAAATATAAAATAAACAATATCAGTATTATAATAATATTAAATTTTAAAATAATATTTTAAATGTAGTATATTACATAATAATGTTCATATTATTTTTATTATTAAAATTAAAATAATTAAAAAAATATATATATTAAAGTTTAATTCATGAGTAATTAAATAAAACACTTAAATGATTTGTAACACATTATCCTGGAAGATGATCGTGACATTTATAATAATTATATCTATTATAACTAATAAATAAAATATAAAAAATATTAAATAACGCATAAATAAGAATATCACTGGTTAATAGATAACACAAATATAACTATATCAAAGATAAAGAATATGATTAAAAACCAATTTGTAGATTAAAGAAAAACCAATTTGATTTATAATAAACTACCGAATTTTGTATTTCTTCTTTATCACAATAATCATGATTGCAACAATAAAATGGGGATGCGATTCTCTTGATAAAATAGGTCTCCGATCTGTAACTCTTCTGCTGAACATGGTTCCCTCTTTGAATTCAATTTATTTAGAGATTATAGAAGTCTTATTACATATATCAAGGTAAATAAATTAGTAATTATGCAATCTAAATTATTTTTAATATTAATAAAGTAAATACAAAATCGATAATGAAACTAAAACAAAATAATTGTAACAACAATTGAGTAGTATATGAATAGATAGTATATAAATATATAATGAAAATAGTTGAATAAATAAAATGTTTCATTGTATATTCCTATACTATAGTATAATAATATATTTACATATACCATGCATACCTTAGTTTAATATTAATTATGTTTGTCTATATATAAGACTAAATAAATTATTACATATCCTTGCTATATTGGTACTAAACATAACTATTAAAACACTTTGTATTCTGAGTAGTAAACATAACTATTATAACACTTTTTAATCTGAGTACTAAACATAACTATTATATCACTTTGTTATCCAGATTCTAGATATAATTACATCACAGTTTATATTGCTAATATATATACTTTTTACACAATTGTATTATATATATTCTAGATTTATCTATTACAGTATTATTATTGTTTAATATTTATAGATAATAGACGTATTTATAATGTTGCAAACTTTATTATTTACGATAATAATTCTTACAAATAATACTAACTAAAATAAATATATATAATCTTCAGAAATCGATGACTTAGAAATAATTGTTAAATTTAGAATTCTTATATTAATTGATAATTTATCGACTTTAATATTTAGACATTTGCTTCAATTTGCACAATTTAATTGATATACTTGTAATACATTATTCGATATTAATTTCGACTCACATATACGTATTTTCCATATCCAAGTTCACACACCGATTACATTATACACCCTCTACATTCCAATAACTTATATTCAGGTCTATGTGATCCTTTATATCAGGTAACTCTTCCTGGATATAATACAAAATTTAAATATATTTTTTAATAGTGTACGGCTGTCATAATATCGGATGGGTGTTCTAGAACGAAGGTGTAATTTTTCATTTATAAAATGGATACGTAAATTCAAATAATCTATAATTCCATATATATTTATATATATATATATATATATATATATAAGTACATAAATAGGTGTTTTGTGTAAGAAAAATGTTAAATTTGTAATTAGAATATAAAGGGTAAATATTTTAGACAATTGACTTAAAACAAGTATACTATATTTTTGAGAGTAATTAATGCAACTAATGAATAGTTTATGTCATGTTACATAGAGATTATTTAAATGTTTAATTGTATTTTCCTCATCTAACATTCATCTTATATAATGCATCATCTTATAATTCTCTTTAAAATTCATCAATAGAATATAATATGAAAAATTAATTTATCGCATTATTATTAATCAAGAAATAGGTATTTATTATATAAAAATGTCGTTCATAAAATAGAGTTGATAGAAGTATACCGAACATACATAATTTTGTCATTAATAATTGTTCATATTTAACATATACGAGTAATGATTGCTATGGTGTTGGTATACCGGTATATTTGATATATAATACCTATAGGGTTATATAATAAAATCAACTAAAGTTTGATCGTATTATGAATATATACAACATAAGATAATTACGATTCTAATGATAATTCGAAGTACTCTTCCTTGTCGAGCGAGTTTGCGGCCTCCCTAATTGCGTCTTCAACTGCGACCGCCTCCGTAACGGTGACTATAGGTGACGTCGCCTCTTTGGAGAAGGCATCCGTCGCGTCAACCGGCAGCACTTGGACGGCGTTGGCGTCGGCCGCAGATCCCGCGTACTTGTTGTAGAGTTTGCTGAGGCGATCTCGGCACAGCATTTCGTACAAGATTGGCTTGTCGTCGCGTTTAGCTTCACCCAGGTTGCGCGAGAGCTCCGTGATCACGGAATCAATCGCGGATTCGTGAATCGCCAGTGATCGGTTGCCAACCGAGACGCTGGTCGAGTGTCCGTGCATCGCTGAGCCCATTGTGTTCACTGTGTCGTATACGTAGCCGAATACGTCGAGTTTAATCCAGTCAATCGATAGGTTGTCATCGTATTCTATTTACGAGAGTGGTGAGTTTTTTCGTATCGATATTTAGGGCTCATATCATATCGACCTTTCGTCAATAGTGATCATATGCTATAATTAAATTAAATCTTATTTAAAAAAACATTAATAATGAGTGAAATAACCTCCATCTTTAATATCTCTTCCGAAGCGCGCTTTTCTCTTCGGTAGGATGAAACTCAACGAAGAGAATAGAAAGATATGCCATAATCTATAATTTCGTAATATAAAAACTATTTCATTATAATTATGCATTAAGGATATATTATTGTGATATATTCACAAATTACAGTTATAACTAATAGTTAAAGTTTAACATATAATTGATTTTGAAAACCGGATTGAATTTTAATTTTATAAATACTAAATTAAGTCCTGGGCGATTCATAAATGAATATAAATAGATATCGATGCTTATTATTAACAAAATATGTTTGTTGGTTGAATTCAACAGCTATTACATTCAACATATCGCGTCACATTTGGACTAACGCGTGCGTGTATGGTTTGGAACTATGGATGTTAAACACCACTAAGGCTAATATGAAAAAACTGATGCTGGGTAGAATTCGTTCAAAGATTAATTTTTTCGTGATAAACGTCTTCTTGTTTGTGTAGGAATATACCGACTATATGGACAGTTGGTAATTGAGAGCGGTTTAATTATGAATCTATTCTAATAAAACAAAACATTTTATATATCGGTTTGATAAAATACAAGTAAATTTAACTGAGTTAATACTATAATTTTTATTTACTAAATAATAGTTACGAATATTTACTAAATATATTTATATATTGCTTATTAACTACTTAATTAAATAACAGATTAATTATAATAATTAATAAATTAATAAACTATTGGTTAATAAATACCAATACACAATTTTGAGTTAATTAGTAATTATAATAGTATATTTTCTCGTTTGGTTTTATTTTCAGATAGAGAAATATAATTATCATCAATATGTAAGAAAATTGGTCATTTACTCTTAATTCTTAATTTTTAATGTCATTCTTAAAATGATTATTAAATAATTAATCTTATAATAATCGTAATAACTAATCCCAAACATTGATTACCATATGTCATGCAATATAGTTTTAAGAACCATTTTTTCTACAAACTCTATTACGAAAGTTTATTGTTATAACATTAATTATAACATTACTTAAAAGTCTAGAGTATAAGTCTACAATAGTCTACAATAGAAAATATAGAAATCTATAAAGAAAATACGATTGTAGCGATACTAATGAATTCATTAGACAACTAAAAACTAACCCAAGTTGTAATCAATATTGTCAAAGAAACCGTTATCGGGAAGAAGAAAACATAAAAACTAAAAGTATCTTGCATCCTGATATCATTGTTTGTTATTTTAATCGATATAATATATATATAATAGTATTTATAAATATGGTTCAAATGGTTATAATAAATTGTATTGTAATATATATATATCTTAAATATTGTTATGAAATGGTTGGTTATTTGATAAACAATATAATACTACTATTTAAGACAACAATTGTATTACTTGTATCATTCAATACATAATACATCTAACAAAAGGATAAAGTAATCGTATCAATAAATATAAATAGAAATTATTTGCTTACTTCGCCAATAAGTAGATTAGAAAAAAAGCTGGAAAGACACGAATAGAGAAATATATATTAGGAGGGAAAATGCTTGAAAATAAATGGCATATTGATATTGAAAAAAAGAGAAAAAGAAAGTAAATGAAACACTGACCTGATGATGGGTGTGGTGAGTAGCGATATCGGAGCGAACAGGAAGTAACGGAGTTCAGCGTTACACCTGCTAGCCGCTAGGAGAGTTACCGACACCGATAGAGCCATTGAGTAGTTGTAGACATGGGTGAGAAGTTCCAATTCAATTAGACAGAAATGGAACTCGATAGAGAGACAAACGTCGCACAAGTGGTAGAACTGATTGCGGTGAAGATTTTATAGCTTAGGAAAATGTTAATCAACTCGCATTAAATTATTAAATAATTTAGTTTAGTAAGTTCTGTATATATATATTTTAAATGCAAAGAACATTATTTTAAATTAAAGATTATAGGCTTAAGGTTATATAAATTGATATGTACAGTAAACTAATAAATTGTTATTTATGATAGAAATATTGAAGTTATATATATATTATAGTAATATAATGCCTGGTAATATATTACAATACACATATTTGACATGTATGTATTACATTTATTATCTATTAGTAATAGTTACTATGTCGATATAATAATATTATCAGGAAGCACGAAGTTGTTTTCTGAGAAATCTAATCAAGTTTAGTAAATATTTTATCAAAATATAATGAAATTGTAATGAGGTATAAATATCTCAGTGCACTCAGTGAATATAAAAAACGATGGCTTAAGTACATACAGAATGCAACGACTACTAAATACGAAGATGATACTTACTTAACGAGATGACCTCTAACCAGAGAGATGATTGCCGTGAAGAAATAGACAATAGCTTCGCAGAAGCAATGCCTCGTTATGGCTATGTAGACAAAGGGCAGTATCAATAAGTTAGAGAATGCTGCAACTACTATCAAGTAACCCTGGTAAGCGTTTGTATTGCCCGGCCGACTGCTATCGAAGGAATACATCTCTGTTGGACGAGACTTGGTAAGAGAGTGACGCGGATATGGGCGTGGCTTGTGTAATTGTATCGTTTGGTTAACAATACATTATTTTTGAGAAATTAATTGTATTTTAATATTTTATTACAAGAATTTGTAGTAACAAAATAAAAGTCGAATGAAATAGTTTGAATGAGCGAACGAATTTAAGTAATTTTACGCGAGGTATTATTTTCAGAGGTGGTAAAGTAGAATATGTATAATAAACAATATAATACATAAGATGTTATATAATATATAATAAATAATACATTATATGTTAAGTCTTATATAAGCGTATACAATTTAGGCGCTAACCATTACTATTAGAAATTACTATACCTAGAGTTATAGTAACGAGAGGGTAGGTTTGAGGAGGGTAGGCATGATTTGGTCGCGCGTATGTGAGCAAAGTGTAGGTGGGTCGAATATGGAATTCGATTGACAATCCGAAACGATGGCCAACTTAAACGGATTACTTTAAACATTTGAGGTATTCAGCAATTGAATAAAGGCCATGCAATTAACCGGTATCACATTTGCAGTAATAAATTGGTTCGTACGTAGTATAGTTGCGACGTTCGCACATGCCATTGTGCAGTTTACCGTAGGCGAGACACATTCCGTTCAGGCATCCGTTCACTTCAGCGTGAAATCCGATGTTTGGCGTGCCTGGATTGTCGGAACAACCGTAACTAAAATAAAGTCAATGCTATAAAACAGCCGTTTATTTATAATTAATGTAAATACAACTAAAAACAATACATTTAATATAAAAATACAAGAAAATATTTGTATTTATAAATATTGTAAATATAAATTATGATTATAAAATGTTGACTATTAAAAATTGTATATTTAGAAAACGATTATAAAAATATTTAAAAAAATATTAGAAATTGACGATAGATTTATAATAATTAGATGGTAGTAGAATACATTTTAATGTAATGTTCACGATTTAGTGATTTGAGGACACTTAGACTAGATCAGATGTAATTTAATATGCTTTTTACACATTTATTCATAGTAAATTAATCGGATCTAAGTTTGAAACAATTCATTTTGCTTAAATTTGTGAATCATTATAACTCTACATTACTTATTTCGAATAAAAAGCTACTGTGAAAAACCAACTCATTAACTCATTATTTCCAAAAACTCACATTTATAATTAAATACAATCAAAATACATATTATTAGTATGGTATTCAAATATCAAAATTTTAATCATATATTGGAATGAAAAATTGCGTTACGTAAAATATTTGATAATATACATTATTTAGATTATTTGATTGGTAGTACTAAAGTAACCACACGATATGAATATCATAAATTGCGATATAAAGTTTTAAATAAAATATAAATAAAATATAAATATTATTTAATATATGTATTAAATATTAATTAGCATTGTCTTCTGGGTTCGAAGTTCAATATTGTAAAATACGAATATTGAACTCAGAACGTTCCGCACAATACTTACTTATTGCGGTAACATCTTCGTCTGATGGCAACGTACCACATGCCCGCTTTGGGGTAGGGTAGATATAGAATCGGGGTAGTAGGGTAGATTATTCGTCTGCTGCGTTTCGAACACAATAGCTGACCATTAAGTCCGACTGGGATCGACGAGTGACTAAAGCAGATAACGTAGACCTAAGAAATAAAGAGGAATATTATTTCGTTGTAGAGGTATTTATGTTATAATTGAAATGATGTGTAATAAACGAGATGGATAATTTGTATGGTAGATGTTTGGAGAATTGAGGTCGATAAAGAGGGTTTAGGATAAGTACTGTACGGCGTCGAAGTGGAGTTTATATGGTGAAGAAGTGGAGTTTATATGGTGACGAAGTGGAGTTTGTATGGTGACGAAGTGGAGTTTATATGGTGACGAAGTGGAGTTTATATGGTGACGAAGTGGAGTTTATATGGTGACGAAGTGGAGTTTATATGGTGAAGAAGTGGAGTTTATATGGTGACGAAGTGGAGTTTGTATGGTGACGAAGTGGAGTTTATATGGTGACGAAGTGGAGTTTATATGGTGACGAAGTGGAGTTTATATGGTGACGAAGTGGAGTTTATATGGTGACGAAGTGGAGTTTGTATGGTGACGAAGTGGAGTTTATATGGTAACGAAGTGGAGTTTATATGGTGAAGAAGTGGAGTTTATATGGTGACGAAGTGGAGTTTGTATGGTGACGAAGTGGAGTTTATATGGTGACGAAGTGGAGTTTATATGGTGACGAAGTGGAGTTTATATGGTGACGAAGTGGAGTTTGTATGGTGACGAAGTGGAGTTTATATGGTAACGAAGTGGAGTTTGTATGGTGACGAAGTGGAGTTTGTATGGTGACGAAGTGGAGTTTATATGGTAACGAAGTGGAGTTTGTATGGTGACGAAGTGGAGTTTGTATGGTGACGAAGTGGAGTTTATATGGTGACGAAGTGGAGTTTATATGGTGACGAAGTGGAGTTTGTATGGTGATGAAGTGGAGTTTATATGGTGACGAAGTGGAGTTTATATGGTGACGAAGTGGAGTTTGTATGGTGACGAAGTGGAGTTTATATGGTGACGAAGTGGAGTTTATATGGTGACGAAGTGGAGTTTGTATGGTGACGAAGTGGAGTTTGTATTGCTACGAAGTGGAGTTTATATGGTGACGAAGTGGAGTTTGTATGGTGACGAAGTGGAGTTTGTATTGCTACGAAGTGGAGTTTATATGGTGACGAAGTGGAGTTTATATGGTGACGAAGTGGAGTTTGTATGGTGACGAAGTGGAGTTTGTATGGTGACGAAGTGGAGTTTATATGGTGACGAAGTGGAGTTTGTATGGTGACGAAGTGGAGTTTATATGGTGACGAAGTGGAGTTTGTATGGTGACGAAGTGGAGTTTATATGGTGACGAAGTGGAGTTTGTATAGTGACGAAGTGGAGTTTGTATGGTGACGAAGTGGAGTTTGTATTGCTACGAAGTGGAGTTTATATGGTGACGAAGTGGAGTTTGTATGGTGACGAAGTGGAGTTTATATGGTGACGAAGTGGAGTTTATATGGTGACGAAGTGGAGTTTATATGGTGACGAAGTGGAGTTTATATGGTGACGAAGTGGAGTTTATATGGCTAAGAAGTGGAGTTTGTATGGTGACGAAGTGGAGTTTGTATGGTGACGAAGTGGAGTTTATATGGTGACGAAGTGGAGTTTGTATGGTGACGAAGTGGAGTTTGTATTGCTACGAAGTGGAGTTTATATGGTGACGAAGTGGAGTTTGTATGGTGACGAAGTGGAGTTTATATGGTGACGAAGTGGAGTTTATATGGTGACGAAGTGGAGTTTGTATGGTGACGAAGTGGAGTTTGTATTGCTACGAAGTGGAGTTTATATGGTGACGAAGTGGAGTTTATATGGTGACGAAGTGGAGTTTATATGGTGACGAAGTGGAGTTTATATGGTGACGAAGTGGAGTTTATATGGTGACGAAGTGGAGTTTGTATGGTGACGAAGTGGAGTTTGTATGGTGACGAAGTGGAGTTTATATGGTGACGAAGTGGAGTTTATATGGTGACGAAGTGGAGTTTATATGGTGACGAAGTGGAGTTTGTATGGTGACGAAGTGGAGTTTGTATGGTGACGAAGTGGAGTTTGTATGGTGACGAAGTGGAGTTTATATGGTGACGAAGTGGAGTTTATATGGTGACGAAGTGGAGTTTATATGGTGACGAAGTGGAGTTTATATGGTGACGAAGTGGAGTTTATATGGTGACGAAGTGGAGTTTATATGGTGACGAAGTGGAGTTTATATGGTGACGAAGTGGAGTTTATAAGGTGACGAAGTGGAGTTTGTATGGTGACGAAGTGGAGTTTGTATGGTGACGAAGTGGAGTTTGTATGGTGACGAAGTGGAGTTTATATGGTGACGAAGTGGAGTTTGTATGGTGACGAAGTGGAGTTTGTATGGTGACGAAGTGGAGTTTGTATGGTGACGAAGTGGAGTTTGTATTGCGATGAAGTGGAGTTTATATGGTGACGAAGTGGAGATGATTTATTTGTATTCGTTTAAGAAGTAAGGAGGATGAAGAGAACTCTAGCTTGGGTAATGGTTTATGTTACTAGTTATATTTGTTTAAATATCCATTGAAATATTTTATATTTAGATTTTAAAACTAATCAAATAAAATACGATAATGTAATAAATGAATTGACATTATGTGACGTTTTTATCTGGGTCGAATGATAATATATTTAAAGACAAAAAATTAAATATTTATCTTTAAGGTGAAAGGTTAACTATCATATATTTCCGAAATATAATAACCCACTTAGTACAAAGTAAATTAATGACGTTTCTAAGATATATTTTAAAATATACTGTAAATATAATTAATTAAATATGATTATAAATTTGTGATTACATATAATAAAATATCTTTTTATAAAAAGCTAAACCGAAATCTCAATTAAAATCATTTAAATTTAGCTACGATTTATTATTAATAGAGTTAGTATGTAACAAAATAAAAATAATAAATTTAAAAAGTCAAACATTACCAATAAACTTGATTAATATACTATTGATATATATATTGGTATTTCATTATAAAGTTCATACATATTTCTTATCGTATTTAGAGAGATCGAGCAGAAAGGTCAGAGTACCTCCCCGTTGATTTTCGGTAGTATAGATGCCCCATACAATCATAGAGTGCGTTACTAAAAATGGAGTATCGTGAGGGGGGTACATAGGTATGGGCTCATATGATCCGTATAGATAATCCAATGCACAGATAAAAAATATAAGAAATAAAAGTATACATTATTATGATTTCGTATTATTTATTAATGTACATCTCGAATAAATTACACTTATATCCAAAATAATACATTAATATATATATTATTTGAATATATATATATATATATATATATATACATTTATATAATTATATATATATATATATATATATATATATATATATAAATATATATAGGTTCATATATTAAATTTACACATTATATCGAACCACCAAAAATGTCTTTCATGACAAGAATACATACAACCTTTGTTTATCTGATATGAGGAATATCTTCTTGGCATATTAAACATCTCGATGTAGTTCATGTAAGAAATGATACATTTTGACATTTTCGTAGATATTTTCAGATCCGTACAAACTGTGAATCAGAAATATATTTTTTTTAAAAATATATATATATATATATATATATGTATATGTATATATATATATATATATATATATATATATATATATATATATATTGAAATATATATATATATATACATTTATAACTACAGTTATAAATCTCACTTGATGAAATTACCGATATCGGATTAAATAATTCGAATACCATATAATATAATATAATACACTATAATACAATATAATACAATATAATACAATATAATACAATATAATACAATATAATACAATATAATACAATATAATACAATATAATACAATATAATATAATATAATATAATATAATACAATATAATACAATATAATACAATATAATACAATATAATATAATATAATAGAATACAATACAATAGAACACAATATATTACAATATAATACAATATAATACAATATAATACAATATAATACAATATAATACAATATAATACAATATAATACAATATAATATAATATAATACAATATAATACAATATAATACAATATAATACAACACAATATATTATAATAGAATACAATAGAATATAATATATTACAATATAATACAATATAATATAATATAATACAATATAATACAATATAATACAATATAATACAATATAATACAATATAATACAATATAATACAATATAATACAATATAATACAATATAATACAATATAATACAATATAATACAATATAATACAATATAATACAATATAATACAATATAATACAATATAATACAATATAATACAATATAATACAATATAATACAATATAATACAATATAATACAATATAATACAATATAATACAATATAATACAATATAATACAATATAATACAATATAATACAATATAATACAATATTATACAATATAATACAATATAATATAATATAATACAATATAATACAATATAATACAATATACTACAATATAATACAATATAATACAATATAATACAATATAATACAATATAATACAATATAATACAATATAATACAATATAATACAATATAATACAATATAATACAATATAATACAATATAATACAATATAATACAATATAATACAATATAATACAATATAATACAATATAATACAATATAATACAATATAATACAATATAATACAATATAATACAATATAATACAATATTATACAATATAATACAATATAATATAATATAATACAATATAATACAATATAATACAATATACTACAATATAATACAATATAATACAATATAATACAATATAATACAATATAATACAATATAATAGAATATAATACAATATAATACAATATAATACAATATAATACAATATAATACAATAGAATACAATATAATACAATATAATACAATATAATACAATATAATACAATATAATACAATATAATACAATATAATACAATATAATACAATATAATACAATATAATACAATATAATACAATAAAATACAATGTAATACAATATAATACAATGTAATACAATATAATACAATAGAATATAATACAATACATTATAATACAATGGAATACAATATAATACAATATAATACAATATACTACAATATAATACAATATAATACAATATAATACAATATAATACAATATAATACAATACAATATAATACAATACAATATAATACAATACAATAGAATACAATAGAATACAACATAATACAATATAATACAATACAATACAATACAATATAATACAATACAATATAATACAATACAATAGAATACAATAGAATACAACATAATACAATATAATACAATATAATACAATACAATATAATACAATACAATACTATACAATATAATACAATACAATACAATACAATATAATACAATACAATATAATACAATACAATAGAATACAATAGAATACAACATAATACAATACAATACAATACAATACAATACAATATAATACAATACAATATAATACAATACAATAGAATACAATAGAATACAACATAATACAATATAATACAATATAATACAATATAATACAATACAATACTATACAATATAATACAATAGAATATGAACCTGTGGAATTTAGTTTGAATAGCATGTATTGTGATGTGGGTTTGTCCGCAACTATGAATAAATAGTAGTCGACATGTAGTAGAGGAGCCTGCACTAGCATAGAACAAACTGTACGGGGGGAATAGTATCCGTGAGTTACGTAAGTGTAGTGTTTGAGTAGTGTAACGTGTAAGTTATATGGCTTGAAATTGCTTAATTGATGTAACGTGTGAGTAGTTATGATTGAGAGTAGTGGGAAGTTAGAGGGGGATTATAAATCGTAGTGGATTTATTTACGAATTTTCTAGTTATGATATTCAATTCATATATCATGCATTTCATGTACATATTAAGTACATATCACATACACATCCAATGTATCTTCATATTTACAAAATAATGCAAAATGTAGCGTAATTTAATAATGATCACATGCATTGTTTATTCGATATCATTTACATAAATAACTATGAAAAAGTGCATGATTTTATAAAGGCACATTATAATCGATAACAGATTACGTCTTTAAAATATATCGCATTGTAATATATGTTATGATAATGATCTTACAATCTGTGATAACATATAAAAGTAGTATTATAATAATTTGGTAATTGTACACACATAGTAAATTTATAAGTAATGTATAATATATTAATTAATAAATTGCAATTTACAAAATTAAATATATCCTACATTTAAAAATATAATTTTAAAATTAATATTTTATCAATGCTTATGACAATTTCGACCCGGTAACCGTTAGTTTGAGATGAATTAAGGAAGCATATATGATTCTGGATCCGCGGTTCAACGTCGGTAGCCCGTATTTCTAGCGTTACCTGGTGGCAAAATTTACTACCGCTAGACGGCGTGCAGAATACTGATATTGTAAAGCCGATTACCGCGGAGTTGAATTGTATCCTGTGAATTGTGCCGGTGGGAATGAAAGCTATAGCTCTAGTTATGACTTGAAATGTATATATATATGGGTTATAATCACGGTATAAAGGAAGTAATGCTATAATTATTAGATTTTCACATTTTGCAAACGATAATACTAATTACATTTCTAAAATTGATATCATCTGCCGGTGGATTTCACGGAATTGGCGCATTATTTATAAATAATTTAAATACTTTTATACAATTCATCAATATTCCGAACTTTCTATGAATATAAAAACAATTTTTAAAGAAAATATAAAAAAATATTTGTTGGGAAGAAATAAAATTAGTAATTATTATTGCTTTAATGATATTTATATTATGTAATAGTTTAGAATAAGTTTTAATATAGTATTAGTATAATATAATCCCTTTGTAATATAATACATTTGTATACTATCTACTGCTAGAATTTAATTGTCATAAACAACACAAATTATTGCCTTTTTTATCAAAATGAATTAATAAGAATTATAATTTATCATTATATGTTTTTGCAAATTATATAAACTAACTTATCTAATATATTTATTATATACTTTTTAATAATATATATATATATATATATATTATCTAACATATATTACTATAACATTTCATCTAAAGTACAAATATATATAATCTAACAGTCTAACAGTTTGTCTATTTATAGACAAACTGATAATTTCATTATTTCCTAGCATGGTTGGTATCGGATGCATAAACTTCACATGCAGAGATATCTCGAGTTGGTATGTACAGTGTGAAGAAAATGTCTGCGTGTGTGTGAGTTCGTGTAGATGTAATGGTGTGTGTATATATTTATAGACAATGAGAAGAGAGTGTATTATAGTGAGTATTATAAATATAAATTAATTTTTCTATTTGATATTAATAATTTAATTTTAAAATAGAACAAAGAAATATCTACGTTAAGAACTAATCATTTTTTATGTTTGCTAGAATACAAATATGCAAATAATTATAAAGAAACGCATACGATAATATAAAGTGATTCCATCTATAGATAACATCATAACTATATATAAACTTGGATATTATACTTATTTATTTACTGTCATATTTCCATAAGTAGTTCCATATATAGTTAACTCGTTATATAACTAAACTCGTTTTCTATCCCCATATTACCAACATTATGACTAATATAAAATAGCTAACATCCCAGATCATCTTAGTTTAATATAATATATATATTATATTAAAACACTATGGTAATGTTGAAAACAAGTTTATTTTATGTTCAGAGTTTTCAGAAGAAAAATAAACAACTTTAATTATACACAAATTAATACAATTCGAATATATATATATATATATATATATAGTGGATATAGTATATTAATATGACAGAACATATATTATACTAAGATTTATACAATCATCTTATTCATTAATAATCATAAATTGAGATATAAGGAAAATAAAAGAAGAATGTGATTGTAAATAATTTAAATATTTTAACAAATTTAAACAAATGACCTTTCAGTAACTTATTTATAGTAGATGATCAATATCTATTGATACTTTACGAGATATATCATATATTATATAAATATATATATATATATATATATATATATATATATATATATATATATATATATATACTTCCTTATTTTCATTAACTCCTTATATATACATAAACATAGTTCATACTGAATACACATTGTCTTAGGAATATGTCAACCTCTTGCATGTAGGCCTCGAAGATCCAGGTACCGCACATGGGTAGTATGGAGTGCAGGGTTGGGTACGTGGTACTATGGTACATCAGGGAGGTTTTCAAAATAAACACTTCGGGGTCGGGCTGAAGGCCGATCAGAGTTGTCGACTGTTCGTGGTTAACATTCACACGGTATGTTTGGTGCATGAGACGACTGTTGGAGTGGGGTGGAGGTGGGGTGGGGTGGAGGATGGGGGTGGGATGGAGGTGGAGGATGGGGTGGGGTGGAGGTGAGGTGGGGTAGATGATGGGGGTGGGATGGAGGTGGAGGATGGGGCGGGGTGGAGGATGGGGTGGAGGTGGGGTGGGGTGGGGTGGAGGATGGGGGTGGGATGGAGGTGGAGGATGGGGTGGGGTGGAGGAGGGAAGGGGTGGGATGGAGGATGGGGTGGGGTGGAGGTGGGGTGGAGGTGGGGTGGGGTGGGGTGGAGGAGGGGAGGGGGTGGGGTGGAGGATGGGGTGAGGTGGAGGTGGGGTGGGGTGGGGTGGAGGATTGGGTGGGGTGGAAAATTGGGTGGGGTAGAGGATAGGGTGGGGTGGAGGAGGGGTGGGTTGGAGGATGGGGTGGGGTGGAGGAAGTGGTGGGGTGGAGGATGGGGTGGCGGTGGGGTGGAGGATGGGGTGGGGTGGGGTGGAGGATTGGGTGGGGTGGAGGCGGGTGTTAGGGTGGATGATGGATTGGGATGGAGGATGGGGATGGAGGATGGGGTGGGGTGGAGGATGGGGTGGGTGGAGGGTGGAGTGGGGTGGAGGATGGGGTGGGGTGGAGGCGGGGGTAGGGTGGAGGCGGGGGTTGGGGTGGATGATGGAGTGGGGTGGAGGATGGGTGGGGTTGAGGAGGGGTGGGGTGGGGTGGAGGATGGGGTGGGGTGGAGGATGGGGTGGGGTGGAGGATGGGGTGGGGTGGAGGATGGGGTGGGGTGGAGGATGGGGTGGAGTGGAGGAGATTTGCGGTCGTGGAGTATGTTAAAGTATAAATTAGGAATAAAATCATCTTAATGAATGTAAGTCGGAATTACTAGATTTGAAGATGTAAGGTGTATGTACTAATGTATTCATTTAGGAAGGAATGGGTTAGTGGGGAAGTAGTCGTTTTGTAAGTGGGCCTAGGTATATGATATCTGGGAAGAAAAATTATGTAAGATGATGTTGAAGGTCGTGTTAAATAATATTGATTATTTAAAAAGGTAGATTTTATAATAAAACAATTTACCATTTGTAAATAATAGTGTAAATAATAAATTAGTGTAAATCAAATGTGTTAGATTATTATGTGTTATCATTTAATAAGAAAGTAAAGTTAAGCTATATGCAAACTTTTAGCATATTGAGAGTTAAATTATCATTACTCGAGCACATCCTCGATACTAGAGTATATTTCTAGAGAATAGTGTTGGATACTTGTGGATTATCTACTTACAATGGAAATATAACTCTCCACTCTGTTGATATAGAACATATTTTAGACGAAAGGTGTTCATAAAGAATTATCTAACTAAACTACACTGAAATATTCGTAATTAAGTTAGTCTATTTCATATATCCATCTCTTTTGTCGTCAAAGGTAGTTTCACGTTTAAATTAATGTAATGTTGATTACAATATTTAACATTTATTTTAATAATAAAATCTGGATTTTTTCCCTTCATTATTAATTAATATGACGAGGTCCATTCAATTAATAATATGCCTATAATACAAATATTGTTTATTCGTGGATTTCTTATTTCATGTATCTATATTAAATTTAACTTTATAACTATGCTTGATATGTAAATGTTAAATGAATCTTCTTTATGAATTGTAACTCTGATGCAAATTTGGAAAATTAGCATTTTAATTCAATATTTTATATGACTCTATTATAATTAATGTCTATATAATAAATTAACATATCAATTTAAGTTATTATAATATTTTATGATTTGTTATCAGATCTCCTAAATAATATATAACCTTCAATATTATTATATACACATTATATAGAATATTAATACTGTTATGAATACATATATGTACACGACTGTAATATTCTAATTAATTGCATATTGATCTTTATTTATTTAATAGAATTATTATTAAATTAATAAATTTATGTTGAATATTTTTTTAAATAAAGTTTGAATTAATTTTTTTTAATTTATTATTTTTTGAAGATACAAAAGTTGTTACGCAAGTTTATTTATTTTTGTATTCCAATGATTACTTAATTGGATATTTATCTTCAATATGTTGTATGTGTATCTATACATGTTATATATATTATTAAACTATATTTATTATTATATGAATGTATTATTTTGAAATATATAAGTTATAAATAAAGATTCTGTTAGTAAATGTGAAACTTTTCAAGTAGTCAAGAAATTAAATTTATGTTTTTAGCAAATTTTTACATTTAAATATTTGTATAATACTTTATAATATTAAATTAACGTTTATGAAATAGAATATGCAATTTCTTTATAAATAAATAATTTATTAAAAATAGTATGCAGTAATCATGTTAATTCTTCTTTTAAATGGTATATAATATATAAATATATATATTATATATAGCAATAACGATTATTAAATATTCTTACTCTGAAAACGTTTAGCATAATCAAATATATTTTAGTTGTGAAAAAAAAATATAATCCATTCATAATAGAGTTCTTATTTAATAATGATATGAACAAATTATAATTATATATTATAATTATATATAATATTTATATATTATAATTATATATAATAATTATATATTATAATTATATATTATAATTATTTATTTAACGTTTAATTAATATACAATACTTATTTATATTATATATATTATGTATACATACTTTTTAAATACCATACATACTATATACTAAATAGTATTTAGTAAAAATATGTATTTAGTAAATACATATTTTTAACGTTAAAGAAATTAGCAAATAATATTTCCTTACATGATTGTGGAGTTAATTATCTTTAGAAATTGAATAGATATTTGTGTAAATTTAAGGTCAGCGAAGGATATACTTATACATTTATATATATTATAAATGTATGTTTGCATATAATTCTGTAGATATATTTGCGCAGATATTTTTTGAAAAGTTACTTGATTTTAGTTACTTTTGTAAATAGTATTATATTAATGTAAGAACATCATAATACTATTTTACTGTTTTAACCATTCCAGTTTCAATTAAATAAATATATTATAATAATAATATATATAATACATATAAATATATTAAATGAATATTATATTATTTTAATATTTTCAGGGAGTAAATATGAAACTAATAAATATGTAGTAGCAGGTTATATAACATTTGATAAATAGACAATCTGAGAGTTTTCCAGAATACATAGAATAATTTAGTATTTTCAATCATTAAATACCTTGATAATATTAATGCTAAAAAACACTATTAAATATCTCCATGATCCATTTTGGTTTGTCTATTTAAAGGTTATAAATCTAAATAAGTGATTGTATAATTTACATAAATTACATCATAGATAAAAACATTTTTTAAATGTTTGAAATTATATTCAATAGACCATAGATAATATTACGATATAGAAGATACAATATAATACACATATATATATCACCAGATATAATAACACGTTTTAAATAATGTTTATTTTATTAATTATCAATATATTAAGTATATATTTTATATGTAATTACATTTAATTTAAACATACCTATTATTAATTTAAGTTACTTTCTGAAATATGGTAACAAGAATTATAATATTTAATCAAGTTCAAATTTAAATTAATTGATTGCAAATCATCATTTAGAAATAACTATATATGAAACATCAAAAGCTTATTTATGTACTTATATTATATTATTATGGTAATGCATATTATAATGCATCAAGGATTACAAATTTACACCTCGATATTTATAATTTTAGAATCAATTTTTAATTTTAGATTCATTGATATATTATTGGAATGATAAATTAATTTCAATTTTTTAGATACGAAAAGACTACAGAAACTTTATTCTAAATAAATTGATTCTTTAGTTATTTTAAAAGAGATAATGTTCAGAATATAACATATAATGTAGATTTGTAAGTAAACGGAGTACATTTATCCGGGACAATGCATTCGTATCGATCGCGTGATAATCAAATATTAAATGCTACGATTAATTGACCATATTTAATAAGTCCCAAACATTCCCAGAAATTCTTGACGTGTTGACAATGGTATCATCTATTTAATAACTCTATAACACACAACGCTTAATTACTCACTCTATTATATGAAACCTTTGGATATCTATATATCTATATATATATTAGTGTATCTATTAACATAGAGATATGCGAACCCGTGCAAGTGGTACCAGCTCCATTGTCTATATAACTAACACGACGACAGTTCGTGTTGGACAGCCTATTCCTTTACTTGTGATTACTTCTATTCCCCATTTCAAATTTGATACGTTTGGCGGAACATTCATCTGCACGAGAGTCGGATATTCGTTATTGAAAGGAATCGTTAAGCGATGTGGGTGGAGTGGTTATTACGTTATGGTCAGAGAGTAGCATCCACAATATAGACTATTTGAAATGTTACGTATCATATACAAAATTACGTAATTATTATAGTGTATATTTAATATAATAATATAATTCATGTTTTATATTATATTCATCGATATGAATGGTCATGTATATTTTACTTGGTCTTTATATATAATTAAATGTGATCTTTAGTAGGAACGAAGATTAAAAATAGTGATCTATTAGAGATGCAATTTGTCCTACAACTCTGTATGTTTACTATAATAAACATACAATTTGTAATTTACTATATGTAGTATATGCATTTGACATCCGGAAACATAATATTAATAAAAATCGCTTGGAGATATCGTTAATTATATTCTCATACAAGTATAATATATGGTTATATTTCAATTTAATGTTGGTTCGTCTATCTAACAAAATTAAAATGAATTTATTACATCGAACTATTAGAAATAAGATAAAATGGTGATTTACTTTTACAATAAATATACTTGAAATATAATATTATGATATGCCATGGTGCATACATGATATATTTAACAATACACTATAGTGACTTTACATATATTATATTATATATATATATATAAATATATATATATATATATATATATATATATATTTATATATATATATATATACTATATCATAATATTATATAGACTATGGTATTAACATTTATTCTATACTCTTAGTGTATCACATTTAATTAATATAGGTGTAACTATATACATAATATCAACTGGAATTAAATGTATGCTCTGAAATACATTGTTTATGACAATTTTAATGAATGATAAAATATCGCATTAATAAAAATACCCCGTATGACGTACAATGTACATTGTACACTCTAATATACGTCGTGCATTAGAGTGTAAATCACTACATTATAATGTAAATGATTAATCGACAATCCATAAAAACCGTATTAACACTGATTAACACTGATTATATTATAAAGATTCGTATGAATCCTAGGAAAGCTGATGGTGAAAGATTTATCCTGATAATGGTAATTATTAAAATCGTATAATAGAATATAGTTTATGTTTTAGTTATATAACAATACTATAAAAATACGTATTATATTACTTATTAAAATAGTTGAATCATTAATCATATATTATTGATTTGATAAAATAAACTATATATAAAATATGAAATACCAAAATCCCCTTAAAATTTTAATTATAATTTGAATACATTCAATATTTTATTATTTTAGTATAATATATTTAAATATTTTATGTATATATATATTATATATATATTATCTATTTATCAATTATACATTAATAATATATAAATTAGATAATATAATATAATTTTACTATTTACTTAGATTATTAGAATATATACCTTCTATAATCATTGCTATTTATATTAGTATTTTGAATAATTTCATTTTCCTAACCTGCAATATCGCGTTAGTTTTTAGATTAGCATCTCCTCCGTATAGTCTATCTTGCTTTGTTTCTAAGTGTATATAATTGCCATGGGCTAACGACAACAAAGTAACAACGATGCAACACTTAAATATGGAGCGTGATATATCAAAACATACATTATACATATTAAAGTGAATTATATTTATAATTTCAGTATGGTTAAAATGTAAATACGATTATGTGATCATCTTAGCTTTGTTTTTATCTGATAAAATAATATTATTTATATTTTGGCGCATTTTAATTAATTTCAGTTTATTGTAAAAAATATTTATTACTGATAATTAGATATTGGTTATGTATAAATTACATATATGGTAAGATAAATTAATAGGCAGTAAAATATATAACATATTAAATAACTTATCGTAAATAAAGTAATAATAAACTAATACATTAATTAACATTACACACTGAAATAATAAACGAAAATGGCAGAATAAGTTCAAAGCGGAATATAATTGAAAGTTAAGTCAATCATAGATATGTAATTTGAATTAAGTTATCTACCTTAGAAAAATATTATATTAGTTAATATAATATATATAAATATATTCTATCTAAATAGGTATATTATTATTTTCGATACTTGCAATATATTGCAATCAAAGTATATTTACATTAATCGATTAATGTATCTTAATCTTAATTGTCTATATAGTATTCGAGATATTTAAATACGAAGTAATCTAGATAATATTGCTCTAATAATCACGAAGAGATCAGATTTTTTCCGTATAAGATGATTCAAGAGGAATAATTGATGGTTATAATATTTAATTATATTTAATTGAAGTAAATTACGTTCAATCCAGATAAAATGAGTATTAAAATGAATTGTTCGCTAGAAATTTGATTCTCTCGAAGATGCATAACATCAACTGACTGTTGGTAATTACCAACATATTAGCACCCCGAAATAATATATACATTATAATGTACACAATAAATTATTTTTATTAAGACATATAACATATACAACCGATATATATATATATTTATATTTGCTATACTAATTATTATACTCATTATTATTGTTAAAGTTTTAGTATTCAAATACACAAACACAAAATATTGGCATCGGTTATAACATATATATTTTAATAATCACAAATTGTAAAATTTTGTGTTGATTTGTAATAAAAACATTTATTCAAATATACAAATATTAATAATAATAATAATAATATCGAAAATAATAATAGATTTTATTATAATCTAATATATAAATAGTAAATATACATATTTTCTTAATCAATAATAAACTGAATTCATTTAAATACATTAATATTATACAACATATGTAATGTTTTACAATTATTTAAATTGTGCCTAAATATACCTCCATATATATATATAATTAAATGCAATTAAATAAAATTCAAGATCACACTGGCTTATATTATAATATATTTTGTATTGTAAAGTAGATAATTAATAAAATAAATTTTACTACATTTTTTCAAATATTAAAATACTTAGACAATTATAAATGTAATAAATATGTATGAGGATATATAAGTATATGACATATGCCTTACTAGTAAATTACAATGGTGACGACAGACATACTTTATAATCTTGATACCAAATACAGAATTTACTTTTCATCGATCTAAGTACAGCTTAGGACTCCATAGGTCGTTTAATACATATTGCATAACTTATTGGCAAATTAATCCTCTTCTGGTCACTATAATATATTGCCTCGAGTTTATGAATTTGCGTATTCATTAGGTCCATGTCAACAATGACACATCCCAGATCCTCATTTGTATTCTAATCTTATTTGCGATTGAATTACCACAATTCACCGATATCTCTTTAATAATTCATATTAAAATCTGTTGATGATTCAATAGCATTTTACTGCCTTATCCATCAATATCATATTCACTCATTCCAAAAGGTTCTCATCCAAATGTATATTTCCCTAAATGTCGTTATAATAATACATTAATCTGTATCGTGTACATATTTTTGATTATTGTAATCTACTACTTTACTTTCTCCACAGAATACAACATAAAACATGACTATTACAACACAATGAATTATTAATTATTAATCTCGATATATAAATAACATATGTTATATTCTATATATTATAACATATTTGTATTAATCCGTACATACAAATATTATATTTGTTACCAATAAAATATCAAATCACAAATAAATATATCTCACGTGCCTGGGATATATATACTCCTATAATTGAAACTACTTATCTCTTGACTTATGCTGTACAATAGTAACTAACAGATTAATATTATTTCGTAACATACATTTTTTATCCATGATTTTTCATTGTTATATAATTTATGAAATAACGTTATACTTATTCTAAGTCTAACATATATAATATAATATGATAGTTCTATCTAAAAAACTGATTAATTTAAAATAAATCTATTTTAAAACTCGATTTAAATTAAATATATCAATATGTTCTACGAATCACATACGATTATCATATATTATATATATTTATATCTAATTGTTATATATAAAATATGTATCTTAGGAAAACAATTGTTATCTTAGGATAATTTAAACTACATAATTTAAATTAAGTTAACTAATTAAATACTATTATAATTACATATTACATAGTTATAAATACGATATTAATATTTACAATATAAAGTAACATTATAAATCTAGAATTTAGGCATTATTCATAATTATTTATGAATATAGAATTTTCGCACCCAATAGTATTCTATATATTATATATATATATACATTTCATGAAATGCTAATTATGATTAATAATATACAGCTAGATACAAAATTAACTATTGCCTATATATTGATATCACGAGTATATAACATTATATATATATATATTATATTATAATTAAATCTCTCTAATAATATTTTTCAAATTATGTGAAATATGTATCGACGCACGCATTTTCACTGAATCGTAAGTAACGCGTTCCCCGAATCGTGACGAGCGAATAGGTATGAGCATGTTCAATCGACCAGATAAATTCATAGCACAAAGTCCGTATTGCCTACTCCCTACACGTGTACAGCGTAAAACAAACACTTATAAACCAAAACCCCCATATCTACGAACTCTCATAAACTCCACCGTAACGATGGCGATGTCCTACGCTTACTCCACGGAACAACGGAAACAGGTGTCGAGGCGAGACGCTCCCGGCGTAGCTTTCAGCGAAATTCCAGCTCCGGCCGTTACTGGTGAATCCTGCGATCCTGTTACGCGTAAGAACCAGCAATGCGGTCAAGGCGTACCGTACAGTACTGGTCAAGCGACCGGCGAACGCAAGAAGTATTTCACTCAAAAATATGGCCAACACCAAATGCAACTGATACGCAAAAGACTTGCCGTGGAGGAATGGCTAGACGAGAACCTCAGAATCCTCTATGCTGTGGTTTGTATTGCGTCATCGCGTTACGTCATGTAATTGCGTCATGTCGTCGCGTGATCAACTGCCGAGTGTCGTAGCGATATTTCATAACACCTTATGTCGTAATAATCATGCGTCTCATTGCACATTATGACATATTGTATTATATCATGGCATCGTAGTTGCATCATTATGCTATACCTAATATATGTTCTAAAGCAATTTTAGTATTTGCTTTACTTAACTACTAGTGTATCATTTTAAGTAATTCTAATATTTTATAATGACATTTAAGTCACTCTATTTAGTTATATAGTTAATTTGATTAAAGTTAAATGCAATTTCAATAAAAGTATATATCTAATGATTATTTGATTATTTTATTTGAGTGATAGGAAATCATTTTATTTTTACATTTGCTATTATTTTTGATTTTTCTGATTTTGCTGTATATATATATATATAGCTTTTTAAAATTTCATTTACATTAAGATTATCCCATTTGAAAATAAACTAATAATTTTAAATATCTAACTATATTCTTTATAAAGATCCTACAAAGTTTAAACTGGGTTTAAACCCAAACTCCAACTCCAATATTAATTATATTTACATTAGCTAACCCTTACGTATAACCTATATATAAATTTCCAAATACTTACATCACTACTTATATTGAAATAATACTTAACAATCAACTACCAATCTACCCTACTACATAACCCTTAGACAACCCCTACAAAACTATTACATAATCCCTACATAACTTCTACATTACCCTTACATCACCCCTACATCACCCCTACATCACCCCTACAGTAACCTTACATCACCCGTACACTAACCCTATACTACCCCTAGATTACCCCTACACCACCCCTACATTACCCCTACAATACCCTTACATTACCCCTATATTACCGCTATATTACCACAAAGTTACCCCTATATTGACCATACACTACCCCTACATTACCTCTACATAAACAATACTTTACCCCTACATTAGCCCTACGTTACCCATACATTGCCTCTACACTAACCCTATATTACTCCTATATTACCCATACATTACCCCTACGTTACCCCTACATTACCCCTGCACTAGACCTATATCACTCCTACATTACCCATGCATTAACCCTATACTAACACTAAATTACCCCTACATTACCCCTACTCTACTCCTACATTACCTCTACATTACCCCTACATTATCCTTATACTACCTCTATACCACCATTAAACTAGCCCTACACTATACCAACGTCACCCCTACACTACCCCTACATTACCCCTACATTATAATTTAGGGGTATAACCCTACATTACCCCTATATTACCCCTACACTACCCCCACACTACCCCTACATCACCTCTACATTGCCTCTATTCTACCCCTACATTACCCCTACATTAACCCTACTCTACCTCTATATTACCTCTATATTACCCCTACATTACCTCTACATTACCTCTACATTACCTCTATGTTACCCCTACATTATCTCTACATTACCTCTACATTACCCCTATATTACCCCTATATTACCCCTACATTACCCCTATATTGAACATATGGTTTGCTTGTAATCAAGTGCTGTGGAGTTTTTATTGATTTTCTTTTGAATTTCATTTCCTTCCGATTACCGACTGTCCATTAGTTGAATAACCACTAGCCACTAACTACTAACTAGTAGTCACAGCTCACTAGTCACTAGCCATTAGCTACTAAATGCTAGCCAGCAGATACTACTCGTTCAATAACCATCAGCCAGTATACTATGTATTAGCTATTAACCACTAGCCAGTAGGAATTACTCATCCGATACACATCATCCAATACTAATACACTAAATACTAGAACCTAACATCAGACACTAGCCATTAGCTACTAATCACCAACCACTAACCATGAGCTATTTACGAGTGTTTATAAGATTTTTCAATGATTTTAATAACTTTTGTGGATCAAACAAAATAAAAGATGTTAGGGTATGGAATGCAGGGTTTAGAATGTAGTGTTTAGAGTGTAGGGTATATAGTGTAGAGTGTAGGATTTAGAGTGTAGGGTATATAGTGTAGAGTTTAGAATGTAGTGTTTAGAGTGTAGGGTATATAGTGTAGGGTATATAGTGTAGGATTTAGAGTGTAGGGTATATAGTGTAGAGTTTAGGATTTAGAGTGTAGGGTATATAGTGTAGAGTTTAGAGTGTAGAGTTTAGAGTATAGAGTATATAGTGTAAAGTGTAGGGTTTATAATTTAAGGTATATAGTGTGTTTAAAGTAGAGTGTAGAGTATATAGAGTAGAGTATATAGAGTAGGCGTAGGATGTAGATTATATAGTATAGAGTATAAGGTATAGGATATAGAGTGAAGAGTGTAATGTGTGTAATAAGTGAGGTGTAGTGTGTGTGGTATAGTGTGTGAGGTGTGGTATAGTGTGTGAGGTGTGGTGTGTGTGATGTAGTGTAAGGTGTGGTATGTGAATAGTAGTGTTTGAGGTATGGTGTGTGGTATGTAGTGTAGTGTGTGAGGTGTGGTGTGTGGTGTGTAGTGTAGTGTGTGATGAGTGGTATGTAGTGTAGTGTGTGTTGTGTGGTATGTAGTGTAGTGTGTGAGGAGTGATGTGTGGTGTGTAGTGTAGTGTGTGAGGAGTGGTATGAAGTGTATTGTGTGTTGTGTGGTATGTAGTGTAGTGTGTGGTATGTAGTGTAGGAGTGGTATGTAGTGTAGTGTGTGAGGAGTGGTATGTAGTGTAGTGTGTGAGGAGTGGTATGTAGTGTAGTGTGTGAGGAGTGGTATGAAGTATGGTGTTTGATGTGTGGTGTGTGTGGTGTAGTGTAAGGTGTGGTGTGTGAACTGTGGTGTTTGAGGTGTGGTGTGTGGTATGTAGCGTAGTGTGTGTATAGTTTAACGTGTGATGAGTGGTATGTAGTGTAGTGTGTGAGGAGTGGTATGAAGTGTAGTGTGTGTTGTGTGGTATGTAGTGTAGTGTGTGGTATGTAGTGTAGGAGTGGTATGTAGTGTAGTGTGTGAGGAGTGGTATGTAGTGTAGTGTGTGAGGAGTGGTATGTAGTGCAGTGTGTGAAGAGTGGTATGTAGTGTAGTGTATGAGGAGTGGTGTGTGTGTGGTGTAGTGTAAGGTTTGGTGTGTGAAGTGTGGTGTTTGAGGTGTGGTATGAAGTGTAGTGTGTTAGGAGTGGTATGTAGTGTAGCGTGAGATGAGTGGTATGTAGTGTAGTATGTGAGGAGTAGTATGTAGTGTAGTGTTTGAGGTGTGGTGTGTGTGGTGTAGTGTAAGGTGTGGTGTGTGAAGCGTGGTGTTTGAGGTATGGTGTGTGGTATGTAGTGTAGTGTGTGAGGTGTGGTATGTGTGGTGAAGTGTAAGGTGTGGTGTGTGAAGTGTGGTATTTGAGGTTTGGTGTGTGGTATGAAGTGTAGTATATGAGGAGTGGTGTGTGTGTGGTGTAGTGTAAGGTTTGGTGTGTGAAGTGTGGTGTTTGAGGTGTGGTATGAAGTGTAGTGTGTTAGGAGTGGTATGTAGTGTAGTGTGTTAGGAGTGGTATGTAGTGTAGTGTGTTAGGAGTGGTATGTAGTGTAGTGTGTTAGGAGTGGTATGTAGTGTAGTGTGTTAGGAGTGGTATGTAGTGTAGCGTGAGATGAGTGGTATGTAGTGTAGTGTGTGAGGAGTAGTATGTAGTGTAGTGTTTGAGGTGTGGTGTGTGTGGTGTAGTGTAAGGTGTGGTGTGTGAAGTGTGGTGTTTGAGGTATGGTGTGTGGTATGTAGTGTAGTGTGTGAGGTATGGTGTGTGGTGTGTAGTTTAGCGTGTGATGAGTGGTATGTAGTGTGTGAGGTGTGGTGTGTGGTGTGTAATGTAGTGTGTGAGGTGTGGTGTGTACACTCAGTATATCCAGTATACTGTTCATACTACTCTACACTACGCTGACTTAATATAGTTTATGATCAGGTCATACTACCTTACTAATCTGTCTAGGCTATTGTCTCGCCATGAGAATAGACCATACACTATTATTGATATACTGTTGTGTACTTGCTTAGTGGGATATCTGTTGGTAAACAAGACCCTTACTAGCTATAGTTACTATCTATATTTAAATGCCTTTATTATCGATGAATCATGGTGACATTGTTTAGACCGACTCAACTGGAGACTCGCAGCGACCCCCATGAACCAAGTGATAACACTTGACGAATTTAATGTGCGATCTTTTGACCTCGTGACCCCAATTTTGGGATCCCGAATATAATAACATTATCTTTATACATACAATTGACTATATTAGTAGTGGAGTGGAATTTACAGTTCAAATTGCCTTTATAATTATATATATATATATATATAATTTTATATATTTTGCATGTAATATACCCTTTATATTGTACGCTGTACAGTGTACTGAATACAGAAGCCTTTTGTGTATCTGTAAGTAAACTAAAGGTTAGAGACAATGCATATATAATTTATAATATATTATGTATTGTACTCGTAAATATATAAAATATTATACGTGAATGTAGCCTCTATTAAAATACTAAATAGATTATCTACTTAAATACTCATACAACTATTCAGTTCCCATGCCTTACACATATTCGCAAGTACTAGTATACCACACATTCGCAAGTATATTGTCCTTATCTCCATGAACCCTAGTGAGTTCGACTCACTCATACTCGGATTTTCTCGAATTTACTCACACTTCTCTCTTACTTATGGTACTATACTCTACATCCCCTCAATGTACCCACCCTCACTGTACCTACCCTCACTCTCCCTACCCTCACTCTTCCTACACTCACTGTACACACCCTCACTGTACCCACCCTCCCTCCCCTCACTCTCGCTACACTCACTCTACCTACCCTACTCTCGCTACCCTCACTCTCCATACCCTCACTCTACCTACCATCACTCTACACCCCACTCTACCCTCTTCACTCTCCCTACCCTCACTCTCCCTACCCTCACTCTTCCTACACTCACTGTACACACCCTCACTGTACCCACCCTCCCTCCCCTCACTCTCCCTACCCTCACTCTCCACACCCTCACTCTACCTACCCTCACTCTCGCTACACTAACTCTACCTACCCTCACTGTACCCACCCTCACTGTACCTACCCTCACTGTACCAACCCTCACTCTCCCTACCCTCACTCTCCACACCCTCACTCTCCCTACCCTCACTCTCCACACCCTCACTCTACCTACACTCACTCTACCTACCCTCACTCTCCCTACCCTCACTGTACATACCCTCACTGTGCCTACCCTCACTCTCCCTACCCTCACTCTTCCTACCCTCACTGTACATACCCTCACTGTACCTACCCTCACTCTCCCTACCCTCACTCTCCCTATCCTCACTCTCCATACCCTCACTCTTCCTACCCTCACTGTACCTACCCTCACTCTCCCTACCCTCACTCTCCCTACCCTCACTGTACATACCCTCACTGTACCTACCCTCACTCTCCCTACCCTCACTCTCCCTATCCTCACTCTCCATACCCTCACTCTTCCTACCCTCACTGTACCTACCCTCACTCTCCCTACCCTCACTCTCCCTACCCTCACTGTACATACCCTCACTGTACCTACCCTCACTCTCCCTACCCTCACTCTACCTACCCTCACTCTCGCTACACTCACTCTACCTACCCTACTCTCGCTACACTCACTCTACCTACCCTCACTCTCGCTACACTCACTCTACCTACCCTCACTCTCGCTACACTCACTGTACCTATACTCACTGTATATACACTCACTGTATCTACACTCACTGTATCTATACTCACTATACCTACACTCACTATACCTACACTCACTATACCTACCCTCACTCTCCCTACCCTCACTCTTCCTACCCTCACTTTCCCTACCCTCACTCTTCCTACCCTCACTCTCCCTACCCTCACTGTACCCACCCTCACTGTACCCACCCTCACTCTCCCTACCCTCACTCTCCCTACCCTCACTTTCCCTACCCTCACTCTCCCTACCCTCACTCTACCTACCCTCACTCTCGCTACACTCACTCTACCTACCCTACTCTCGCTACACTCACTCTACCTACCCTCACTCTCGCTACACTCACTCTACCTACCCTCACTCTCGCTACACTCACTGTACCTATACTCACTGTATATACACTCACTGTATCTACACTCACTGTATCTATACTCACTATACCTACACTCACTATACCTACACTCACTATACCTACCCTCGCCCTCCCTACCCTCACTCTCCCTACTCTCACTCTCCCTACCCTCACTCTCCCTACTCTCACTCTACCTACCCTCACTCTCGCTACACTCACTCTACTTACCCTCACTCTCGCTACACTCACTCTACCTACCCTCACTCTCGCTACACTCACTGTACCTATACTCACTGTATATACACTCACTGTATCTACACTCACTGTATCTATACTCACTATACCTACACTCACTATACCTACACTCACTATACCTACCCTCGCCCTCCCTACCCTCACTATCCCTACTCTCACTCTCCCTACCCTCACTCTCCCTACTCTCACTCTACCTACCCTCACTCTCGCCACACTCACTCTACTTACCCTCACTCTCGCTACACTCACTCTACCTACCCTCACTCTACCTACCCTCGCCCTCCCACCCCTCACTCTCCCTACTCTCACTCTCCCTACCCTCACTCTCCCTACTCTCACTCTACCTACCCTCACTCTCGCTACACTCACTCTACCTACCCTCACTCTCGCTACACTCACTCTACCTACCCTCACTCTCGCTACACTCACTCTACCTACCCTCACTCTCCCTACTCTCACTCTACCTACCCTCACTCTCGCTACACTCAATCTACCTACCCTCACTCTCGCTACACTCACTCTACCTACCCTCACTCTCGCTACCCTCACTCTCCCTACCCTCACTCTCCCTACCCTCACTCTCCCTACCCTCACTCTCGCTACACTCACTCTCCCTACTCTCACTCTCCCTACCCTCACTCTCCCTACCCTCACTCTACCTACCCTCACTCTACCTACCCTCGCCCTCCCTACCCTCACTCTACCTACCCTCGCCCTCCCTACCCTCACTCTCCCTACTCTCACTCTACCTACCCTCACTCTCGCTACACTCACTCTACCTACCCTCACTCTCGCTATACTCAATCTACCTACCCTCACTCTCCCTACCCTCACTATCCCTACCCTCACTCTCCCTATCCTCACTCTTCCTATAAGAAGTAAAGTGTTCCATTGTTCTACTTATCACCTTGTTTGGCATCCTTTGTGAAGTTAATTCACGATATATAAATAAGAGTTCATAATTAAAAGTGATCAATATATAAATATAAATTGAATATAATATCAACTCGTTCATTTTGTGAATACAACAACAATTAATGTATTTAAAATGTTAATTTTACCGTATATTTATATTCATATCTATTAAATCGAGTTGCCGACATTTTTAATTATCTCTCATTGCTATATATAGCCATTATCCAGTGCCCGCATTATGCAATACACACGCTTCTATCATGATGTAATCAAAAACCGCTAATGTTATCTGTAAGTATATTGTAATGATATCTTAGTGTGTTTACGTTTCTCTATACTAAGTAGCCTTATCGCCATAGTTTATATAATGTTGTAATGCTCGGATATCGAATGTCCGGACACTGTATTATAATATTATATAGACAGGTTATTAATTCGCTTCGCCTTCAATATATCCGCTATAACGTAGTTTCACCTCCCGATAGCGAAGAGATAATTCACTTTATAACAGTAAAATGATGGCTGTCATTTACGGCTAATTTTCAATATAACTCTAATGTCGAAGTATAATTTTATATTCAAACAAACTGAAAGAGATATTAAATGATGAATATAGAAAGTGAAACATATGAATTTTTTCAGTATAATTAAAATGAATATATTAATGAATATATTAATACCTATATATTAATATAATACAATGGAATCATCTGCATTGTGTAGACTTAATACCGGTGCGCCCATCCCATGTACTGAGAACATTGATCGAGTGACCACAACTAAACCATTGTTTATAAAGGTTAACCACCCCGTCCATTGTAACTGAACACCAATTGAGATCGACGCTGATGTCGACATTCGGTATCTATAAATAGTCGGACCACTAATTACCGGAGAGAACAGGCGATATCGACCATAACAATGAACGAGAATAATACAACCATTGTTAGCTGGCAGGAGAACTATCCCCATACTGGACGAAATAGATGTACCTTTATACTCGAATATAGAACTATTGTCTTATACATATCCACACACAAACACATACATACACACATATACATATGTATATACAAACACAATCTACATATACAGACAAATACAGACAAATACACACATATACATACATCATATATACAAAAACACATATATACATTCACATACAATACACATATATCACACATACAATACAAATTGCCATGCATGTACACACGTACCTATAAACATACACACATACACACAATCATATACAAATATCCATATCCCTATAGGTATTATGTATGTTTACATACATAAATATACACAACTACACGCAAAATACCTTTATTATAAGTGATTTTATTTCAAATATGGTAACTCTAACCATTCTCATTCATCTTTGGATAATCTTTAATATAACATAGCGCTTGAAGAAGTAGGAATTTTCCTATCTATACTTGTGAAAATATTCTAGATTTAATTATCACACTTACTTCCAACGCTTTAACTCATTTCCCTCTTCTTTACCTCACCACCAACTCTTTAATTCCATTATTTTCACAATTTAACTTAAGTATACTAGAACGAATATATCGTATCAAAAACTATCCTAAAGTAACTATTTCATTACATTTATTCTCTGACCTATATATATAACTTCTTCTTTATGTCATATAATGCAATCTTTAATACTCTAATCCACTCATGAAATGTATTACCATTAATGGTAAATCAACAATACGATGTCGCTTTTTCTCTGTTCATCATTATGTTTACTATGATAAAGTATCTTACTTCAGTTCCTACAACACGTATGTCAATAGTATTTAACTTTACATTAAACTTCCTATAAACTATTCTCTAAATTCTAATAATAAACTCTCTCACTAAATTTATTCCGTAAATTACTGATTATCACAGCTCACTTTTACTAATTCTTCCAGAATATATCTCATCAATAGTTCGCATTGTCCACCATCCTTTACTTCTCTTTATCAATTATTCCATTGTAATTACTTCAATTATCAATAACAGTTATTGGCGTAACTATCGATAATAAACTTAAGTTAAGCTCTAATATTAATAATCTATCAAGATCTACAAATTATAATCTATTCAAAATAAGATATAAAATAAAATATCTAAGTAAAAAGCGTATAGTAAATCTTTGTTTTGCTCAATCTTTTACACTAAACTAAATTATACTTATCTCCGTTGGATTAATTTATATTCTACCTTAACCAGATTATACCACCTCAATTACTAATTTAGCATACAACTTATCTTGATTATCCTTTGCGAAAATACGTAACCTTAAATTGATTATCTTTGTTCGTAAATTATTATAATATAAACATCATAACTTTCTATCTAATCTACTGATAAATATCCCCCATTTTACTGGTTTGGGTTCAGCTATTGGATGAATCTTTAGATCCATTAGATTGAAGCATTGTGTATATATGCTCGTTGCAATAAGTTGGAGGTAAATAACTATTGTATCTATCAACTTGGATCAACTTGGATCAACTTGGAACAACTTGTATCACCTTTGATCAATTTGGATCAACTTGGATCAACTTGGATCAACTTGTATCAACTTGGAACAACTTGTATCAACTTGGAACAACTTGTATCAACTTGGAACAACTTGGATCAACTTGGATCAACTTGTATCAACTTGGATCAACTTGGATCATAATTATATATAATCATATTTCGTTATTTATCTCCAACCTATTGCAACGATCGCCAAACCCATATATATATATATATATATATATATATATATATATATATATATATATATGTATATGTATATATATATTTAATATTACAATTAGATTAATTAAGAAATATTTAGTTCAATTAAGCAATATAGACAAGTTAAGCAATATTTAGAAACAATAAACAATAGTTCAAGTAATCAATAGTTATGTAATTTAAGTAATATTTAGATAAATTAAGTAAGATTTAGATAAATTAAGTAATATTTGATAAATTAATCAATTTGTATTGAGGTTTGATATTAATAATTAATTGCAATGAAATGGAGTTGGAATTAGCAATACTAAGTAAAATACTTCATAATGAGTGAAGTTAGCTACTTTATGATGAATGCTAGCTATACATATTTACATATAGTTATACTAGCAAGCCAATATGTACTTCTTGTGGTATAATTCGGGATTCACTATCATTTCTCCATTATTTAGATCTTGCGGTACTGAGTAATGATTCAATTCAATATACATCTATATCAGATGATCATCAGAAAGATAATTCATGCCTCGTATATACAAACTAATAACTATACATATATCCGGATTCCAATCTATACTCATATCAATATGACGCTGAAAACCCATTTTCAATGACTATCTACATACTTATATAACATCTTTACACCCTATTTATAACCTCTTCCCAACCCACTTTACATGCTATCTACACCTCACTCCACTCACATCTCCAAACCTCTAAATACCTTTCTTCACACTCCTATCAATACATTCACTTTACATTAGATATCATTATCTTTACAAAGCCTATGCTATTATCTTTCTGAGAATTGTACACACTTAAGTATGATTTTACATCTATATAATCGTTGTCTTGTGTCTTAAGTATAACTTAATTGACATGCTTTTAAATTTTGCATCTCTTATAATATATACTTATCTATCTTTACCTCTATATTTCACGCTGTACTTGAAAATATCTCGATCCGTGTACAAATGTTATTGCAATTCTATACAATTCTAAGGACATCTATAAAAGCGATATATTACTCTATAAAGTGATATTTTTGCAAAATTGATTAAAGTTATCGTAGGTTTTTATAATTATTAAGAGTTAATGGTAAACGACTATATTTCTATAATAAACTAATTGAATTATGTAATTAGTATATAACATTTAAAAAGTATAAACAAATTCAACATGTTTTTAAAGTAAATATATATTTTTCATTTAATTTAGACTGTAATAATTCATATGAATTCTAAATATAGATTGAATTAGATTGTAATGTAATTATATAATAATGACCCGTCTGGTTATTTAGTTTTCAATATCGCCCATTGTTAGTTTTCATTATTTACATCTGTCTTTACCTACCCGCCTACTTCTCTAGTATATATATTCGTTACCGAGTACGATGACTCATACCCTCCTCCTATCCTACTCGCCCGAGGCGACACACGCCACTAGATAAAGAAGATGATTTATGCATAAGATACGATGGCGTCACGAGTAGTAGTCATTATCTATCCAATCATACTTTACTCCCGATCTAAATTATGTTTGAATCCACATTCGAGTATCCCGCATCTATATGAAAGCTTGTCTACATTGTATATATATATATATATATATATATATATATATATATATATATAAGCGTCATTTAAATATGAGTCTAGCATATGATTGATAACGTAACTTTCAAATAGATTTATTACACCGACCATATTAACTCTCGCCTACCAAGAGCAATGGGTTGGGAGTAGTAAGTAAAGTCCCTCTACTTACTCTTTATTTCTACTTTATATCTATAATATAATATAAATTATATTTATTATTTGTATCAGTAATCTATATTGTAGACTCTACAATAGATTACAATGTAGAGTATATATATATATATATATATATATATATATATATAAATATATATATATATATATATATATATATATATATATATATATATATATAGTATATATGAATAACATAACTGCAATGCATATAGATGAGTATTTCCGGTTGGAAAAAGCAGAAATCGAGAAGGCTAAAATAGGTGATATATGGTTATATAATGGAGTATAACAATGCTACTGTGTTGATGATTCACGTATGATAGAAAGTCTATATCGGGAATCGTTTAGGTCCGTTCATAATACCGCATATTATTTACATTGTTGTGAATGATGTATTGCGTTATAAGCAATATTTAAATTAATTACATTACTTACTATATTAGTTATAATTTTTACTTTAATATAGTTATTTGTCTATCTCTATATCCTTTATTGAGGATTTATGTAGTCATAATAAAGGTAAACAACTTCACAAAAATACGTTTCCCTTTTTTTATTGTCTTAACTAGTTTAGTAGTTTAACACTGATAATGTATCAATTATTACAAATATATCAATTATGCAAATGTATCAATTATACAAATATATAGCTAACATATTGTAAGCATATGTCATCTATTGTAATCTATTAAATAATGTCCTATGATAATCACTCTGTATTTTTTTAAATAATAATATACTTAAAATTAACCTAAACAAACAATATAAAAATATAATTGTAACTTATATATATATATATATACAATTTTTATTAACTTCGGTATATTTGTTGGAATAATTATAATTATTTTTCCACTATCTATATATTCTTATACGAAATTAAAAAGCGATTTATATATATAGTTGTATTTGTTAAATTAAGCCCTTTCAAGCATACATGTATTAAACACTTCTACAATATAACCACGCAGAATTCTACCATTCTACTATCGATATGATTAATCAAGAATGATTGATTAGCTATAGAGAAGGAATGAAGTATGATGTATATATAGACAGAATGTGAAGGGATAGCGATTGCGAGATTGCGTTATTTAGAGCTCTAGTAAGCGATAAAAAATATAAAATTGTGGGAGTTGAATCAACAAACAACATCTGTGCAATTCGAAACGCTTCAATACACACGCAAACAACGTAACGCCCGCCATTACTACTTACTACTTACCAACTGGACTATGACAAACACTCGATAAAGACGAACACGTATAATGGAGTCATGATATACGAATAGGATACGTAAGATTGGTAAAGCCGTGGTGCATTATATAATGGGCTATGTTCATTGGTCGGAGAAAAATAGAATATTAGTCATGATATAATAATATTAGTCTATTTATATATTAAATATAATGATTTATATAGATTACAGTAGTGTGGCGTTTATCATGTGGGTCTTCGACAACATTGAATACGGCGAGATTTCAAGATTATATAACGTAATTCCTAGGAATTATAATTCCTAGGAATTAGGCTAGTTAAGTATACTTACCGCTAATTAGATTAAGAATCAAAAGTGATTCGTCTATTGTTCATCTCAATACGTTGTATTGAGTACATTATAATTAGTACATTGTATTGAGTACATTGTATTGAGTACATTATAATTAGTACATTGTATTGAGTACATGGTATTGAATACATTGTATTGAGTACATTGTATTGAGTACATTGTATTGAGTACATTGTATTGAGTACATTGTATTGAGTACATTGTATTGAGTACATTGTATTGAGTACATTGTATTGAGTACATTGTATTGAGTACATTGTATTGAGTACATTGTATTGAGTACATTGTATTGAGTACATTGTATTGAGTACATTGTATTGAGTACATTGTATTGAGTACATTGTATTGAGTACATTGTATTGAGTACATTGTATTGAGTACATTGTATTGAGTACATTGTATTGAGTACATTGTATTGAGTACATTGTATTGAGTACATTGTATTGAGTACATTGTATTGAGTACATTGTATTGAGTACATTGTATTGAGTACATTGTATTGAGTACATTGTATTGAGTACATTGTATTGAGTACATTGTATTGAGTACATTGTATTGAGTACATTGTATTGAGTACATTGTATTGAGTACATTGTATTGAGTACATTGTATTGAGTATATTGTATTGAGTACATTGTATTGAGTACATTGTATTGAGTACATTGTATTGAGTACATTATAGTGAGTACATTGTATTGAGTACATTGTATCGAGTACATTGTATCGAGTACATTGTATCGAGTACATTGTATCGAGTACATTGTATCGAGTATATTGTATCGAGTACATTATATTGAGTATATTGTATCGAGTACATTATATTGAGTACATTGTATTGAGTACATTGTATTGAGTACACGGATCACTACTATGATTTTTATAAAACAATATATTCGATACAAAATAGTTATTTTTCCAATTTCCACAATAGTTGAAATAGGAATTAGACTTTACTCATAAATTGAAATTTATTGAAGATATGTTTTATTAAATAATAATTATATGCAATTATTAGATATATGTTCAGTATCTTTATTTATTATTATTGAAAGCATTGTTAAATTAAACTTTATTAAGAAATAACACATTTTAATAGTTTAATACCCTATTTAAAAAATTACATTTTAGGAACAACTATTTTAGTGGTTTATTATTTATATAATATATTTTGTTATGTATTATTTGCATTCCTCTATTGAATATATTTTTTATTTTTTAAATATTACTTATGTCTGTAATAACCAGTATTATAACATAGGCTAATATGGGTGCATAACTATTATATGGTATTATTAATAATGATATAGTTAAGTAATTTAGTCATTTTAGTCAGTATATATAGATTTGTAGATTTAATAATTTAATTTGTAATATATATAAATTTCTAAAAACTTATTTACATTTATTTATTCGATTACTATATTATTTAATTGTATTGTCATGTTACTGTTAGATTTATAAAAGTATATATATTTTATGTTTCCATTGACCATTTAAAGTTTATTATAGTTTAGCCATATATTATATATTATAGCATAGCTAATAGGATATGTAACTGCAGATATACTATTAATAGAAATATTTATTTTTGGTTCTAATATTTATACCCGATACGCTTATATTTTTACATTGATATGATTTGATCTGTATTAATAATGTTTTCCATCGGTAATACGAAAATGAGTAGACCTAACATATATCTCCGAAGGATAGCATGCTTTATAATTAATATATTTGATATAATACTAATACAATTGATAAATTGTTTAGATTAATAGGAAAATAATAATTTAAGTTAAATCTACGAATACCATTGTATCAGTATAATGATAATTAGAGTCAAAAGAATTAGATAAGTTGAATAAGACTGTACTTAAACAATAATGTTCACATAAAGAGTCTGACATTGACATTTAAGTTGATAACTGTCGATAACTTATTAGGTTCAATTGCCAAATTAGACCAGAGGAAATATCATAATATTTTTATGCAAAGACCAATTCATGCAATTATTTACTAACTAATTGAATTGAAATAATTTATATTGGTCAGTAATTATATTTTATTCTATTCAATATTTTGTATATATTAAGTAGTCCTCGAAATTCCTTAATTTATTTACTTGTATATCAAATAAATAATAAATTAATTAATAATTAAAAATAATATAAAAAATAAAATTACAAAAAGAGAGTAATTAATATGATATATTTATAAAAATAACTTTTTAACCAAATTTAAACGAACAATATATAAAGTGCATATGTTAATTATAAATAAAATATACTTATATTTAAATAAACTAGAATACATTCAGAATTCAAGACAATACAGCAAACTCCTAAATAATATGATGAACAATAATGCATTTTAAGATATAATTCATTATGAGCGCATACCTACACTTAAAATTAAGCTATACTACTATATAAATATTATTAAGTATTGGTATTATACCCTATATATAAGCAATAATATAACTACTAAAACTAGTGTAATACTTACACTAGAGTGTAGTGTAAGTATTACACCAGTGTAAGTATCACACTGTAGTGTAAGTATTACACTCTAGTGTATTACACTAGAGTGTAATACTTACACTAGAGTGTAATACTTACACTTGTATAAGTATTACAGTTTATTGTAATAATTACTCTAGTCTAATACTTACACTAGAGTTTAGTGTAAGTATTATACTATAGTATATAATACTTACACTATAGTGTAAGTATTACACTAGTGTAAGTATTACATGTGTAATACTTACACTAGAGTGCTTACATACTTACACTATAGTGTAATACTTACACTATAGTGTAATACTTACACTACAGTGTAATACTTACAATAGAGTGTAGTGTAAGTATTATTCTAGTGTAAGTATTACACTAGTGTAAGTATTACACTAATGTAAGTATTACACTTATGTAAGTATTACATTAGTGTAAGTATTACACTAATGTAAGTATTACACTCTAGTGTAAGTATTACAGTGTAATACTTACACTAGTGTAAGTATTACACTCTAGTGTAATACTTACTCTAGTGTAATACTTACATTAGAGTGTAGTGTAATTATTATTCTAGTGTAAGTATTACACTAATGTAAGTATTACACTAGTGTGAGTATTACAGTTTAGTGTAATAATTACTCTAGTGTAATACTTACTCTAGTGTAATACCTACACTAGAGTGTAATACTTACACTAGTATGAATACAGTAAATTCTAAAGTTTAATAATTACAATGTAATGTATACAGTGTTCAATTTACACTAGTATGTACATACTGCAAATCAAGATTTACACTAAGGACATTTACACTGTACGTGTGTGTACTGATACTGTACACATTACAAATGTAATGTACGCAGTACAATTGACACTCATCGTGATTATTATATATATTTAATAGCTAATGTATAGAAGTATGCTATTCAATACATTTATTTTAATATACGTTCAATTTATTTATATTCCTTATCAAAAACTTATGTAAATACGGTTTTGTATTTGTTTATATACACCCTATCGGAGCATCAAATAACCATATCAAAGTTCATTATCTAACGGAATTGTAAAACTTATTGTTATAATTCTATATATATTTTTTAAACATATTCTATATATGTACATCGTATAACTGTGTAATGATAATGGTACCATAAGATAGCCCATATAGTTATTATAACAGTGACAAATGTAAACATGACCTTAGAAAACACAAGAACAAGTCTATTTCATATTAGGAAATAACACACTTGATAAATATTTTGAAACTATCCAGGTCATTTACCTATCTGGGCCAAAATACACTTTCTAGCATTTCGTACATTATAGATTTCATTTGAGTTCATAGCAGATGTATGTTATGCAATCTTAAATAATTAATAGGCGTAAGCAATACCCACAATGTTACTGTAATTTTGATCTGTATAATTGATATTAAATCAATGTAAATCATTCTTACATTCAAATATATATATATATACATATATATATATATATATACATATACATATATATATATATATATATATATATATATATATATATATATATATATATATATATATATATACGTGCATGCTAACATAATATTATATAATACATTATACACGTATATGCGTGTATATCAATAGTTCTCCAATACACCATTTCCGAGTCATTATATTTCTCTCTATTATTTACAATTACGTAATCGAGTTAACACGTGGTACGCGCTAGTACTTAAGATAACGATTTGCAATACATTAATATGTAACACCCATGTCGTTATTACAAATTACATCATTTAGATGAATATTATTTAAGGTATGTTAGATAAATATCTACATAATTAATATAAATAAACAATATTTAATTATCGTATAATAGAAGGTTTTAAATAATAAGTTTTATCTAAAGTTATTATTATGATTATATATTTTCTCCATCTCTAATTTTGATATTAAAATTACACAATAATTCTTATATTATATTTTGTAACAACATTTTATTTCTGAGGTTCACCGATTATTTCATTAAATTATATAACCAATTGTTTCTTATAATTTAGCTCATTTTCCCTCACATAGCTTCATTTTATATATATTCTATAATAGGTGCTCTAAAGCAAACACATTTGTGTTTTTAATTTTTAACTTTCAACATAATATAAAGTTATACCTTATTCATAAAGTTATACCTAAAATTCATACATGTGAGAGTTATGAGGTTTAATAAGGAAATATCTCTATAGTCATTTGTGTACATCGCTTTAGTTAAATAGATAATAAATAAAGTAAATACTATAGTATCCATTATATATATTATACCATGTATATACCATATATATATATATTATATATAGTATAATATATATAATGGAATGAGTTCATTAGATATAAGTTGCTATGAAATTAGTTGCACGAGTAGACATCCACTATTTTAAATAGACATTATTATAAATATGTATATATATATATATCTTTAAATGTATAACAATATAAATATCATTTTTTAAGATTAATCATTATTATAATTCCCTTAAACATAACGAATATAATTACTCTATTGTGCATCCTTTGTTAGCCGATGAATTGTTTATAATTCTAATATAAAATTATATTTACCTTATTAATGGATTTCTTGCAATTCAACTAATTATATTTTTATATATTTTAATAAGTAACGTTCTCTCTATTATTATTATTATCTATTATTTTATATTATCTCTTATATATAATATTGGTGATCCTCGGGAATACCAGTAATTATTATTTAAAATTCAAAGACTATAGTTTAATAATTAGTTTTTATTTACAAGGATATTCTATATGTGTTATAGTAACTTCAATATCTTAAATTTTGCTTAATTCTGTACAGTTTGAGAATATTGAATATACTTAATTCTATAAATAAATAATTAATTAATTCGATAAATATTAACTTTTATTAATATGAATTTTCTTTCATCTAACTAATAAATATATTCCTCTCGGTGATTTTTTTATTAGATTTAAATAAAAACATTGTAATAGTGAACATATGTATAAAATATCAAAATTTTGCGCTAGTATTAATTTACATCCCTACGGTATATATCCCTACTATATATATATATATATATATATATATATATACGATATATATATATAAGATATATAAATATATATCCATGTACTTGTAACCAGATATTCTCATTTATTATTATTTTATAGTGTAGATGTATTATAGATAATGACGTATCCTTTACAATATGGTTAATATATATATATATATATATATATATATATATATATATACTCTATTTTAATCGTGACGGCATTTAAGATATACCACTGATAATGATCTTATGGATGTAGATAGTTAATAAGAATATATATTTAACACAATTATTTTCAAGTTAATTACATTGTGTCCAATATGGTTAATAGTAGTTAATTCGAGGTAGGCTAAATTATAGACTTTACCAGACCTTAAAGTATTTTCTTGAAAGTAATTTTTTAAGTACATATATTATTATATTATATTTAAATAATAATATTTTGTCAACAACTTATATTATATAAAATGCAGAATTAAGGTGATATTATTTAAATATAAAGATTAATAAATATGCATAACATATAATAAATACATATGAATAACATATAATACAAATTCCTACTTTTAGCTCACGATTAAATATAACATACTTATTTATTTGGTCCTTTATATCGTAATATATTTTAAATATGTCTAAAATATTAAATATTAAAAAAATCATTTTCAGGGTCCAGACGATCTTTACGATTGTGAAATTGATATTGACGAAATTCTGGATCTCGATAATCAGGAAGAACAAAGAGAATTTATAAGAGTTAGTGATTCATAACACTGGTAATGATATTATTTATTTATTAATAATATTGTCATCCTATAAAAAATTATTAATGATATTGCGTCAGTGCATAATTATCTATTAATAATATTGTATAATTAACCTTTCAGAATAAACTTTCTAATGTAAGAAAATCGAAAGAAAAAATAAATGTTAGTTTATTTTAATTAACTATTTCATAAATATTTATTAAAATAATGAAGCTAATTAAATATTATTTAACAGGATTTTATAAATAAAGTTCTTATTAAAGCGGATTCTTTATAGTGCTTTATGTTCGATAACCACATTGATAAACATGTCAGTACATTGTATTAAATTTCACATGAGAGATTATTTATTTATAATTGCATATTTCACGTTAATATCGTCTGCTATTCTTTTAATTTCTATGTTAATTAAATATATTAAGACTCGTTATGTAAATTAATTGAAATTCGCTGTATTTCGATACGCATTTTTGTTTATTTATATCGATTTTCCACTCACTTTGTTTTTGATATATTTTATTTAAAATGTACAGCGCATTACATTTTTAAACCATTATTGTTTATTTATTCTTTACCTAGTATAATACGCTAGGTTGTTTTAAAACAATATATTTCACATAGCTATATGAAATATTTTTAAATAAAAGGTCTTTTCCATTATTCTTATTATTTATTTCATCGTGTATGTTATGAATAATATTATAAAATGTATCAATATTAATTTAATATATAATTTATTATCTATTATTTTCGTTACTAGATATTATTTTGTAGATACACAGAAAAAAGCAATTAATATATATATACAATGCATGACCACATTTGTAACTACATTTTAATACCAATTTTGTATTATATAATAAATAATCGATTGTTTTCAAAATATCTTATATTTATTTAATATAAATTATTCCGAATAATAAATATTTTAATAACATTTAACAATTATTACATTGCTATCGATATCAGTTGAATGGTGAGTGATCAGTCATTTGTATCGTATACTATTATTTGTATATCATTTGTAACATTAAAAACATCAGTTGATTTCAATAAATTTATATAAAAAACCGCCCAAAGAATGAGCAATATAAAACTAAACGAATTCATTGCAATAATATGCAATCTCATAATGTTTACGAAGCGTTATGATTGGTTATATCATACTTTTCTATTCCATACATTTCAACATACTTTTTCTAAAAATAATGAAATAAAATTAATCGATATATATTACAAATCTAATAATTAGGCGTTGAATTTACATGTGCATAGGTTACTACTATATACATTATGTTAATATAGATACATAACATACATAGCAATATATCGGTTAGATATTATATATATAAATGTTATATTAAAAAAGATTTATTAGTGATTCAATATATAATTCGGCAAACATTCCCTTATCGTAACTCGAATAGTTCTTCCGAGTTGCCCTAGACCATCGGGTTATCGTTACTATAGGGTACCGCGTAACGGACGAGTTGTTAAACCTGGGCAGTAGGGACGCCCGATCACTTTACATCGTAGTCTGTCGGTAATTGTACTTAGCCGAGTAGCTGCGTATTCTCGCGGTACATTCGTCGTTAATGTTAGGAAAACTGTTAGCTGCAAACGCAACACGAAAAGTCGAGGATTAAACTACGAGTTTCATATTAGAAGATAATACGCAGTGTATGTCATACCAAAGTCTAAACACGTAGTCGCTATGAGTGATGGTATCATTGGCATTTTTTACATGCAATATTTATTGAATAAAATATAATTTTAGTTAGATTTTGATCTCGTATATTAGATTTATTAATAGCATATTATAATAACAAAAAGTAGTGCATATAATAATTAAAAAAAAATTATATTTCATAATTTATGTTTATGGATATATAATATCTACACAAAATTCAAGTATTAGAGTATTAAATTATTATGTAAATCCAATCTTATTATAAAAATGATTTGAACTAACTCTATAATTGGATAGATAAATTCACTCTAATATCCATAGTTATCAATATTATATCAGTAATTTAAAATGAATATGACCAACATCTAACTTAAATCCTAAATTTTCTACGAACCTACGTTCCTTACACTTTGTTTGGTTTGACTTCGTGTTCTAGCAGTTTCTACTCTTATCCTCCTTTCCTCTCTAGTCATTGGCCTTTCGACTAGAATATTTTGTAATATGATATTTAATTATTTAATACATATATGTATAACATATAACGTATAACTGTAACATATATGTTACAGTAAATGAGTTGATTATAAGAAGTAATTTCATTTATAACTGAAATCAATTAATTTGATTTCCAATGTCTCGTTATAAATAAATTTAAATAAGTATTATAAAATAATTTATATGATGTTTCTGTAAACGTGTTTTCCTGTAATTCGCAGTGGAGATTCTCATCGGTGGATCGTTTTGCGATTGATTGTCTATCTTATTATTCTTCTTTTGCGCCATTTTCAGAGCTTCAGAATTGTCCACTGTCTACCAAGTACACATTTATAACTTAATAATTTGTTAAAGTATTTTATATAGGAATATTTAATACATACCCATTTTTTTGATTTACATTCTTTCTCCGCTAGGTTAGCATCTGCTAACTCACCTGAAAGTCATTTAAATTAATAACAGTTATAAAGAAAGTAATGAATATATATATTTCACTTAACAAAGAATATGACAATTAGTTTTAAAATAATATTTATCTTTGTTGTATTAATTAACCGGCTCTTTTTTAAAACAATCGGATTCGAAATAAATGTGTTCTATATGTTGATAGTTATAAGTTTAAACTCACAAAAGATCTTTTTATGTGAAGAAAAGCCTCTACCGAATGTATACAAAATAATACACATACCGATTCATCTCTAGATAGTGAAATTCAAGAATACTCTAATTTATTAAATGCACTATTTATAAGATACAAACCTAGAAGATGTAATTTCCAATCATCGACATTTGTAAATTCTTTTCCTTTTCGTGTAGATTTCAATTCATTTTGTTTGTCAATTGGTTGATTATGGGCAACCGAAGATGGTTGTTTTCTTACTTTTAGTATTATTATTAATAATAAATAAATCACATATTATTTAAAAATATATTTATATATAATTTGTAAATGATCTATTTAATATTGAATTATTAATATTTATTATTAACCCGTTGGTTTAGTTAACTTATCAATCATTTCTTTTTCGCTCATTTGATGTCTGTATGTAGAATATAATTGCAGTTTTCGAGCTTCTTGAATTTGCTGTATCACCTAAATCATGAAAACAATGTATTTATTGAAAAGGCTATTTTTATATACAATATTCTAGGTTACCATTTTCTTGACTTGGAAAATCCTGACGCATTCTTGAATTTCGTTTTTGCATCGTTTTCGTCTAGGCTTATTTTCATTAGAATTAGCATTTTCGGTTGCTAATTTGCATCCCCTTTCATATTCGTTATCTTTCTTCTGCATCTTCTGCATAGCGGTAATCGGATTTCTCATTCCATATTTGATCAACTCATCATCCCTATGATTGGGAAACTCTATAGTAACTATTGATATAAACACATTCTAATGTTATATTTAATTTAACAACCATCTAGTTATATCGTAATGATATAAATAATAGCTCTTTACTACGTTAAATATTATTTAAATATATTATATATTCTAAACGATTATCTATGAGAAAAATAAATTACATTTATATTTGTATCCCACTTTTGTGTGCCCAAAATCTTATCGTTTTAAGATTCACCCTTATATTCTAAAAAAGAGTTATCATAATTATTTGCTATATTATTCTCACCTGGGTATTGTTTTCGATCTCGCCTTTTTAGCCGTATTTCGACGGTTTTTCTTTTCCTTTTTATCTTTGGAACTGATATTCTTGTAGCAATCAGATTCTTTATTATTTAGATTGCAGTTCATTTTCTTAAATTTTGATTCATCTTGCATCTAATATTAGAAAATATTATTTTAAATTTATGTAAGTAACTCTTTTAATATAACTAACTATATATATACTTTTGTATTTATTTGAATATACTAATCTATTTATTAATGTTATTTTATTGAGTCACTATTTTATTGAGTACCTCATCATTAATTTTCGCGGATTGTAAATCGAACTGGCAAAATATTGTTGAAATAATTAATATATATATTAACGTTAAATTTAAAATAACGTTTTACGTATTAATGTTTATGTTTTAAAGAACGCAATGTGAAATTCATCACAATTTTATAATAGCATATATTCTAATCAAGAGTATTATTTAAGTATTGTATTAAATTTGGTATATATTTACGATTTTTTTAGAAAGTAATCATTAAGATAACAATACCTTTCGTCTGCGAGGAGTTCGTGAATCGGAGTTGGGTTTTAGTCGCGGTATCTTGGTTCTAGTTTTGGCATCGTTCTTATCTCTAGATATATTTTGCATAATCGCCACGTCCGTTTCCGTTTCGCTTCCGTCGCTGTCGCTCGAGCAACTACCGCTATCGCTAGAGCTCCCGCTAGTGCTTATATCTCCGTCAGCGCGGGGCATACGCACGCACGATACACCGTCCACCGAACAAGTGGACACGGAATCTGCGAGGCTGTCGCGATCCTCGCAAGTCACCCCGCTCTCCGATGAACTGCAACTACTCGTCGACGAAGTGGAAGGCGTAGACTCTGCGTGGCTACTAGCGACGTGTTGCGCGTCCTTCGATGCAAATCTAGACTTCTCGCTGAGTGTAGAGGTGTCGCCGCTGCTACTATCCGAGCTACTAGTCGAACTACCGCTACTGCTTTCGCTACTACTGCTGCTGCCGCTGTTGCTGCTGTTGCTGCTGTTGCTGCTATCGCTATCGCTATCGCTACTGCTACCGGTATAACTTCCCGGCGTCGTTGAAGAATCGCTGGCGGTAAGTTCGCTAGTACCAGATGTACCCGTCCCAGAGAAGCCGGAAGTACTTTCGGTAATAGTGGATGTTGAGTCGGTATCCGTGTAAGAGTCGGAAGCCGGCGTTTGTCTTAGAACTTGTTCTTCTCGCTGCACCGGTGAAAGTTATTGCGTTATGATAATGAAATACGTAAATACATAATACATATAATTCAATAGACAATCATGCAAACACTTTGTTATCCGTACAATGATTTATATGTTATTAGTTAATCCTAAATATAATGTACAATACTCGTAATAATAGCCTGATTCTAATAAAGGTAATGAAATAAGTAAAAATTAATATCGTTTCCAATTTAAATACATTTAGTACAATTAAAAAATAAATATGTTTACATATATAGTATTAATAATATAGTTGTTATAATAATTTCTGAACTATATATATATATATATATATATATATATATATATATATATATGTGTATATATATGTGTGTATATATAGTCTTTAGGACTGCAAAATAAATATAGAATTATTAAATTAATAAATTATTTATAATAAATATTCAGTTAATAGATTCCTATATTAATTACATTAGGGATACATGTTCAATACAATTTCTCTATAAATCTATTAAATAATTATTTTAAATAGTTACTCTAGAGTTATGATATAAATATGATATAAATATGCCCGTGACGTCCAAACTAATAAATAAAAAATAATATCCTAAATAATAAAAGAAACATTATATAATATCAAATGGTGTATACATTTTTATAAAAATAATTATATATATTATAGTAATAATTTTAAAATAACCATATTAGTTGAAATATGTACAATAAAAGAAATATAAATTAATACTATATAATATAATAATTAAAAGTTTGTATTACTTAAATTCATTACTTATTAAACGAAAATACACAATAATATAACAAATATCCAATATAGAAAATGTATTACAATACTTAATATATTGATACTGAAACTAATAACTAAAACTATGAATTAACAATAGCCTCATTGGTAACCAAACAATAGATTCTCGGATATTTTCGTTCTCTTTGACTTTCCCGTTGCATAATTATTTTTATGTCATTAAATATTTATAATTTTTCTGCCAATAAATATATTTTAATCAATTAATTTTCACATGAATATATATATATATATATATATATATATATGTATATGTATATATATATATATATATATATATATATATATGTATAACAATTATAATATGTAATAGCATTATTTTGATATTATTTTAATATTATATTATTTTGAAAAGGTTTATTTGAGATTAAATGATCGCTATACGCGTAGACGTAAATTTATGTTATATATATTATGTTAATAATAAATAGTTGTCATAATAATTAACCCTTAGTTTTCTATCAGCTTCGTCTCTCGCAACTTCAGCTTTCAAAGCTTCAAGTTTAATTTCCTGTATTCGGGCTTCGTTTGATTCTCTAATAATCTTCAAGTGAAATTGTTGAGGTATAAATATATATAAAAGATTATTATATATATTATATTATAAAAGATCATTATATATAATATTATATATATATATATTCCCCTTCGTCAATAGTTACTTCAAATGTATTATTAGCGATTGTAATACATACCCTTAGTTTATTTTCTTCTGCCTCCTTTTGTTTCTCTGCGATTACCTCAACAGCTTGTCTACCACATTTAGCATACAACCACTCAGCGGCTGCTCGATGTCTTTTCTCTATGGCTATGTCAAATGCTGTTTTAGAATCCGGACCCTGCGAGTATTAATATCATTTGTTCTACAATAATGTAGGCTTTTCTCATGTCTAGGTCACGGGTAGAGTTGTGACTATTATTAGTTAGTATATATAGGTGTAGGGGGGGTTTAGAGATGTAGGTATAGGTTTATGAACACATGCATGCGTATAAATGTAAAGCTGTGAAGATATAAATGTATATGTATATGTAGTAGTACGTGCATATACATATGACCATGCATGTGTGTGAAGAGGTGTAAATATAGAAGGATGTAAGGCGAATGTGTAGTAGACTGCTTTTATATTATCTAACGTAGTTGCGTAGTAAAACAAAGTACAGGGTTAGGTACACACACTCGACATTATTGTCTGAGGAATAGTACGTTAGTATAATAAATATACAAGTATGATGATATATATGATATAGCTTAGATACATTATATATATAATACACATACATATATATATATAAAAATATATATATATATATATATATATATAATTAATAGTTTATATAAATGAGAATAACTATAAAACAAATTACTTACATAATATTTGTGAATATTCCTTTATTATAGTCGCATAGTTATATTTAGCTGCTATCATCTACGCTACACAAACACGAATTAACTTCCACATTTAAGATACACTACCGAAGGAGCCAATAAAAGTGCAAATCATATATTCGATGTTACAGACCAGACTATTAGGCTACTACGAAATGCGGACTGCAATCGATTTCCACAAAGGTGTGAGCGTAGAACAATGACGGTTGCCGAACGTATTACCTAATGGAGTCATTGTTAGACAATACGTAAGCCGTCTAGAGATTAAGTGTTGGTATAACGGGGCACGGTCCACTTTTCCGCAGGCCCGACTACCGACTAAAGGTAGAATTATGATATAATCCGGCGTGTGAACCGGTATACTATGGAAATGAAATGAAAATACATTTTCAATACTCAATGAGTGAATTATGCATTCGAATAACTTATTGTCAATATGGCAAAAGAAATCGGAATCTTTTCATTATAATAAGTGTAAAACAAACAAGTAAAAGAGACTACAGCTACTAATTGTTACTAATGATTGATATATTATAGTTGTTTATATATATATATATATATATATATCTATATATATATCTATATCTATATATATATATATATATATATATATATATATATATATATATCTATACATATATATATATATATATATAGATATTATGAGACATTAACTAACCATTGTAAATATGGCATTAAGATTGGCCTCGAATGAAAACAATACCTCCATTGTCTTAACGTCATTCTTGTAAGCGGATAGATGGATGCACGCCATTCCAGCCTTATTCACAGCATCTGCTCTCCTTCTCAGCAAGTCGTTGAGGTATCGTGGTCGCTATCGTGGATGATGTCAAGAGTGTTGAGAAGAGTGTTGAGAAGAGTGTTGAGAAGAGTGTTGAGAAGAGTGTTGAGAAGAGTGTTGAGAAGAGTGTTGAGAAGAGTGTTGAGAAGAGTATTGAGAAGAGTGTTGAGAAGATAGTGTAAAACAAACTTTAGATATTAATGATATTATTTCTCAGTTAAATATTTTAAACTATAAATAGATTGAAAATCAAAGTGGAAAAAATAGTATAGTACTAATAAATACAAAATATTTAGTTAATTATATAATTTATAATTGTTTGTGAACAAATATAAAATAATAATGATTAATAATATTAAAATATGTAATTGATGTAATTAATATGTAATTAATATAATTAATGTTATATTAAAGTAATTAATGTGTAATTGGTGTGTAATTAATGTAATTAATGTAATTAATGTTTAATTAATGTGTAATTAATGTGTAATTAATGTGTAATTAATGTGTAATTAATGTGTAATTAATGTGTAATTAATGTGTAATTAATGTGTAATTAATGTGTAATTAATGTGTAATTAATGTGTAATTAATGTGTAATTAATGTGTAATTAATGTGTAATTAATGTGTAATTAATGTGTAATTAATGTGTAATTAATGTGTAATTAATGTGTAATTAATGTGTAATTAATGTGTAATTAATGTGTAATTAATGTGTAATTAATGTGTAATTAATGTATAATTAATGTGTAATTAATGTGTAATTAATGTGTAATTAATGTATAATTAATTTGTAATTAATGTAATTAATGTAATTAATGTATAATTAATGTATAATTAATATGTAATTAATTTAATGAATGTAATTAATGTATACTTAATATGTAATTAATGTAATTAATGTGTAATTAATGTGTAATTAATGTGTAATTAATGTGTAATTAATGTGTAATTAATGTAATAAGTGTGTAATTAATGTAATTAATGTGGACTTAATATAATTAATATAACTAATGTAATTAATGTAATTAATGTAATTAATGTAATTAATGTAATTAATGTAATTAATGTAATTAATGTAATTAATGTAATTAATGTAATTAATGTAATTAATGTAATTAATGCAATTAATATAATTAATGCAATTAATGTAATTAATGTCTAATTAATATAAATAATGTAATTAATGTAATTAATGTAATTAATGTGAACTTAATGTAAGTAATGTGTACTTTAATTTAATTAATGTGTAATTAATGTAAGTAATGTGGACTTAATGTAATTAATATAACTAATGTAATTAATGTAATTAATGTAATTAATGTAATTAATGTAATTAATGTAATTAATGTAATTAACGTAATTAATGTAATTAATGTAATTAATGTAATTAATATAAATAATGTAATTAATGTAATTAATATAATAAATGTAATTAATGTAATTAATGTAATTAATGTAATTAATGTAATTAATGTAATTAATGTAATTAATGTAATTAATGTAATTAATGTGTACTTAATGTAATTAATGTGTAATTAATGTAATTAATGTATACTTTAATGTAATTAATGTGTAATTAATGTGTACTTTAATGTAATTAATGTGTAATTAATGTGTACTTTAATGTAATTAATGTGTAATTAATGTGTAATTAATGTGTACTTTAATGTAATTAATGTGTACTTTAATGTAATTAATGTGTAATTAATATGTACTTTAATGTAATTAATGTGTAATTAATGTGTACTTTAATGTAATTAATGTGTAATTAATGTGTACTTTAATGTAATTAATGTGTAATTAATGTGTACTTTAATGTAATTAATGTGTACTTTAATGTAATTAATGTGTACTTAATGTGTACTTTAATGTAATTAATGTGTAATTAATATGTACTTTAATGTAATTAATGTGTAATTAATATGTACTTTAATGTAATTAATGTGTAATTAATGTGTACTTTAATGTAATTAATGTGTAATTAATATGTACTTTAATGTAATTAATGTGTAATTAATGTGTACTTTAATGTAATTAATGTGTAATTAATATGTACTTTAATGTAATTAATGTGTAATTAATGTGTACTTTAATGTAATTAATGTGTAATTAATGTGTACTTTAATGTAATTAATGTGTAATTAATGTGTACTTTAATGTAATTAATGTGTAATTAATGTGTACTTTAATGTAATTAATGTGTAATTAATGTGTACTTTAATGTAATTAATGTGTAATTAATGTGTACTTTAATGTAATTAATGTGTAATTAATGTGTACTTTAATGTAATTAATGTGTAATTAATGTGTACTTTAATGTAATTAATGTGTAATTAATGTGTACTTAATGTAATTAATGTGTACTTAATGTAATTAATGTGTACTTTAATGTAATTAATGTAATTAATGTAATCATATCAATATTCTACCGGTGATGACTTCAGATCCGTTATCGATTTGATTTGTTCTTCTTGTTCCATATCTGTTTTGTGAGATGCGATCAACTCTTCTTCTGTTATCTGCAATAGATATCTCACTATTTCTGTTAAGATAAGTCGATAATAATTGATAAAATAAACAAGATATAAGATGAGTATACAAATGAGACACAAATATTTTTTTAAATATTTCTACACAGAATATATTAGAATTCATAAATTTGAAAGTGAAACCATATTTTATTCTATATATCATAATTCAATAATTATAATACAATATCAAAATTTTGTTACATATTTTACCAATTTTATCTAATATCTTTTTTATAAATGTCCATAATTTTGTTTAGAATTGAAAAAGCAAAATATAATAGCAATTAAAAGCAGATTCGGAAAAATATAATTTTGTAATAATAATAATAGTTTTACATTTAATTAAAAACCTACCATCGTAATATTTGTCTTATAATACAAGTATTATTTGAACATGTGAATATAATACAACTAATGAAGTTGATAATAATGATATCTCTAACCTGATCGTTTAGCAGATGCTGCTTCATGCAAAGGAAATTCTCCTTTTTGATTCTTCAACCACAATTTAGCATTGAATTCTTTGAGAAGTTTTAGCATCTCAAGATTTCCATTTGAAGACGCGCAGTGCGCAGAACTAAAGAGTATATTGAGATTTATTTCGGATAATGGCGGGAAATATTAATTCATTTAAAAAATGGTTTTATTTTGTCTACAAATGTTTAATTTTTAATTAATTATATACGCATTAGAATATAATATTTTAATTGAATCATTGTAGTTGTAATGAAACTTATAAGCATTATAAATAAACATAATTTAAATACACTTTCATATAACAATATGTATTTGTTAATGATATACTTTTGTATAATATAATATATATAGTCAATATATTAATATGCATGTTAAGGATTATAACATATTCTTGAATTTAGGATTCTTTTTTGGTTTATACATTTAGCTCAGAGTTATTGAATATGCATATGGCATTATTTGATATATATTTACATTTAATAAATTGGTATAATTATTTTGAACTATTATAAATGATATATCTAATATTTATACTATATTTTTTGGACAAATTATCCGTTCGGTGTGCATTTATTACCTTCTAGACATTTTATCAAGGGCATTGCAATTTGCGTTAGCGGTCAATAGGACTTTGGCGCATCTCGTGTGTCCAAGAGTAACGGCGTAAAATAATGCCGTACAACCATTCTTGTCCACAGAGTTGATTCTGACCTACAAAAGGACGAGGTTTTATTATTAAAACCTATTGACACATTTAACAATTTTGGAGTTAAAGATTAACCGATAACTTATCTTTATTACGTATACGTAATAGGCCAGCGTATACGCTGGCCTATATAATTTAGTGTTATTCAAGGTCAAGTAAGATCAAAAAGGTTAAAATAAATTGTTACTTTAGAAAATTAATAATAATATTAACTATGTTAATAAATATAAACTAATAATCATTTCTTTAAATTTTATATTTGATATATTTATGTAGATACAACATTTTAAATAACCTATAACCAAATTAAACGAATATTTTCGTTTCAATAAATAATATTTATAGTTAAATATTAATAATACAACGATACTTATTATAATACTCCTCGGTTATTGAATACACTCTTGACAAACCCGTTGACGTATCAGCAATTCAATGCACCTAGCGTTACCCCTTGAAGCCGCACAGTGTATAGCTGATATCGGTCAGAGTATTTTAAATATAACAAATACAGTTTTGAATGATACGTAATATAATGTTGAAATGAAATGATGATCCAGAATTGCATTATCTAACCTCTAAGTCCGTCTTTATCTGCACATTCTTTACCTGCTCCAGCCCTTAGAAGAGTTTCAAGTGCTGATCTACTTCCTGTTTCAATTATTCACGTATACAATTATATTAACTAAGACTATTTCAAGATATGCTATTTATATAATATTAATAATTCGCCTATTATATTTATCGTATATAAATTACAGATTTAATTATCGAGAATAGTAGTCGAAAAATAGAATTATATATATATATATATATATATATATATATATATATATATATATATATACATAAATACATTAATCAATTGTCTAGTAAACTGATCTATTATGTAAGTTTAATGAAATTAAAATATTCTACCATTGCTTTAAATTATATGTACATCTACTAACCTGAACTTGCAGCCCATAGAAGTGGAGTTCTTTGGTACTCGTCGACGCAATCTATGAGTACCTTTTTTTTAATCAATGCTTGTAAAGTCGGAATTCCTGTTTTTGCATCTAAATTGGATACGTGGGCTTTCTTTTAGATGTTTATCTTACTAGTTGTAATTAGTTCATACGAAATTATCGATTGTGATTGAAAACTATTCTAAAATCGATAATAATCGACAAATAATTTAATATAAACAAGTTAAATTTAACATAGTTAAAAGTAAAGTAGTCTACAAATTAGTGTATATATACTAATATGTATGAATTACTCAATAATACATATTTTAATTATGAATCGATATTTTATATTATATTTTATGATTTATAATAAATTTATTTGGATTTTTTAATGAACTAATTGCATTTAATTAATTTTGATTATTCCATTTTCTATGATCTTACCATTTTGTCCAACTCTACCCTCTCTTCTTGGCAGCGCAATAGCACACATTTGTGCGGCGTAGTGGAGTGGAGTAGCTTGGTGAAGATCACGCGGCATTAGATCCACTCCGTGAGTTTCAAACAGATCCAATAATACCACGTGACCGCACACTAAGTCATGGGAATTTGACATTATATTAAAGAAGTTTTCAAAACTAATATCAATCATCTATGTGAATATTTCTTAAGGTACTTGCAATGTTATAAATAAAATACATAGTAGGCGATGAATGGGATTTATATACTTAACTATAAGAGAATTTTATTGTTTTAATATATATTTATAAATAATAATTACAATTATAATTACATAATTACTATATCAATAACGATATTTTATTCTAGTGACCTAATATTGCATAATATTGAAAAAGCAATCTAACCAGTTGCCCAGTGGACCACGGTGTGACCTTCTTCGTCAGCTTCTTGCAGTGATGCTTTCTGATGTAACAGATACTTTACAAAAGAAACATTGCAAGCGATCACAGCGAGCTGCAGAGCCGTGTACCCTTTCGGAGAGGTTCCAGGGCAGTTTTTATTATTAATTTACATTTGGGCAATATAAGATTATTAAAATACGTTATTTGTGATGTTATAGTATATATAATATAGCATAACCTCTAAAGAGTATACTCTTTAGAAGTTATGCTATATTATATTATAGAACTATAGTTCTAGGTAATGATTACGACATGTATGATTATGCAACCTTTTAAGAAATAATTTATACCCTATAATGAAGTGCATTATATTTTGTTATAGGAGTTCTAAAAATATAGAAATTTTGTTGAAATTGTAATGAAATTATATTGAAATTGTAATGAAATATAGGATCCCTTCTTTAATGGATATTATAATATTGAATGAAATGAAAGGGAATTTGAAAAAGAGAAATTGTATGTCTTAAGTAATTGAGGATATTAATATTATGATTTTACACACGTCTCTATTATATTAAGTTATTACGCAATATACTTAAATAAGATATATTGCAGAAAATAACTATTGTTGATATTATAAATTAAATCAAAGTGTTAACAACGTTATATTTAATATAAACTATTTAATATTAAATATTATTATGATTTAAAAGTTTCCAGGTTTAAATTAAGTACACTATTTCATTTATATATTAAATATCAATTAACTATCAAAAAGTAAATATAATTAATACTTAGGTATTCATAATTATGTATTTTCTATTAAATTTTATTTTATTTTCCTCAACTTATCTATAATTGTTTCTTTCCATAAAATTTTTATAGAGCAATTTAATTTGTATTCAATATTTGTTATGGTTGTATGCAATTAAATAGTTATATCACAATAGTTTAAAACAAATATCTGTGATATAAAATTATAATAATATTATAAATGTAATTGTGAGTCATATATAATATAAATATTTCAAATATATTCTTGAAAAATTAGAAATAATTGGGTGTATTTATTGGTTTTATTATGGATAATTTATATAATTAATACATTTTATTAGTATCATATTTAATATTTATTCTGAATAAATCTAAGAATACTTAGCGATTAAATTAAATATATGCAATGCATTGCGATTATATTTAGTAAACCTAAAATTATCGAAATTATAATATTTGTAAACAAAGATTTTGTAAATGTGTATATGTATAAATATATATATAAATATAAATATATATATAAATATATATATATATATATATATATATATATATATATATTTATATATATATATATATATGTATATATATATATATATTTACATATATATATATATATATATATATATATATATATATGTATATATATATATATATGTGTGGTCACACCTGGTCCACTGGACAACCAGTTATTATCGCTATTTCGTATATAATGAAATATTAGGTTATTAGCGATATTGATATAGTAATTGATATGTGGATATGTCTATGTGTATATGTACATATGTTAGTTGTATATATATATATATATATATGTATTTGTGTATGTGTATATATGTGTAATGTAAATTTAAAATGCCGTACCTTCTTTATCTTTAATGTCGATGATAGTTTTATCAATGTGCAGCAATTGTGAAGCGACTTTAGAGTTTGCATTTTCTACGCAATAATGAAGTGCAGTTTTTCCGCTAAAGTCCAGTAGCGACACCGAGGACTTGAGAGAATTGAGAATTATAACTTAGAAATATAACTTAGAAATATAACTTAGAAATATAACTTAGAAATATAACTTAGAAATATAACTTAGAAATATAACTTAGAAATATAACTTAGAAATATAACTTAGAATTATAACTTAGAATTATAACTTAGAATTATAACTTAGAATTATAACTTAGAATTATAACTTAGAATTATAACTTAGAATTATAACTTAGAATTATAACTTAGAATTATAACTTAGAATTATAACTTAGAATTATAACTTAGAATTATAACTTAGAATTATAACTTAGAATTATAACTTAGAATTATAACTTAGAATTATAACTTAGAATTATAACTTAGAATTATAACTTAGAATTATAACTTAGAATTATAACTTAGAATTATAACTTAGAATTATAACTTAGAATTATAACTTAGAATTATAACTTAGAATTATAACTTAGAATTATAACTTAGAATTATAACTTAGAATTATAACTTAGAATTATAACTTAGAATTATAACTTAGAATTATAACTTAGAATTATAACTTAGAATTATAACTTAGAATTATAACTTAGAATTATAACTTAGAATTATAACTTAGAATTATAACTTAGAATTATAACTTAGAATTATAACTTAGAATTATAACTTAGAATTATAACTTAGAATTATAACTTAGAATTATAACTTAGAATTATAACTTAGAATTATAACTTAGAATTATAACTTAGAATTAATAGAATTAACTTAGAATTATAACTTAGAATTATAACTTAGAATTATAACTTAGAATTATAACTTAGAATTATAACTTAGATTATAACTTAGAATTATAACTTAGAATTATAACTTAGAATTATAACTTAGAATTATAACTTAGAATTATAACTTAGAATTATAACTTAGAATTATAACTTAGAATTATAACTTAGAATTATAACTTAGAATTATAACTTAGAATTATAACTTAGAATTATAACTTAGAATTATAACTTAGAATTATAACTTAGAATTATAACTTAGAATTATAACTTAGAATTATAACTTAGAATTATAACTTAGAATTATAACTTAGAATTATAACTTAGAATTATAACTTAGAATTATAACTTAGAATTATAACTTAGAATTATAACTTAGAATTATAACTAGAATTATAACTTAGAATTATAACTTAGAATTATAACTTAGAATTATAACTTAGAATTATAACTTAGAATTATAACTTAGAATTATAACTTAGAATTATAACTTAGAATTATAACTTAGAATTATAACTTAGAATTATAACTTAGAATTATAACTTAGAATTATAACTTAGAATTATAACTTAGAATTATAACTTAGAATTATAACTTAGAATTATAACTTAGAATTATAACTTAGAATTATAACTTAGAATTATAACTTAGAATTATAACTTAGAATTATAACTTAGAATTATAACTTAGAATTATAACTTAGAATTATAACTTAGAATTATAACTTAGAATTATAACTTAGAATTATAACTTAGAATTATAACTTAGAATTATAACTTAGAATTATAACTTAGAATTATAACTTAGAATTATAACTTAGAATTATAACTTAGAATTATAACTTAGAATTATAACTTAGAATTATAACTTAGAATTATAACTTAGAATTATAACTTAGAATTATAACTTAGAATTATAACTTAGAATTATAACTTAGAATTATAACTTAGAATTATAACTTAGAATTATAACTTAGAATTATAACTTAGAATTATAACTTAGAATTATAACTTAGAATTATAACTTAGAATTATAACTTAGAATTATAACTTAGAATTATAACTTAGAATTATAACTTAGAATTATAACTTAGAATTATAACTTAGAATTATAACTTAGAATTATAACTTAGAATTATAACTTAGAATTATAACTTAGAATTATAACTTAGAATTATAACTTAGAATTATAACTTAGAATTATAACTTAGAATTATAACTTAGAATTATAACTTAGAATTATAACTTAGAATTATAACTTAGAATTATAACTTAGAATTATAACTTAGAATTATAACTTAGAATTATAACTTAGAATTATAACTTAGAATTATAACTTAGAATTATAACTTAGAATTATAACTTAGAATTATAACTTAGAATTATAACTTAGAATTATAACTTAGAATTATAACTTAGAATTATAACTTAGAATTATAACTTAGAATTATAACTTAGAATTATAACTTAGAATTATAACTTAGAATTATAACTTAGAATTATAACTTAGAATTATAACTTAGAATTATAACTTAGAATTATAACTTAGAATTATAACTTAGAATTATAACTTAGAATTATAACTTAGAATTATAACTTAGAATTATAACTTAGAATTATAACTTAGAATTATAACTTAGAATTATAACTTAGAATTATAACTTAGAATTATAACTTAGAATTATAACTTAGAATTATAACTTAGAATTATAACTTAGAATTATAACTTAGAATTATAACTTAGAATTATAACTTAGAATTATAACTTAGAATTATAACTTAGAATTATAACTTAGAATTATAACTTAGAATTATAACTTAGAATTATAACTTAGAATTATAACTTAGAATTATAACTTAGAATTATAACTTAGAATTATAACTTAGAATTATAACTTAGAATTATAACTTAGAATTATAACTTAGAATTATAACTTAGAATTATAACTTAGAATTATAACTTAGAATTATAACTTAGAATTATAACTTAGAATTATAACTTAGAATTATAACTTAGAATTATAACTTAGAATTATAACTTAGAATTATAACTTAGAATTATAACTTAGAATTATAACTTAGAATTATAACTTAGAATTATAACTTAGAATTATAACTTAGAATTATAACTTAGAATTATAACTTAGAATTATAACTTAGAATTATAACTTAGAATTATAACTTAGAATTATAACTTAGAATTATAACTTAGAATTATAACTTAGAATTATAACTTAGAATTATAACTTAGAATTATAACTTAGAATTATAACTTAGAATTATAACTTAGAATTATAACTTAGAATTATAACTTAGAATTATAACTTAGAATTATAACTTAGAATTATAACTTAGAATTATAACTTAGAATTATAACTTAGAATTATAACTTAGAATTATAACTTAGAATTATAACTTAGAATTATAACTTAGAATTATAACTTAGAATTATAACTTAGAATTATAACTTAGAATTATAACTTAGAATTATAACTTAGAATTATAACTTAGAATTATAACTTAGAATTATAACTTAGAATTATAACTTAGAATTATAACTTAGAATTATAACTTAGAATTATAACTTAGAATTATAACTTAGAATTATAACTTAGAATTATAACTTAGAATTATAACTTAGAATTATAACTTAGAATTATAACTTAGAATTATAACTTAGAATTATAACTTAGAATTATAACTTAGAATTATAACTTAGAATTATAACTTAGAATTATAACTTAGAATTATAACTTAGAATTATAACTTAGAATTATAACTTAGAATTATAACTTAGAATTATAACTTAGAATTATAACTTAGAATTATAACTTAGAATTATAACTTAGAATTATAACTTAGAATTATAACTTAGAATTATAACTTAGAATTATAACTTAGAATTATAACTTAGAATTATAACTTAGAATTATAACTTAGAATTATAACTTAGAATTATAACTTAGAATTATAACTTAGAATTATAACTTAGAATTATAACTTAGAATTATAACTTAGAATTATAACTTAGAATTATAACTTAGAATTATAACTTAGAATTATAACTTAGAATTATAACTTAGAATTATAACTTAGAATTATAACTTAGAATTATAACTTAGAATTATAACTTAGAATTATAACTTAGAATTATAACTTAGAATTATAACTTAGAATTATAACTTAGAATTATAACTTAGAATTATAACTTAGAATTATAACTTAGAATTATAACTTAGAATTATAACTTAGAATTATAACTTAGAATTATAACTTAGAATTATAACTTAGAATTATAACTTAGAATTATAACTTAGAATTATAACTTAGAATTATAACTTAGAATTATAACTTAGAATTATAACTTAGAATTATAACTTAGAATTATAACTTAGAATTATAACTTAGAATTATAACTTAGAATTATAACTTAGAATTATAACTTAGAATTATAACTTAGAATTATAACTTAGAATTATAACTTAGAATTATAACTTAGAATTATAACTTAGAATTATAACTTAGAATTATAACTTAGAATTATAACTTAGAATTATAACTTAGAATTATAACTTAGAATTATAACTTAGAATTATAACTTAGAATTATAACTTAGAATTATAACTTAGAATTATAACTTAGAATTATAACTTAGAATTATAACTTAGAATTATAACTTAGAATTATAACTTAGAATTATAACTTAGAATTATAACTTAGAATTATAACTTAGAATTATAACTTAGAATTATAACTTAGAATTATAACTTAGAATTATAACTTAGAATTATAACTTAGAATTATAACTTAGAATTATAACTTAGAATTATAACTTAGAATTATAACTTAGAATTATAACTTAGAATTATAACTTAGAATTATAACTTAGAATTATAACTTAGAATTATAACTTAGAATTATAACTTAGAATTATAACTTAGAATTATAACTTAGAATTTATAACTTAGAATTATAACTTAGAATTATAACTTAGAATTATAACTTAGAATTATAACTTAGAATTATAACTTAGAATTATAACTTAGAATTATAACTTAGAATTATAACTTAGAATTATAACTTAGAATTATAACTTAGAATTATAACTTAGAATTATAACTTAGAATTATAACTTAGAATTATAACTTAGAATTATAACTTAGAATTATAACTTAAATTATAACTTAGAATTATAACTTAGAATTATAACTTAGAATTATAACTTAGAATTATAACTTAGAATTATAACTTAGAATTATAACTTAGAATTATAACTTAGAATTATAACTTAGAATTATAACTTAGAATTATAACTTAGAATTATAACTTAGAATTATAACTTAGAATTATAACTTAGAATTATAACTTAGAATTATAACTTAGAATTATAACTTAGAATTATAACTTAGAATTATAACTTAGAATTATAACTTAGAATTATAACTTAGAATTATAACTTAGAAATATAACTTAGAAATATAACTTAGAAATATAACTTAGAATTATAACTTAGAATTATAACTTAGAATTATAACTTAGAATTATAACTTAGAATTATAACTTAGAATTATAACTTAGAATTATAACTTAGAATTATAACTTAGAATTATAACTTAGAATTATAACTTAGAATTATAACTTAGAATTATAACTTAGAATTATAACTTAGAATTATAACTTAGAATTATAACTTAGAATTATAACTTAGAATTATAACTTAGAATTATAACTTAGAATTATAACTTAGAATTATAACTTAGAATTATAACTTAGAATTATAACTTAGAATTATAACTTAGAATTATAACTTAGAATTATAACTTAGAATTATAACTTAGAATTATAACTTAGAATTATAACTTAGAATTATAACTTAGAATTATAACTTAGAATTATAACTTAGAATTATAACTTAGAATTATAACTTAGAATTATAACTTAGAATTATAACTTAGAATTATAACTTAGAATTATAACTTAGAATTATAACTTAGAATTATAACTTAGAATTATAACTTAGAATTATAACTTAGAATTATAACTTAGAATTATAACTTAGAATTATAACTTAGAATTATAACTTAGAATTATAACTTAGAATTATAACTTAGAATTATAACTTAGAATTATAACTTAGAATTATAACTTAGAATTATAACTTAGAATTATAACTTAGAATTATAACTTAGAATTATAACTTAGAATTATAACTTAGAATTATAACTTAGAATTATAACTTAGAATTATAACTTAGAATTATAACTTAGAATTATAACTTAGAATTATAACTTAGAATTATAACTTAGAATTATAACTTAGAATTATAACTTAGAATTATAACTTAGAATTATAACTTAGAATTATAACTTAGAATTATAACTTAGAATTATAACTTAGAATTATAACTTAGAATTATAACTTAGAATTATAACTTAGAATTATAACTTAGAATTATAACTTAGAATTATAACTTAGAATTATAACTTAGAATTATAACTTAGAATTATAACTTAGAATTATAACTTAGAATTATAACTTAGAATTATAACTTAGAATTATAACTTAGAATTATAACTTAGAATTATAACTTAGAATTATAACTTAGAATTATAACTTAGAATTATAACTTAGAATTATAACTTAGAATTATAACTTAGAATTATAACTTAGAATTATAACTTAGAATTATAACTTAGAATTATAACTTAGAATTATAACTTAGAATTATAACTTAGAATTATAACTTAGAATTATAACTTAGAATTATAACTTAGAATTATAACTTAGAATTATAACTTAGAATTATAACTTAGAATTATAACTTAGAATTATAACTTAGAATTATAACTTAGAATTATAACTTAGAATTATAACTTAGAATTATAACTTAGAATTATAACTTAGAATTATAACTTAGAATTATAACTTAGAATTATAACTTAGAATTATAACTTAGAATTATAACTTAGAATTATAACTTAGAATTATAACTTAGAATTATAACTTAGAATTATAACTTAGAATTATAACTTAGAATTATAACTTAGAATTATAACTTAGAATTATAACTTAGAATTATAACTTAGAATTATAACTTAGAATTATAACTTAGAATTATAACTTAGAATTATAACTTAGAATTATAACTTAGAATTATAACTTAGAATTATAACTTAGAATTATAACTTAGAATTATAACTTAGAATTATAACTTAGAATTATAACTTAGAATTATAACTTAGAATTATAACTTAGAATTATAACTTAGAATTATAACTTAGAATTATAACTTAGAATTATAACTTAGAATTATAACTTAGAATTATAACTTAGAATTATAACTTAGAATTATAACTTAGAATTATAACTTAGAATTATAACTTAGAATTATAACTTAGAATTATAACTTAGAATTATAACTTAGAATTATAACTTAGAATTATAACTTAGAATTATAACTTAGAATTATAACTTAGAATTATAACTTAGAATTATAACTTAGAATTATAACTTAGAATTATAACTTAGAATTATAACTTAGAATTATAACTTAGAATTATAACTTAGAATTATAACTTAGAATTATAACTTAGAATTATAACTTAGAATTATAACTTAGAATTATAACTTAGAATTATAACTTAGAATTATAACTTAGAATTATAACTTAGAATTATAACTTAGAATTATAACTTAGAATTATAACTTAGAATTATAACTTAGAATTATAACTTAGAATTATAACTTAGAATTATAACTTAGAATTATAACTTAGAATTATAACTTAGAATTATAACTTAGAATTATAACTTAGAATTATAACTTAGAATTATAACTTAGAATTATAACTTAGAATTATAACTTAGAATTATAACTTAGAATTATAACTTAGAATTATAACTTAGAATTATAACTTAGAATTATAACTTAGAATTATAACTTAGAATTATAACTTAGAATTATAACTTAGAATTATAACTTAGAATTATAACTTAGAATTATAACTTAGAATTATAACTTAGAATTATAACTTAGAATTATAACTTAGAATTATAACTTAGAATTATAACTTAGAATTATAACTTAGAATTATAACTTAGAATTATAACTTAGAATTATAACTTAGAATTATAACTTAGAATTATAACTTAGAATTATAACTTAGAATTATAACTTAGAATTATAACTTAGAATTATAACTTAGAATTATAACTTAGAATTATAACTTAGAATTATAACTTAGAATTATAACTTAGAATTATAACTTAGAATTATAACTTAGAATTATAACTTAGAATTATAACTTAGAATTATAACTTAGAATTATAACTTAGAATTATAACTTAGAATTATAACTTAGAATTATAACTTAGAATTATAACTTAGAATTATAACTTAGAATTATAACTTAGAATTATAACTTAGAATTATAACTTAGAATTATAACTTAGAATTATAACTTAGAATTATAACTTAGAATTATAACTTAGAATTATAACTTAGAATTATAACTTAGAATTATAACTTAGAATTATAACTTAGAATTATAACTTAGAATTATAACTTAGAATTATAACTTAGAATTATAACTTAGAATTATAACTTAGAATTATAACTTAGAATTATAACTTAGAATTATAACTTAGAATTATAACTTAGAATTATAACTTAGAATTATAACTTAGAATTATAACTTAGAATTATAACTTAGAATTATAACTTAGAATTATAACTTAGAATTATAACTTAGAATTATAACTTAGAATTATAACTTAGAATTATAACTTAGAATTATAACTTAGAATTATAACTTAGAATTATAACTTAGAATTATAACTTAGAATTATAACTTAGAATTATAACTTAGAATTATAACTTATAATTATAACTTAGAATTATAACTTAGAATTATAACTTAGAATTATAACTTATAATTATAACTTATAATTATAACTTAGAATTATAACTTAGAATTATAACTTAGAATTATAACTTAGAATTATAACTTAGAATTATAACTTAGAATTATAACTTAGAATTATAACTTAGAATTATAACTTAGAATTATAACTTAGAATTATAACTTAGAATTATAACTTAGAATTATAACTTAGAATTATAACTTAGAATTATAACTTAGAATTATAACTTAGAATTATAACTTAGAATTATAACTTAGAATTATAACTTAGAATTATAACTTAGAATTATAACTTAGAATTATAACTTAGAATTATAACTTAGAATTATAACTTAGAATTATAACTTAGAATTATAACTTAGAATTATAACTTAGAATTATAACTTAGAATTATAACTTAGAATTATAACTTAGAATTATAACTTAGAATTATAACTTAGAATTATAACTTAGAATTATAACTTAGAATTATAACTTAGAATTATAACTTAGAATTATAACTTAGAATTATAACTTAGAATTATAACTTAGAATTATAACTTAGAATTATAACTTAGAATTATAACTTAGAATTATAACTTAGAATTATAACTTAGAATTATAACTTAGAATTATAACTTAGTATGTAATTATTAATATAGACAAAGCTTGAAAAAGATATTGTGATGCTAAGTTAATATGAAATAATTTAATACTTCGATAAATCATAATTTAATAAGAATGCAATATATGATTACATATTAGAAGATTACCTAACAATTTAAATATCATTAGCTTAATTGCCATTCAAGAATCCATATAGATATAATATTTCCTATTTTTTATAAAAAATATATGTATAAAAATTATATTTTATAAACTAGTGGCAGTGTAATTCCTGCGATATTAATGTAATTTTTACAATAATGATACCAACGTTGTGTGATAGTATCTGTTTCACGTGTTCTAGGTAATCCTCCTGGCAAGCCAACATCAAGGAGGTAGCCCCAGCAGAGTTGCGTAATTCTAAAGCAGCTGCAACCTCCATAGTCTTGAAAATATTTGACCGAGATTAGATTGTACATTACTCACTTGATTGATTATTAATTCGCCGGTTATTATTACATAACACGATTAATTCAATATTTCATGTTAAACCACTATTAATTTTCATAAGATTTGTATTCCGGAAATATTTAACTATTTAATTGATAAATCGTAATTTATATAAAATACAATAACTGCTCTTATTTTTGATAATCTTTGCCAATATCCAGTAAAAAGCATCATCACTATAGAGCGATATTTGATACTATTTGTATAGTTTCATTGGTTATTGTCCACTAACGGAAACATCGGATATTGGGAATTTAGGAACTTCTCCGTCCACCATGGAAGATCGTGGTAAATTATTTTCTAAATCCGGGATTGAAACCGGCTCCAACAAAGAATGTAATGCAGACGTCAAATATGTGATTTCCTTAAATACGTTAAGATCAATATTATTCGACAACGTAACTTGTTAAATATAAATATAGATATAAATATAGGTCACTTGTGTTGTAGTTTGTTAATTTGCAATGTAATGAACCTGGATACTTGCGCATTTGTGAATCACGCATCGGTTTCTTACATCCGGTATATAAACTCTAGCTCCAGCACTGACATATAAATGTTTACATTTCAGATTACTTATTATATAATTTCGTTAACTAAAATGAAAATATTAAGGTGATGTAATATTATATAATTATTTATTATTATTTCCAATTCGAATAAAATAACCAACTTAATATATATATTTATATATATTATATATATATATACATATATATATAGAAATATATATATAGAAACATATATATATATACATACATATATATATATATATATATATACATATATGTACATATATATATTATCTTGAATTTCTCATACCTCAACAGGATTGCGAACAATTCCTCAGACTTGCAATATATTGCATAATGCAAGGAAGTTCTTCTGGTACTTTTCTATAAATAATTACATAATTATCATATTTTCAAATTTATGTAGCTAAATAAACATATTATGATCAAATTAATTAAGATCAAATAATATATTAAGATCAAATAATATCTTACTAATATTAAAGCCAACTATCTATTAATATAATTATCGAAAATTAATTTAAATATTTCTTCGTCTATTACCCGTAGTGCTTGTCATTACGAAGATACAATAGAACAATTACATTTATGAATTCAGTTAACTACGTATATGTATTAATTTTCACGAACATTTTATTACGAACAATTGCGAATTAATTAATTATTATTAAATTCATATGTTTTATAATTGTTTCTTTTTCTAATTTAACACTATTATTATTACACTTTTTAATATATATGCATAAATATAGTTTCTTAATTTCTCTTCATAATACAAAAGGGAACTACCCTACTGTTAATTGTGTACATAAATATATTATTCAATTCAAATCAATTAAATTCAATTCAAATGATGAATTGATGGATAGGTATTGATAGCTATATGTGTATGTTTATTTTACACCAACCTGTTCTTTTGCATTTACTTTAGCTCCACGTTTAATAAGTTCAACGCAGAACTCAACTTTCCCCAATTTAGCAGAGTAAATCAAAGGAGTAAGACCATCTATTGTTGTACATTCTAGAAGCTGGAGTACAATTAAACATGTTGGATATAACATATCAGATACATGGCAGTAAAATATATTAAAGTAATATGTATATATATATATACAAATATATATATATATATATATATATATATATATTTGTATAGATACAGATTAATAATACAAAATATAATTTAATGATGTATATTTATATTAATATTACTACTACAGACTATGGAAGACATGTGTTATATATACAAAGAAAATAACTGTTGTGACTTTATTTAACGGTGAATATCAGCTAAACTCGATAAGTCGATTCTTTAATTAATTATTTAGTAACGTGTGCATGTGTTGTTATAGCTACATATGTAACATATGCGTATATATATATGTATATATATATATATATATATATATATATATATATATATATATATATATTTCTTTATTAGTATTTAGTATTTTATTTATTTTAAAGTTACATATATAATATACTAATATCTTAAGAATATGAAATTATAATTATAAAACACCCTATTTAAGCAAATATTAATTTATATGATTTAAAATACAAAAATTGCATCTCTAAAAACATAATATTATATATACTTTATAAATCTAAAGAGTTATAATAATAAGTTTGAAGACTACGATATTATATTGTATTGTATTTTATATATTCTATTATTAACACTAACATAATAATTATGATCCAATAAAGTGTTAAATATATCTTGTGATCCTATTTTGATTGATAGGTGAAGTGAATTTTTGCCTCCGTCATCAAGTATATCGATATCTGCACCATGTTCCAACAAAATTGTGATCATGTCAACACATCTGTTAATTAGGATATTAAATATGTATTTAAAATTATTATTTATAAATGAGAAATATAATATTCGTATTATATAATTTTCATGCATTAAATAATAATAATTAAATGCAATATATATTATTGTATAGATACAGTATTTTTCTATAACAAATGTAGTATTGCATTACACAATATTATTAATATATTATGATATTTATAATATTACATATATATGTATATGTAATTTTAATTAATTATTATAAGATACAAAATATTAAACAAATGTTTAATTATATTATATTTGATATAATATAATAGTATTGTTAATATTATTAACTAACTATAATGACCAAATACTATATTGTTAAAATATATGAAATTCAATTTATAAATATGTTTATAATATCTTATAAGCTATAACATCAATAAACAATAAATCAATAGATATACATATATATTAGGATTATTTTATAATTAAATTAGAACTCAAGTTTTGTATGCGTTATAAAATATCACAATAAAAATTTAATTAAAAAATAAAGAGCTGCATAAATTCACAAACATATTTACATTAGTGTATACCAAGATTATCATTCTATTCATTAAATTAAATGCTCTTGTTCTATTGTAATTTTATTTTTATCAACAAATTATACTGCTATGCTATCCGATGTTACCATCGAATTTAAATGTTAGATGTGAATTAGTTAAATATAATATATATAACCATATATTAAATACAGTAAGAATATTGAATAGATAAACAGAGATCAATACTTGTGCTAATATTAGTTGTTTTGTATTAAATATAAATATTAATTTAAATATAATTGCATATGAAATAACTATATTCGAAAACATTTTTAATAAATAAAAGTTTGTAATAATTATTATAATACTAATAACTATAATACTAATTTATTTACTTGGTTAAATGTTTAATCAATTAACAATTAATATAGGTACAACAAAATATATGTTATTATATAATTGCATATTAAAAATTACCAATAATTAACAATAGTAATGTTCAACAGTTAAATATAAATATATTATATATTAATCATTGACCCAAAACTAAATTATAAATATCTCATCGACCATCTCAATATAATTAAATTAAATCTATTTATATATTAACTAATGTTACAAATATTAAATCATTAATATAATAATATCAACAATTAATTATGGGGCAGAACTATGGGTCAACATATATATTAGTAATTTAAACATAATAGATATTATAAAAATGTAATTAAAGGAATGTGAATATAACAATATATTATGTAAATAATTAATTTGTAAATAGAAAAACTCTATTTTAAGAATAACAAATCTTAAAATAAGCAAAATTAAAAATATAAAAATTATTTATTTTGTAAAATATAACACGTTCAAAGAAAGTTATATAGGTATTTTAATATAATGAAAAACAAATAATATTAGAAACTCAAATGAATTTGAATGAATAAATTTAAAATATTATAATATATACATTTATTTATAAATTTATATATACATTTATTTATAATTAAAATATAGAAATAAAAAAATGGAAAAAATGTTCTTTCAATCGTACAGGGCTGGGAGAAATATGTTCCAGAAATAATGTGTGCGGACTATGTTTTGTTAGTATATAACATTATAATCGAATTATTGAATACAAAGTATATTATATATATAACCATACTACGAAGTATATTATTTTAAAAAATATATATTTTTGTATATAAATTTTTTACTTCTATCTTTAAATTCTATGTTCTATAGGTATAATATATAATTAGTATATATATATAGTATTTATATATATATATATATATATATATATATATATATATATATATTTACATGTTATTGTTTCGCAGATGACATAAAGATGTCTTCATTAATGGATATCAAATAATTCTATAGGCGATTGGACAATTTTTACGATACTCGAAAATAATTCTAAAAATAAATAAATAAATTTAATAAATATTTTGTTTTCATATTTTGAAATACTACTTTATTACTTGTGTTATTATGTATTTTATAGCATGTGTTATCGGATACGTTTTTTAAACTTATGTTTTTGTATTTTTTTTAACTTTGTTAACCCATATTTTTTTACTTGTCTTAACCAAAATTTTAATCATTGCCAAATTCTAACGTAAACATTTATAATTTATAAAACATGATGTACAAAAATGTTAAATAAAGTTTTTTTACACAATTGTTTACCGGATATAGTATTCTTTCTTTTTTCATTTACGATTTACACATATTCTTAAAGTGTTTTATGTTTTTATAAAAATTTTATAAAAAATTTAGACATGACAATAAATAGAATATTTAGTTTAGGAAACTTAAAAGAGCCTGAACAACTCATATACATCTTTCTTGAAATTATAATATGATATACAATTGTTATGATATACAATTTTTATAATACATCGAGTAACGATGGTGCACTCAAAAAAATACATTTCATTCGTTCATTTAATCTTAAAACAATAATTATTTGATTAATTAAAATAATCATATGAGTATTATTTTAATTTATATTCGCTGAAAAAAATGTTGACTGGACTAGTACATGATTTACTTAACTGTTGGTGTACTACGAAATTTGTATCGGTTAAAGTAGTTTTTCACATACAGGTTAGCGTATTTTCTCTAGATTTTCGCGTAATCGCATTATGGGTAGCTGCCGGTGACGGCACGAAGTAAATCCCGTATAACAATAACAACGAAATGCGTAATTAATTACCCTATATCATAAAAAGAACGTTCCATAATTCCACCATTGTTCAATCGTCTGTTGTATTATAAGCATATATGCTACATCCTATATTCACTATGGATCCTTATTTATTTCGACTAGTTTATTCGCCAGGCTTCTCTATTTATATCGATCTAAACAATGCTATCGTCTAGACTACTAGCCAGGTAAGTAAGCAATAGTAGACTCTTAACGGAGTTCGTCACATTGAAGTGAATAAAGATATGTTTAATACAAATATGTAATAGTTCATATATATATAAGTAAGATTCTAGTTCAATTATAGTTGGATCTGTATTATGTAAGGTTAGGGTGTATGCTACGGGCAATTTAGGCAAACAAAGACACGAGTTGTAATGTATAAGATGTAATACATATGGTGTAATGTGTAAGAAGTGAGGTATAAGCTATATAGTATATTATCTAGCGTGTAAGTTTTAAGATATCGGTTTAAGATATCAGTAATAAGTTGTAAATTATAAGGTGTAATATAATAAGTTGAGATAAAGGTTATTATCTTAACATATTGAGAGTATATAGATTAGCTTCTATGTTATATTATATTAATGGTATAGTTTATACATTATGTATAGAAGTATATCGAAAAACTGTTATAAATTATAAATAATATATATATATATATATATATATATATATATATATATATATATATATATATATATATATATAGTTTATAATAACATATAAATAAAACGTATCGTTATATATTGTTATATATCAGTATCTTCTATTGCTAACATAAACATATATATAATATAGATATACAACTATAAAGATATAATATAACTCTAGTTAGGGATAACTCCCAATTAAGTGAATATTATAAACCTCCGTTATTTCAATATTATAAATATTCTTGAAATCAGATTTAACAGACGATAGCTAAACAATAGCAACTTACAAAATCTGGTGGAAATATAATAAACTGTGACAATATAACTCATCTTCATTAAGAACTGAGGATATTATAATTCTGGGCCCCTGGGTAACTACTTGAATACTAGGTATTGTAACAATACAATTAGATTACATATTCCTAATATATGTACTAGCGTTTAGATAATAATACGATTCGTAAAGTATTTGAATATACTTCACCGAAGTATTTTACATATTTGACTTAAAGCAAGGATATATTGTATTTAGTTGATCACGGAAAGACTGTGTATTCATTGTAACAAAATCTTTCACCACCATGAACTTTGCCCTACAAACCCGTATCTAACTGCCCAATGAAGGGCAGTGCGCCCAGTCGTATCCTGCCAGTCGAGGTTGGCTCCATGTTCGCACAGGAAAAGAAGGCATTTCGCATATCTCCCAGCCTCTCCTAGCGTCGGATCGTTTCGAAATTCACGGCATCCCTGGAGATGAGAATGTAAATATGGCAAAATATATTTATAATATTTACAGATGACTTTTAGTATAATGATCTTTATGTAATTCAATACAAATTTAAATAAATTAATCGAAATCACATTTATTAGGGGTAATAAAATTATAACAAATAATACAAAAATAATAATAGATTTTTATTAATATTGATTTAAAGTTTTTTAGGATTGTTATCAAATAACGACATATAAAAACAAATGTTAACGATGTGTTAATAATATCAAACGAAAATTGAGACAGTCATAATTATAAATGAAAATGAATAAATAACGGTTGATCATACTTCCTTCATTATATAAACATATTCCTTTTATTATAACTCTATATTTTATTCACTCATACACTCGTATATTTACACATATATATATATATATATATATATATATATATATATATATATATATATATATATATACACACAAACACATATACTAAAACCAGATAGTCATTCATAAACACATTACATTTCATACACATGCATATACATACACACACATCACATGCACATTAGTATTATATATATAACTAAATGTGTTATCTTAATATTGTAAGCTATACCAATTGCCATATATTATTAATGTACATATTATTATAATTATCTTCAATATTTTGAAGTCAAATATGTATACAATTTTCTATATAGACTCAAGAACTAACAATAGAATTAGGTGAACCCAACTGTATTCATTATAACAATACATAATGGCATGAATGCAATGCTATTCTTTATAACATATATGATATGTTTCTAGATGATTGAAGGTCAAGTATGACGTATTCGTGTATAAGTTATTGAACCATTACGTTTTGCTATTTACTATTTCTTTAATTTTTTAATTAGACTATATATATGCGGATTAAATTCAATTATATATAAAACTACCAATTAATTCATTATATCGCTATAATACAGATATATCTGATTATGTTTTGATAACTTTCAACACATTGTTTCTGAACATTTATATTGTCTTAGATCAAGGTAAAAGTGAACTATTTAAAATATCCGATTCCGATATATTTATATTTATTCACTTTTTTATTCTCGATATTAATTCTTTTTAAGTAGAAGTGTTAAACAATTCGGGTGCCCGCGGACACAATACATTAATGATAAGCTCGGTCATTCTATCACTATCTTACTCTATGACACTCTTCCTATATCACTCACTAAGTCTAAATAAAATAAATAAAGATTTGGCTAAACAATAAATCACTTTTCCTTAATACAAAAAAGACTTAATATTTTCTCAGATTCAATCTTTACTTTCCCAAGGCTAACACTGCACATATTCTATCTACTTATTCACCTATCTAACTTGACTTCAAATTCTATGACATACTTAATCTTTGCAAACATATTAACACCCTGAATTCATACTGATCTTCCGACAATCGTCCTGTAAAAATTGTTCTTGGGACTTGGAATAACAAAACTTAAACAACTCTCTTCTGAAATTCACGCACTGACTATCAGCAATTACGCGACTAAAGAGATTTACTTAATTTTCCAAACCATATAAATAAACCTACTAATTATATCTACTCTCATACACGACAGCAAAACCAACATAATGTACCTCAATCTCATTATATCAACAATAGAATACTGCATCATGCGATAATTAATAAACTAATATCACCGAAAACCAAATCTTAGTTTAATCAAACAACTAATAAATATGAATTTAGGAAAATTACTAGATATGGTAAAACTGACTAGGTTGTTAACCTAGTTATGTATATACTAGTATAGGTTTGACTGACTAGGTTTTGAAAGTTGAACTAAATCATATAAGTCATATACTGTTCGACTCCAACATTTCCCGACAACATCCAAACTCCCCACAACAATCCAACATCGACAGTTCCCCAACTCACTTTATCATCTCAACTCCTACCAGCATAGCAACCTATATCATCTAGCAATAAAAAATGACTGAAAAATAACTTACAAATATCCTTATCGAATATACAATCCCTAAATAATAAACCAGACTTAGTCCATTCCCTAATAGCAAATAACAAAATAGGCATTATGTGTTACTGAATAATTCACTCCGAGATTCATAGCAACTAAACTTAAGACACAATTCTGTATTACATATTCCAGACTATCATTTGCTGGAGGTGTAGCTGCTATAATCCACAACTCTAGAACTCTACATAAACAAACTAATTCTACGATTAACTCTATTGAACTCATATACATACAATTAACTAATAAATTTGTTAATAATTCCGCTAATGTCAATCTAATCTTGCTCTACTGACCCTCTAACTATACTAGCCCATTAAATAATATATATGACATACTAAATGATGTTCATGACAAAAATAACTTAATAATTCTATGTGATTTCAATTAAAATCTTAACTCATTGATCTTCAAAAATATATTAAATGAGTTCAATCTAAAACAACATATTATTGGCCATGCTCATAATAAAGGCAATACCTTAGACTTAGTTATAACCAGACATTCACAGAACAAAATACATACGAATGTTTAGACCATAACATTATTAACATATATTTAAACTTAATAATACCTAGACAAATAATAAAATATAATACATATAGAAAACTAAATAACATTGACACTTTGGAATACTTGAATGACTTACACGAGTTTACAATATTAGATTATGACAATACTGACACCACTACTAAATATTTACAACAGCACCTCACAACTATATACTAGATAAAAAATCTGAATTACACAGGATCATTAGAAAGAAAGAATTAACCTGGAGAACAAATAAAAACACCATCAACTATAATGACTACATGTGCCAGCGAAAAAAATATTTTAAGGAATTTAAAATTACTAAAATTGCTTCAGAAAAAAATAATATTAAACAACGCTAATTTACTATTTACTATTTAATGCATCATTTTCAAAAATAAAAAACATATGCCCCACCCATCACATATATTAAATTAAAAACATACACATTCAGACTACTATAACTACCTAGGTGTAATATTTGAATCTGACTTAACCTTCGACAAGCATATTTCATCATCAACTGAACAATGTAACTATAAAATATTCAAAATAAAAAAATTAAATACCTCCTCAACCAGACATCAATCAAAATACTCACATCTGCCTACATTCTATCTAAACTTGACTACATTCTAAATTAAACTCACTTTTAATTAATATACCTAAAATACAAGAAAAAAGGCTTACCAAAACTATTAACCACACTTGCAGACTTATTTTCAAACTCTCTAAACTAACACAAATCACATTCTACAGAAAAAAACTTAAATTTCTAATCTTTAAACACATATCCATATACAAAACTCTACTAATAATACATACTGCACTGAAAATATATGAGCGATTCAATTAAATAAAAACTGAAAATAGTCTAAGATCATCTAATAAAAAACTGTTTAAACATAATAAACAATTTCCCACAACTTTAGAATAAACTACCCATAACTACTACCAATGAAAATAATACAAATTCATTTAAAAGCAAACTTTACAAATACTTACTTGACCTAGACTGATATAGCTTGATATACCATTATAATATTCCTACTGCTACTGAATTACTAATTGATTTATATTCTACTTTTATCTAATACTATATATATATATATATATATATATATATATATATATATATATATATATATATATATTACTCAACTACCAATACTCCACCACTTTATTTATACAGTCTATATTACTTTACCACGTTTACTACTTATTTCTTATCAACCTTACTACTCTTTACCTCCCTTATACGTACTTTATATCTGACATATTTTCTTAACACACTATCCCCTATACATTTCTCCCATATAAACAATGGTCATACCTCCCTCATATACAACTCACATACCTCTCACGCAACTTCTTTACACATATTAATACAATTATTTTGATTATATATTTTTTTATTTATTTATTTTTATAAAACGTATTATTTACTTTATTTATTTCGTTATTTCTCGTAAATAATACTTATCCTCAGCTTCGAACAATGTAAACATTATATTTTCGTAAATAAATACACATACACGCGCACACTAACTCGCTCACTCTCTCACTCGCTCACTCTCTCACTCACTCACTCACTCACTCTCTAACTCGCTCACTCTCTCACTCGCTCACTCGCTCACTCGCTCACTCGCGTGCTCGTGTACTCGCGAACTAGCTCACTCACCCACCCACCCACTCGCTCACTCGCTCACTCGCTCACTCGCTCACTCACTCACTCTCTCACTCTCTCACTCGCTCACTCGCTCACTCACTCACTCACTCACTCTCTCACTCGCTCACTCGCTCACTCGCTCACTCGCTCACTCACTCACTCGCTCACTCACTCACTCTCTCACTCGCTCACTCGCTCACTCACTCACTCACTCACTCTCTCACTCGCTCACTCTCTCACTCGCTCACTCGCTCACTCGCTCACTCGCTCACTCGCTCACTCTCTCACTCGCTCACTCGCGTGCTCGTGTACTCGCGAACTAGCGAACTAGCTCACTCACCCACCCACCCACCCACCAACCCACCAATCCACCAACTCACCCACTCACCCACCCACTCACTCACTCACCCACTCACTCACCTACTCACTCACTCACTATTACATAATACACTGCTACTGACCTGCACACATCTTATTAATGCCGTACCTCCATCGTCACCCACTCACCCACCCACCTACCCACCCACTCACCCACTCACTCACTCACCCACTCACTCACTCACTCACCCACTCACTCATTCACTCACTATTACATAATACACTGACCTGTACACATCTTATCAATGCCGTACCTCCATCGTCATCGTCAGCGAAATTAAAATTTATCGCTCGTCCGATTCCTTCGACTCGAAATTTGATGAGAAGGTCTAAAAGTTCTTGTGTTTTTGCGAGAAACGCCAGCCTCAGTATGATGTCGGACAGCTTGACGTTCATGATGTGTCCGGTGCTGATTGGCTTTCCAGAAGCTATCGCGGCCGCAGCCGCAGCTTCCGATTTCGCCTTCACTTCAGCCATGGCGGCCAAGTCTGTGGCGAGCACCGGACGCCGGTGTTTCGTTCGCGTAGAGCTCACAGTGACAGGCGGCGTTGACCTCTTAATGAACCCGTAACCTTTACCTAGATCTGACGTGACCTTTAGTTAGGTCCGCGTAACTTGATGATATCTGGTTATGCAATCTATCTTTACTTGATTTGCTGGACTTAACTGCAGTTTAACTTATGAATACGACCTTTATGTGTAGCTCATGGCGTCTTTCCTAGACGATTATGTGAGAGTTACGGGAGGTCGGCTAGATGAAGTCGTAATAGGACATGTAGTATACAGTTTTAATCTTATCCTTATTCTTTATCCTTACCTTATTCTAGCTTCTCAGATTGATATGCCATTAGGAATCAGAAATATTCATCGGCTACCGTTACCCCACCGGTAATAAATCACGAATTTTGTTTTCGTATAATGAGATTTCTGAAGTTTGTTCAAATCATATTAGATCATTAAACCGTTTAATGAGAAAGAAAGCAAGGTTTTAAAAGTGGGCTGGCAATGAATTCATTTATACTGTTAATCCAATTGAACTAGAACGAGTATAAATAAAGATGAGGTCGGGGCGGAATGTATTAGCTGATATCGATTCCAAAAAGATAGTTAAATAAGCCTTCAGTGGGTTAATCGGAGATGGTCAGTTACTGCGAGGTATGTAGATTTACATAAAAGTTGGGGGAAATCAATTTCGCCGAAATCCTAGCGGGTAAAGCAGCTAAATGTTGTAGTGTCGTTGTTTTTCCGATTTATGATTGTGGCATTAGCCAGAGTACACGACAAGTCGGTTAATCGATATCCACTAGTCTAGTAACGGTAAACCTACGGTGGTCAACGCTTTGTTATTAACGGTCAAGGGTCAGTAGTCAACGGTGGCCGGAACGACTGTCGGCAGCTTTGGTAACTCGTGAGAGACCACAGTGGTCATTAAAGGCTCGACGTGCGAATTGCCAGCTTATGACGTGTTATTGTATAATACCGGCTAGTCGATAATCAATTGTTACTATAAGGCTTTATTTTACACACTATCCCAACAATATCAGATATATACACTTATATATATAGGGACATGGACTATATTTATTAACTGATAGTACAAAGAGGGATAGATATACACAGTACCTATAAAAGGAAATAAAATGTTTCTAAATAAATAATTTTGAGTAATTAGTTTGATTGAGTATAATTAAATTATAATATCATATGTATAAGAATTTATATAGGAATACCCTATATACTTTAAATATATATATATATATATATATTAGAAATATAATAATAATATAATATATTAAATATATATACAAATATTATTTTTAAAAATGAATTCAATTGGATCCTTATATCTATTCACTTATATATATATATATATATATGTATATATATATACATATATTCATATATATATATATATATATATATATATATATATATAGTATACATTATACATTATATGTATACTATATATAAATTTATAAATCTAATTTTAATTGTAATATTATATTTTCTAAATACATATATATAATAGAATATGATAGCATAATAATAATAGCATATATTATTACACCTTAAGGTCACAACTGTATATTATAGAACTATTTTTTTAATAATATTATGAATACAGTAATAAATTGTTTATTGAAAATACGATGAGAAGATAATTGAATAATTGTGATTTCTATAGAATATGATATTGAATGGTTATTTTATAAACACTATAAACACTTTATATCCCTGTGCAAAATATCTTCAGGTAAAAAATCAACCTGTACACAGAATATTATTTATGTAGTCTCGATTTAAAAAATACATACGTAAATTGTTATGAATTAGATATAAAATATGTTCATATATTCTTATAATAGTATATCTAGTTAACTTATATTTCTATATTATATAATAGAAAAAGTCAATAGATAAATGTAAATCAATTAAAGAAGGCACTATATAGCTATGACAAATAATTATCATTAATGTCAATATTTACTTTATATGGTACACAATATATGGAAGTTTATTAATATATTGCCTAATTCTATTGACTTTTGAATCAGAATCAATTATAGTGTTTTTCTAGAGCATACGCATTATTAGAAATATCAAGTAAAAATAAAACATTGTA